>OY757017.1:66578114-67178114 GCA_963580285.1 Lucinisca nassula | reverse complement strand
GCTTCATCTAGTGGACCCCTACCAAGATTGTTCAAATTATAGTGCTGGGGCCAAAAATGCCCCCGCCCCCGGGCCCTTTGGTTTTACATGGGCGTATATAGGGAAAATTTTTAAAAACCTTCTTCTCTGAATCCGCAAGGCCCAGGTCTTTGATATTTGGTATGAAGCTTCATCTAGTGGACCCCTACCAAGATTGTTCAAATTATAGTGCTGGGGCCAAAAATGCCCCCGCCCTGGGGCCCTTTGGTTTTACATGGGCTTTTATAGGGAAAATCTTTAAAAATCTTCTTCTCTGAAACCGTAAGGCCCAGGTCTTTGATATTTGGTATGAAGCTTCATCTAGTGGACCCCTACCAAGATTGTTCAAATTATAGTGCTGGGGCCAAAACTGCCCCCGCTTCGGGGCCCTTTGGTTTTACATGGGCTTATATAGGGAAAATCTTTAAAAATCTTCTTCTCTGAAACCGCAAGGCCCAGGTCTTTGATATTTGGTATGAAGCTTCATCTAGTGGACCCCTACCAAGATTGTTCAAATTATAGTGCTGGGGCCAAAAATGCCCCCGCTCCAGGGCCCTTTGGTTTTACATGGGCTTATATAGGGTAGAGCTTTAAAAATCTTCTTCTCTAAAACCGTAAGGCCAAGGTCTTTGATATTTGGTATAGAGCTTCATCTAGGGGACCCCTACCAAGATTGTTCAAATTTTAGTGCTGGGGTCAAATATGCCCCTGCTCCGGGGCCCTTTGGTTTTACATGGGCTTATATAGGGGAAATCTTTAAATATTTTCTTCTCTGAAACCGTAAGGCCCATGTCTTTGATATTTGGTATGAAGCTACATCCCACAAGGCCATGGTCCTTCTCCCCCCCCCCCCCCCCCCCCACACACACACACACACACACTCCGGGGCCCTTTGGTTTTAAATGGGCTTATATAGGGAAAATCCTTAAAAATCTTCTTCTCAGAAACCGCAAGGCCCAGGTCTTTGCTATTTGGTATGAAGCTTCATCTAGTGGACTCCTACCAAGATTGGTTAAACTATAGTGCTTGGGCTAAAAATGCCACCGCCCCGGGGCCCTATGGTTTTACATGGGCTTATATGGGAAAAATCTTTAAAAATCTTCTTCTCGGAAACCCCAAGGGCCAGGTCTTTGCTATTTGGTATGAAGCTTCATCTAGTGGACCCCTACCAAGATTGTTCAAATTATAGTGCTAGGGCCAAAACTGCCCCCGACCTGGGGCCCTTTGGTTTTACATAGACTTATATAGAGATATTCCTTAAAAATCTTCTTCTGAAACAGCAAGGCCATGGTCTTTGATATTTGCTGTGAAGCTTCCTCTAGTGGACCTCTATCAAGATGGTTTAAATTATAGCCCTGAGGCCAAAAATGCCCCCGCCCCAGAGCCATTTGGTTTTTCATAGGCTTATGTAGGGAATATCTTTAAAAAAATCTTCTTCTCTGAAACCGCAAGGCCCAGGTCTTTGATATTTGTTGTGTAGCTTCATCTAGTAGACCTTTGCCAAGATTGTTCAAATTATAGCCTTTGTTGATATTTGGTATGAAGCTTCATCTTTTTTGGACCTCCCTCAACATTATGCACATTATAACCCTGGTCTCAATAATGGCCCTCCCCGGGGCCCACTTGTTACTCTATGGATCAGGTGAGCGATCCAGGGCCATCATGGCCCTCTTGTGATTTATATTAGGATCACTTTTGGTCTGTCATCCGTGCGTAAACAATTTCTTCAAACGACATCTCCTCCTAAACCACTGATCGGATTTTGACCAAACTTCACAGGAATGATCCTTAGGTGGTCCCCTTTCAAAGTTGTTCAAATGGTTTCGGTCCGTTGCACATATAGGTCACAGGAGCCAAAAATAGATTTTTTTTACCAAAAACTTAAAAAATCTTCTTCTCTGAAACTGCAAGGACCAGGTCTTTGATATTTTGTAGGAAGCTTCATCTAGTGGACCCCTACCAAGATTGTTCAAATTATCGTGCTGGGGCCAAAAATGCCCCCACCCCGGGGCCCTTTGGTTTTACATGGGCTTATATAGGGAAAATTTTTAAAAACCTTCTTCTCTGAAATCGCAA
Source organism: Lucinisca nassula (assembly GCA_963580285.1). Lineage (NCBI taxonomy): Eukaryota > Metazoa > Mollusca > Bivalvia > Lucinida > Lucinidae > Lucinisca > Lucinisca nassula. The sequence continues at coordinate 67,176,020 of OY757017.1, read as the reverse complement.
GGCCCGGGTCTTTGATATTTGATATGAAGCTACATCTAGTGGACCCCTACCAAGATTGTTCAAATTCTAGTGCTGTGGCCAAAAATGCCCCCTCCCCGGGGCCCTTTGGTTTTACATGGGCTTATATAGGAAAAATCTTTAAAAATCTTCTTCTCTGAAACCGCAAGGCCATGTCTTTGCCATTTAGTATGAAGCTTCATCTAGTGGATCCCTACCAAGATTGTTCAAATTCTAGTGCTGTGGCCAAAAATGCCCCCGCCCCGGGGCCCTTTGGTTTTACATGGGCTCATATAGGGAAAATCTTTAAAAAATCTTCTTCTCTGAAACCGCAAGGCCCAGGTCTTTGATATTTGATATGAAGCTTAATCTAGTGGGCCCCTACCAAGATTGTTCAAATTATAGTGCTGTGGCCAAAAATGCCCCCGCCCCGGGGCCCTTTGGTTTTACATGGGCTTATATAGGGAAAATCTTTAAAAATCTTCTTCTCTGAAACTGCAAGGCCCAGGTCTTTGCTATTTTGTATGAAGCTTCATCTAGTGGACCCCTACCAAGATTGTTCAAATTATAGTGCTGGGGCCAAAAATGCCCCTGCCCCTGGGCCCTTTGGTTTTACATAGGCTTATGTAGGGAAAATCTTTAAAAAATTTCTTCTCTGAAACTGCAAGGCCCGGGTCTTTGATATTTGGTATGAAGCTTCATCTTGTGGACCTCTACCAAGATTGTTCAAATTATAGCCCTGGGGCTAAAAATGCCCCCGCCTCGTGGCCGTTTGGTTTTACATAGACTTATATAGTGAAAATCTTGAAAAATCTTCTTCTCTGAAACCACAAGGCCTAGGTCTTTGGTATTAAGTATGAAGCTTCAGCTAGTGGACCTCTACCAAGTTTGTTCAAATTATAGTCCTGAGGCCAAAAATACCAACGCCTCGGGCCCTTTGGTTTTACATAGACTTATATAGGGAAAATCTTTAAAAATCTCCTTCTGTGAAACCACAAGGCCTAGGTCTTTGATATTTGGTGTGAAATTTCATCTAGTGGACCTCTATCAAGATTGTTCAAATTATAGCCCTGAGACCCAAAAATGCCCCCGACCCGAGACCCTTTGGTTTTACAAGGACTTATATAGGGAAATCTTTAAAAATCTTCTTCTCTGAAACTGCAAGGCCCATGTCTTTGATATTTGGTATGGAGCTTCATCTAGTGGAAAATTATAGCTTTTGTTGATATTTGGTATGAAGCTTCACCTTTTTAGACCTCCCTCAACATTATGCACATTATAACCTTGGGGTCAATTATGGCCCTCCCTGGGGCCCACTTGTTTCTCTAAGGATCAGGTGAGCGATCCAGGGCCATAATGGCCCTCTTGTTCAATAGCAGTCATACTTTAAACCAAGATGAGAAATTCTACAGTTGTGTAATTTGCATTTCCTGTCTTTAACCCTTTACCACTCAGATACGTATTTTCCCGAGTCGATCCATTACCACTCAGACCCGTATATTTCCGACTTTATCGATTAACGTACAGATAGGTCCTGTGTGTCGCCATTTGAACAATTACGTGTTTGCCCGTGTCTCAAAATCATTTGCGCTATTTTTACCTTTTTCCTAAACATAAAAACACCGGATGTTTATTAATGTTAAGTTTGATCTTTTGCCAACAATATTTGCGAAAAAAACAAATATGTTTCTATACAAAGTTTTTGTGTAATTTGCAACCAAACTCGTTGGCGTTTCAGACCCTTACTGCAAGAACTGACATTTTTAAAGAGTCGTTCTTCCCCAGAACCATTAGAGATTGGAATGCCCTTCCCGATTCGATTATTTCGACAGCTGAAGGTGCTGATGATTGTGTAGCTAAATTTACCTCTTTGGTTAGAGCTAGGGACTAACTTCCCACATCACAGGTCCTGGTGTATGAATGTCTTTTGACGTGTCACCAGTAACAATTCAGATTCTGAACACACCAGGGGTTTCTTCTACTGAATCACGATGACCTTGGATAGGGTCTACGTGTTTGTAGACTGCATATGCGACGGCACAGACCCAGACCAGAAGCTGTACAATGATCATGCGACGTCTAATCATGGTCTGACCGCTGACGGTGCATTTTATTTTTTATCAATCAGCCTGGCGTCCGTCCGTCTGCAAACAAAATCATGAGTCTGGCATCCATTCACATGTCCGTCCGTCCGTCCGTCCATAGACACAACAGACAGATGCAAGCAATGTAGATTCGAATCAGACCTGTACAATTATTAAGCGGCGTCTGATGAGGGTCTACAGGTTTGTAGACGGCATATGGGTCGGCGGAGACCCGGACAGGACGCTGCACAACGATAATGCGGCGTCTGATCAGGGACTTATTGCCGACGGTGGTGTTTTTTTTATCCCTAGTCTGAACTTTTCGGGGGATATAGCGATCAGCCTGGCATCATCCATCCGCTTTCTGTATGACTATAGACAGAACACCTAGGTGCAAACAGTGCAGATCGGGATCAGAGCCCAGAAAATTATAAGGCGTCTGATCAGGGTCTACAGGGTTGTAGACAGCACATGCAACGGCACAAACCCAGACCAGTAGCTATCAGCCTGGCATCATCCACCCGTCTGTCTGTATGACAACAGACTGAACACAAAGGTGCAAACAGTGCAGATCGGGATCAGAGCCCAGACAATTATTATAAGGCATCTGATCAGGGTCTACAGGGTTGTAATGAGCACATGCGACGGCACAGACCCAGACCAGACGCTGTACAATGATCATGTGCATCAGATGTCATTTCACCTCAGTGTTGGGTAAAAGTCCCACCAAATTGGAAGTAACATCTCCAAAATGTCCTAAATAGTGTTGACGGGGATGTTATGCCTCTAATCAAACAAACAAATATTTTGCTAAAAAAAAATAATACAGAGACGGCTCTTTGGGGTGAGCTGGCTATGGGGTGGTTGATACACTGATTAAAAAAAAGGTATAGTTGGGGATGGGGGTGCAAAAAAGGATAGATAGGCTGTAATAGTTATTTTAATCTTATGCAAAAGTACTGAATTTTTCATAAAAAACACACCCATGGGTCATAGTACATTCTTTTATGTCTCCAAAATGGCTACTTTTCCATTGAAAACTTTGATGTTTTTCTTATTTATACTCAGAACATAGGTTGTGGGTGCCGATTGAGGCAGTTCTAACGAGTGCCCACAACCTTGGTCTTGGTGCAGAAATAATGAAAATAATGTATACCGGGTTCAGATAGATGTTCATTTCACAGACTTATGAACATGATCTTATTTCTGCATAAAAAAGTATGTTATGGAAACTTGTTGGAAGAGCCTCAGTGACATGCCCTAATGATTACCTACAAAATACGTTTTTGTACAGAAATAAGAAAAATAATACGTGGATACCCCCTCTTTTCTGGGGCTATGGTGGTTAAAAATACTTTCTCTGACCAACCCAAAACAGAAATTTTTGCTCAAGAAAATATTTTGCTTACTTTGACACTTCATATTTTCAAAACGCAAAGAGAAACTATAATAAATTTAGTACCATTGGAAAGAAAATTTAATTTCCTAGAAACTTTACATTTACATAATTATTGTCAAATGTACAGAAAATACTAAAATAATCATTATTGTAACATAAGGGTGTAAATCACACAAAAATGCCAATATCTCTGTTCAGATAAGACTGTCAGGCCTATCAGCCATATATGGACTATTGATTATTGATTTACCTATATCAGTGTTCTGTTAAGATACTATATTTGCTAATTTTCTGAGTGGTAAAGGGTTAAACTTCGTTTTAGCTGAGACCTGAAAAAAACAAGGAAGTGGCTATTGACAGCCGGCTGTCGATAGCGAATTCGCTATTGACAGCCAGCTAAGATATTGGATATATATACTTATATAGAAATGAATATAATCTGATTAAAAAACATGAATGCATAAATAAAAATGAAATAATTATAGAACAGTAAAGTGAACTATTAAACTTTTTTCATACAAATGAAAATTTTTCATCAAAATAATATGAACTATTAAAGTGTTCATTACACTTAAGGCATAAATGGTTGGAACTCTACAAGATGTAACTCCATGCTGTGGCTAAAATAAATATTAAATATTTTGTTTTATAGATTATTAAGAATGTCAATAAATAAATAAAGGAGTCTAAATAATGTATATGCAATTATTTTTAGCTCGCCTGTACGGAGTACGTGGAGAGCTATTGTTGTTACCTTGGTCGTCTGAGTGAACGTTTGCATTCCCGTCACACTGTGTTAAAGTTTTTCAAATGCTTCTTCTAATGGACCTCTACCAAGATTGTTCAATTATAGCCCTGGGGCCAAAAATAACCCCGCGCCGGGGCCCACTGGTTTTACATAGGCTTATATTGGGAAAACCTTCAAAAATCTTCTTGTCTGAAACCAGAAGGCCCAGGCCTTTGATATTTGGTATGAAGCTTAATCTAGTGGACCTCGACCAAGATTGTTCAAATTATGGCCCTGGGGCCAAAAATGCCTCCGCGCCGGGGCCCACTTGTTTTAAGAGGGGGGAAAACCTTTAAAAATCTTCTTGAATGAAACCAGAAGGCCCAGGTCTTTGATTTTTGGTATGAAGCTTCTTCTAATGGACCTCTACCAAGATTGTTCAAATTACAGCCCTGGGGCCGAAAATGCCACCGCACTGGGGCCCACCGATTTTATAAAGGCTTACATAGGGAAAACCTTTAAAAATCTTATCTGAAACCAGAAGGCCCAGGTCTTTGATATTTGGTATGAAGCTTCATCTTGTGGACCTCTACCAAGATTGTTCAAATTATAGCCCTGGGGCCAAAAATAACCCCGCACCGGGGCCCACTGGTTTTACATAGGCTTATTTGGGGAAAACCATTAAAAATCTTCTTATCTGAAACCAGAAGGCCCAGGTCTTTGCTAGTTAGTATGAAGCTTAATCTAGTCAACCTCTACCAAGATTGTTCAAATTGTAGCCCAGGGACCAAAAATGCCCCCATGGTGGGGCTCACCGATTTTCCATAGGCCTATATAGGGAAAACCTTTGAAATCTTCTTATCTGAAACCAGAAGGCCCAGGTCTTTGATATCTGGTATGAAGCTTCATCTAGTGGACCTCTACCGAGATTGTTCAAATTATAGACCTGGGGCCAAAAATTGCCCCACCCTGGGACCCACATATTTATCTCTTACCTCAGGTGAGCGAATTAGGACCATCATGGTCCTCTTGTATCGGATATTGAGATGAAATGACACCTCAAGCCCTGCTGCCCAATGAAACCAATAGGGTTTATAAGCATGGGCGGGCTGACTCGCACCGCATTGCCTGGGCAGGCTTAGATCCTCTACGAGGTTTACCAGTACTTGTGTGCGGGTCAGTTTCAGCTCTGTGGGAAGCATCATGCAGCCCATCTATCTCTTCAAGCCCCAATGGGTGGGGGCTAAAATAACATTGTGGATTGTCCTATCTACATCTCCAACAGATCACTATTTACCATTGTTCTGATGGTCACGACAACCCCTACCTTTTGAAAACAGTGTAGATCCAGATCAGATGGCTTCTGAATAAGCCAACTGATCAGGATCTAAATGTTTGTTTGACATTCAGTTTGTGAACTGGACAAATACATTATACATTGTGTATTCTGCAATTTATTTGGTTAATAGACAGAAGTGGGTGTGGCAAAATAAATTCATTCAGCAGGACGATGGTTAATTGTTGTGGGCCTTGGAGTTTTACTATGTCAGTTTGTCCTATAAAAGTGTTCGCTTTCCATATGCATGTTTGGCCATGATGTGATGCATAGATAACTTGTGAAACAAGAGGGCCCACAGGGCCCTGAATTGCTCATCTGGGTATCAGTGTCTCTATTACATTCTTCATTCTTGGCCCAAGGGCTATAATTTGAACAAACTTGGTAGCGGTCCACTAGATGAAGCTTCATACCAAATATCAAAGACCTGGGCCTTCTGGTTAAAGACAAGAAGATTTTTAAAGGTTTTCCCTATATACGCCTATGTGAAAACAGTGGGCCCTGGCACGGGGGCATTTTTGGGCCCAGGACTATATTTTGAACAATCTTGGTAGAGTTCCACTAGATGAAGCTTCATACCAAACAATGACCTGGGCCTTCTGGTTTCAGACGAGAAGATTTTTAAATGTTTTCCCTATATAAGTCTATGTGAAATTGGTGGGCCCAGACGCGGGGGGGATGTTTGGCCCCAGGGCTATAATTTGAACAATCTTGGTAGCTGTCCACTAGATGAAGCTTCAAACCAAATATCAAAGACGTGGACCATGCGGTTTCAGAGGATAAGATTTTCAAAGTTTTCAGTAAAAAAATATATTTTTAGCTTCTGTGACCTAGATGTGCAATGGGCCGGAACGATTTGATCAACTTTGAAAGAGGATCATTCCTGTGAAGTTTGGTCAAAATACAGTCAGTGGTTTAGAGCTTAAGAAGGATATGTTGTTTGAAGAAATTGTTTAGGGATGGACAGACGGATGCACACGCTCATGGGCACACGGCGGACAAAAAGTGATTCCAAAAGCTCACCTCGTCACAAGGTGACAGGTGAGCTAAAAATACACGGTTTTGACTTTTTCCCCACACAAAAGTCTATGCGACCAAATTTGACCTTGGCCTAAAATAGGTCAAGGTCATTCAGGAGTCATCATCTTAACAAATTTTGATGGGCTCGAGTCACCAATGCCATATACAAAGTTACCTGATAATCAGTCCACTGGTTCCAGAGAAGAAGATTTCTGAAGGGTTTTTACCTTATATGGGCATGACGACCATATTGGTCATGTGACCAAATTCGTATTGATTAATTGTCATTTCCTTGTTCTTAAAAACTTTCATATGAAATTTCGTTACAAATGGCTTTGTGGTTTCTGAGAAAAATAAGTTTTAAATCTCATATCTGAAAGACCTTGAACAAAGGTCAAAGAATGACCTTGACCTTGAATACTCATGTAGTTTCATCCACCCATTTAGCCTACTGCATCTACTAATTTTTGGATCACAGGCTGCAATAGTTTCCAAAAAGTACATGGTTTTGGCTTTTCCCCATACAAAAGTCTATGTGACCAAATTTGACCTTGGCCTAAAATTGGTCAAGGTCATCCAAGGGTCATCATTTGAACCAAATGTAATGGACCCGAGTCCCTAATGCTACATACCAAGTTTCAGGCTAATGGGCCTACTGGTTCCGGAGAAGAAGATTTTTGAAGGGTTTTACCTTATATAGGCATGGCGGCCATCTTGGTCACGTGACCTGGACCCTGCAAACAAACTTTCGTTCCCCCATCCCATGGATGTTCCACATAAAATATGACTCCAATCGGCCTTGGAGTTCCAGAGGAGATGATGTTTGAAAATGTTGACAGACAACAGACGACAGACAGACAACGGAGCCTTACCATACTATAAGCTCTCCTATGAGCCTTTGGCTCAGGTGAGCTGAAAACTCAGGAATTTCCGCCAACAATGGCCTCGGTCACAGGCAAAACAGTAAATATTTGTTTGCATTAAGAAGATTAATAAGGCTTCACAATATTCTTAGTCATAGAAATGATATGTTTCAGAAGATAGACAGTCACCAAATCATTGGAACAGCTGGTAATATCACTACTTTAGCAGGTTCCATGGTAAAGACCAACTGATGGGATAATCACAGTACCTGAAGCCATTATATAATAAATTAAATATATAATATATTAAATAACCTGTCCATAAATGTTTATAAAGTAAAACATACAATAAATTTGCAATAACCCATTTTCATCAATTTAGTTTGCTGGCTGTCAATAGCGAATTCGCTATCGACAGCCGGCTGTCAATAGCGATCGCCAAAAAACAAACAGTGGTAGAATTGGCAACTACACCTATAGCTGCCATACTTCTTGCCAGCGAAAGGCAAAAAATAAATAAATAAATAAAATAAAAATTAAAAAATAAATAAATAAATAAAACACTAGACCAAGTGATACCATCGGCAGACGCAACCATGTATTGCAGAGCACAAATTTTTAAAAGTGTCTACATATCAAACCTAATCATAGGTTTGAAGTATGCAATGTAAACCACAACTATACAAAAAACTTTAACATGACTATCTGAATCAAAGTTCAAAGTGTGCGATTTTGGCAGCAGAAGTCAAATCAGTGTTACTGTAGTTTGTCAGCTGCCAAGTAATACCACATATCAACTTCCAATAACATGAAAGATAGAGATCAAATGTTTTACATAAACATGTAACATGAATATCATGCAAAGTTCTGTCGCTGTCACCTTTATGCAGCAGCAGTCACATGACTGTAACTATACATTATCTGCTGTAAATTATAATTTATCATATAAAACTCCAATGCAATCAACACGTTGAATTGCAAAAGTTTACAACGACCATTCAAATTCTGCGACCTTGACCTTCTGTCAGCAGTAGCAGCAGCCACATAACTGGAACAATACTCTATACTTGTCTGTTTTTAAGGAATACCAGTTAGGCGTTATAATTTCACGCTGCAAAGCAAGGTTGGGCGGTCAAAACCGGGGGCAGTTTTAACCGGTGGTTTTAACCAGTTAAAACCGTCGTCGATACTCCCAAAGTGGTCAATACTGGTCGATTGAAATATTGAGCGGTCAACTGAATAATTTTAGTGCTAAAAAAGCAAAGCTACTGAAACTATTTTGGCGTTTTACTCTCTTTGCTGGAGGCTGATCATTTGATAGAGTTTCAGGTTCAGATGTTATTTCTTCAAGTGGCCTTTTAGCAATACTTTCTGGCTTTTTTAGCCCTAGGCATTTTTGTCTATGACTCCTCAGTCTTAAGACCTTAGCACAAACTTCAACACCTTGCACTGTTTTTTTTTTTTTTTTTTTTTTTTGTTATCTTCCAAAATAGTGAAGAAGTTCCAAACTGGGTCTTTAGGTTTCATTCATTTTTGACACCTTCAGTAATAGCTTGATGATAAGATTGTCCATATTGCATATAAATCCAAATTTCACACATTATGAATAAAGCCTGGTGTCATTTTATAATACCCCTATTAGGGACATGTAATTGGTCAATTTAGCAATCAGATCTTTGCCACACCCATTGCTGTGGCATGGGTTAGTCTGTTTTGACAGCAATTTACAGGTGTTACAGATACTTTTAAATATTCAAAGACATCATTGAATCTTCAAATATTGTTTGGTTAATAAATAAAGGACCTTTCAGAAATCCTTCAAAATCCATGATACATTTAGCTTATTCATATTCCTGTAAATCAAAATATGAACAATCAGTCTAACCTATAAAGGAAAAAAGAATAATTATAAAGATTGTTTGATTGAAAAGAACAGGCCTGTCTACAGTTCAGTGAGTCAATCGACCAGCAATAATGTCTTTTGACTTTTGATGAAATAAAAGATACCTCAAATAACTACTGTTATTAATAAAAACTATTTTGTCTTGTTCAGTGATGAAAATATAGTCTAACATCATATACATGATGTAGGGGGAAAGCTTTTAAGACCAGTTTAGCAACAGGACAGAGTTATATACTCCAGTGATTTAATCGACCACCAATCGACCAGTATTGACCGGTTAAAACCGGTTTTAACCACCGGCCCGGTCAATACTCATATTGACCGGCTTTTTGCCAACCTTGCTGCAAAGTAAAGGAAAATAAAATAAATCTGGAAATTACCAATATGGCTATATCCTAATTACTTGGCTATATCCTAATTACTGGCACTGGCCAAACCCGGGCACTTGACCCAGGAGTGTTACTGACCCATGTTTAAGACAATGCTAAAGAAACACGATATACCAAATAAAAATGTATTAGCTATATTAGAATTAAAGCAAAACTTTGAAGTTAAGTGTTGACGGACGTCCACACGTTCTCGAAACATCCAAATGACTTTTCGTAGACAGGACAGATTGTTAAGTGTCACTTTTGTGTGTGACAGCCACTTAAAAGCTGTTTGTTCTCATGAAATGGGTGTTAAAGTGATAGAATGTATGACGAAAAAAACATCAAGTGACTGTGTCGCAATAATTCTATAGAAACCAGTTAACTATCATTTCGTGGGCTCAGACAGACAGAAGGACAAACAGACGGAAGAGAAACAGACACAGGACGAAAACTACATACTGCTCAACATTCTTCTCATGCTGGGGGAAAATATCAAAATCGGTTTGAAAGTTATATGTCCATAATCAGCTGGTGGAAAATTTGCCTCGGCGAGACTATTTATATAAAGAAAATATTGCATTATGCAAATTGGTTAGGTCTTGCCAATATACATCTTCATGCCAAAATTATTGAAAAAAAACCTTGCGGATAATATATCTAAAATCAGTTTGTCATTATTTTACCCCGGAGAGGCTATTAATATCAAGAAATTTGGCATTATATAATATAATTGATTAGATCTTGTCAATATATATCTACCTGCAAAAACTTATCAAAATATTCCTTGCGGTTTGAAAGTTATAACATCTATGTCAGTTAGTGAAACATTTGTCTCGGCGAGGCTAATTATAAAGAAATCAGGCATTATACAAACTCATTTGTTTGGTCTTGTCAATGTATCTGCATGCAAAAACTTATCAAAATAATCCTAGTTGTCTGAAACTTCGGTTAGTAACACTTTTGCCTTGCCAAGGCTTCTTGTGAAGCAATCAGGCTTTAGACGGCCGTGTCAATATACATCTGCACGCCAAAACTTATCAAAATAAAAGTTATATACTTGCAATCAGTTTGTGAATATTTTGCCTTGCCAAGGCCATATATATCAAGAAATCAAGCATTAAACAATATTGTTGACAAGATCTTATCAATATAATCTGTTTGCCTACAAACTGTATAAAATATCCCTAACGGTTTGAAATTTATACGTCCATGCCAATTAGTAAAAAATTGCTCGGTGAGGCTATTTATAAAGAAATAAAGCATTAAACAATTTCATTGGTAAGGTCTTGTCAATATTTATCTGCATTCAGATTCTGAAAATGTTGCCTCGGCCAGGCCAGAAATCTGGCATCAAACTGGTGGTGGTGCAGCTTGACTTAGTCACTTAGTCTTGGAGCTGCCTTCTTAGTTCTGGCTGGGGCTGGACTGCGCAGATCCTAACGACAAGTGACAGTGACACTCTGGTGCTGAAGGCCTGTGGTCACCTCAGGAATCCCATGAAAAATAGAAGTGGAGGCAATGATCAGGAATCGATACAATTAACCCACAGCTCCCATCAGAGACACCAAAGGGAAAGAAACACAAACATGAAACAACAAATCCTAATGGAAACATCAATAACGTAAAGCCAAAAGGACAGTAAATTTCCCACAAAATGGCCAATTGGCTATCCAAAAACAAAATAATATAAGCGACACAAACACCAAAGGACAAACCATAACAAAAATAAACGGTGACAGAAGAACCGCATTGGAATGGTCAGTGAAACGAATTCCACTGGGAGGGTGGGGGGGGGGGGGGGGTCTTAAATCGATTTTTTGTAGCCACGATCCTCGCCTCTACTTCCGTTGCGATTTAGACAAATAATTTTTTCAGTCAGCATGAAGGCCACCTAACTCATAAGTGCAACATCTCCGTGAACACAAAGAATCAAACAACCACAGAGACGAAACAACTGTGAGGACTCGACAGCAATAAACCACTGAAATGCTGGAGCCAGCAAAAGAAAACCAACAGGTAGACTCCGATGGGCCCAACCAGAGACAGTCGGCATGACATCAAGAAAGCCAGAAGCTCTGGAAGTACTCTTTCATAAATCCAGACATGCTGTGATGTCGATCTGGACTGCTCAAGAGCTGAGCAGAGAATAATGATGATGATGACACTGCTACGTTTCTTCGTTCGTTCGTTCAAGTTAAGGCATTTTACGTCTGCCAGGGTCAAGCGGACAGAACTCCATACCTCCACAGCGAGACGTAAGTTATGTGCTTCTGGGCTGCGAATCGCGGTAGTCTGTCCAACAAGAGTTAATCGCGTTGGACTGCCTGTGCCCTACCGAGTAAAATGGAGCTCTGCCAGTTCTAGAAATTTTGAATGTCAATCTAAATTGAGTCAAAAATGTAGCGAAATCAGTGACAAATCGGCTGCAGATCGCGACTTCTCTACTGTGCTCGAGAGCAGAAAGTAGGTCAACAGTGCTCTCTATTGGGGACGCGCGATTTTGGTCATCGGACTTAGGCTGCAAATGAAGCATGCCTATGCAAGTTTCTATATAGAAACGCACAGCTAGTGGTGCAGGAAGAAGACTGGTCGCAAATCTTATTCCCAACCGGCAGGCAGGATGAGTGCGTAATGATCCGGACGCTGGTACAAGCCCTCAGCATCTCCTACCAGCTTGGCAATGCAGAAGTGCTTGTAGAACCGCCATGCTCCGGGGGCGAACTCATCGACCCTCGCATCCGATGACGACGACCCGTACAGAATGACGTTCTCCAAATGTTGGAGAGCGTAGCACTCTGTAGCGTACGGGTAGGTTCGACCCGTAGGCTTCCTGCTAAGCAGGTAGAGGTCGTGGTCACCGTAGTGGCAGACAGCTTGACAGCCTGGTCTTGTACCCGAAAATGCTGGTCGATCGTAACGAAGTCCATGTCTGGCGCGAGCGGTTGGTAGGTTGGTTTAGGTGGCGAAGTCTTGCGTCGTTGCTTCTTTGGTGGTTCCGGCGGTGTAGGTTGAGAAGGCTCTGGCGAGGACGGCGCTGGTGCAGGCGAAGGCTGCTGCAGTGTCAGCGCGGGGGCAGGTTCGGCGCTGGCTGTCGGAGGTTATCTGGTGAACCTCGATGGCCCCCATGATGCCGGCTTGACTTTAAGAAAGCCACAAGTGGCTCTGGAAGCAGTAATCTTTCATCAGGTCTAAGAAAGTTCTTTTATAACTGTCTATAAATTTAAAGGCTGTCTGTAAATTTAAAGACTTTTTAGGCTTAGTATTTAAGACTAACACAAGGAAAATCATGAAGATGATGAAACACGAAAAAAGCGCATTCTCGTAGTAGCCCCAGTCTTCATCTCATAAAAAGAAATGTGTTGCTAAAAACTGCATGTATTTTATTTTCTGTAAATATTGTTTTAATGCTAGAAAATAATTAAGAATTAAAACAACTCAGTTCCTTCCCTTAGACCACAAATGCGGTGAAACTCCACAGAAAGGGACTCCGAGGAAATATATGACAAGGGCCGACCATAAGATGAGTTTCGTACTGACGTCATTTCGTTTTCGGACATTTTACTGTTGTAGGCAGTCTGAAACTGTCAACAATTTTAGTTGTCGGAAAAACTGTCTGTCGAATCGAGTGGTCATGTCAGTATGTTGACAAAATAAGCTAAATGTTATACACTTTTATTCCTTAGCTTATTTTACATATGAATCTTACTCCAAACTTGTTTTCTGAGAAATTTTCAATTAGGGTGGTTGAAGGAATTTTAATTTAGTAAAACTTACTAATTGATTTGCAGTTACACATGATAAAATATTCCACCGATAAGGACTAAATTAGATCTGCTATAAATAGCAAAGTGCGAGTTTTTCGTTTTATGCCATTTTCATGGTTTTGTTTGTGTCAGTCCATAAGGCCCTTTTCCTGCCCTGGAACAAAAGTCTTCATTTTCTCCTGATATATTGCCTATAGTGTCCCATTTACTAAAATAGTATTGGTTTTGTAACGTAAGCCCTAGTTATTGAGAAACATGATAATGAAAGTGGGTGGGGTAATTCAGCATTAATCTGAGGTATCATGTTTTATGCACTGTTTCTTTTTTTAAAATATATCACACCCACTCATTATTTCCTCTGTTTGTTAGACAAATGTATTGGGTAAATTCATACTTAAATTTTCTTCCTCTAAAGTAAAATACTGCATCTGCAGCAACTATTTTATGAACTTTGTCAATTTTTAGCTCACCTGTCACGTAGTGACGAGGTGAGCTTTTGGGATCACTTTTTGTCCGTTGTGCGTGCGTGCGTGTGTGCGTAAACTTTTTCTTCAAATGACATCTCCTCCTAAACCACTGATCGGATTTTGACCAAACTTCACAGGAATGATCCTTAGGTGGTCCCCTATCAAAGTTGTTCAAATGGTTCCGGTCCATTGCACATCTGGGTCACAGGAGCTAAAAATAGATTTTTGAAATGAAAACTTAAAAAATCTTCTTCTCTGAAACCAAAAGACCCAGGTCTTCGATATTTGGTATGAAGCTTCATCTAGTGGACCTCTACCAAGATTGTTCAAATTATGGCCCTTGGGCCAGAAATGCCCCCGCCCCGGGGGCCTTTGTGTTTACATAGGCTTATATAGGGAAAATCTTTAAAAATCTGCTTCTCTGAGATCACAAGGCTCAGGTCTTTGATATTTGGTGTGAAGCTTCACGTAGTGGTCCTCTACCAAGATTGTTCAAATTATAGCCCCAGGGCCAAAAATGCCCCCGCCCCGGGGGCCTTTGGTTTTTACATTGGCTTATACAGGGAAAATCTTTAAAAATCTTCTTCTCTGAAACCAAAAGGCCCAGGTCTTCGATATTTGGTATAAAGCTTTATCTAGTGGACCTCTACCAAGATTGTTCAAATTATGATCCTTGGGCCGGAAATGCCCCCGCCCTGGGGGCCTCAGGGTTTACAAAGGCTTATATAGGTAAAATCTTTAAAAATCTTCTTCTCTGAAACCACAAGGCCCAGGTCTTTGATATTTGGTGTGAAGCTTCACCTAGTGGACCTCTATCAAGATTGTTCAAATTATAGCCCTAGGGCCAAAAATTCCCCCCGCCCTAAGGGCCTTTGGTTTTACATAGGCTTATACAGGGAAAATCTTTAAAAATCTTCTTCTCTGAAACTGAAAGGCCCAGGTCTCTGATATTTGGTATGAAGCTTCATCTAGTGGACCTCTACCAAGATTGTTCAAATTATAGCCCTAGGGCCAAAAATGTCCCCGCCCCGGGGGCCTTTGGTTTTACATAGGCTTATATAGGGAAAATCTTTAAAAATCTGCTTCTCTGGCATCACAAGGCTCAGGTCTTTGATATTTGGTGTGAAGCTTCATGTAGTGGACCTCTACCAAGATTGTTCAAATTATAGCCCCAGGTCCAAAAATGCCCCCGCCCCGGGGGCCTTTGGTTTTTACATAGGCTTATACAGGGAAAATCTTTAAAAATCTTCTTCTCTGAAACCAAAAGGCCCAGGTCTTCGATATTTGGTATAAAGCCTCATCTAGTGGACCTCTACCAAAATTGTTCAAATTATGATCCTTGGGCCAGAAATGCCCCCGCCCTGGGGGCCTCAGGGTTTACAAAGGCTTATATAGGTAAAATCTTTAAAAATCTTCTCTGAAACCACAAGGCCCAGGTCTTTGATATTTGGTGTGAAGCTTCACCTAGTGGACCTCTACGAAGATTGTTCGAATTATAGCCCTAGGGCCAAAAATGCACCCGCCCCGGGGGCCTTTCGTTTTACATAGGCTTATATAGGGAAAATCTTTAAAATCTTCTACTCTGAAACCGCAAGGCCGAGGTCTTTGATATTTGGTGTGAAGCTTCACCTAGTGGACCTCTACCAAGATTGTTCAAATTATAGCCCCAGGGCCAAAAATGCCCCCGCCCCGGGGGCCTTTGGTTTTTACATAGGCTTATACAGGGAAAAATCTTTAAAAATCTTCTTCTCTGAAACCAAAAGGCCCAGGTCTTCGATATTTGGTATAAAGCTTTATCTAGTGGACCTCTACCAAGATTGTTCAAATTATGATCCTTGGGCCGGAAATGCCCCCGCCCTGGGGGCCTCAGGGTTTACAAAGGCTTATATAGGTAAAAT
Organism: Lucinisca nassula; assembly: GCA_963580285.1. NCBI lineage: Eukaryota > Metazoa > Mollusca > Bivalvia > Lucinida > Lucinidae > Lucinisca > Lucinisca nassula. Next base: position 67,160,191 of record OY757017.1, on the reverse strand, counting down.
CTTTAAAAATCTTCTTCTCTGAAACCGCAAGGCTCAGATCTTTGATATTTGGTGTGAAGCTTCATCTAGTGGACCTGTACCAAGATTGTTCAAATTATAGCCCTGGGGCCAAAAATGCCCCCATCCCTGGGGCCCTTTGGTTTTTCATAGGCTTATATATCGAAAATATTTAAAAATCTTCATCTCTGAAACCACAAGGCTCAGGTCTTTGATATTTGGTATGAAGCTTCACCTAGTATAGCCCTTGGGCCAAGAATGTACTAGAGACACTGATTCTCAGGTGAGCGATTCAGGGCCCTCTGGGCCCTCTTGTTGTTAATTTTGCATCTTCAAATTCAATAAATCCTAGCCTATCTCCGAAACTGAATGGCAAATTATTTTCAAACTTACTTGAACTTAACATTGGATAGTACAAAGTGTTGATTAGGTTTTGGTGACCTTGACCTAATATTCAAGGTCACTTGGGCTGGTCAAATGTCAAAATTAGGGGTGACCATTATGACCATTTTTCTGTTCCTGAACAAAAAGCTTCAAATTCTCCTAATACATTGCCTTTAGAATTCCTTTTACTAAGACAGTCTAGGTTTTGCAAAGTAAGCCCTAGGTATGGAGTTAAATGACCATGAAACTGGGTGGGGTAATTCGATACAATGCTGAGGTATTTTGTTTTATGCACCACATCTCTTTTAAAATATAGCAAACACAGTCATAACTTTCTCTGTTTGTTTATTTGCCTTAGGTAACATCCTACCTAGTTTTCTTCCTCCAAAGTAAAGTATGCCATCTGCAGCAACTTTTTTATGAAAACCTTCTATCTCTGAGAATTTTGCATCTTGGAATTCAATAAATCATATTTTTTCTTTTGAATTACACAAGGGATTCTTTTGAAATTAATCTGAATATATTATAAGATTTTGAGAATATAAAGGGCTAACTAGGTTTGTGTGACCTTGACCTTATTTTGAAGGTCACATGGCCTGTTAGATTTCCAAAATTGAAAAGAATGTCTTTATTTGGGAATTATTTAATTCAAATCCTGTGACATTTCTTTGACTTTCCCAGATATCTATATCATCGGAACTTGCTTTTGAGCTTAGATTTTTGTGACCTTGACCTTATTTTCAAGGTCAGGACAGGCTTGATATCTACAATTGCACTCATATTACTCTTTAGTCAAGCTTTCATTTAAATTATGCAGCATTACACCAGACTTGGCTGGATGTAGCATCTTGTCATGTCTCTGAGTTGGTTAGATGTTCAGTGAACTTGGCCGTATTTGCAAGGGCCTTGTTTTCAAGGTCACCACAGAACAAAATTGGTCAAAATTATTAAGCTTCGAGTATAGTTTCTTTGAAACTCCTGACTTGATTCTTAGAAACTGGCGTAAATGGATTATTGGGCCATGATTTCAAGTTGGTTAACATTAACCTCATTTCAAGGTCATCAAAGGTCAAACTAGATTGAAGTTTAGTAAACTTAAGCTTGTTTGCACAGTTTGTGGGATCAATTGAGTGGAATGGATGCTAGTTTAACTGGCATAGTCACCAGGACAGAACAAGGGCCTGAATATGTAATGATAAACAAATAATATTAGGCTTATTAGGCTTTGATGACCTTGGGTTCAAGGTCACAACACAATTAACAATGTCCGATTTAAGTCTGACTTTAAAATAAGGTCAAGATCACCAAAACCTAATCATCTGTGTGCACTCACAATAATATCTACTTACACGTTTCAAAAGAATTCAAACACAGATTTGAGAGAAAAACAAAGATTCTGCAAATTCCAAGACTTAAAATAAGCAAAATGCACATTGTCATGTAATAAAGCTGCAGTCCTTATATTTTCCCCAGAAGGGAAAAATAATTAGACAGGACTATGCTCTTGAGTAAATGAATACCTTATTGGTCCTGTCTGATAATTTCAAGGACCATGTAACCATGATGATAAGGTCAAGGTCACCATAACCTGGGCAACATTTTGTTTTCTCCAAATACTGTCTTCAGATTTATTTCAGTGGAATCTTGCATTTAATACCAGAAAATAAATATGTTTTATTGAATGCCAAGAGGCAGAATTCTCAAGAATAGAAGGTTTTCATGAAAGAGTTGTTGCAGATGGCATACTTTACTTTAGAGGAAGAAAACTAGGTAGGATGTTACCTAAGGCAAACAAACAAACAGAAGTTATTACTGTGTTTGCTATGTTTTAAAAGAGATGTGGTGCGTAAAACAAAATACCTCGGCATCGTATCGAATTACCCCACCCCCACCCAGTTTCATGATCTTTTAACTCCATAACTAGGGCTTACTTTGCAAAACCTAGACTGTCTTAGTAAAAGGAATTCTATAGGCAATGTATTAGGAGAATTTGAAGCTATTTGTTCAGGAACAGAAAAATGGCCAAAATGGTCACCCCTAATTTTGACATTTGACCAGCCCAAGTGACCTTGACTATTATGTCAAGGTCACCAAAACCTAATCAACTCTTTGAACTCTTCCAGTGTAAAATTCAAGTAAGTTTGAAAATAATTTGCCATTCAGTTTCGGAGATAGGCTAGGATTTATTGAATTTGAACATGCAAAATTAACAAAAATTGACAAAGTTCATAAAATAGTTGCTGCAGATGCAGTATTTTACTTTAGAGGAAGAAAATTTAAGTAGGAATTTTTCCAATACATTTGTCTAACAAACAGAGGAAATAATGAGTGGGTGCGATATATTTTAAAAAAGAAACAGTGCGTAAAACATGATACCTCAGATTAATGCTGAATTACCCCACCCACTTTCATTATCATGTTTCTCAATAACTAGGGCTTACGTTACAAAACCAATACTATTTTAGTAAATGGGACACTATAGGCAATATATCAGGAGAAAATGAAGACTTTTGTTCCAGGGCAGGAAAAGGGCCTTATGGGCACCCCCCCTTTACAGAATTATCAGACAGTCTTTAAATTTATAGCACTGGGGCTTGAAGAAATAGGAGGGCTGCATGATGCTTCCACGCAGAGCTGAAACCGACCACACACAAGTACTGGTAAACCGCTTCGTGCATCTAAGTCTGCCCAGGCAAAGCCGTGCGAGTCGGCTCGTCCATGATTATAGACCCTATTGGTTTCATTGGGCGACAGGGCTTGAGATGTTATTTTATCTCAATGTCGGGTAAAAGTCCCACAAAATTGGAAGCAACGTCCCCAAACTGACCTTAACAGTGTTGACGGGGACGGTAAACCTCAAATCAAACAAAACAAATCTTTAAATTTATAGTCTTTTAAATAAAACAACTTTCTTGGACAGACATGCAGAGAAGACGATCTGGATTGTTTGAGAGCTGAACAGAGAATGGTGACACTGCTGAACAGCTCAGCACAGTCATGGTTTGAAAGGAAGCCAGATTGCCATCTGGAATTATTTAATGACATCGTTCTTTCCCCTTGGCTTTTCTTGTCTTTTAGCCGTTGGGGAGAGAATAGACTATGTGGTAAGTGAACTGGGTTTTTAAGATAGGGACTACCCCAGCATGTGGTGAGTTGTTGTTATCCAGTTTCCCCGTGTCGCGGGTCGTCAGCTGGTTGGGTCCCAGGGAACGAATCCATGCTGGCACTACACCGTAGCTGTTCGGTGGTACCCCTATTCCCCATTGCCGGTGAACAGGGAGACCATCGCTCGGCTCTAGCCCAATGTAGACACATATTTTCACGTAACATAAAAGCTAAGTCAATTTAAACTCAAAACGGTGTTATAAACTATACGACTTCATATTCCATGTTTCACCACAAATCATTCCTTTCGCTACAATATCACAAAGCGTGTTTCTTTTGAAAGAAATTATGTGAGATACATGTAGATGTGAAGGCAATGATCAGGTAAGTCGTGTGCAATAGCATTATGTCACCGAGTCATAAGGTGCACAACTGGAAGGGAGGTAATAATTAAATAAATGCAAGAAAGAGCTTTTTTAAAAACACTACAACACAAATATAGTGGATAAAAAAAACAAAAAAAACAAAGTGAATCCACAACCTATATCTTTGAGTAGAGATACTGGTAATGTCAGGGCCAAGCTCTGGCCCAATCTGGCTCAAAATACATAGAAGTGGCTGCTCCCTCCTTAGAAAATAAAGAGAAGTTTGCTGAGTTCAGGGAGAAGTGAGTGCGGCTGGCTAACTATTTCTTGCGCTTACAACAAAGACTCTGATCAGAATGCACTGAAGCGCAGACTGATTAGTCTCTGTATACATTTTAGATTGTTTTACTTTTGTACGTGTTCTTGCTAGGTACGCTCCGTATATTGCAATGCCATGAATATTTTTTGAAATTTCAAAGCAAATGAAGCTGTAGCCATATATAACCGTATGTACTATGATTATTGCCGTTCTGCTTCGTTTAAAATACGCATTATTGCATAAATATCTATGCGCATGGCTGTTTGAAGCCATTGTCAAATGGACGGAAAGCCGTGCTCAAACAGTAAAAACCGTGTTCAAATCATGAAATTCGCATGCTGTTTGAACATGAATCTTGAGCTTTTGATATCATAAGATGGGCCTTGCTTTGTTAACGAACTATGTGCAGTGACAAAACGTAGCGTTTTAGGGTTGTATGATGACGTCAGATGGTTACTGCGTATCAACATCATTGTAAACAACATTCTCAACTGGCCGCCATGTTGGTTCGCCAGTCGCATTTGATGAGTTTATATGGAGTTTATATGGAGCTTTTGTGCGTTTTCGTCCAAATTTGCTGTTGGAATTGTAAGTTATGCAAGAACAACGATCATCCATGGCTATTTCATTGCACTAACATTAGCCGGATCCCTCGGAAGATATTTAAACATTCGGCCTAGTGGCCTCATGTTCAAATGACTTCCTCGGGACCCGGCGAATGATAATGCATGAAAAACCATGGTTGATCCCTATAGTAAAACCTAGCCCTAAATACGGGATGGTGAAACTGTGACCTATGTTGTCATATAATAGATTTTCACTACGTTTTACTACGTTTATTGCCGTTCTGTTACGTTTTTTAATGTGCTAAAACCTAGCTCTCAATACGTGACAGCGTGACTGTGGCCTTGTACACGTACGTGCAACACACTATACCATGCCTAGGCGTCCTCATATACATAGATACGAGCATTTAACAACAAATTTAGTCTGCCTGATCAATCAAATTTATTTCCGGGCAGAGTACTTGTTACTATTAATTTCGAGTAGTGGTTTAAAGTTACTGGATATCAGTATCATTGTTAAATTAACTGTAATGAAGTTGGAATTACAGGGGTTACATTAGTTTCCTAATTTTTGTTATTAAACGTAGGTCGAGTTACCCGTTTGAACGACACTAACAAGGAACAGTATATATGTATATTGGATCCGTGCCACCCATAAGAAAGATTAGTTATTCCCAGCGGTCGCATGACGTCTAGACAACGACGTACCAACGTCCATGCAACGCCATGTCAGTAAAACTGATTATACTGACACAGAAACTTTAGTTACTTTCAGCCTCAACAATTGATTCGCTAAGGCTGATAAAACGCCTTTTTCTCGTTGGAGAGGAGTCTGCTGATTACTTTCCTTTCCGTTGCATTCTTACTGTATATCGAATATTTGGTTTACTCTTCCTCTCGGTGCCATTGGAAACATGTTTTCTGTGATGTCGCCCTTTCTAGCCATCTTCATTAGTATTTCGCTTTTTATCAGTTCAAATATATTGCAAATCAGCATCACGCATACGAAAAGGGCGTTGCCAGACAGTTCAACAATTTGCAGAAGCTGTAATAAGGATACATTCAACTACAGATATGTTTTGTCGCTTGCTAGCATAGGGCAACCAGTTTGTGAAACCTCTTACTTGTAAATGGTGTTACTTTCATTTAATGGTCATTTCGCCAAATAGACACACTGTATAGAAAAATGAAGTATCCCTGCATATTTTTGACTGGTTCACATTGTTTCTTCACGTCGACTATGATTGCAATTAGTAAATTATAGCGAGAAGTCTGCACTGGAGCGAAAATGCTTCAAATTTCACATAAACACTGTGGAAAGGTCCTGAGGGATCTTTCCAATGAAGCGGTCAGACGACTTAGTGAAATCACCGAAATCTAACAAAATCACTGAAATCACCTCATAAATTACCGAAATCACCTTGAATAACCTATATTTCGTGCGAAAAACATTATTAATTGGGAAAACTAATTAATTTTTTGTATTTTGCACGCACACCTTGCATAATTATACTTTATTATTGCTGCTGAGCTGAGAACTGTGGAGGCGTATAACTCGGTGATTCGGACGATCCCTGAAATCACCACAGATGTCGCAGAAATCACCACTCCTATCATTATATTGTATACCAAACTATCAATTCAAGAGTAATAATGTTTTTTTTTGTTTTTTTTTTTTCAGTTTTAAATATATACATGTATCAAAATACACTGGCAGACTTTTAAAAGAATGCGGTCTAACATTATATTAAATACGATTACTAAAATCACCACAAATTTTACTGAAATCACTGCTAACATCGTAATGTAGCATTCTAAAATATGTCTGATAGGGAAAAACAGTGTTGTTGTGGTAGTTTTCATGTCAAATATTGATTACTGTATTTACTTTAATGTCCAGTCTAAGAACCCGGTCTAACATTCTATTTACCCAAATCACTGCTCATACACTGTATATGTCTAAATGTCTCTGTTGGGTAGAAATAATGTTGTTGGTAGATTTTAGTGAAATACTCATAAATATATTCATAAATATATTCAGTTATAATGTCCAGATTAAGAAGAATGTCTAAATGTTCCGAAATAATCACAGATGTTATTGAAATCACCGCTCATATCGCAATACTATATGCCCCTGCCCCACCCCTCCCCGTATGCCTAAATATCTCTATTAGGGGGTATTAATGTTATTTTGTGTTTTTGAGTCAAATACTCAAAGACATATTCATTTATAATGTCCAGCCTAAGAATGCTGTCTAACTGTTCAGTTAAGATTCAGCAGCTAAAGCCAAATATAGGTTCTTTTTATAACTAACATTACGTTAACACACCCGTGCGACAAAGTGCATTTTTTCACATCTCCAAAATGGCTACTTTTCTGATGAACATTTGTGATATTTTTCTTACAAATACTGCAAACGAGTACCCATAACCTATGTCCTGGAGCTAAAATAAGAAAAATAATGTATACCCCGTAAACCCCAGTTTTCTCTATATTAAGTGGGGGTATAGGGGGGTCTTCATTTCACGGATGTGTTCACTTAATGATTTTGTCACCGACCGGATCGCAGAAATCACCTCAGAAATTACCGAAATCACCTTCATAAACTTATTTATTTGTGCTAATAAATTCATTTCAATATTTTATGTTTACACAGAATCGAAGTTTGGAGGAGTAATAAGCAGTATTAAGAAACTATCACAAATCCACATATGTCGCAATTAATATAACCATAAACATTGTCTGATATTGTCTTAACATAGGCATGTTATTGTAATGAAATATCCACAGTCAATGAACCCTGTATCTACATAAATGTGATATGAAATTATCAAATATACCTCGCTAAATATATCATGCACACATTTTAAATATTTAACATGGTTTCATAAAGAAAAAAAATGGCGGTGATTTCGGTAATTTCCGAGGTGACTGATAATTTGGGTTAATACCCTAAAAATACCCAGTCAAGGGATATTTTGGGAATCTTTTCTACTGACATTAATGATTCACCCCTGAACCATATCACATATTGTCATATTTTAAATATTTAGCATGGTTTTATATCAAAATGAAGGTGATTTCGGTAATTTCAGAGGTGACTTGTGATTTCCATGTTATATTAAGAAAAAAAAAAAACAGTGAAACTTTGGGGATTTTTTCCACATATATTAATACCCCTGGACAGTTATGTCTGCTTATGGATTTGTTGGGCAAAAAAGTGACCTGTTTTTTGCGCGCCTCCCCACTAAAAATATTATGGGGGGATTGAAAGGGGGGCGTTGCCCCCCCCCCCACATCCCGTAAAATTTTGGGTGTATGGCCCAACCAGCCACTAAAATTTATATCTGAGGGTGTATGGGGTCAAAAATGCCTGAAAATTGATGCTAATAAGACATGCTGCAAACAGTGAAAATGGCCAGATCCAAACACATTAATTGTTGCCTTGACAGCTGTGTGAATATTAAAATGTGGTCAAAAATTCAGGTGAAAACACACTTTTTGCCAACATTGAGATGCCCCCTCCCCCCCAATTCTAGATTTAGCGGCCCGCCTAACAGGGGTAATGGGTCAAATAAAACTAGCTCGGTATATGTGTATAGATAGACAGAACGGGGAAAAATATCTTCGCAAATATGTTTCAATGCATAATACACAAGACAAAATCGGTTCATATTTTGTAACTAATGTCGCTAACTGATATTCGGCATGCATTGTGTGTCGCCTATAATGCACTGTAAGATTATACATCGTGATACCTTTGATCATAGATACACACTATTTTTCCTAGCATGTTTGTTTTATTCGGAATTCCGTTGAACCGTAAAACTGTTTTTCGAACGACCGTCTGTCCATCAACAATTTCTTTAAATGACATCTCCTAGGCAAATGGCCGGATTTCAAAATCATTTCACAGAAATGTTCCTCTGGTGACCCTCTACCAAAATTGCTAAAATGGTTCTGCTCCGCTGAACAAAATGGCTGCCAGAGCTAAAAATAGAAAAACCTTTAAACAACATCTTCTCCTAGGCCAATGTCCCGATTTCAAAATAATTTCACAGAAACGTTCCTTGGGTGACCCTCTACCAAAATTGCTAAAAGGGTTCAGCTCCGCTGAACAAAATGGCTGCCAGAGCTAAAAATAGAAAAACAATTAAAGGACATCTCCTCCTAGGCCAATGTCCCCATTTCAAAATAATTTCACAGAAATGTTCCTCTGGTGACCCTCTACCAAAATTGCTAAAATGGTTCTGCTGTGCTGAACAAAATGGCTGCCAGAGCTAAAAATAGAAAAACCTTTAAACAACCTCTCCTCCTAGGCCAATGTCCTGATTTCAAAATAATTTCACAGAAATGTTCCTTGGGTGACCCTCTACCAAAATTGCTAAAATGGTACTGCTCCGCTGAACGAAATGGCTGCCAGAGCTAAAAATAGAAAAACCTGTAAACGACATCTCCTACTAGGCCAATGTCCCGATTTCAAAATAATTTCACAGAAATGTTCCTCTGGTGACCTTCTACCAAAATTGCTAAAATGGTTCCACTCTGCTGAACAAAATGGGTGCCAGAGCTAAAAATAGAAAAACCTTTAAACAACCTCTCTCCTAGGCCAATGTCCCGATTTCAAAATAATTTCACAGAAATGTTCCTTGGGTGACCCTCTACCAAAATTGCTAAAATGGTACTGCTCCGCTGAACAAAATGGCTGCCAGAGCTAAAAATAGAAAAACCTGTAAACGACATCTCCTACTAGGCCAATGTCCCGATTTCAAAATAATTTCACAGAAATGTTCCTCTGGTGACCTTCTACCAAAATTGCTAAAATGGTTCCACTCTGCTGAACAAAATGGCCGCCAAATCTAAAAATAGAAAAACCTCAAAACGCTATCGCCTCCTAAGCCAATGGCCAGATTTCAAAATCATTTCACAGAAATGTTCCTCGGGTGACCCTCTACCAAAATTGCTAAAATGGTTCTGCATGGCTGAACAAAATGGCTGCCAGAGCTAAAAATAGAAAAACCTTTAAACAACCTCTCCTCCTAGGCCAATGTCCTGATTTCAAAATAATTTCACAGAAATGTTCCTTGGGTGACCCTCTACCAAAATTGCTAAAATGGTACTGCTCCGCTGAACGAAATGGCTGCCAGAGCTAAAAATAGAAAAACCTGTAAACGACATCTCCTACTAGGCCAATGTCCCGATTTCAAAATAATTTCACAGAAATGTTCCTCTGGTGACCTTCTACCAAAATTGCTAAAATGGTTCCACTCTGCTGAACAAAATGGGTGCCAGAGCTAAAAATAGAAAAACCTTTAAACAACCTCTCCTCCTAGGCCAATGTCCCGATTTCAAAATAATTTCACAGAAATGTTCCTTGGGTGACCCTCTACCAAAATTGCTAAAATGGTACTGCTCCGCTGAACAAAATGGCTGCCAGAGCTAAAAATAGAAAAACCTGTAAACGACATCTCCTACTAGGCCAATGTCCCGATTTCAAAATAATTTCACAGAAATGTTCCTCTGGTGACCTTCTACCAAAATTGCTAAAATGGTTCCACTCTGCTGAACAAAATGACCACCACATCTAAAAATAGAAAAACCTTAAAAAGATATCGCCTCCTTAGCCAATGGCCAGATTTCAAAATCATTTCACAGAAATGTTCCTCGGGTGACCCTCTACCAAAATTGCTAAAATGGTTCTGCATGGCTGAACAAAATGGCTGCCAGAGCTAAAAATAGAAAAATCTTTAAATCACATCTCCTCCTAGGCCAATGGCCCGATTTCAAAATAATTTCAAAGAGAGGGTCCTTGTCTGACCCTCTACCAAAATTGCTAAAACCGTTTTGTTTTGCTGAACAAAATGGCCACCAGAGCTAAAAATAGAAAAACTTTTAAACGACATCTCCTCCTAGGCCAATGTCCCGATTTCAAAATTATTTCACAGAAATGTTCTTGGGTGACCCTCTACCAAAATTGCTAAAATGTTTTTGCTCTGCTGAACCAAATGGCCACCAGATATAAAAATAGAAGAACCTTTAAACAATATCTGCTCCTAAGCCAATGGCCAGATTTCAAAATCATTTCACAGAAATGTTCCTCGGGTGACCCTCTACCAAAATTGCTAAAATGGTTCTGCATGGCTGAACAAAATGGCCACCAGAGCTAAAAATAGAAAAACCTTTAAACAACATCTCCTCCTAGGCCAATGGCCTGATTTCGAAATAATTTCACAGAGACAGTCCTTGGCTGACCCGCTACCAAAATTGCTAAAACGGTTCTGCTTTGCTGGACAAAATGGCTGCCATACTTTTGCAGAAATGTTCCTAGGGTAACCCTCATCCAAACTTGCGAAAATGGTTTTATTCCAATGAACAAAATGGCTACAAAATCTTCAAAATGACCTAAATAGTGTTGACTGGGACGTTAAATCTCAATTTAAACAAAAAGGGCATAAGAGGACCAGTCTGATCTGGATCCACACTGTTTGCAATAATGACTTTAAAGTAACCAGCCAATACAAAGCAGACGATAATTCTGAAGGGTTAAACAGAAACATCTTAATCACTCTTTGAAATTGTACATTTATATAAAATCAACAAGGTTTTAGACCTGTCAAAATATCAACAGGCAGTTGAAGATAGACTTTTATACATAGCTCTGTCACTGGTTGCATAATATGGTATGAATCAGTAGGACTCAAAACAAACTGTTAAGTGACTAATATTGTTATGCCAGAAGGTATACATATTAAATTGTGCAGTGACTCTGGCTCTCATTGTAAAATAGAAGTCACTTAGAGGTTAGGACCCAGGTGTTTGACCTAGTTATAAACAGAGCTGCAAACATGGGCTAGATAACTACTAGGCTCTTGAAAATAATATAGGTGGCTTAAGGATCTGCGCTGCAGTATACAGAATCAGCACCCAAAACTTTATTTTGGTTGGAGTGATGTAGATAAGGTGGGTATAAGTTGATAGTCAAAGGATAATTTTCCTTATCAATAAAACATATGTTGTGGGTATTTATTAGAACCACCTTGCTCTTAATGAATATATACACACCATACTTTTTTATCAAAAAATAAGGGAGACTTTATCTAATGTACCACTAAATACCCACCATATCTACAGCTCTATGAACTAAACATTTGACTGATTGATTGTTTTTGGGTTTAATGACACATCAACCCTTGTGGGTCATTTTGTGTCCACTCAGAGAAACGGAGAAAAGAGATAGGAGAGATAGTAGAGGATATGAAAGTGAGGGACAGAGGAGAAGAGGCAAATGAATGGAAGGAAGTGTATATAAAAAAAGAAGAAATAACATTCCCCCCTCTACCCATACTTGCAGCAAGGACAGTAGGCCTTGTCCAACTGTGAGCCAATATCAGTTGGACACAACAGTGATGCAAGATACACATATAGAGATTTAATTACAGTACTAATAAATGAATTCTGAGCCAAGGCACAGAAAAGAATCAAGCTGGCATATAGTATTGGCATGCCTAAATAGTATTGACATGGATGTAAAGCTCAACACAAACAAACAAATTAACCCTTGCCCTGCTGAGCCTGGATATGCCTTACCTTTCAAACAATGAAGATTCTGATCAGATGGCTTCTTGGCTTCTAAAGAAGCCATGGCTTCTGATCAAGATTTACACTTACATTAAGTTTGTGAATTTATAGGAATTAATTACATCATTTTAACCCAGTTTGTGCCGAAAACTTAGAATGGGATACTGGCAACCCGGGATTGGCAAACAGTGAAGGCCCAGATCAGATGCTGCAGAACTTGACGTCTGATCTGGGCCTACATTGTTTGTAAAAGGTTCTGCCATTTTCCATATTAGGGGTTGAGGTTGACAAAACAGTGTAGACCTAGAACAGATGCCACAGAATATGGCCTCTGTCTGATCAAAGTCTACTTTGTAACTTACAGTACAGTAAACTTTGAGTCAGATGCTGCAGAATGTGGCATCCAATCGGAATTTACACATTTTGCTTACAGTACAGAAATGTACAAGTAATAAACGAAATGTAAACAGTCTATACTGCAATTCAGGATCATTTTCCTAGCCTACATTCCGACACAATTGGCCCACCAGTGCTGATAGTGCTTTGAAATATGCTATTGTTTCCCAAAATAAAACTGACTTCATAATGAACTTAAGTGTTTATGCTCGAAAATCTAATGTCATTATTTCCAAAAACAAAACTTAACGTCATTTATATTCAAATACAAAAACTCCAGTGCAAACTAACACAATTTCATGTTATCAGAAAATTAGTGTTAGAAGCTTCTATGGTGAAATGGTTAAACTACTTGCCTAATAAACCAAGTTTCATGGGTTCAGTCCCTCCCATGCTTCTCCACACTTGAGGTGTTTTTGATGCCGAGAATCCACATCCTTTGAACACAGTGACTGAATTTAAGAAAAAATTTACAAAATCTCCACCTAAGTTCTTAAATGGTTCTGCTACATTGAACAAATAGCGCATAGACAAAAATAAAAACATCATCAAAAGATAATACAACTTGACTCAGGTGAGCAAATTAGGTCCATCATGGACCTCTTGTTTTTATCTTCTCCAGTAAAAGAGCTGTGCTGATTGAAACCAAATTACATGTGGAGCCTTTATGGGGGTGAGGCAATTAAACTTTATTCATAGAATTGTTGTCACATGACCATGATGGGCACCTTGCCTATATATGGTATAAACCACATGACCTCTAGTGAGCATAGTGGCCCATGGGCCTCTTGTTTTTTATTTTGGAAATCGAAAATCTGCCAGAATTTGCTACTGCCAAATTAAAGTGTTTTACAGTGTCAAGAAAGATAAATTCATGTGATGAGTAGGCTGGCTAATCTGAGCTGAAAAGATAAGTGATTTTTAGCTCACCTAAGCCGAAGGCTCCGGGGGAGCTATTGTGATTGGTCATTCGTCCGTCGTTGTCGTTATCGTCGTCCGTCCGGATGTCCGTCCACAATTTCTTTAAACGACATCTCCTCCTAAACCACTGAACTGATTTTGACCAAACTTGGCAGAAATGATCTTTGGGTGGTCCTCTCTCAAAGTTTTTCAAAGAATTCCAGTCCATGTAGAACTCTGGTTGCCATGGCAACAAAAAAGGAAAATAAGGAAAAAACCTTTAAAAATCTTCTTGTCTGAAACCAGAAGGCCCAGGTCATTGATATTTGGTATGAAGCTTCATCTAGTGGACCTCTACCAAGATTATTCAAATTATTGCCCTGGGGCCAAAAATGGCCCCGCGCCAGGGCCACTGGTTTTACATAGGCTTATATAGGGAAAACCTTTGAAAATCTTCTTGTCTGAAACCAGAAGGCCCAGGTCTTTGATAATTGGTATGAAGCTTCATCTAGTGGACCTCTACCAAGATTGTTCAAATTATTGCCCTGGGGCCGAAAATGCCCTCGCCCTGGGGCCCTTTGGTTTTACATAGGCTTATATAGGGAAAATCTTTAAAAATCTTCTTCTCTGAAACCAGAAGGCCTAGGTCTTTGATATTTGGTATGAAGCCTCATCTAGTGGACCTCTACCAAGATTGTTCAAATTATAGCCCTGGGGCCAAAAATGTCCCCGCGCCAGGGCCCACTGGTTTTACATAGGCTTATATAGGGAAAATCCTTTGAAAATCTTCTTGTCTGAAACCAGAAGGCTCAGGTCTTTCATATTTGGTATGAAGCTTCATCTAGTGGACCTCTACCAAGATTGTTTAAATTATAGCCATGGGGCCAAAAATGGCCCCGCGCCAGGGCCCACTGGTTTTACATAGGCTTATATAGGGAAATCCATTGAAAATCTTCTTGTCTGAAACCAGAAGGCCCAAGTCTTTGATATTTGGTATGGAGCTTCATCGGGTGGACCTCTACCAAGATTGTTAAAATTTTAGCCCTGGGGCCCAAAATGCCCCCTGCCCTGGGGCCCTTTGGTTTTACATAGGCTTATACAGTATAGCTCTAATATATCGCGGTAGTCGAGGTCCATAGCCCGAAAACTGCGATGTGGTCGGAGTGCGATATAAGTCGCGGTAGTTTGCCGAGATGCCAATACAAGTCGCGGTGATAGTTTGGTGAGATACGTTATCAATCCACACTAATGGCTGTCCGTAATGCTATCAGCAGTATTTCACCATTAAAGTAGGTTCAGAATTACTCAGTGACAGAACAAACAAAGGGGACTATGTCTACCAATTAACTTACATTCAAGAACAGCTGAAAATCTGCGTCTGAAAACATGTGATTGCTAAAATGTCAAAACAGGACGCCATTTTGAATTTGGGGGTTCCCCTGGTTGTCTGTCACGTTGACGGCCAAGGGGTGCAACTACCATAAGCGCTAAGCGCTAAAGCAATTCCAGTTGTTTCCCTTGGCTTGCCAGATCAAGTAGCGGTTGGAAAAAAATTATTTAACGTCTACCACGGGCTGAAAAACTATACAATAACAAAACTATCATTTTATTGTGTTTTGATTTCGGGCAAGTGTAAAAAAAATCGCCTACAACTGTCAGTCTTTTTGAGTCCTTAAATACGATAAAACTAGACCAGTAAGTAAACAGTAATAACTGCTGCACTGTCAATTGAGAGACAAACCATCTGTGTATTTATTACGGTTCAGGTATGACACTATTGTTAATCCCTGTCATATAATTGCCACCCTGCGGTGCGTGTCGATAAGGTGTGAAAATATGGTCAAGTTATGTCTCTAATTGGCGTTTATCCTCCAATCATAAAATTTAATCCACAATCAATGTGAAAATGATTTTAATGATTTAATCGCTCCTCAGACAATTAGCTACATCTAACGGTAGATGTTTGCATAAAAAAACAGACTTTTCTGCAATCTTGTGAATGGTTATGTTTTGGCGCCAAATAGCAGACGCTGGGCGGGAAAAGTCAAATGCTGTTGGTTTAACCTGGTTTTAAATAAATTTTAACAACTTAAAACTCTATTATTTTTTTTATTATGAAGTTTTAAGGGGAAAAAAAACGGGATCCACGGCGCAACCGCGATAGATTGGACATCGTGAAATATCGGAACGCGATATATTGGAGATATAGGGAAAATCTTTAAAAATCTTCTTCTCTGAAACCGCAAGGCCCAGGTCTTTGAAATTTGGTATGAAGCTTCATCTAGTGGACTCTACCAAGATTGTTAAAATTATTGCCTTGAGGCCAAAAATGGCCCCGCCCCGGAGCCCACTGATTTGACATAGGCTTATATAGGGAAAACCTTTAAAAATCTTCTAATCTGAAACCAGAAGGCCCAGATCTTTTATATTTGGTATGAAGCTTCATCTAGTGGACCTCTACCAAGATTGTTCAAATTATATCCCTGGGGCCGAAAATGCCCCCGCCCTGGGGCCCTTTGGTTTAACATAGGCTTATATAGGGAAAATCTTTAAAAATCTTCTTCTCTGAAACCAGAAGGCCCAGGTCTTTGATATTTGGTATGAAGCTTCAACTAGTGGACCTCTACCAAGATATTTCAACTTATTGCTTTGAGGCTAAAAATGGCCCCGCCCCGGAGCCCACTGGTTTTACATAGGCTAATGTCCGAAACCAGAAGACTCAGGTCTTTGATATTTGGTATGAAGCTTCATTGTGTGGACCTCTACCAAGATTGTTCAAATTATAGCCCTGGGGCCGAAAATACCCCCGCCCCGGGGCCCTTTGGTTTTACATAGGCTTATATAGGGAAAATCTTTAAAAATCTTCTTCTCTGAAACCACAAGGCCGCGGTCTTTAGTATTTGGTATGAAGCTTCATCTAGTGGACCTCTACCAAGATTGTTCAAATTATTGCCTTGAGGCCAATAATGGCCCCGCCTCGGGGCCCACTGGTTTTACATAGGCTTATGTCTGAAACCAGGGGACCCAGGTCTTTGATATTTGGTATGAAGCTTCATCGAGTGGACCTCTACCAAGATTGTTCAAATTATATCCCTGGGGCCGAAAATGCCCCCGCCCCGGGGCCTTTGGTTTTACATTGGCTTATATAGGGGGCCCACTGGTTTAACATAGGCTTATAGAGGGAAAACCTTTTAAAATCTTCTTGTCTGAAACCAGAAGGCCCAGGTCGTTGATATTTGGTATGAAGCTTCATCTGGTGGACCTCTACCAAGATTGTTCAAATTATAGCCCTGGGGCTGAAAATGCCCCTGGCCCGGGGCCCTTTGTTTTTTACATAGGCTTATGATAGGAAAATCTTTAAAAATCTTCTTCTCTGAAACCAGAAGGCCAAGGTCTTTGATATTTGGTATGAAGCTTCATCTAGTGGACCTCTACCAAGATTGTTCAAATTATTGCCCTGGGGCCAAAAATGGCCCCGCCCCGGGGTGTACTGGTTTTACATAGGCTTATATAGGGAAAACCTTTAAAAAATTTTTATTGTCTGAAACCAGAAGGCCCAGGTCTTTGATATTTGGTATGAGGCTTCATCTACAGGGCCTCTACCAAGATTGTTCAAATTATTGCCCTGGGGCCGAAAATGCCCCCGCCCTGGGGCCCTTTGGTTTTACATAGGCTGATATAGGGAAAATCTTTAAAAATCTTCTTCTCTGAAACCAGAAGGCCCAGGTCTTTGATATTTGGTATGAAGCTTCATCTAGTGGACCTCTACCAAGATTGTTCAAATTATAGCCCTGGGGCCAAAAATGTCCCCGCGCCAGGGCCCACTGGTTTTACATAGGCTTATATCGGGAAATCCTTTGAAAATCTTCTTGTCTGAAACCAGAAGGCCCAAGTCTTTGATATTTGGTATGAAGCTTCATCGAGTGGACCTCTACCAAGATTGTTCAAATTATAGCCCTGGGGCCGAAAATGCCCCCGCCCTGGGGCCCTTTGGTTTTACATAGGCTTATATAGGGAAAATCTTCTTCTCTGAAACCGCAAGGCCCAGGTCTTTGATATTTGGTATGAAGCTTCATCTAGTGGACCTCTACCAAGATTGTTCCAATTATTGCCTTGAGGCCAAAAATGGCCCCGCCCCGGAGCCCACTGGTTTTACATAGGCTTATATAGGGAAAACCTTTAAAAATCTTCTTGTCTGAAACCAGAAGGCCCAGGTCTTTTACATTTGGTATGAAGCTTCATCTAGTGGACCCTTTCCAAGATTGTTCAAATTATATCCCTGGTCCCGAAAATGCCCCCGCCCTGGGGCCCTTTGGTTTTACATAGGCTTATATAGGGAAAATCTTTAAAAATCTTCTTCTCTGAAACCGCAAGGCCCAGGTCTTTGATATTTGGTGTGAAGCTTCATCTAGTGGACCTCTACCAAGATTGTTCAAATTATTGCCTTGAGGCCAAAAATGGCCCCGCCCCCTGGGCCCACTGGTTTTACATAGGCTTATGTCTTAAACCAGAAGACCCAGGTCTTTGGTATTTGGTATGAAGCTTCATCGAGTGGACCTCTACCAAGATTGTTCAAATTATAGCCATGGGGCCGAAAATGCCCCTGCCCTGGGGCCTTTGGTTTTACATAGGCTTATATTGGGGGCCCACTGGTTTAACATAGGCTTATAGAGGGAAAACCTTTTAAAATCTTCTTGTCTGAAACCAGAAGGCCCAGGTCTTTGATATTTGGTATGAAGCTTCATCTAGTGGACCTCTATCAAGATTGTTTATATTATTGCCCTGAGGCCAAAAATGGCCCCACACGGGGGGGGGGGGGGATGCCCACTGGTTTTACATAGGCTTATATAGGGAAAACCTTTTAAAATCTTCTTGTCTGAAACCAGAAGGCCCAGGTCTTTGATATTTGGTATGAAGCTTCATCTTGTGGACCTCTACCAAGATTGTTCAAATTATATCCCTGGGGCCGAAAATGCCCCCGCCCTGGGGCCCTTTGGTTTCACATAGGCTTATATAGGGAAAATCTTTAAAAATCTTCTTCTCTGGAACTGCAAGGCCCAGGTATTTTACCAAGATTGTTCAAATTATAGCCCTGGGGCCAAAAATGCCCCCGCCAGGGCCCACTGGTTTCACATAGGCTTATATAGGGAAATCCTTTGAAAATCTTCTTGTCTGAAACCAGAAGGCCCAGGTCTTTGATATTTGGTATGAAGCTTCATCTTGTGGACCGCTACGAAGATTGTTCAAATTATAGCCCTTGGGCCAAAAATGGCCCCACACGGGGGCCCACTGGTTTTACATTGGCTTATATACGGAAAACCTTTTAAAAATCTTCTTATCTGAAACCAGAAGGCCCAGGTCTTTGATATTTGGTATGAAGCTTCATCTAGAGGACCTCTACCAAGGTTGTTCAAATTGTAGCCCTGGGGTCAAAAATGCCGCGCGACGGTGCACACTGGTTTTATGCAGGTTTATGATAGGGAAAACCTTTAAAAATCTTCTTGTCTGAAACCAGAAGGCCCAGGTCTTTGATATTTAGTAGGAAGCTTCATCTAGTTGATCTCTACCAAGATTGTTCAAATTTTATCCCACGGGCCAAAAATGCCCCCCGCGCCATGGCCCACTGGTTTTACATAGGCTTTTATAGGGGAATCCTTTGAAAATCTTCTTGTCTGAAACCAGAAGGACCAGGTCTTTGATATTTGGTATGAAGCTTCATGTAGTGGACCGCTATGAAGATTGTTGAAATTATAGCGGTGGGGCCAAAAATGGCCTCACACGGGGGCCCACTGGTTTTACATAGGCTTATATAGGGATCGAAAATCTTTAAAAATCTTCTTGTCTGAAACCAGAAGGCCCAGGTCTTTGATATTTGAATGAAGCTTCATCTAGTTGGCCGCTACAAAGATTGTTCAAATTATAGCCCTAGGACCAAAAATGCCCCGTGCTGGGGCCCACTGGTTTTATGCAGGCTTATGATAGGGAAATCTTTTAAAATCTTCTTGTCTGAAACCAGAAGGCACAGGTCTTTGGTATTTAGTATGAAACTTCATCTAGTTGACCTCTACTAAGATTGTTCAAATTATAGCCCTGGGACCAAAAATGGCCCCACGTCGGGGCCCACTCACTTTACATAGACATAGGGAAAAACCTTAAAAGTCTTGTCTCAAACTCTTAACTCAGGTGAGCGATATAGGACCATCATGGTCCTCTTGTTCAGTCCTGCCATTGTGATCCATAATTGATCAGTAATCACTGAAGATTTGGTCAAAATGATTTCTTCCTGGCTAATTCTAAACGTATGCCATACAATGTATGTATTTGGACAGACAGGCCTGAGCAAACATTGTAAACCCTGATTAGATGCTGCAAAATATGGAATCTCATCAGGGTCTGCACTGTTTGCCTCTCATCCAGCTATTTTGGACACAACATTAGGTAGTAAATTGTACTTATAAAATAATCAGTTACTAACAAACCAGTAAGGATAATCAATTTTGTGGAATTTATCGATCTATTAATGGATTTTCCAATTAATCATGCCAGGCTTAGTCTTGAGGATGATTCTTTGCAGCTTAACTCTTATCATGCTGTTCACAACAGCCCCTATCTTTTGCAAACAGTGTAGATCCAGATCAGATGGCTTCAGAAGAAGCCATCTGATCAGGATCTACACTGTTTGGCATTCAGTTTATGAATTTGTAGCAATAAATTACATCAAGTAATTTGATTGATTGATAGACAGAAATGGGTGTGGCTTAAATAAATATTCAGCAAGATAAGGGTTAAAATGGGTTAAACACTGTTTTTATTTGCAGGAGGAGGGACAGGGTTTATTGGTCGCCATCTATCAGGTATCTTAAAGGAAAATGGCTATAAAGTGATGGCAATCTCAAGAAAGACAGCACCGGATCAGATAACTTGGGTAACTTTTTTTCCTTTTTCCATAATATTTACCTTTAGGCTTTACCACTCTCTAGGCAAATTCAGCAGACGACAGATTGTTGATATTTTTCTTATTTTTCCCAGAAATCAGGTCTTGAAATCTCCTGGAATTGTCTATGAGATGTAAAATCCTGTTTTCTGGGAAAATTAGAGAAATATTTCAAAATGTCATCTGCTGCGAAAAAAAAATACCCAGCATGCATAGCATTAAAATACCTGTGTTTTACAATGGCATCATTCATACCTGTAGAACAAGTTGATCCTAAGTATTGGAATAGCTATTCCTAAGCAAACAAGGAGCAGTCTGATCAGGGTCTACATTGCCTGCTATTCCATTGGCACCTTTTGGACTCCTTGTTGGATCGTGAAATTAATTTGTTAAAATATTAGGAGAATTACCGAAGTTCTCAAGGTGTCCAAATTTTTTTTGATTTTTATGGTACTTTGAAAAGTTTGATCTTTTTAGCTCGCCTGTACAAAGTACATGGAGAGCTATTGTTGTCACCTGGGTCGTCTGCGTTTGCGTGTGTGTTCCCGTCACACTGCGTTAAAGTTTTTCAAATTGTTATATCATTGCTCAAGCTTATACACTCTTCATCACGAAAACACACCTATATAAATTTAACCCCCTTAAACCCCACTTTTATATAGTAAAACTGGGGTTTACAGGGGTATATATTATTTTTCTTATTTCTGCTCAAAAATGTGGGTACTCGTTAGTGTTTTTTGAGGCGGTTCTAACGAGTATCCACAATCTATGTTTTTGAACAGAAATAAGAAAAATGTCGAAATTTTTCCTCTGAAAATTTTCATTTTTCGGTTTTAAAATATACAATGTATTTATATAGGCATGTATTCTTAATGTAAAATTCAAATTGGGCCCCTTCAAGCGATTTTGGTACTTATCGCCTATGCGAGCAGCGAAGGTTCAGGCGAGCCTGCGCATCCACGTAGTCTCGCCAGAACTTTCGCTGCTCACTCATACAAGCAGTCAATCAAGAGGAACCTTCAGACAGAAAGCCATATCCCTGGCCCCTCTGAATGGCTGGGCATACGCAGTTAAAATTTGTCATGACGGGATGCTCGAAGGCACAAATTCGCTTGGTGGGGCTCAATTAATCCTTAACCTTTACCCTGCTGTAGGTGAAAAGCCCTATCTTTGCAAACAGTGTAGATCCAGATCAGATGGCTTCTGAAGAAGCCATCTGATCAGGATCTACACAGTTTGACATTCAGTTTATGAATATGTAGAAATAAGCTGCATCAAGTAATCTGATTGGTTCAAAGTCAGAAATGAGTGTGGCTTAATTGAATATTCAGCAGGTTAAAGGTTAAGATGCCAAGAAAAATAGCTGCATGAGCATCTAAAAATGTCTTCTGTTTATGCCGTCTGCTGCATCTTCTTCCAAACTTTGGATAAATATTTTTGTATACAGGCAAACAGTGTGGACCCTGATAAGACTGCTAAGAGTAGTCTGAGGAGCAGTCTGATCAGGGTCCACTCTGTATGACTTTTAAAGTAACCAGCAGACAACAAAGCAGATGACAATTAGTTAAGATTGGCATCTTAAGGACTAAGATGTTTAATGGTTTTGTGGTTTTGTTTGTTTTTGTTTGTTTTAAGTTTAACGTTCCCGTCAACACTGTAAAGGTCATTTTGGAGACGTTGCTTCCAATTTTTTTGGGACTTTTACCCGACATTGAGTTGACATGACATCTCAAGCCCTGCCGCCAGATGTTTAATGGTAAAACATAATGGTATCACCGTCTGACTGGTGATCAGGCAGTTGCAGGTTCGATCCCTGGCAGGCCTGGTAACATACTCATGAAATCGTTTTGACAGTCATTCATTCCATTCTGCTTATATTCAAGAAGGGCAGTTGCGAGTTTTAAATCTGGGTTTGCTCAGGGAAAGCATTGTTATAAAACTTTTTTCATGCTCAACTTAGCTGATAATTTATAATGCTCATACATGTAAATATTAAAATACAAGAAATACAAGTGATAGAGGCACTTTTCTTGCTCAGATCAGCACAGAATGTCATTTATCCGGGTCATAAATTTTAAGATGCCAACTTTTGTTGGCATTTTAAAATTTTTGAGCAGGATAAATTTCATGCTCAAGTGAGTTGGGCTTAAACAAATCAATTGCCCAGCTGCCCGGGACAAGTCCAAATTTTGACTGGGCAAGCA
Source organism: Lucinisca nassula (assembly GCA_963580285.1). NCBI lineage: Eukaryota > Metazoa > Mollusca > Bivalvia > Lucinida > Lucinidae > Lucinisca > Lucinisca nassula. The sequence goes on along the minus strand of OY757017.1, from coordinate 67,137,442 downwards.
TTTTTTCATTTCACTTGCCCAGAAAAATGTATAGAATATATAGGGAATATTTTAATTCTGTGCCATTTTGAAGCTCCTGTGGCCTGCTGGGCAAGTGGTTGAAACTTGGATCTGTCAGGCCCTGGTTGAGCATGAAAAAAACTTTTATAACTTTGGGGCCAGGTCAACTGAATGGCTCAGTATGACTTAAAATGGTACTGACTGGACCATTAAACTGCAAAACATATGTATGATAGTGGCACAGTATTGTTATGCCATGCAGAGGATTCATGTGTAATGGCAAGCCTTATTTTCTCTGAAAAATCATCATCATCAGATTTTTGATTAACATGCAGGTGCAGGGGCAACATCCACCTAAGTGTGCCCCATTCCAGGTATCTGGCTTGCTGCATGCATGGCAGATCTCACACCAGATCTGGTTGGTCTATCATGAGGGTTGATAGTCGAGCTCTTTCCCTTTCAGCTGCTTCCAGGTCACCTTGCGCCTCCAAGGCCCATGTTTTCCATCCACCTGTATGTCACAGGCTGTCTTAATGGCACTGTTGGAGCATTCTACATGGCCTTCTCTCCTTCAGGATGAGGTCCAGGTCCTCAGTGCCAAGTCAGGCAAGTAACTCACTGGACCTGATGGTGACAGTGTCTTTAGCCTTGAAATTGCAGATCTGTCTGACCTTTGCCCTGTCATTCCACTGCTGGCTTTGTAAATTGTCAAGTTCATTGGCATGGAGAATTGCGCTCCCCACATAAGTGCTGTACACATGGCCACTTGTCTGGAACGAGAGGTCAGGGGAAGAAAGAACTGGTAGCAACTCCTTGAACTTCTTCAAGGCTGTTTTCACATGTGATGTGGTCGAAAGATCTCAACCACTGACTGCTGAGATCATGTCTCCTACATGTAGGTAGCAAAAAGAAGCAACCACCTCCAGCTTGTCAAAGAAAAAACTTTGGGATTGTTGTGTGTTAGTCTTGATAAGCATTTGAAGGGTAAATCATGGTATATTTATGATGCCTCGCATTTTATCCCTGTTCCTCAACTCGTTTAATAAATTCAATAATAATGAACACTCATGTAAGATCCTCTATATCAATAATTTATTAAACTCGTTGAGGAAAAGGGCTAAAACGCTTGGCAAAGCCTCGCATTTTATCCCTTTTCCTGAACTCTTTTAGTAAATTCAATAATACATGAACACTCCTGTAAGATCCTCCATGTACATGTGCTTTACAGAAACAGATCTCAAGGATGGGTCTACCCAGTGACTGCACAGCTGTTGTCAATCTGGCTGGAGAAAATATATTGAACCCCATGAAAAGGTATGAAAATGATTGTGGCCACTGTTAACATCTTCATTGGAGGCACCTCTTAACCCTTCTCTTGCTGAATATTTTTTTTAGCCACACCCATCTCTGACTTTGAACCAATCAGATTACTTGATGTTATTTATTCCTACAAATTCATAAACTGAAAGCCAAACAGTGTAGATCCTGATCAGATGGCTTCTTCAGAAGCCATCTGATCTGGATCTACATTGTTTGCAAAGATAGGGGTTGTCGTGAACAGCAAGGGTTAAAATATTAGCCAAACTTGATTCTGTAACATGTATATTTTGCTTAAATTTGGGCTTTTCTGTCTCGGAGATTAAGGAGAATTGATGCACTAAGTTTGTTTGTTTGATTTGAGGTTTAACGTCCCTGTCAACACTGTAGGTCATTTTGGAGACGTTGCTGCCAATTTTGTTGGACTTTTACCCGACATTTAGATGAAATAACATCTCAAGCCCTGTCGCCCAATGAAACCAATAGGGTTTATAAGCACAGACAGTCAGACTTGCACCACTTTGCCTGGGCTTAGATCCTCTAATCGGTTTACCTGTACTCGTGTGCAGTCAGTTTCAGCTCTGCCTGGAAGCATCATGCAGCCCATCAATTTCTTCAAGCCCTGATTGGCGGGGGCCATGATGCATTTTGTATATTTTAGTCTGTTTTTGACAAGGGAGTTAACTTTTGGGTCTTCTTGTTTGCTTTCTTTTGAACTGAACCCCTCTTGAAAAGATCTATTTTTAACCCTTATCCCGCTGATCACTACAACCCCTACTTTTGCAGTCAGTGTAGATCTAAATCAGATGGAGCCATCTGATCAGCATCTACACTGTTTGACATTCAGTTTTTGAATTTGTAATAGAAATAAATTACATCAAATAATCTGATTGGCTCCGAGTAAGAAATGGGTGTGGCTAAATTAATTATTCAGCGGGATAAGGGTTAAAGGAATGGATTTGATCTCTTAGGAGCGAATTCATTTGATTCAGAGTAGACCCCTATTGACAAGGGAGACAAAAATAATAAGAGTTGTCTCTTTACAGTTACACCACAGCCTTTTCGGCCTTCTTTCGGGGCTTGAAGAAATAGATGGGCTGCAAGATGCTTCCACGCATAGCTGAAACTGACCGCACATGAGTACTGGTAAAACGCTTACAGAATCTAAGCCTGCCCAGGTAAAGTGGTTAGGTCTGACTGTCCATGCTTATAAACCTCTTTTGGTTTCATTGGACGACAGGGCTTGAGATGTCATTTCAGCTCAATGTTGTGTAAAAGTCCCACAAAATTGGAAGCAACGCTCCAAAATGACCTATAAGGTGTTGGCAGGGACGTTAAACCACAAATCAAACAAACAAAAACCACAGCCTTTTATAACACTATTGATGGGGTCCAAAGCAGAAACTGTGTTAGTTAAACAGTCATGTTCTATCCAAACAAAAATGTATAGATTATATAGAAAAATGATAATTTATGGTCATTTTTCTATATATAATCTATACATGTTTGGTGTTGACGGGGACGTTAAACCTCAAATCAAACAAACAAACTATACATGTTTGGGATCCATCTTGAAACCGTGTTATATCCAGACAGTGTTATAACAAACCATGTTATAATGAGGTTGTGGTGTATTTTAGAGCCGGCTCGCTGTCAATGATTGTTGTGCATTTCACAAGACAGCTTTACCCCATTTCATACATGAAACTTCAAAATGGGGGGCTGTGGCAGTCCATGCAGGCCCTGATCGAGCACCGCAGAATGCTGCTTCCCTGGAAAAAATCAGCTGTTTTTGAAATAAATTTCCAAAAAAACCCCAAAAACAAATCAACATGACAAACTGCTTGATTTTAAAATGAACTCTTGCAGTATGTAAGTGAGGCTGACAAGATTAATCGCATAGTGGATTAATTGAATGATAATCTCCAGGAAAATGATAATCAATACTGATTTTCTAATAATCATTTATTTGATTTAATCCAAAACATAACAGACTTACCATTGAATATGCAGTCTAATGAGACACTTTGCTGTGTGCTAAATGGATTTATCATATGACGTCGCATCAGAGAGTGTAATAACGTCATGTAATAAATTTGATAATCCACTATCGGATTAAATAGGCAAATAAGTTAGATACGCCCCGTAACATTACATGTACGGCCATAACGACATCACGTATACTAATGGCGGAAAATGTCATATGATAAATAGAATCTTGCATTTGTGCTCATGTATTACTGAATTTATTAAACTCTGAGGAAAAGGGATAAAATGCTCAGCAAGCCTCGCATTTTATCCCTTTTCCGCAACTTGTTTAATAAATTCAATAATACATGAACACTCATGTAAGATCCTTTATGCCCATGATGCTGAAGCTGCAGTCAAGGAAGTCTGCTGTCTGGCTAAGAGGAAGTTATTATTTCCACACTTTTTGTCGCACCTGGTTGTAGCAGGGTACGACATAGTCATCCACTTTTCTGTCCATCCGTTAATCCATCCATTCGTCAGTCCATCTGTTAACTTTTAGAACGAAGTTTGACATTTACGTCAAAGTTTGTATTAAAATCAACTACAAAGCTGGTCAACCATCAAATTGCATAAAACATTTCCCTGACCTTCTGACTTGGTAGACACCTTGATCTGGTGAGCTTGACCTATATTTTATGCGCCAGTGACTTTGTTCATTATGTCGAGGTTCGACATTTACGTCAAAAGTTAGTAGTTTAATCAACCACAAGACTTAAAAAACCATCAAGCCTTGCATGAAAAGTCTCCCTGAGCTCCTGACTTGGCAGGCGCCTTGACCCGGTGACCTTGACCTATATTTTACACTCCAGTGACTTCGACACAATTCACGTTGGTGTTCCAGATCTCCTCAAATAAAAGGCCTACAACCATCAAATCTTGAATAGGGCATCTCCTATGTGGTGACCGTGACCTATATTTTACGCTCCAGTGACTTTGACACAATTTACGTTAATGTTCTAGATCTCCTCCAATAAAAGGCCTACAACCATCAAATCTTGCATAGTGCTTTTCCTAGATCTACTGACTCTGCAGGTACCTTGACCTGATGACCTTGACTTATATTTAACGCTCCAGTAACTTTGACTTCCGTGGAGTGTGGGTCATGTTTGCAGATGTTGGCTCAGTGGGGGATGCCTTTAAGTCCTAGGGTAGGCGTTTCTTGCCTGATGCCTCCAGATGACATGTCTCCTGAGCTACATTGGTCGGTGTGTGTCCGGAGGGGGATGTGCTGTGTTTGCCAGGTCTTGTCCATCATCCATTTCGGTTTCATAACTTTGGGGTTGAGACACACTGATGAAGATTGAATATCAGAAAGGCCTCTGTGTCACTAAATATGGTATAGTTACACCTTAATTACTTAGATGTTTCTCGGCCCCCGTCCATCGGGGCTTGAAGAAATAGATGGGCTGCAAGATGCTTCCACGCAGAGCTGAAACCGACTGCACACTAAGAGATCTAAGTCTGCCCAGGCAAAGTGTTGCGAGTCGGTCTGTCCATGCTTATAAACCTTATTGGTTTCATTGGGCGACAGGGCTTGAGATGTCATTTCATCTCAATATCGGGTAAAAGTCCCACAAAATTGGAAGCAACATCTCCAAAATGACCTACATGTATACTGTGTTCACGGGGATGTTAAACCTCAAATCGAACAAACAAACAAAACTTAGATGTTTCAGATCTCCTCAAATTAAAGGCCTACAACCATCAAACCTTGCATAGGTCTTCTCCTAGATGTACTGACTCTGCAGGTACCTTGACATGGTGACCTTGACCTATATTTTACGCTCCAGTGACTTTGACACAATTTACTTAGATGTTTCAGATCTCTTCAAATTAAAGGCCTGCAACCATCGAATCTTGCAAAGTGCTTCTTCTAGATGTACCAACTCTGCAGGTACCTTGACCTGGTGACCTTGACCAATTTTTACCTATACACATTTTTTGTCGATGTTCCATATCTTCTTAACTATAATGCCTACAGCCACCAAACATTGCATAGTGCTTCTCCTACATTTACTGATGCTGCAGGTACCTTGACCTGATGACCTTGACCTACATTATGCACTCAGTTGACTTAGACACATTTTACGTCAACGTTCGAAGGGATATTAAACTCACCTTCATCTGTCCATCCTAAACCGGCCCCGATAGCTCAGTTGGTAGAGTGTCCGCTCCGGGGAACGGGAGGTCTGGGGTTCGATCCCGGGCCGCGACATACCAAAGTCGTTAAAAATGGTACTAGCTGCTCCTCGCTTGGCACTCAGGTTTACGGGGAAGAGCTAGGACTGGTCGATCCAGTGTCAGGATAATGTGACTGGGTGTGGTATCATGTAATGTGTCTGGGACATGATACTTCAGTGAGGCAGCACTATAAACGTGAGCATTGAGCTCCCTGTCGCAACCAGACACCGTCGTGATATGACTGAAAAATTGTTGAAAGCGACGTTAAACCCGAATTCACACACACACTGTCCATCCTACCATCCGTCTGTCGGCCCGTTATGCTATCTTCTATACTGTTAATTTGAATCCAACCAAATTTGGTGTGTGGGTTGCTTATATAAATTGGGTGTGTTAGAGTACATATATTTTTGGCCTCACCTCCAGGGGCCCAGGGGATGGATCAAAAGGTCAAATATCAATGAAATTCAATTACAAAGCCAATTTTATAGATTTTGGTACCAAAATTTGCAGAAGTAATGGGTAATGAAATGTGTAAAACATATTGAACAGGAGTCAGGCTGTGACCCCTGGGTCATACCCCAGGGGTCTGACTTGGGGGGTTGCAGGCTGAAAATTAAGGTTTGGAACATAGTCATGTAGCATATCAAATCAAAGGGGATGATTAGGAGAGTAAAATACAAGTCAAAGTTTGATCCCGGGGTCAAATTGGGGCCTTTGGGAGGGGTCAAAAGGTCAAATACATATAAAAAAATCAATTACTGAGTCAATTTTATAGATTTTGATGTCAGACTTTGCAGAAGTAATGATTAATGAAATATCTAAAGGTACTGAACTGGATTTTGGCACTGAGGACTTTGAGGGGGGTTGCAAGCATAATGGGGTGGGGGAGGAGGGCGTGTACCTTTGAAATATGTTGTTATTTGGTACGTAGCCCCTGTCGAGCAAGTATGCCATCGTCCGCATTCTAGTTAAATCTTTTTTCATGCTCAACTCAATCTAGCATGATATTTGTAATGCTCATAATTAATTAAAATACAAACGGATCAGACATATTTCCTTCTAATCAGCTAAGAATGTTATTTGGCCTGCTCATAGATTTTAAAATGCCAACGAATCGGTTGGCAGTTTAAGATTTATGCGGGGGAAAAATTAAATGTTTAAGTGAGTTAGCATGAAAAGATTTTATAACCTTGGAGTTTGAATCGTCGCTGAGCACACACATGCTTGAAGCCACATTTTCTCTTGATGCTGCTGAAACGTAACCTCTTTCTTTTTGTATGCGCCCGCCCATCGGGGCTTGAAGAAATTGATGGGCTGCATGATGCTTCCACGCAGAGCTGAAACCGACCGCACACGCGTACTGGTAAACCGGTTAGAGGATATAAGCCTGTCCAGGCAAAGCTGTGCGAGTCGTACGGTCCATGCTTATAAACCCTATTGGTTTCATTGGGCGACAGGGCTTGGGATGTCATTTCATCTCAATGTCGGGTAAAAGTCCCACAAAATTGGAAGCAACATCTCCAAAATGACCTATACAATGTTGACGGGGACGTTAAACTTCAAATCAAACAAACAAAAACTTTCTTTTTGTGTGTAGGTGGAATTCAGCATTCAAAGAAGAGGTACGGAGGAGTAGAGTGGAAACTACAAAGATCCTTGCTACTGCTATAGAGGCGGCGGGAACCCCACCCAAAGTTTTTGTTACCATGTCGGGTGTTGGTAGGTAAACAAGTTCAGTTTTGTTGGGTTGATGGTTTGTCAGTCAATGATAGTCAATGTGTGTGTGTGTTGGAGTTTTATTTCTTGCACACCAGACAAGGAAATCAGCGATTTTACCCTGGGATAGAAATTTATGTTTTGACCCTGGTGTTCCGACCCCAAATCGAATATAATCGCTTGTTTGATAAATGCACTGGTTGATTACAACCTTGTGTGCGCTGTTGTTAAGGTTGGCGTCATGCACGATCTGTGACGTCACTTTACATTCCTGCAGTGTCAACACAATATGGTGGACGTTGGTAACCGAAGTGACTGCAGCATTGAAATTCCGCGCTAAGAAATGGAAGGTATACAAGAAAAAGAATCCAATATGGATGTGAGGGGTAGATAGAAAAATCTGTCCCTCGGGATGACTGTCCAGTATCACTCGGCAAACCTTGTGATTCCGGACAGTGACCCTTGGGATGGAATATAAGAATCTTATATGGGTGTGAGCGGTGGATTGAAAAATCCGTCCCGAGGGACACTGTCCGGCATCACGAGGCTTGTCGAGTGACGCCGGACAGTGATCACAAGGGACGGATTTTTCTATCCACCCCTCACACCCATATTGGATTCTTTTTCTTGCATACCTTCCATTTCTATTGCAAATTTTTAATGCTGCTGTCACTTCGGTTACTGACGTCTGCCATTTTGTGATGACACAACATGAACGTTTAGTGACGTCACACATGACGCCGCCGCACATGATGTTGTAACCAACCAGTGCATTTATCAAATACGCAATTATATTCGATTTGGGGTCAGAACACCAGGGTCAGAACATAAATTTCTATCCCAGGGTAAAATCACGGATTTCCTTGTCTGGTGTGCAAGAATTTTCTATCCACCCCTCACACCCATATATGATTCTTATAGTCCTACCAGGGGGCTTGAAGAAATAGATTGGGCTGCATGGTGCTTCTTAACAGAGTTGAGTGTTTGAGTTTTACATCTCACCAACAGCTAAGGTCATACGGAGACGGGTTTGAAGACTCATCCGAAAGTCTTGCACAGAGTTGAAACTGACAGGACTTGAGTTCTGGTAAACTGCTTAGGTATAAGCCTGCCCAGAAAAATAGGTGTGAGTTGGACCGCTCCTTTAACCCTTGCATAGGATTTGTTATCCTCAGGCCTATTGCGGTTTCTTCGGGTGGTAGGGCTGAAAATGTCATTTTATCTTAAATGTCGGGTAAACATCTCACAAAATTAGAAGCAACATCTCCTGAGTAGTGTTGACAGGAACATAACACCTCAGCTCAAACAAACAAAGAACCAAAAATGTCCCACCAATAATTTAGGTCATATGGAGATGGGACCTTGGTTTAAAGACTCATCCGAAAGCCTGGAGAAGCCTGGAAATATCTCATATTTCACATGTGCATTCCTTGTCACAATACCTCCCAAGAGGTACCAAAAATTTCGACATCGTGACCTTGACATTTGACCTTATTTTGACCTCCTTTTGAAAAACTTTTAACATTGGCCATAACTTTGGATTGGTAAGTGGTAGGGCTTTCATATTTCACATGTGCATTCTTTGTCACAAGACCTTTCTAGTGGTACCATAAATTTTGACCTTGTGACCTTGACCTTAATGTTTGACCTACTTATTAAAAACTTTAACATTGGCCATAACTTTCGATTGGTAAGTGGTAGGGCTTTCATATTTCACATGTGCATTCTTTGTCACAAGACCTTTCTAGTGGTACCATAATTTTTGACCTTGTGACCTTGACCTTGATGTTTGACCTTTCCTTTTTAAAAACTTTAACATAGTCCATAACTTTCAATTGGTAAGTGATAGGGCTTCCATATTTAACATGTGCATTCTTTTTTACAAAACCTTTCCAGTGGTACAATAATTTTTTATCTCGTGACCTTGACCTTGATGTTTGACCTACATTTTAGAAACTTTAATATTGGCCGTAATTTTTGATTGGTAAGTGATAGGGCTTTCATATTTCACATGTGCTTTCTATGTCACAAGACCTTTCCAACGATCCCATAATTTTTGACCTTGTGACCTTGACCTACTTTTTTAAGACTTGAACATTGACCATACCTTTCGATTGCTTAGTGATACTGCTTTCATATTTAATGTGCGCTGTTTGGGCGCATCAGTGTTTCACAAACACATCTTGTTATCATTAAGTTCGGCAAATATGCTTATATTTTTGCTGCAAAAAAATGTGAGTAGCTTTTGCATTTTGCTGCAAAAATGTGAGTAGCTTTTGCATTTTGCTGCAAAAATGTGAGTAGCTTTTGCATTTTGTTGCAAAAATGTGAGTAGCTTTTGCATTTTGTTGCGAAGATGTGAGTAGCTTTTGCATTTTGCTGCAAATATGTGAGTAGCTTTTGCATTTTGCTGCAAATATGTGAGTAGCTTTTGCATTTTGCTGCAAAAATGTGAGTCGCTTTTGCAAATGCAAAAGCAACTCACATTTTTGCAGCAAAAATTCAAGTGTATTAGATGTTACATTTGCTAGAACAGTTAGCAGTTTAACCACTTACAATCTGGTTAAGCTAACCATGCTTTAAACAAATACATGGTGTACCTTTCAGGTTATTACCAGCCTAATCCTTCAAGGGAGTACACAGAGGAGAGCCCAGGGGGAGATCACGATTATCTGTCTCGACTTACGACAGAGTGGGAGGCTGCTGGCAACCTTCCAGAGTCACTCAATGTTCGGAGAGTTATAGTCAGATCGGGTAAGGTTTCTTTGAAAAATCATTTGGGATGACAGTATAAACATCTAATTTAATATAATGTGCCAGTCACACTGTTTCAGAAAATACATAAGAAGCCTCTGTGGTGCAGTGGTTATGCTACTCGCCTTGTAAACCAGGGGTCGCAGGATCGATCCCGGGCTTCTCCAGACTTTCGGATGAGTCTTTAAACCAAGGTCCCGTCTCCGTATGACCTTAGCTGTTGGTGAGATGTAAAACTCAAACACTCACTCACTGACTCAGAAAATGCATTTTCATTTTTTTTGTCTGCCTGTAATTGCCACACCTGCTTTTAGCACGATACTATACAGGAATCCATTTTTTGTTTGCTCATCCAACTAACCATCAACATTTACATCAGATCTTCTGCAGGCCTCGGTAGTTTAGTCTGAAGCTTATACGACTTGTGATCAGGGGTCACAGGTATAGTACCAGCCAGTCAGCAACACTTTTTTTGTGGAGATTAATGATTAAATCATTTCTATGGTCATTCTCTTCCCTTCAGCTGATTCAAGAAGGGCAGTAGTCATTTTCTGATGAAAGAATGTACATACATAACTGCCAATGTGAGTAGCTTTGTAATGCAAAGGCTACTCACATTTTTTCACCAAACATATTGGCATATTTGCCATATTAAGGGGAATGGATACTCCTGCAAAAGTATTTTTGACTCCCACATCAATAGGGGTCAACTCTTAAAGGAAAGAATGTGCTCCTGAGGAGCAAATTCTTTCCTTTAAGAGTTGACCCCTTTTCAGTTGGACAGGGCTTATAAATGAAAAGGGTTTAACTCTTAAGGGGATGAGAACACCTTCATGGGAGGCAACACCTGCAGAAGTTTTTTTGTCTCCCACATCAATAGAGGTCAACTCTTAAAGGAAAGAACTTGTTCCTGAGGAGCAAATTCTTCCCTTTAAGATTTGATCCCTCTTTCACATGGACAGGGCTTATAAAAAGCGAACAGGACGTCCCAAAAGTTGTCTCCCTTTGAAAAATGGTGGAAGAATCTGCCAGGTGTTCCCATTCCCTGTAAATGGTAAGTTTTAACAACATTGTTATTGGCTACAACTGGCTCAGGCTGCACATCCACCCGATGAATTTAACCTTACGAGTCACACAAAGAAGCCATCACGAAAACAAGTCCATGAAATGAAAACCACTCTAAACCCCACTTTATATAGAGAAAACTGTGGTATACGGGGGTATATATTAAATTTCTTATTTTTGCTGCAAGACATAGGGTGTGGGTTTTTGTTAGAACCGCCTCAGTGAGGCAGTTCTAACAAGCACCCAGGACCTATGTTTGGTTTTTTATGTTTGATTTGAGGTTTAAAGTCCCCGTCAACACTGTAAAGGTCATTTTGGAGACGTTGCTTCCAATTTTGTGGGACTTTTACCCGACATTGAGATGAAATGACATCTCAAGCCCTGTCGCCCAATGAAACCAATAGGGTTTATAAGCGTGGAAGTGCCGACTCGCTCTGCTTTGCCTGGGCAGGCTTAGATCCTCAAAGCGGTTTACCAGTACTCGTGTGCGTGTCAGTTTCAGCTCTGCTTGGAAGTATCATGCAGCCCATATATTTCTTCAAGCCCCGATGGGCTGGGGCCATCCTATGTTTGGAGTATAAATGAAAAACATATCACTAATTTTCATCAGAAAAAAAAAACAAACCCCCAACTGTTTTGGAGATCTGAAAGAACAAATTACCATGAATGTTTTTGGGTCATTGGTCATTAAGGTTGGCATGATTAATCAGATAATCGATTAATCTATCAATAAATTCCACAAAAATGATTATCATTACTGATTGGCTTGTAATCGATTGTTTTATAAGTACAGATTACTACTTAAAGTTGTGCCTAAAATAACTGGATGGGTGGCAAACAGTGCAGACACTGATGAGACGCCGTGGTCTGCGGCGTCTCATCTGGGTCTACACTGTATACTCAGGCCTGTCTATTCAACTACATACGGTAAAGGACAACATATGGCAAGAGTCATGCTCCAACAGGAAGCCACACATGCAAAAAATTATGACCAAATCTTCAATGATTACTAACCGATTACCGATCACAATGGAATGACTGATAATCGATTATCATTTTAGCTCCGATTAGCCAGCCCTATTGGTCATGGTGTACAGCAAAGGCTGTGATCTGAATGCAATGTGCAATCTTGTCGAAAGAGACCTTCTTGCTTGTAGCGAGTCAAGTTAGAGAACTAAATAGTACAAGGACAAAAAGTACACCAAAACCTCTTTATTACACTATTGTTTGGGTTCAAAACAAAAATCCTTTTTAGTTAAACAACCGTGTTATATCCAAACAAAAATGTATAGATTGTATAGAAAAATGGTCATTTTTGGACAGGTTTTTTTTTACGCCCGGGCGGGCGGGTATCGGGCGTCGTCCGAGGTTAACTTTTTTGGTTAACTTTTTTCCAAAGTAATATATTGCCTTTATTCTTCAGTGGATTTCTTTCATATTAGGACTGTTGCTTCATTGAAAGTATCTCTTACATTAGCAATCCATTAATGGCTCTAAGGACCAGAGTTTTGTTGAAAATTACCATTTTTTGAACTTAAGTTTATTAAAAACACATAAACGTTATTATTACTTGCAAGTTTGTAAAATTTCTGTTTGTTTTTTTTGGCAAAGATATAAATGACGTTTTGTACAGTGCAAAGGCTTGAAAATTTCTTGTTCATTTGTTCGTAGGGGCACACACTCACTCAAATGTTGGGTATAACAAATTATTATCTCAAGCAATATCGGCTTTAAGGGTCCTGGGCTCAAGGTCAAGGTCAATGTGTATTATTAGGAAACCTTTGTCAGCGCTGTAGTGCCTACATTTATAGATTTAAATGTAACTTCACACAAATGATGGGTATCAATTGCTGCAATCTGTTGATCTTTTTTACAAAACAAAATGGTATTTTTTGGAAAAAAAAAACCCCTGCATAATTGAAATTTCATTTGGATAACTTGTTAAACTTTAGCCCCTATAGGTGAGCTATGTTGCCTTCTGACAACTCTTGCTACATATGCAGGTTGCAGCTTTGCTGGCATCAAAACTGTACTGAAAAACCTGTCCATAACGCCATTAGGCAATATAATCTATGCATCTTCCAACCATATTATATCCAAAATCATATTATTATATCAAACCCTGTTATAACGAGGTGGTGTAATGAGAATTATGTCTCCTCCGAAAAATTTTTTTTCGGAGAGACGTATTGTTTTTCCCCCGGGCGTCTGTCTGTCCGTCTGTCTGTCCGTCTGTCACACTTTGGTGTCCGCTCTATAACTTGAAAACCGTTAGAGCTATCTTCACGAAACTTGGTATAAATATTAATCAGCATTAGACGACGTGCAGTGCGCAAGAACTATAACTCTCGCATTTATACTTTTTGAATTATCTCCCTTGGAAGTTTGTCGGTATGTATATATGTATGGGCAAATCGTGTCCGGTCAATAACTTTCTTATTTTCTGATGGATTTTAAAATTATTTGGCAGAAATATTAACAACCGTAAGACAATGTGTGGTGCGCATGAGGCAGGTCAGTAACTCAAAGGTCAAGGTCATACTTAGAGGTCAAAGGTCAAAAAAGGGGCCTTTTTTTCGTATTTGGTCAATAACTTTCTTATTTTGAGATGGATTTTAAAATTACTTGGCATAATAATTAACAACCATGAGACGATGTGTGGTGCGCATGAGGCAGGTCGGTACCTCAAAGGTCAAGGTCATACTTAGAGGTCAAAGGTCAAAAAAGGGGCCTTTTTTTCATATTTAGTGAATAACTTTCTTATTTTGAGATGGATTTTAAAATTACTTGGCATAATTATTAACAACCATGAGACGATGTGTGGTGTGAATGAGGCAGGTTGGTACCTCGAAGGTCAAGGTTATTATTAGAGGTCAAAGGTCAAAAAAGGGGCCTTTTTTCGTATTTGGTCAATAACTTTCTTATTTTGAGATGGATTTTGAAATCACTTTGCAGAAATGTTAACCAATATAAGACGATGTGTTGCCTGCATGACCCAGGTTAATACCTCAAAGGTCAAGGTCATACTTAGAGGTCAAATGTAAAAAAAGGGGCCTTTTTTCGGGTTTTGTCAATAACTTGCTTATTTTTAGATAGAATTTGAAGTTACTTGGCAAACATGTTAACTATCATGAGAAGATGTGTTGCATGCATGATTCAGTTTGGTACCTAAAATGCCAAGGTCATACATAGAGGTCAAAGGTAAAAAAGGGGCCTTCTTTCGTGTTTGGTCAATAACTTTCTTATATTTAGATGGATTTTGAAATTGCTAGGCAGAAGTGTTAACCACCATGAGATGATGTGTTGCACGCATGACCCAGTTTGGTACCTGAAAGGTCAAGGTCATACATAGAGGTAAAAGGTAAAAAAAGGGGCCTTTTTTGTGTTCTGTCAATAACTTTCTTATTTTTAGATGGATTTTGAAATTACTTGGCAGAAATGTTAACCACCATGAGACGATGTGTTGTGTGCATGACTCAAGTTGGTACCTCAAATATCAAGGACAAAAGGTCAAAGGACAAGAAGGGGCCTTTTTTTAGTGTTCAGTCAATAACTTTATTCTTCCTGAATAGATTGTGAAATTACTTGGCAGAAATGTTAACCATCATGAGACGATGTGGTGCACGCTAGACCCAGGTCGGTACCTCCCAAGATCAAGGTCATACTAAGAGGTCAGAGGTAAAAAAAGTTTTGTTTTTTTTTGTGTCCAGTCATTAACTTTTTTATTTCTGGATGGACTTTATAAAGTAACCATGCAGAAATGTTCACCCTCATTAGACCATGAGTCATGTGCAAGACCAAGGTCCATACCTCCAATGTCAAGGTCATACCTAGAGGTCAAAGGTAAAAAAAGGGACAGTCAATAACTTCCTTATTCTTTGATGGATTATGAAATTACTTAGCAGAAATGTTAACCATCATGAGACGATGTGTTGTACTTCAAAGGTCAAGGCCATACTTAGAGGTCAAAGGTAAAAAAGTGCTTTTTAGCTCACCTGTCACGTAGTGACAAGGTGAGCTTTTGTGATCACATTTTGTCCGTCGTCCGTCGTCCGTGCGTGCGTGCGTCCGTGCGTCCGTAAACAATTTCTTGTCCGCACAATAGCATCTTCATTTATGATTTGATTTTAAACAGACTTGCACACAACTTGAACCACCATGAGGTCTAGGTTCCTTTCTTGAACCAGCCATATCCCATCATGTGTTACGGAGTTACGGCCCCTGAAATGGCAAAAATTGCCTATTTTGGTCTTGTCCGCACGATAGCATCTTCATTTATGATTTGATTTTAACCAGACTTGCACACAACTTGTACCACCATGAGATCTGGTTTCCTTTCTTGAACCGGCCATATCCCATCATGTGTTACGGAGTTACTGCCCCTGAAAGGGCAAAAATTGCCTATTTTGGTCTTGTCTGCACGATAGCATCTTCATTTATGCTTTGATTTTAACCAGACTTGCACACAACTTGAACCACCATGCGATCTAGGTTCCTTTCTTGAACCAGCCATATCCCATCATGTGTTACGGAGTTACGGCCCCTGAAACAGCAAAAATTGCCTTTTTTGGTCTTGTCTGCACGATAGCATCTTCATTTATGATTTGATTTTAACCAGACTTGCACACAACTTGTACCACCAGGAGATCTGGGTTCCTTTCTTGAACCAGCCATATCCCATCATGTGTTACGGAGTTACGGCCCCTGAAAGGGCAAAAATTGCCTATTTTGGTCTTGTCTGCACGATAGCATCTTCATTTATGATTTGATTTTAACCAGACTTGCACACAACTTGTACCACCAGGAGATCTGGGTTCCTTTTTTGAACCAGCCATATCCCATCATGTGTTACGGAGTTACGGCCCCTGAAAGGGCAAAAATTGCCTATTTTGGTCTTGTCCGCACGATAGCATCTTCATTTATGATTTGATTTTAACCAGACTTGCACTCAACTTGTACCACCATGAGATCTGGGTTCCTTTCTTGAACCAGCCATATCCCATCATGTGTTGCGGAGTTACGGCCCCTGAAAGGGCAAAAATTGCCTTTTTTGGTCTTGTCTGCATGATAGCTGTTTCATTTATCATTTGATTTTAACTAAAATTGCACACATTTTGTACCACCACAAAATATCTCGGTCAAGTTCGAATATGGGTCATATTGGGTCAAAAAGTAGGTCAGTAGGTCAAATCAGAAAAAAAAACCTTGTGAAGACACTAGAGGCCACAGTTTTGGTCCGATCATCATCAAACTAGCCCAGAATGATCATCTTGACAATATCTCAGTCAAGTTTGAATATGGGTGTTGTCAGGTCAAAAAGTAGGTCAGTAGGTCAAATCATAGAAAAACCTTCTGAACACACTAGAGGCCACAATTTATGTCCAATCATCATCAAACTTGCTCAGAATGATCATCTTGATAATATCTTGGTCACATTCGAATATGGGTCATGTCGGTTCAAAAAGTAGGTCAGTAGGTCAAATCACAGAAAAACCTTGTGAACACACTAGAGGCCACAGTTTTGGTCCAATCATCATCAAACTTGCCCAGAATGATCATCTTGACAATATCTGAGTCAAGTTTGAATATGGGTCATGTCGGTTCAAAAAGTAGGTCAGTAGTTCAAATCAGAGAAAAACCTTGTGTACACACTAGAGGCCACAGATTAGGTCGGATCATCATCAAACATGCCAAGAAAGATCATCTTGACAATATCTGAGTCAAGTTTGAATATGGGTCATGTCGGTCCAAAAAGTAGGTCAGTAGATAAAATCATAGAAAAACCCTCTGAACACACTACAGGCCACAGTTTTGGTCTGATCATCATCAAACTTGCTAAAAATGATCATTTGACAATATCTCAATTAATTTTGAATATGGGTCATATCTGGCCAGTAAGATGGTCAGTAGGTCAGATTGTTGAAAAACCTTGTGGACACACTAGTGACCCCAGTTTTGGTCCGATCATCATCAAACTTGCTCAGAATGATCATCTTGACAATATCTGGGTCAAGTTTGAATATGGGTCATGTCGGGTCAAAAAGTAGGTCAGCAGGTCAAATCATAGAAAAAACGTTTTGAACACTCTAGAGGCCACAGTTTTAGTCAAATCATCATAAAACTTGCTCAGAATGATCATTTGGACAATATCTCAGTTAAGTTCCAATAAGGGTCATGTCAAATCAAAAAGTAGATTAGTAGGTTATTTTGTCATAACTTTTGAACTGTTTGAGATAGAGCCTTCATATTTAGCATATAGGTTCCTTGTGACAAGGGCTTTCCACTCATGTAAAGATTTGATCTGTGACCTTGACCTGTGACCTACTTTATCATAACTTTTGAACCATATGAGATAGAGCCTTCATATTTGGCATGTATGTTCCTTGTGACAAGGTTTTCTCAACCATTCAAAACTTTTGAGCCATGAACTTGACCTTTGACCTACTTTTTCATAACTTCTGAAGCATTTAAGATACAGCCTTCATATTTGGCATATAGGTTCCTTCATAGGAGTGAGTGTTTGAGTTTGAAGTCTCACCAACAGCTAAGGTCATACAGTTATGGGACCTCTGTTTAAAGACCAATCTGAAAGTCTGGAGAAGCCTGGCATCGATCCTGCTACCCTGGTTAACAAGGCAAGTAGCATGACCACTTTACCATGAAGGCTTCTAAACTTCATTGGAATGTTGTGTAGATGACCCTCTAGGAAAATAGCATAATGATTAACAAATGGTCACAAGAGCTAAAAATAGAAAACATTGTAAATTTGCTTCAAATGTTAACTCCTTCTAAACCTTTGGGCCAATTGGATTTAAAACTTCACAGGAATGTTGCCTAGGTGACTCCCTACCAAAATAGTTAATACTCATTCCACTCCAATGAACAAGATGGCTTCCAGAGCTAAAAATAAAAAATTCTTCAAACGATAATTCCTTCTGTACCCTTGGGCCAATTTCATTCAAACTTTGAAGTAATGTTGCTTAGATGACCCTCTACCAAAAAGGCCAAAACAATCCCGCTCTGAAGAAAAAATGGCCACCGGAGCTAAAAATATTGTAAATCTGATTCAAACGTGAACCCCTCCTAAACCCTAAGGACAATTTGATTCAAACTTAACAGGAATGTTGCCTAGGTTACTCCCTACCAAATAAGCTAAAATCACTCTGCTGATGAACAAGATGGCAACCATAGCTAAAATAGAATTTACATGAGACAGTGTCACACAGGTGAGCGAACCAGGGCCCTGTGGGCCCTCTTGTTTTTGTTTACGGCCAATAACTTTTTTATTTTTCTATGAACATTTTTAAAGTTACTATGCAGAAATGTTCATCTTCATTAGATGATGTGTTGCACACAAGACCCAGCTCAATACCTCCGATGTCGAGGTTATACTTAACAGTCAAAAACGGGGGAGACATCTGTGTTTTTGTAGAAAAACAACTTCTAGTTATTAATTGACAATCCTGTATTGTTCGGAGGTCATCCATATTAGTACTAAGGTTAAAAATCAATAATTATGTTTTAATGGTGTTAATTAATCAAATTGTCATTTATCATGTAATTCTACATTGTCCCAGTTACAGGTCCGAGTCTGCTGTATTGGCCCGAGGCCCGCCTTCGGCCTCGGGGCCAATACAGCAGACCTCGGGCCTGTAACTGGGACAATACAAAATCATTTGATTAATGACATATTATTTTTCTTGCAGGCGTGGTTCTTGGCCGAGATGGCGGTATGATACAGCAAGTCTTTCTTCCCTTTTTCATGGGTGTAGGAGGCAAGATAGGAAGTGGGAGACAGTATTTTCCATGGATACATGTAGCTGACATTTCTAGTATTTTCACACATGCAATAATGAATGAACAAGTGACAGGAATTCTAAACGGCGTAGCGCCTGAGATAGTGACAAACGAACAGTTTACAAAAGCATTTGGATCTGCTTTAAAACGTCCTACTTTAATTCCCGTGCCTGGGGCGATAATGAATTTTGTGTACGGGCCAGAGCGTGGAAAGGTTATCATGGAAGGACAGAAAGTGATACCGAAAAGAACGCTAGAATCAGGATATAAGTATTTGTTTCCGGATATAAAATCAGCGTGTAATGAATTCGCACGACTATCGGTAGTTAACTATGGCTAATAGTCATTGAGGAATTGTAATTGAAATAAAGCAAATTGAAAAGGGAAAATATATGTAGGAAAGTTTTGTATTATAGCTTTAATTTATTATTTCAGCGGTTAACCATTTCAAACCCTAAATTTCAGTCTGAATTTTGATATGTCCATTGATGTAAGTATTCTGGGGTTTGGTCAAAATCCTTAACAGGATGGCAAACATACTAAATCCAGATTATAAGAATCTTATATGGGTGTGAGGGATGGATGGAAAAATCTGTCCCTTGGGATCACTGTCCGGCATGCCGGACAGTGATCCCAAGGGACGGATTTTCCTGCCGGACAGTGATCCCAAGGAACGGATTTTTCCATCCACCCCTCACACCCATATAGGAATCTTTTTCTTGCATACCTTCCTTTTTAGCTTGGATGTTTAATGCTGCATAGTCACTTCAGTTACCGACGTCGGCCAATATTGCGATGACACTACAGGAATGTTTACTGACATCACGTAACGTGCTGTGAGGTCAACCATAATGACGGCGCATATGAAGTCGTATTCAACCAGTGCATTTATCAAACACCTGATTATTAGCTCACCTGAGCCGTAGGCTCATTGGTGAGCTTATAGGGTGGTCATGCTGTCTGTATGTATGTATGTATATATGTATGTATGTATGTATGTATGTATGTATGTATGTATGTATGTATGTATGTATGTATGTATGTATGTATGTATGTATGTATGTATGTCAACATTTTCAAACATCTTCTCCTCTGGAACCGCTGGGCGGACTGAAGCCAAATTTCATGTGGGGCCTCAGTGGGATGGGGGAACGAAAGTTTGTTCGCGGGGTCCAGGTCACATGACCAAGATGGCCGCCATGCCCATATATGGTAAAAACCCTTCAAAAATCTTCTTCTCCGGAACCGCTGGTCCGATTTTTACCAAACTTGGTATGTGGCCTTGGGTACTCGGGCCTATCATAGTTTCTTCAAATAATGGCCCTTGGATGACCTTGACCTATTTTATGCCAAGGTCAAATTTGGTAATATAGGCTTTTGAATGGCAAAAAGTGAAAACGGTGGATTTTTCGAAAACTGTTGCAGCCTTTGGCCTGAAAGTTGGTAGATGACATCAGCTAAATGAGTTAATAAGTATATATGAGATTTATAGGTCAAGGTCATTCCGTGACCTTGGGTCAAGTTTTTTAATATGTCAAACTTTAAACTTATTTTTCAGGGAAACTACTTGGTCAATTTTGACCAAACTTCATATGCAAGCTTTATGGGAGAAGGACATGTAAATTAGTTGATGATGTTGGGTCACATAACCAAGATGGCCGCCATGCCCATATATGGTTAAAACCCTTCAAAAATCTTCTTCTCTGAAACTACTGGACGGATTTTCATGAAACTTGGTATGTAGCATCTGGGACGCGGGCCCATCATAAATTCTTAAAATGGTGACCCTCGGATGACCTTAACCTATTTTATGCCAGGGTAAAATTTAGTCACATATGCATTTGTATGGGAAAAAGTGAAAATGCATTATATCTAACAAACCGTTCAATATTCCACCACTAAATCATTTATATTCTTGTTCCTTAAGATAGGGCGCATTTATTGACACGGGGTCCACCAGGTCCCTTAAAAAAAAACTTCAAAAATCTTCTTCTCCGGAACCGCTGGGCCGATTTCCACCAAACTTGGTATGTAGCCTCGGGACTCGGGGCCCATCATAGTTTGTTCAAATAATTGCCCTGGGATGACCTTGACCTATTTTATGCCAAGGTCAAATTTGGTCACATTGGCATTTGTATGGGAAAAAGTCTAAATGGCTGATATCTTGCAAATGGTTGAGAATACCACCCCTAAACCATATGTATATTCTTGTTCCTTGTGATTAAGCATGTTAAATGACATGGACCTTGGGAGTCTAGGGGGTCCCCCGGGGACATGCCCCACCCCCTTCATTTCAAAAAGTGGCCAATATCTTGGAAACTGTCCAGATCCCCACCCATAAACAATATATATTCTAAGGGGCTTTAAGTGACATGCATCTTGAGACCCTGGGGGCATGCCCCACCCCTGCATTACATAAAATGCATCAAATCTCAGAAACTGTTCAGATCCCCTCCCATAAATCATATATTTTCTTGTTTCTTGTGATAAGGGGCATTTAGTTACATGGATCTTTGAACACCATAGGTTAAATTGGGGGCCGACACCCCCTTTAGAAATGGTTAAGCTCTCCACCCATTAACCATATATTTTCTTGTTCCTGACCTTTTAGCTCATCTAAGGCTTTATCTTGGCTAAATATAACTGAAAATTCAAACACAAAAGTTTTCCAACTGATCTTCAAGAGTCAGGAATGTGATTAAGGACCACTTGGTCATACAGCCAGATGCATTTAGTGACATGGACCTTAATTTTGGCCCCTGGGGGCATGCCCTACCCACATCATTTAATAAAATGCGTAATATTTCCCCACCCATTAACCATATATATTCTTTCTCTATATACTAATGTGGACATTTTCTCTTTTGATAATGGGTTTTCAGAAAAAACTCAATAAAAATTACATCAGGATAAAGAACAAGGTTTAAAACAACTAGCGTTGCAATAATTTAGAAAATCTGTTGACAAATAAGGATTTTATAACCAAAAACACATTTGAATAGGGAAATTTCCTTTGTTAAATTGCTAGCAAGGGAGGTAAATATTTCCCCGCAAACTTTCAATTTCTTCATACACTGTTACTAAATAACTGAAATAATCATAAATGATGCAAAACACATCATGAAGTTCAAAACATTTAAATCGAGGCCAAAAAGATTCCAGAATCAAAACTTTATGATCATGGATTATCTCCCCTTTCAATGTAAAATCTCTATTCAAATCTTATTTTGGTCATAATTTTTTAAATAGTGAACCAATTTTCAAAATTTTTGTGGCACATGTTTCAAGAAATTTATAAGCAACTTTTGCTAAAGAAATCATCAATCCTTGTCTTTGTTTACTATAACGAATCTCCAAAATATCATTATCAGAGGACAAAAACAGAACATTAAAACACGTTTGGTGACATGGATCTTAGATCATAAGAGGTCTAGAGGGACCTTGGGTGCATGTCCCTTAGCCCTTTAGACCTAAGGCTGTCAGGTGAGCGTCTTCAGGACCAATGGTCCTCTGGTATTTGATTTTGGGTCGGAACACCAGGGTCAGAATATAAATTTCTATCCCAGGGTAAAGTCACGGATTTCCTTGTCTGGTGTGCAAGAAACGACGGTTCATAATGAGCCATCTCATGGATCTAAACTGTTTACATTTGTACATTGATTGTTTTGGTTTTAATGACACATTAACCCTTGTAGGTCATTTTGTGTCATCGCCCAGAGAAAGGGAGAAAAGAGATAGAAGAGAAGAAATTACAACATTCCCCTCTACCCTTACCTACTACAAGGACAGTAGGCCTTGCCCATCTGTAAGCGAATATGAGTTTAACGCCCTAGTGATGCAAGATACACGTCATTTTTGCCTCACCGACCACTCCATTTACATTCATACAAGCATTAGAAGCCTCTGTGGTGTAGTGGTTATGCTACTCGCCTTGTAAACCAGGGATCACAGGATCGATCCCGGACTTCTCCAGACTTTCGGATGAGTCTTTAAACTGAGGTCCCGTCTCTGTATGACCTTAGCTGTTGGTGAGACGTTAAATACAAACACTCACACACTCACTCATACAGACATTAGGTCTACAGGACTGTGTGTATTTATTAGGCTCACCATAATGATAGAGGCAGACAATTCTAATGTTTACTCACAGAGTTTGTTTTTAGCACATATATAGAGGATCTTACATGAGTGTTCATGCATTATTGAATTTATTAAAGGAGTTGTGGAAAATGGATAAAATGCGAGGCTGTGCCGAGCATTTTATCCCTTGTCCTCGACGAGTTTAATAAATTCAATAATACATGAGCACGAATGCAAGATTCTGTTTATAATATGATATTTAAAATGCATTTAATTCACGATTGGTTACAAAAATGTCTATTTTCCGCCATTAGTAAATGCGACTTGGTTAAGGACGTCATACATGTAATGTTACGGGAGGTATCTATCTACCTAATCCACTAGTGGATTATAGAAAATATTACATGGCGTTATTACACTCTCAGATGTGAAGTCATATGATAAGTAATATAATACATATGGCCAACATGGTGGCCAGCTTGGATATCAAAACAGAATGATTTCTGCAATTCTGAATCGACATGCTGCCCCATTATGCCTCACATCAAGTATCAGCATAACCCGACTTGCAGTTCTGGAAGCTTTGTCTAAATGTGAAAATTTAATGACGGATGGATGAGGGAAACACCTAAAGGGGTACCTTGGCAAACAGTGCAGGCCCAGATCAGACACCGCAGAAAGCGGTGTCTGATCAGGGCCTGCACTATTTGCTGACAGACTTACTGTCAAAAATAGAATAAAAACAAAAAAATTGGGCCTGAGACTGCTTATATGACAAATGGGCTTGTCCAACATATAGCAATTGAAGAGTCCACTAGTATACAATGGGTTAATGACAGACAGATGACCTGCCCCCGCCCATCGAGGCTTGAAGAAATATATGGGCTGCAAGATGCTTCCACGCAGAACTAAATCCGGCCCGCAAACAAGTACTGGTAAAGCGCTTAGAGGATCTAAGCCTGCCCAGGCAAAGCGGAGCCAGTCGGACCGTCCATGCTTATAAACCCTATTGGTTTCATTGGGTGACAGGGCTTGAGATGTCATTTCATCTCAGCGTTGGGTAAAAGTCCCACAAAATTGGAAGCAACGTCTCCAAAATGACATTCACAGTGTTGAGGGGATGTTAAACCTCAAACAAACAAACAAACAAAACAGATGGCCAACAGCATGAACTGACCTGTCCTTGAGGTTATAAAACTTTATTCATGCTCAACTCACTTGACCAAGTAGTTTGTCCTGCTCATAAATTTTAAAATGGCATCAATAGTTGACCACAGGCAACAGCATGAGCTGACCTGTCCCTGAGGCTATAAAACTTATTTCATGCTCAACTCACTTGAACATGAAATTTGTCCTGCTTATAAATTTTAAAATGCCAACAATTGTTCACAAACAGGCAACAGCATGAGTTGACCTGTTCCTGAGGTTATAAAACATACTGCATGCTCAACTCACTTGAGCATGTAATTTGTCCTGCTCATAAATTTTAAAATGCCAACAATTGTTGACAAACTGGCAACAGCATGGCATTTTAAAATTTATGAGCAAGACAAATACCATTGTGTGCTGATCTGAGCAGGAAAATTGGTCAGGAACAACTTTAACCCTTATCTTGCTGTTCACGACTTCTCCTATCTTTGAAAACAGTGTAGATCCAGATCAGATGGCTTCTGAAGAAGCCATCTGATCAGGATCTACACTGTTTGGCATTCGGTTTATGAATTTGTAGCAATAAATTATATCAAGTAATTTGATTGGTTGATAGACAGAAATGGGTGTGGCTTGAATATTCAGCAAGATAAGGGTTAATGCAGGTTAGCTAAATATAAATCTAGTTGGCTAGCTTTCTGTCGGGATTGCTCCAGTAAAGGAGGAGTATTGAGAGTATTTATTCTTGTTTGTTCGTGTGTGTGTCCCACCAACAGCTAAGGTCATACGGAGATGGGATCAAGTAGTTTGTCCTGCTCATAAATTTTAAAATGGCAACAACAGTTGACAACAGATGGGATCTCAGTTTAAAAACTCATCCGAAAGTCTGGAGAAGCGGGGGATCAAACCCACGACCCCTGAGGTGAGTAGCATAACCACTACACCACGGAGGCTTCTACTTGTTTGTTCATGAAAACATGTGAGTACACCACAACCTCTTTATAACTCTATTGTTGGGGTCCAAAGCAGAAACCGTGTTAGTTAAACAACCATGTTATATCCAACCAAAATGTTTAGATTAGCTAGAAAAATGACCATTTATCGTCATTTTTTTCTATAATCTATACATTTTTGGGATTTTCTATATACTCTATACATCGTTGGGATCCATCTTGAAACCGTGTTATATCCAAAACCATGTGGGCCCGCCAAGCGATTTTGGTACTTATCGCCTATGCGAGCAGAGAAGGTTCAGGCGAGCCTGCACATCCGCGCAGTCTCGCCAGAACCTTCGCTGCTCGCTCATACAAGCACTGAATCTAGAGGAACCTTCTGACAGAAAGTCATATCCTGGCCCCTCTGAATGGCTGGGCATGCGCAGTTAAAATTTGTCATGACGGAATGCTCGAAGACCCAAATTCGCTTGGCAGGGCTCATGTTATAATGAACTGTGTTATAATGAGGTTATGGTGTACTTGTTAGAATACCCTATTGAGGCTTCAGGCCTCAGGGTCAGGCCTCAGATTCTATGACGGCTCCAACGTAAAGGCTTATTGAGAATTAGAGAGATAATGCTGGTTGGTGTCTGATGCTCTGTCTCTGGTCGGGCTCATAGCATTGGAGTCTAACTGTTGGTTTTCTTTTGCTCCAGCATTTCAGTGGTTTCTTGCTGTCGAGTCCTCACCGTTGTCTCACCTCTGTGGTTCTTTGATTTTTGTGTTCACGGAGATGTTGCACTGATGAGTTAGGAGGCCTTCATGCAGACGGAACAAATTATTTGTCTAAATCGCGACGGAAGTAAGGGTGAGGATTGTGGCCAAGTAAAATCGATTTAAGCCCCCCAGTGGAAATCTTCCACTGACCGTTCCAAGGCGGCTCTTCTGTGGCGATTTATTTATGTTGTTGTTTGTTACCTACTGTATGTATCACTTGTGTCTTTTAATTTTGGATGGCCATATGGCCATTTTGTGGGAAAGTAACTGTCCTTATGGCCTTCCTTTGTTTAGGTTTCCATTATGGTCTGGTCGCTTAATGTTTGTATTTCTTTCCCTTTGGTGTATTTTATGGGTGGAGTAAGTTAATTGTATTAATTCCTGATCTTTGTTTTACTTCTACTTTTCAAACAAGTACCT
Organism: Lucinisca nassula; assembly: GCA_963580285.1. NCBI lineage: Eukaryota > Metazoa > Mollusca > Bivalvia > Lucinida > Lucinidae > Lucinisca > Lucinisca nassula. The sequence goes on along the minus strand of OY757017.1, from coordinate 67,111,217 downwards.
ACAACATACCTATCTGACAAGAAATATGGTAAATTGTCCTTAAATTTCCGTCTTGAAACTGTGTTATATCCATAACCGTGTTAAAATGAACCGAGTTATAATGAAGTTACCTTCTACCTGTAAATGAAATACCCTTTATATTTCAAGAGAATGAAGGGGATAAAAAATACTAAAATAACACCCAATGTTTCATCAATAATTTATTTCATCATGATATTACATTAATACGGAATAGAACAACAATGATTTCATTAACCGAGGTTTTATCCCCAGCCATATTACATATAAGTTTCAGAAAGATCCATTCAAAACTGAAGGGGCTACGGTGATGACAAGGTCGAAAATGGGCATTTTCAGCAATCAAAGGGACGTAACTCTATTATAAATGGGCTGACTTGGCCAGCTTTCGAACTCATCCGAGTTTTTATCCCCAGTCACCTTACATATAAGTTTCAGAAAGATCCGATCAAAACTGAAGGCGCTACGGTGATGACAAGCATTTTCCCATAGTAAGTCTATGGGACCTTGTGGTTGCCATAAGAACCAAAGTTTTAGAGCGATTTCAAAAAAAAGTTTATGTCATCAATGCCCCACCAGAGGCATGCTACAGATGAGAAATGATTGAGATCAGCCTGCAGGATACAGAGATATAGCTGCTCAAAAGTGTGAACGGACGACGGAGGACCCACTATACTATAAGCTCCTCCGGAGCCTTCGGCCCAGGTGAGCTAAAAATTGTTGAAAGCGACGTTAAACCGGAATTCACACACACACACAACAACCCCTATCTTTGCAAACAGTGTAGATCCAGATCAGGTGGCTTCTGAAGAAGCCATCTGATCAGGATCTACACTGTTTGGCATTTAGTGTATGAATTTGTAGCAATAAACTACATCAGGTAATTTGATTGGTTGATAGAGAGAAATGGGTGTGGCTTAAATGAATATTCAGCAAGATAAGGGTTAACACAGGTTCGACTGTAAGTGCATTGAGCTGGGTAAAACCAAATATCAGCCAATGAAAGCAACATTGCCAAAGGATATCGGTTTTCATCTATATATTGCAGAATATACATGTACAGTCAAACTTCAAATAGCTTGAACACCACTGGGACCTTTGTTTGATTTGATGTTTAACGTCCCCGTCAACACTATAAAGGTCATTTTGGAGACGTTGCTTCGAATTTTGTGGGACTTTTACCCGACATTGAGATGAAATGACATCTCAAGCCCCGTCGCCAAATGAAACCAATAGGATTTATAAGCATGGACTCGCACCTCTGCCTGGGCAGGCTTAGATCCTCTAAGCGGTTTACCAGTACACATGTGCGATCAGATTCAGCTCTGCGTGGAAGCATCATGCAGCCCATTTATTTCTTCAAGCCCCAATAGGCGGGGGCTACAAATGGGACCTCAATAATCGGTTCGAGACTGGGGTAGTTCGAGTCAATGAAGGTTACTTCCAGGAGTCCTAATAAGATATTATGGACATCTTTTCAGTGTTCTATAATGAAAATGTATGCTGTATGTACTCATTAGAATTGCCTCATTGAGGCGATTCTAATGAGTACACACAGCATACATTTTTACGATAAAAGACACACAGCATATATTTTAAATATAAAAGACACACAGCATATATTTTTAAGATAAAAGACGAAAATCTCCTAAATAATCCCCCACTATTTGTAGAGGATTTCCCAAGGGCTCAGTTATAACCGGTTCAACTCAGCCACGGTAAACGAGCCAACGGTGTTGAAGCCATGTTAAACGAGCCAACGGGGTTCAAGCCATCAAAGTTCTACTATACTGTCTTAAATTTTTGACATTGTCCAATCACATGTCATGTTACATACCTAAGTGCATTAGAATCAACTATGACATTTCCACAAAGATGTTTGTAATCTTCCAGTCAATACAACTGTTTGAGCCAAGTCATCAGAAGGAAGAAAACTTCTTTCTTACCTGCTTTTCAATGAAATATAAGAGATTTCTCAGTCAAATCGAAAACAATATTGTCACTGTTTCAAACAGTGACTGATATCAATTTTATTTTTCGCTGTTTGGGACTACTTTTTTTTCTCTAAATGTAATTCTGTGATCAGTTTTTCCATTATCAGATGATTGAAAACTAATGAGCTTTGTTAGAATTGATGCTTAGGCTGTTCACACGTCACTAGGACATAATGACGTTATTTTTTCAGCTGACGTCGCATATTTTGTTGTGCGATGTTAGATCAGTGTCTGTTCCTCAACTTCTTTGAGAAACTTCTCTCAATTATTTCAGACCATTCATAATAATGCAATCCCAGGCCATTTCAAACTTTACACCCAATAAACATGTTTGACACCACGAAATTAACGCAAAACGACTGGGAACAAAGTTTTCTCCGAGGGCGATTAATGAAGCTTAATATTGCTGTTTTGAAGCATGTAAGAAACAGAAAATTGATTTTTCAATGTAAGATAAAATTTTATTTCAGTCATGAACACCAACACCGGTATTTTCACTCTGATCTTGGTCTGCACTGTTTGCTTTGGCCTATCTGTCACCATACTTAGGATCATTATGGTAAATTTGTTAACAGGAGCTACATGAAGAACTCTTTAACCCATGGAAACTCCTAAAGGGGTACTTGGCAAACAGTGCAGGCCCAGATCAGACGCCGCAGAAAGCGGCATCTGATCAGAGCCTAACCTGTTTGCAAAAAGTTCAGCCATTTTCCTAATAAATTTTGATGAATACACAACCTGTCACCACTAAATTTTGAAATGGACTCATGCTATATACCGGTATAAGGAGGAAGATTCCATTTGGTACAAAAAGGATTAAGGACTTTCTTTCTTTCTACTTATAGACACATCCAAAGTCTACGTCACACAAGGTCAAAGGTCATTAGCCTCGTTTTATCTGGTGGGAAAAAAAAACTTCCGGTTCCATACTCTACCGTTGATGTAGCACGAATTATTTTCTGTAATAACTTTGTTAAATCGTCTTTCTATCAAAAGTGATTGCCACAAACCAATTTTGACATTAAACTGATTCTTTTTCGTATAAAATTGGATAGAAAATATACATGCTTTAATCTTATTTCCATTCGTTAAATAAAGAGCATCGACTACGTTTTGGCATGATGGTGGGTAGTTTTATAACGCTTTTTAGGCAACAAAATGTGTGATAAAATGTCAGAAGAGACTGGTTCTATATCATTTATTGCCTCAAAAACACAAACTGACAATGATCAGTTAACTTTGTGGAGAAGAAATGAGTTTAATCACACGATAAATATTCGAAATTCTCATTGACACTGTACGGCAACAGTCATGTTTTGCCAACCAGATAAAAAAAGAGTACCTCTACAGGGGAGGTAATTGGCACATGCGCAGTGAAATGTAAACAAGGTCACGTGTCAAAACATTGGATCCGTCTATACTGCGATCGGTTTTGAAGCCTCCGTGGTGTAGTGGTTAAGCTACTCGCCATGTAAACCAGGGGTTGCAGGATCGATCCCGGGCTTCTCCAGACTTTGGGATGAGTCTTTAAACCAAGGTCCCGTCTCCATATGACCTTAGCTGTTTGTGGGATGTAAAACTCAAACGCTCACTCAGTGCTATCGGTCATATTTGACCATTACTCGCAGGTGTACATGTACATTACATACACTCCAGGTTTGCAGGGTTGGAAGCCTACACCGTAATCATGTAATTACGGTAGGGGTCTTTAACCTGCACAAGAGATGACTCTTCCTGCACAGGGGCCTCCAGTTAACGTCCCGATCTGAAGGACGGTGCAGTTTTTGGCATTCATCCATGCAAATAATGCCAATGGAGCACGTTCGGACACCGAAATAATCACCGCCTCGGGGGATCGGGGCCTCTAGCATCAGAGGCAAGTGCACTAACTACTGAGCTATCACGCTCCCAAGTTTGAATAAGCCATGGCAGATGAGCCATTTGTGTTCGAGTCACTGAAGTAATACTGTATTCCTCAGAAACATGAACAGCAAAGACTGTTTGTATTGGAGTTTAACAGCCCAGTCAACACTATTTTGGTCATTTTTGTGCCAGTCAGTTTACCTATAAACACTTTTTCTGGGCAAGCTTAAACGTAAGTGGTTAACCAGTACAGTGCACATTCTTTCGCCGGAAACGGACAACTGCCCTTCTTGGATCAGCGGGTAGGAGAGAATGTCTGCAGGAAAGATTTCATGAGCAATCTCCACGAAAGAATGTTGCCGACCCCGGCAGGTATCAATCATCCTCCTGATCACCAGTCAGACGGGCATCCGACTGAGCTACCGAGGCCAGCGGACAGCACAAACTGATCTGGCCCCGAGATTAGATAACTTTTTCATGCTCAACTCACTTGAGCATGAAATTTGTCCTGCTCATAAATTTTAAAATGACAACAATTGTTTGCATTTTAAAACTCATAAGCAGGACAAACAACATTCTTTGCTGATCTGAGCAGACAAATTGCCCCATTTGTTTGTGTTTTAATAAATATGAGCATTTCAAATTTCAAGCTCAAGTGAGTTGAGCATCAAAAAAAAATTATAACCTCGGGGCCTAATCATAGACACATTGATAACAAAATAAACACAAATGCGGAACATATAAACATTTCTATCAACGTGATGTCACAAAAATTTGGCAACTTTTATAGATGCCTAAGCAAATAGTAGAGACTATGATCAGACTGCTCGGTCCTTCTGGAGCAGTCTGATCACAGACTGCACTGTTTGCCACTCTGACTGGATCATACCCCTTTTTTACCTCACCTGTCATGTAGTGACAAGGTGAGCTTTTGTGATCACTTTTCGTCCGTCGTCAGTGCGTCCGTCCGTAAACTTTTTCTTCAAACGACATCTTCCAAACCACTGATCGGATTTTGACCAAACTTCACAGGAATGATCCTTAGGTGGTCCCCTTTTAAAGTTGTTCAAATGGTTCCGGTCCTTTGCACATCTAGGTCACAGCAGCCAAAAATAGATTATTTTTTCACCGAAAACTTAAAAAATCTTCTCTGAAACCACAAGGCCCAGGTCTTTGATATTTGGTATGAAGCTTCATCTAGTGGACCCCTACCAAGATTGTTCAAATTATAGTGCTGGGGCCAAAAATGCCCCTGCCCCGGGTCCCTTTGGTTTTACATAGGATTATATAGGGAAAATCTTTAAAAATCTTCTTACCGTAAAAATTCGGCTATAAGACGAGGATTTTTCCCTCCAAAATGAGCCCAAACAAATGACCCCGTCTTATAGCCGAGGTCATGGACTGCAGGCTTTTTACCGGCAATGTCCGACGAAGACCAGACATACGGAAAAAGCCGATCGGTGATTTTTGAATTGATATAAATCGCCGCCCACAAACCACCGCTACGATTTTTCTGCACGCGATCGGTAAATGACGTAATCCGACGCCATTACCCCACACGTGTTTAATGTCATTGCGTGTATCTCTTTCATAAACAAGATGTGTTTGTGAAACACTGATGCCCCCGGACAGCGCCAATGTTAATGTTTTTAAAAATTTTGAAAAAAATAGGTCAAAGGTCAAGGTCAAGGTCACGAAATCAAAAATTATGGTACCACTGGAAAGGTCTTGTGATAAGGTATACACATGTGAAATATGAAAGCTCTATCTATTACCATTCAAAAGTTATGCCCAATGTTAAAGTTTTTGCAGACGGACAAACGAACAAACAGACGGACAGACCAAAAACTATATGCCCCCGAATCTCTTAGATTCCGGGGGCATAAAAAAATGTTTCGAACCGGTAAAAAATATTTTCCCGATAGCTAAGCGGTTGTGAATAGAGGTGGATAGAAAATCAATGCTTTGCACAGCTCCCGAATTATCCCCAGAAGCTCCGTGTCAATAACCAACAACAGCGTTTGACTTTTCCCGCCAACGTCTGCTATTTGGCGCCAAAACATAACCATTCATGAGACCGTAGAATAGTCCGATTTTATAATGCAAACATTTACCGTTAGATGTAGCTAATAGTCTGAGGAGCAATTAAATCATTTTCACATTGATTGCGGATTAAATTTTATGACCGGAGGATAAACGCAAATTAGAGACATAACTTGACAATATTTTCACACCTTATCGACACGCACCGCAGGGTGGCAATTTTACGACAGGGATTAACAATAGTGTCATACTTGAACCGTAATAAATACACAGATGGTTTGTCTCTGAATTGACAGCGATTTACTTACTGGTCTAGTTTTACCGTATTTGAGGCCCCAAAAAACGGGCAGTTGTAGACGATTTTTTTTTTTTTTTTTTTTGCACTTGTCCCGACCGAGCGTCATAAGGTCAAAGTGCACCTGCCTGTCGTGATTTCGGTCTTGTCCCGGACGGCCGGGAAATGGATTTGTCAGCCTCTGTCGTCTATTAAATAGGAGTCTGTATAGCCTAAGCCAGCAAAGCATGTACCGGGCCGACAGCGATGCGACGTATCGGCCCGACGTTTGCCGCTATTTTGGGCAGCCAAACAAGCCATGTTAGGGGTAAGTAGAGGGGTTTTCTAACGAAAAAAGGCCGATTTCTCACATCTAACTGGCATCTGGCGGTAGCAGATAGGCCCCGACAGATATGGCAAAAATTTGACCCGTCTTATAAAAGAGTATAAGCAAAATCCCGCCTTAGAAAAGCTGAAAAGGGGGTCCCGTCTTATAGCCGAATCGCCTTATAGCCGAATTTTTACCGGGTATCTGAAACCACAAGGCCCATGTCTTTGATATTTGGTATGAAGCTTCATCTAGTGGACCCCTATCAAGATTGTTCAAATTATAGTGCTGGGGCCAAAAATGCCCCCGCCCGGGGCCCTTTGGTTTTACATAGGCTTATATAGGGAAAATCTTTAAAAATCTTCTTCTGTAAAACCCCCAAGGCCCAGGTCTTTGATATTTGGTATCAAGCTTTATCTTGTGGACCTCTACCAAGGTTGTTCAAATTATAGCCCTGAGGCCAAAATTGCCCCCGGCCCTTTGGTTTTACGTAGGCTTATATAGGGAAAATCTTTAAAAATCTTCTCTGAAACCGCAAGGCCCACGTCTTTGATATTTGGTATGAAGCTTCATCTAGTGGACCCCTATCAAGATTGTTCAAATTATAGTGCTGTGGCCAAAAATGCCCCCGCCCGGGGCCCTTTGATTTTACATAGACTTATATAGGGAAAATCTTGAAAAATCTTCTTCTCTGAAACCACAAGGCCTAGGTTATTGTATATTTGATATAAAGCTACATCTAGTGGACCTCTACCAAGATTGTTCAAATCATAGCCCTGAGACCAAAAATGCCCCCGCCTCGGGCCCTTTGATTTAACATAGACTTATATTGGGAAATCTTTAAAAATCTTCTTCTGTGAAACCACAAGGCCTAGGTCTTTGATATTTGGTGTGACATTTCATCTGTTGGACCTCAATCAAGATTGTTCAAATTATAGCCCTAGGGCCAACGATGCCCCTGCCCTGAGACCCTTTGGTTTTACATAGACTAATATAGGGAAATCTACAAAAATCTTCTTCTCTGAAACTGCAAGGCCTATGTCTTCGATATTTGGTATGGAGCTTCATCTAGTGGACTTCTACCAAGATTGTTCAAATTATAGCCCTCGGGCCACAAATGCCCCTGCCCCGTGGCCCTTTGGTTTTACATAGACTTATATAGAGATAATATTTGAAAATCTTCTCTGAAACAGCAATGCACAGATATTTGATATTTGGTGTGAAGCTTCCTCTAGTGGACCTCTATCAAGATTGTTTAAATTATATCCCTGAGGCCAAAAATGCCCCCGCCCTGGGGCCATTTAGTTTTACATAGGCTTATATCTTAAAAAAAAATCTTCTCCTCTGAAACCGCAAGGCCTAGGTCTTTGATATTTGGTGTGTAGCTTCATCTAGTGGACCTTTGCCAAGATTGTTCAAATTATAGCCTTTGTTGATATTTGGTATGAAGCTTCACCTTTTTAAACCTCCCTCAACATTATGCACATTATAGTCCTGGGGTCAATAATGGCCCACCCCGGGGCCCACTTGTTACTCTATGGATCAGGTGACATCATGGCCCTCTTGTTTAAAACAAGAGGGCCCAATGGCCCTATATCGCTCACCTGTGTACCAGAAAATCATTAGTGTAGGAGACCACTAGACATTGCTACATACTAAATATATAAGCTCAGGCAAAGCGGTGTCCATGCTTATAAACCCTACTGGTTTCATTGGGCGACAGGGCTTGAGATGTAATTTCATCTCAATGTCTGGTAAAAGTCCCACAAAATTGGAAGAGACATCTCCAAAATGACCTTTACAGTGTTGACGGGGATGTAAAACCTCAAATCAAACAAAATCTGTGCCTTATGGTTTTGGAGAAAAAGATCTTTTTTAAGTTTTTTCCAGTATAAGTCTATAGGAGCTAAAGAGCCCTGGGGCTTGGCCATTTTTGACCCAAAGGGTATGATTGGCAGGATTTATGTAGGTGACCACGTGTCATTGCTACATGCTAAATATCTAAGCTCTCGGCGCTGTGGTTTCAGAGTAGAAGATTTTTTAAGCTTTTTTCCGTAATGAGTCTATGGGAGCAAAGGGGCCCCGGCGCATGGCCCATTTGACACCCAGGGGCATGATTGGCAGGAATTATGTAGGTGACCAATTGTCGTTGCTACATGCTAAATATCTAAACCCTGGGCCCTGTGGTTTCAGAGAAGAAAATTTTTGAAGCTTTCTTTTTCCATTATGAGTCTATGGGAGCTAAGGGACCCTGGGGCATGGCCCATTTGGACCCTGGGGCATGGCCCATTTGGACCCTAGGGGCATGATTGGCAGGATTTATATAGGTGACCACTTGCCGTTGCTACATGCCAAATACCTCAGCTCTGGGCCCTGTGGTTTCAGAGAAAAAAGATTTTTGAAGCTTTTTTCCATTATGAGTCTATAGGAGCTAAAGGGCCCCGGGGCGTGGCCCATTTGGACCCCAGGGGCATGATTGGCAGGAATTATGTAGGTGACCACTTGCCATTGCTACATGCTAAATATCTAAGCTTTGGGCCCTGTGGTTTCCGAGAAGAAGATTTTTAAAGCTTTTTGTTCCATTATGAGTCTATGGGAGCGAAGGGGCACCGGGGCGTCGCCCATTTGGAACCCAGGGGCATGATTGGCAGGAATTATGTAGGTTACCACCGGCCGTTGCTACATGGTAAATATCTAAGCTCTGGGCCCTGTGGTTTCAGAGAAGATGATATTTGAAGCTCTTTTTCCATTATGAGTCTATGGGAGCTAAGGGGCCCCGGGGTGTGGGCAATTTGGACCCCAGGGGCATGATTGGCAGGAATTATGTAGGTGACCACCTGCCGTTGCTACTTGCCAAATATCTCAGCTCTGGGCCCTGTGGTTTCAGAGAAGAAGATTTTTGAAGCTTTTTCCCACTATGAGTCTATAGGAGCTAAAGGGCCTCGGGGCATGGCCCGTTTGGACCCCAGGGGCATGATTGGCAGGAATTTTGTAGGTGACCACTTGCCGTTGCAACATGCTAAATATCTAAGCTCTGGGCCCTGTGGTTTCCGAGAAGAAGATTTTTGAAGCTTTTTGTTCCATTATGAGTCTATGGGAGCGAAGGGGCCCCGGGGCATCCCCCATTTGGAACCCAGGGGCATGATTGGCAGGAATTATGTAGATGACCACTGGCCGTTGCTACATGCTAAATATCTAAGCTCTGGGCCCTGTGGTTTCAGAGAAGAAGATATTTTAATTTTTTCCCATTGTAAGTCTATGGGAGCTAAGGGGCCCCAGGGCGTGGCCCTTTGGGAACCCAGGGGCATAATTGGCAGGAATTATGTAGGTGACCAATTGCCGTTGCTACATGCTAAAAATCTAAACTCTGGGCCCTGTGGTTTCAGAGAAGAAGATTTTTGAAGCTTTTTTTTCTATTATGAGTCTATTGAAGCTAAGGGGCCCCGGGGCGTGGCCCTTTTGGACCCCAGGGGCATGATTGGCAGGAATTATGTAAGTGACCACTTGCTGTTGCTACATGCTAAATATCTTAGCTCTGGGCACTGTGGTTTCAGAGAAGAAGATTTTTGAAGCTTTTTGTTCCATTATGAGTCTATGGGAGCAAAGGGGCCCCGGGGCGTCGCCCATTTGGAACCAAGGGGCATGATTGGCAGGAATTATGTAGGTGACCACTGGCCTTTACTACATGCTAAATATCTAAGCTCTGGGCCCTGTGGTTTCAGAGAAGAAGATTTTTGAAGCTTTTTTTCCATTATGAGTCTATGGGAGCTAAGGGGCCCCGGGGTGTGGCCAATTTGGATCCCGGGGGCATGATTGGCAGGAATTATGTAGGTGACCACTTGCCGTTGCTACATGCCAAATATCTCAGCTCTTGGTCCTGTGGTTTCAGAGAAGAAGATTTTTGAAGCTTTTTTCCATTATGAGTCTATAGGAGCTAAAGGGCCCCCGAGGCGTGGCCCATTTGGACCCCAGGGGCATGATTTGCAGGAATTATGTAGGTGACCACTTGCCGTTGCTACATGCTAAATATCTAAGCTCTGGGCCCTGTGGTTTCAGAGAAGAAGATTTTTGAAGCTTTTTTCCATTATGAGTCTATAGGAGCTAAAGGGCCCCGAGGCGTGGCCTATTTGGACCCCAGGGGCATGATTGGCAGGAATTATGTAGGTGACCACTTGCCGTTGCTACATGCTAAATATCTAAGCTCTGGGCCCTGTGGTTTCCGAGAAGAAGATTTTTGAAGCTTTTTGTTCCATTATGAGTCTATGGGAGCGAAGGGGCCCCGGGGCGTGGCCAATTTGGATCCCAGGGGCATGATTGGCAGGAATTATGTAGGTGACCACTGGCTGTTAATACATGCTAAATATCTAAGCTCTGGGCCCTGTGGTTTCAGAGAAGAAGATATTTTAATATTTTCCCATTGTAAGTCTATGGGAGCTATATGTTGCCATGGCAACCAGAATTCCAATCTGATCAGCCCAAAAACCTTATGCAGCCTTTCCCCCTACCTGATGATGCTTCACATGAAATTTGATCAAGATTGGCCGTGGGGTATTAGAGATAAACTTATTTGTTTACGGATGCAGGCACGCACGCACGCACGCACGGACGGACGGACGCACGACGGACGACGGACAAAAAGTGATCCCAAAAGCTCACCTCGTCACTACGTGACAGGTGAGCTAAAAACACTACCAAACATCAAAGTCAAACTTAACACTTAAGATGTCAAGAAAAACTACATCTGGAAATGTCGTCAGCCGGAATATTTTCAAACTTTTTAAAAGTATTTTTGCATACAGGCAAACAGTGTGGACCCAGATCAGACTGCTCCTAGAGGAGCTCTAGGAGCAGAGCAGTCTGATCTGGGACCACACTGTTTCCAAAAATGACTAAGTAAACAGCAGACGACAACTGTTGTGATTGGCATCTTATGGTTAAGGTTATAGGGGATAAAACGCCTCAAATTTTAGATTTGAAAACTCTCAGCTAATATGACACTTCAACCCATGAGACTCCTTTGTGTCAAAATCCTGTGAAGCTTAAGGTTAAGTTGCCAAAATCATGTGGAAGTGTCAACAAGAGGGCACAACAACAAGATTTCATTTGTGCATATAACTCTTATTATAATAAATTTGAATTATTTTATTTTAAAAAGCAATAGTTGAATGTATTGCTTGTAGAAATGTAACATTATTTTAATGAAAAGTTCAACAGTTTTTGTAAATTTTAATGAGAAACCGAGGCACATAATATAGGCGTTTTCTGTACTTTTGGCATAAATTCATCAAATTTAGAGGCTTTTAGCTGCATTCAATTCAATTTTGATTAAAACACTATTAAAATTTTTCAACCACACTGTATCAAAATTGATACCTAACATTTAATTATTTATAAAATTAATTTTCATTAATTTTCGTTTACTATAATTCAGTAAAATAGCTGTAAAACCAAGGCACGACAACATATTTTCACAACTCGGTCAATTACTAGTCCGTGCATATTGGGTCGGAGGCTACACTAATTCATTTTCCTTTAAGAATTCTAGGCACCAGCAAAACCAACAATACATGGACCAGCACTACAGGTCAAACTAGAGCTGTCAGAGGATCTGACTATAGCCCCGCTTCAGCGCTGTCAGAGAAGAAAGTTATTTAAGCTGCAGAGAAAACAGTTATGAACAAGAAATAACTGTTGAAAATTTTACATTATCTGGAAAAACTCTAAGAGTTGTGAGCCCTTGTCCCTCATTTCAATGAGCATGATACATTACCAGAATGTCCATGTTTATACTAAATTTCATCTTCCATTTTTCAATGTTCAAAGGGTAATAACTCCTAAAGTAGGCAAATCAGAGTCAGGGTTCCTTCGCTCTGCACATTGTCTCATGGTGCTTTACACTTGTGTGAAGTGTCATGAAAATATCTCAAATGGTTTGTGAGTTATGGAGCCGACACAGTCAAAATTGCCTTTTTAAATGTTCAAAGGGCAATAACTCCTAAAGTAGGCAAACCAGAGTTATGGTTCCTGCACTCTGCACATCATCTCAAGGTGCTTTTCATTTATTTGAAGTTTCATGAAAATATCAGAAACGGTTATGGAGCGGACATAGTTAAAATTGCCATTTTTATGCCCCCGGAATCTAAGATTCTGGGGGGCATATAGTTTTTGGTCTGTCCGTCTGTTTGTCCGTTTGTCTGTTTGTCTGTTTGTCCGTTTGCAAAAACTTTAACATTGGGCATAACTTTTGAATGGTAAGTGGTACAGCTTTCATACTTCACATGTGCATTCCTTGTCACAAGACCTTTCAAGAGGTACCATAAATTTTGACCTCGTGACCTTCACCTTGAGATTTGACCTACTTTTGACCTCCTTTTTAAAAACTTTAACATTGGCTATAACTTTTGATTGGTAACTGATAGAGCTTTCATATTTCACATGTGCATTCCTTGTCACAAGCCCTTTCTATTGGTACTATAATTTTTGACCTCATGACCTTGACCTTGGCATTTGACTTACTTTTTAATAATTTTAACATTGGCCGTAACTTTTGATTGGTAAATGGTAGAGCTTTCATATTTCACATGTGCATTCCTTGTCACAAGACCTTTCTAAGGGTACCATTATTTTTGACCTCATGACCTTGACCTTGACATTTGACCTACTTTTTAAAAAACTTTATCATTGGTCATAACTTTTGATTAGTAAATGGTAGGCCTTCCATATTTCACATGTGTATTCTTTTTATGCCCCCGGAATCTAAGAGATTCGGGGGGCATATAGTTTTTGGTCTGTCTGTCTGTTTGTCCGTTTGTCTGTTTGTCCGTTTGTCTGTCTACAAAAACCTTAACATTGGACATAACTTTTGAATGATAATAATTAGAGCTTTCATATTTCACATGTGTATACCTTATCACAACACCTTTCCATTGTTACCATAATTTTTTATCTCGTGACCTTGACCTTTGACCTACTTTTTTCAACATTTTTGAAAAACATTAACATTGGCCATAACTTTCGATTGGTAAGTGACACAGCTTTCATATTTCACATGTGCACTCCTTGTCACAAGACCTTTCGAGTGGTACCATAATTTTTGACCTTGTGACCTTGATGTGACCTACTTTTTTCAAAATTTTTAAAAACATTAACATTGGCCATAACTTTCGATTGGTAAGTGACACAGCTTTCATATTTCACATGTGCACTCCTTGTTTAAGACTTGAACATTGGCCATACCTTTCGATTGCTTAGTGATACTGCTTTCATATTTAACATGCGCTGTCCGGGGGCATCAGTGTTTCACAAACACATCTTGTTTAATATTCAAAAGCCTATAACTGAAAAAGTAGACAATCCAGAGTTTGGGTTCCTGCGCTCTGCACACGTAATATGGTGCTTTACATTTGTGTGAAGTTTCATAAAATTATCTCAAACGGTTTTTGAGTTATCGAGCAAAGACGGCTAAAATTGATATTTTTCAATATTCAAAGGGAAATAACTCAAAAATTAGGCAATCCAGAGTTATGGTTCCTGCACTCTGCACACCATCTCATGGTGTTTAATGTTTGTGTGAAGTTTCATGAAAATATGTGAATGGGTTTTAAAGTTATGGAGCGGACACGAAAATTGTTAACAGACACAGACAGACACACAGACAGACACACAGAAAATACGAAAACCAGAGTTATGGTTCTTGCGCTCTGCACATTGTCTCATAGTGCTTAACATTTGTGTGAAGTTTCATGAAATTATCTCAAACGGTTTTCGAGTTATGAAGCGGACACTGTTAAAATTGCCATTTTTCAATGTTCAAAGGGCAATAACTCCAAAAATAAGCAATGCAGAGTTATGGTTCCTGCGCTCTGCACATCGTCTCATAGTGCTTAACATTTGTGTGAAGTTTCCTAAAAATATCTCAAACGGTTATCGAGTTATGAAGCGGACACAATTAAAATTGCCATTTTTCAATGTTCAAAGGGCAATAACTCCAAAAGTAGGCAATCCACAGTTATAATTCCTTCGCTCTGCACATTGTCTTATGGTGTTTAACATTTGTGTGAAGTTTCATGAAAATATGTTAAGCAGATACAAAGTTATGGAGCCAACACAAATTAACGGAATCACGGAATTACGGAAAATGTTCAAAGGGCAATAACTCCAAAAGTAGGCAATCCACAGTTATAATTCCTTCGCTCTGCACATTGTCTTACGGTGTTTAACATTTGTGTGAAGTTTCATGAAAATATGTTAAGCAGATACAAAGTTATGGAGCCAACACAAATTAACGGAATCACGGGATTACGGAATGACAGAAGGACATGGCAAATCCAATATAGCCCCACTTTTTCAAAGCGGGGCTATAAATACATGTATATTTAACCCTTTTTGTACCAAATGAAATCTTCCTCCTTATATATAGATCATGTCATTTCAAAACTTAGGGGTGTCAGTTTGTGTTTTCTTCAAAATTGATTTAGAAGCCTCCATGGTGTAGTGGTTACGCTACTCGCCTTGTAAACCAGGGATCGCAGGATCGGTCCCGGGCTTCTCCAGACGTTCGGATGAGTATGGGGCTAAAAGGGACTAGGACTCTGCAATGGAAGGTCAGGTGATTTTTCTCAGGCTACTCTGATTTTTGCCCACCTCAGATTAATGATCAGCTCGATAGGTGTGAAATAATCTTGAAAGGGCCATTAACCCTTGACCTGCTGAATATTTATATAATGCCACACCCACTACTGATTATCAACCAATCAGATTACTTGATGCAAATTATTGCAACAAATTCATGAGCTGAATGACAAACAATGAAGCTCCTGATCAGATAGCTTCTTCAGAAGCCATCTGATCTGGATCTTCATTGTTTGAAAGATAAGACCTATCCGGGCTCAGCAGGACAAGGGTTAAACCCAAATTTAAACAAGAGCACCGCAAGAGGGTGTCAACGCTCGGCTGCAAAAATTCTTTCGAAAAAGGGGCAAAACTGTGCCAAAAATATTTTGAGGGTTACCTCACCTAATGGTACGAGTTCCCCTTTTCATAATGAACAACTAGTCCGAGTTTCAAGTAAATATGTTCAGTAATGACAGAGATATTACAAAATGTCCAAGTTTTTGCATGATGACGACGCAGACAACACCAGAGCTATGACAATACTTCGTCATTTTCTTCGAAAACGGCCGAGCTAAAAATCATGACATGATGAAGGGTTCAAGGCCAGCCCTTTTTGGTGAGTAAGTTATGACCTCAGTCTTGATCACATTGTGAAGGTTGAAAAATACAATTATGATATTTTTATTTACCGTAATAATCCTAAAAATTTGGACACCTTGAGGACTTGGTGTAATTGCCATAAAATTTTAACAAATTTGTTTCATGATCCAGCAATGTGTCCAAAAGGTGCAGACGGAATGGCAAACAATGCAGACCCTGATCAGACTGCCCCTGCTCCCTGCACTGTTTGCTTAGATCTATCTGTCTCAATACTTAGTATAGTAGTCGCAGATAAGATTGACTCGGCCGAGCTATCGTTTGCAGCTGCCTTCATAATGTTCCATTAAGAAAAAGGTAAAACAAGTTGCCCGATTATGTAACACAAACATAGCTGTG
The DNA here is from genome assembly GCA_963580285.1 of Lucinisca nassula. Lineage (NCBI taxonomy): Eukaryota > Metazoa > Mollusca > Bivalvia > Lucinida > Lucinidae > Lucinisca > Lucinisca nassula. The sequence goes on along the minus strand of OY757017.1, from coordinate 67,095,088 downwards.
GCGTAGATGGCCATTTGGTCCGCTTGCAGAAAGCATGCAAAAGGCACTCTACAGAATCTTCTGGTGGACTCAGCAAATTATTGACAACACCTGAATAGCTCCGCCTAGTCAATCTTAGCTCCGACTAATATATCATTACGGTATGTACAAATTTAGATCATTCCATGTGATATATTCAGTAGACTATGGTGTCATTTGTGTGAAATATGTGTGACTTTGTTTTTGGTTGTTTTGGAGTTTAATAGCACAGTCAACAATATTTAAGTCGTATAGAGCTGTTCATTTATCCTAACTATACTTTTCCTGGGCAGGGTTTATCCTTCAAAGCAGTTAATCAGCAGAGTGCCTTTCTTTAGCTAGTAACTGGCAACTTCTGCTTATGTCGTCTGCTGAATCTTCTTGCAAACTTATCAGAAATATTTCTTCATACAGGCAAACAGTGTGAACCCAGATCAGATTGCTCGTAGAGGAGCATTCTGATCTGGGTCCACACTGTTTGCAAACAAGAGGGCCCAGAGGGCCCTGATTCGCTGACCTGAATGTCACTGTCTCTAGTACATTCTATTTTTAGCTCTGGTGGCCATCTTGTTGATCAGAGTGGAACGATATTAGCTATTTTGATAGGGTGTCACCTAGGCAACATTCCTTTGAAGTTTGAATCAAATTGACCCAAGGATTTAGGAAGAGTTCGCATTTGAAGCAAATTTACAATGTTTTTTCTATTTTTAGCTCTGGTGGCCATATTGTCCATCAGAGTGAGACCATTTTAGCTATTTTGGTAGAGAGTCATCTAAGCAACATTCCTATGAAGTTTGAATGTAATTGGCCCAAGGGTACAGGAGGAGTTGTCGTTTGAAGATTTTTTCTATTTTTAGCCCTGGTGGCCATCCTTTTTATCAGAGTGGAAGGATTTTAACTATTTTGGTAGGGAGTCACCTGGGCAACATTCCTGTGAAGTTTGAAGCAAATTTACAATGTTTTTTTTTAATTTTTAGCGCTGGTGGCCATTTTGTTCATCAGAGCAGGATCATTTTAGCTATTTTGGTTGGGAGTCAACAACATAATATTCCTGTGAAGTTTGAATCAAATTGGCCCAAGGGGTAAGGAGAAGTTGTGGTTTGAAGATTTTTTCTATTTTTAGCTCTGGTGGTCATCTTGTTTGCCGTGTGAACGATTTTAGCTATTTTGGTAGGGAGTCACCTAACTAACATTCCTGTGAAGTTTGAATCAAATTGGCCCAAGTTTTGAAGAGGAGTTTGCGTTTTGACGTAAATTTACAAAGTTTTTCTGTTTTTAGCTATGGCGGCCATTTTGCTCATCAGAGCAAAAACGTTTTAGCTATTTTGGTAGTGGGTCATCTAAGCAACAATCCTATGAAGTTTGAATGAAATTGGCCCAAGGGTAAAGGAGTAGTCATTTGAAGAATTTTTCTATTTTTAGCTCTGGCGGCCATCTTGTTAGAGCGGAATGATTTAACCAATCATTTAGGGAGTCACCTACATAACATTCCTATGAAGTTTGAATCAAATTGGCCCAAGGGTTAAGGAGGAGTTCGTGTTTGAAGCAAATTTATGATGTTTTTCTATTTTTAGCTATGGCGGCCATTTTGCTCATCAGAGCAGAACCTTTTCAGCTATTTTGGTAGATGGTCACCTAAGCAACATTTCTATGAAGTTTGAATAAAATTGGCCCAAGGGTACAGGCGTTGTCGTTTAAAGATTTTTTTCTATTTTTAGCTCTGGCGGCCATCTTGTTTGTCAGAGCACAACGATTTTAGCTATTTTGGTAGGGAGTCATTTGGGCAACATTCCTGTGAAGTATGAATCAAATTGGCCCATGGGTTGAGGAGGAGTTAGTGTTTGAAGCAAATTTACAATGTTTTTCTTCTATTTTTAGCTATGGTGGCCATTTTGCTCATCGGAGCAATACCATTTTAGCTATTTAAGTAGAGGGTCACCTAAGCAACATTCCTATGAAGTTTGAATTAATTTGGCCCAAAGGTACAGGAGGAGTTGTCATTTAAAGAATTTTCTATTTATAGCTCTGGCGGCCATTTTGTTCACCGGAGTGGAAACATTTTAGCTATTTTAGTAGAGGGTCACCTAAGCAACATTCATATAAAGTTTGAATGAAATTGGCCTTAAGGTACAGGAGAAATTGTTTAAAGATTTTTCTATTTTTAGCTCTGGTGGCAATCTTGTTCAGCGGAGCGGAACAATTTTAGCTATTTTTGTAGAGGGTCACCTCAGCAATATTCCTGTGAAGTTTTATTGAAATTGACTCAAGGGTTAAGGAGGAGTTAGCATTTAAAGCAAATCATTGACGCCGCACGACACACGACGCACACTGACCGATCACAATAGCTCACCATGAGCACTTCGTGCTCAGGTGAGCTAAAAAAAAATTTTTTAAAGTAAACAGCAGACGACAAAGCAGACGACAATTGTCATGATTGGGTTAACAAAAGAATCTTGCTGGACCTGGCAAGGATTGAATCCCAATACCGCCTGACGATCAATCAAACAAGGCAGAATTAGCAGAAGGGAGTTCATAACTACTAAATACAATGTAGTTCATGATTAATCTGCACGAAAAAATGTTACTGGACCCATACAGGAATTTAACCCTTATCACACTGAATAAATTAATTTAGCCACACCCATTGCTAGTTATCTTGTATTTGTTCAATTCACAAACTCCATGACAGTGTAGCTCCTGATCAGATGGCATCTTCAGATGCCATCTGATCTGGATCTACACTGTTTGCAAAGGTAGTGGGTTGTCGTGACGGTGTGTTAACCCCTGATAGCCCAATTACTAGTCAGACACAAATTCAGATGAGGCACAAGGCAGGATTAGTCCTTGAATCAGCAGAAAGGAGAGAACAATTGTGGACCATTTCATGATTCATCTCCACAAAGAATGCTGCTGGACTCAGCTGGGGATTGAACCCACAACAATTTCAATAACCAGTTGGACTAACACCAGAATGAGCCACTGTATCCCATGGTATTTGAGTGAAAACAATTTTAATAACCAGTCAGACAAACAGCAGAATGAGCCACTGAACCCATGGTATTTGAGTGAAAACAATTTCAATAACCAGTCGGAACACCAGAATGAGCCACTAAAGCTCATGGTATTTGAGTGAAAACAATTTCAACTAGAGCTGTCAGAGGATCTGACTATAGCCCCGCTTCAGCGCTGTCAGAGAAGAAAGTTATTTAAGCTGCAGAGAAAACAGTTATGAACAAGAAATAACTGTTGAAAATTTTACATTATCTGGAAAAACTCTAAGAGTTGTGAGCCCTTGTCCCTCATTTCAATGAGCATGATACATTACCAGAATGTCCATGTTTATACTAAATTTCATCTTCCATTTTTCAATGTTCAAAGGGTAATAACTCCTAAAGTAGGCAAATCAGAGTCAGGGTTCCTGCGCTCTGCACATTGTCTCATGGTGCTTTACACTTGTGTGAAGTGTCATGAAAATATCTCAAATGGTTTGTGAGTTATGGAGCCGACACAGTCAAAATTGCCTTTTTAAATGTTCAAAGGGCAATAACTCCTAAAGTAGGCAAACCAGAGTTATGGTTCCTGCACTCTGCACATCATCTCAAGGTGCTTTTCATTTATTTGAAGTTTCATGAAAATATCAGAAACGGTTATGGAGCGGACATAGTTAAAATTGCCATTTTTTAATATTCAAAAGCCTATAACTGAAAAAGTAGACAATCCAGAGTTTGGGTTCCTGCGCTCTGCACACGTAATATGGTGCTTTACATTTGTGTGAAGTTTCATAAAATTATCTCAAACGGTTTTTGAGTTATCGAGCAAAGACGGCTAAAATTGATATTTTTCAATATTCAAAGGGAAATAACTCAAAAATTAGGCAATCCAGAGTTATGGTTCCTGCACTCTGCACACCATCTCATGGTGTTTAATGTTTGTGTGAAGTTTCATGAAAATATGTGAATGGGTTTTAAAGTTATGGAGCGGACACGAAAATTGTTAACAGACACACACAGACACACAGAAAATACGAAAACCAGAGTTATGGTTCTTGCGCTCTGCACATTGTCTCATAGTGCTTAACATTTGTGTGAAGTTTCATGAAATTATCTCAAACGGTTTTCGAGTTATGAATCGGACACTGTTAAAATTGCCATTTTTCAATGTTCAAAGGGCAATAACTCCAAAAATAAGCAATGCAGAGTTATGGTTCCTGCGCTCTGCACATCGTCTCATAGTGCTTAACATTTGTGTGAAGTTTCCTAAAAATATCTCAAACGGTTTTCGAGTTATGAAGTGGACACAATTAAAATTGCCATTTTTCAATGTTCAAAGGGCAATAACTCCAAAAGTAGGCAATCCACAGTTATAATTCCTTCGCTCTGCACATTGTCTTATGGTGTTTAACATTTGTGTGAAGTTTCATGAAAATATGTTAAGCAGATACAAAGTTATGGAGCCAACACAAATTAACGGAATCACGGAATGACAGAAGGACATGGCAAATCCAATATAGCCCCACTTTTTCAAAGCGGGGCTATAATAACCAGTCAGAACACCAGAATGAGCCACTAAAGCCCATGGTATTTGAGTGAAAACAATTTCAATAACCAATCGGAACACCATTTCAATAACCAGTCTAAACACCAGAATGAGCCACTAAAGCTCATGGTATTTGGGTGAAAACAATTTAAATAACCAGTCGGAACACCAGAATCAGCCACTAAAGCTCATGGTACATCATGAAAACACATCTATATAATTGTGACCCCCTTGAACCCCACTTTTATATAGTAAAACTGGGGTTTACAGGGGTAAACCTTATTTTTTCTTACTTCTGCTCTAAATATAGATTGTGGGTACTCGTTAGAACCGCCTCATCGAGGCGGCATGAGGCGGTTCTAACGAGTACCCACAATCTATATTTTGAGCAGAAATAAGAAAAATATCACAATTTTTAATCTTAAAATTTTCATTTTTTTGGCGATAAAGGTTACAATGTATTTGTTTTGGCGCATTTTGTAATGTTTGAGTGAAAACAATTTCAATAACCAGTTGGAACACCAGAATGAGCCATTAAAGCTCATGGTATTTGAGTGAAAACATCAACAGTCACTGCAGTGAGTGTATCATTTAATTGATTTTGCTGTTGTCTAGCTCATTACATACATATTCATGAAAAACTCCTGTCAGGAATGGATACACCTTCAGGGGAGGCAACTTTTTCTTAAACTTTCTTTTTCTTGGTATATGGTCCAAGATTATTTCCCTTGTTTTCATTGAATAACAGGATCTTTAATCAGAGGTGGGTGAAAAGCAGAGTACCCAGGGAAAAACCACCTGACGCTCCATTGCAGAACTTGTGTATTTTATGTGACCCACAGTGGCGAGAGACCTAATGAATAAGAGACCGCCCTTCTACACTAGGCCATGGAGGTCTGTATTTATTTACTTAAATACTCCTAGCTTTCCTGGCAACAAGGGTCTACTCTTAAAGGAAAGAATTTGCTCCAGGGGAGCAAATTCTTTCCTTTAAGAGCATCCCAATTTTCATTGGTTTACATGGGGTGGGGGTGGGAGTCACAAAAGTTGTCTCCCCTGGAGGAAAAATATGCTTGTACATGTAGTATCCATTTCCCTGTAACTCTAGTACAAGTCCATTGCATATTTACACGGAATAACATGATAGCACAATTATTTCATTGACCTTATTTGCATTATTAAATCACGCATAATCACGCTCTTGTTTCCAAGCGAGATTTCGAGCTTGGGGGGGGGTCACGTGATCATCTAATATGGTCGCCAACGTTACTGTCTAGTTAAACACGTTAAAGTCGTTGTAATTATTTACGTTTTTCTTGAAGTTTTGCCGACCAAATAAGATAAATAGTGAAGTGATAATTCCGAATATTGTTTTATTCATATTTGCTTGATGTTATTTAAATAAAATATTGATTTTCGAACGATTAGACAGTGGCTGAAAGGCACTTATTTCGCAACAACAACAACAAGTGTACGGGGGTATACAAAAAGCGCTAAAGGAGTTACACATCTTATTTTATTTGTGCCACATTTTGTGGTAATCCTACTGTAGAATGGGGCAGGGGGTGAGTGTAAATATATAGTCGATGAGTTGGAGATAAATTTCAAATCTATCCAAACAAATAAAAGTAAATATAAAATGACCTGTTATTAAGGGTCACAAGATGGTCTGATCCATGAGGGTTGGATCCACTACAATGTGAATCTTATTCCCCAATGATTTTCTTTCTGATTAAATGACAACAGCCTCCAATTAATCTCAGGGGTTCTCAATGTCTCCAATACTGCCCATGTTTACATCTGTAGTTTTTTTAAGTAACAGTAATGGTCAAATGTGACCGACGCAGTATCAGTAGAAAGGAAGGAAAGAAAGAACAGTATATGTACACAAATAAGAAAAGCACCAGATACATCCACACAGACAATATATACAGCTGTAGTTGTCAAGTTATAACTTCAAAGCTTTAACCCATTTAGTACCGGAAACCTTGGCAAACAGTGCAGGCCCAGATCAGACGCCGCAGAACATGGCTTTTGATCAGGGCCTACACTGTTTGCAAAAAAAAAATAAACAAGAGGGCCATGATGGCCCTGGATCGCTTTGAACAATCTTGTCAAAGGTCCACTAGATGAAGCTACACATCAAATATCAAAGACCTGGGCCTAGCGGTTTCAGAGAAGAAGATTTTTAAAGATTTTGCCTATATAAGCCTATGTAAAATCAAAGGGCCCCGGGACAGGGGCATTTTTTGCCCCAGCACTATAGTTTGAACAATCTTGGTAGGGGTCCACTAGATGAAGCTTCATACCAAATATCAAAGTTCTGGGCCTTGTGGTTTCAGAGAAGAAGATTTTTAAAGATTTTCCCTATATAAGCCTATGTCAAACCAAAGGGCCCCGTGGCAGGGGGGGATTTTTTGTCCCAGCACTATAATTTGAACAATCTTGGTAGGGGTCCACTAGACGAAGCTTCATACCAAATATCAAAGTCCTGGGCCTTGTGGTTTCAGAGAAGAAGATTTTTAAAGATTTTCCCTATATAAGCCTATGTAAAACCAAAGGGCCCCGGGGCAGGGGCATTTTTGGCCCCAGCACTAAAATTGGAACAATCTTGGTAGGGGTCCACTAGATGAAGCTTCATACCAAATATCAAAGTCCTGGGCCTTGTGGTTTTAGAGAAGAAAATTTTTAAAGATTTTCCCTATATAAGCCTATGTAAAACCAAAGGGCCCCGTGGCGGGGGCATTTTTGGCCCCAGCACTATAATTTGAACAATCTTGGTAGGGGTCCACTAGATGAAGCTTCATACCAAATATATAAGACCTGGGCCTTGTGGTTTCAGAGAAGAAGATTTTTAAAAATTTTCCCTATATAAGCCAATGTAAAACCAAAGGGCCCCGTGGCGGGGGCATTTTTGTCCCAGCACTAAAATTTGAACAATCTTGGTAGGGGTCCACTAGATGAAGCTTCATACCAAATATCAAAGTCCTGGGCCTTGTGGTTTCAGAAAAGAAAATTTTTAAAGATTTTCCCTATATAAGCCCATGTAAAACCAAAGGGCCCCGTGGCGGGGGCATTTTTTGTCCCAGCACTAAAATTTGAACAATCTTGGTAGGGGTCCACTAGATGAAGCTTCATACCAAATATCAAAGACCTGGGCCTTGTGGTTTCAGAGAAGAAGATTTTTTAAGATTTTCCCTATATAAGCCTATGTAAAACCAAAGGGCCCCGGGGCGGGGGCATTTTTGGCCCCAGCACTGTAATTTGAACAATCTTGGTAGGGGTCAACTAGATGAAGCTTCATACCAAATATCAAAGACCTGGGCCTTGTGGTTTCAGAGAAGAAGATTTTTAAAGATTTTCCCTATATAAGCCAATGTAAAACCAAAGGGCCCCGTGGCGGGGGCATTTTTTGTCCCAGCACTATAATTTGAACAATCTTGGTAGGGGTCCACTAGATGAAGCTTCATACCAAATATCAAAGTCCTGGGCCTTGTGGTTTCAGAGTAGAAGATTTTTGAAGATTTTCCCTATATAAGCCTATGTAAAACCAAAGGGCCCTGGGGCGGGGGCATTTTTGGCCCCAGCACTATAATTTGAACAATCTTGGTAGGGGTCCACTAGATGAAGCTTCATACCAAATATCAAAGACCTGGGCCTTGTGGTTTCAGAGAAGAAGATTTTTAAAGATTTTCCCTATATAAGCCAATGTAAAACCAAAGGGCCCCGTGGCGGGGGCATTTTTCGTCCCAGCACTCAAATTTGAACAATCTTGGTAGGGGTCCACTAGATGAAGCTTCATACCAAATATCAAAGTCCTGGGCCTTGTGGTTTCAGAGAAGAAGATTTTTAAAGATTTTCCCTATATAAGCCTATGTAAAACCAAAGGGCCCCCGTGCGGGGGCATTTTTGGCCCCAGCACTATAATTTGAACAATCTTGGTAGGGGTCCACTAGATGAAGCTTCATACCAAATAACAAAGACCTGGGCCTTGTGGTTTCAGAGAAGAAGATTTTTTAAGTTTTTGGTGAAAAAAATCTGTTTTTGGCTCCTGTGACCTAGATGTGCAACGGACCGGAACCATTTGACCCATATTCAAACTTGACCGAGATATTGTCATGATGATCATTCTGAGCAAGTTTGATTAAGATTGGACCAAAATTGTGGCCCCTAGGGTGTTCACAAGGTTTTTATATGATTTGACCCGCTGACCTACTTTTTAACCCGATATGACCCATATTCGAACTGGACTGAAATATTGTCACAATGGTCATTCTGAGCAAGTTTCATGATAATTGGACCAAAACAGTGGCCTTCAGAGTGTTCACAAGGTTTTTCTATGATTTGACCTACTGACCTACTTTTTGACCGGACATGACCCATATTCGAACTTGACCAAGATATTGTCATGATGATCATTCTGAGCAAGTTTGATTATGATTGGACCAAAATTGTGGCCTCTAGGGTGTTCACAAGGTTTTTCTATGATTTGACCCGCTGACCTACTTTTTAAGCCGACATGATCCATATTCAAACTTCACTAAAATATTGTCACAATGATCATTCTGAGCAAGTTTGATGATGATTGGACCAAAATTGTGGCCTCTCGAGTGTTCACAAGGTTTTTCTATGATTTGACCTACTGACCTACTTTTTTACCCGACATGACCCAAATTCGAACTTGACCGAGATATTGTCATGATTATCATTCTGAGCAAGTTTGATGATAATTGGACCAAAACTGTGGCCTCTAGTGTGTTCACAAGAAAAAGTTTACGCACGACGGACGACGGACGACGCACGACGACGCCGGACATCTTACTGTCACAAAAGCTCACCATGACCTTCGGTCAGGTGAGCTAAAAAATCAGACTATTTCCAAATTAATTTTGAAGGAAACACAAGCAGACAACCCTAAATTTTGAAATGACTTTTGAAAGTCATGCCTTTTTATTATACCATTCAGGCTTTTCTGGAAACCTATGGAATGAGCGAACTGCTCCCTTTGAGAGTACATGGCTACAACCTGGGGCACAAAAGAAGTCATTCTGGCCCATAATTTCCTGTGATAGACCGATAGAAACTTAGAAAAAGATCATAAGTGAATGCACGATCATATCCATGGCACTCACACTTACGGAAAGCATTGTTTACACAACTACATTTTCACTAACTCGTTGTTGCGAAATAAGTGCCAAACAGCTCACCAGTTTCAGCCACGGTCTTTTCGTTAGAAAATCAATATTTCATTTAAATAACAGCAAGCAAATAGGAATAAAACAATATTCGGAATAATCACTTCACTATTTATCTTATTTGGCCGGCAAAACTTCAAGAAAAACGTAAATAATTACAACGAATTTATCTTGTTTAACTAGGAAGTAACGTTGGCGACCATGTTAGATGATCGATAATGTTTGGCGGGACGGACTTTGGTACAAGCTACAGAAATATGCCACTAACGGAAAATGTCTTAACCTGATTAGAAATATGTATAGCAACATAAAATCAAGGGTGACCACTCCAGAGGGCAATTCGGCGTTTTTCCCCTGCAATAAAGGGGTCCGCCAAGGGGAAAATTTATCCCAGATTTTATTTTCACTCTACCTGAATGATATGATATGTTAGGGATAACACCACTGAGGCAGGCATCTGAAAGAAAACTGGACCCATCCACTGGGCGGGCGATGTTTACGCGATGTCGTGCCGACGTTGATGCAGTGCCAAGGCGTTGCATCGACGTCGACATGGCGTTGCCTGCGCAAAATTCAGTACGTCCGCTTTTTTCTGTTAGACATAAGATTTGTAGTGTTTACCCTTATTCTGCTGTTTATTACAATCCCTTCTCTTGCAAACAGAGTGGATCCAGATCAGACGGCTCTGAAGAAGCCGTATGGTCGGGATCGTCATTGTTTGCCATTCTGTTTCTGATCCGCTTTACAAATTTAAATGTACTTTATATATATCAAAGAATTGGGTTACTTGATACACATGCAGTCATAACAGTGTTGCAAAATAAAGTATTCAGCAGGATGGGGGTTGAAAGTACCTGTATATGTGTGTGTGTGTGGAGCTCAATTTCTCCTGTAGAACCACCTTATCAACTTAATTATAGATATCTAGCAGGCGCACGATGTCTAAAAGAGGCCATGTCGATGCTGAATCGATGAAATGACGTTTAATTCACGTCGGTTTGACACTGAGGAGACGCTGTGTGCTTGTTGGACTATTTACCTTGGTCTACCTATAATAATTATAAAAAGAACACCTCTTTCCATCTCTTGGAACGGGATGCCATGACTCTCCTTAATAACATTCGGCTCAAAATGAATGAAATAATCTTGAAAGGTTGGAAAATAAAACCCAACCCCCCAAACACTTATCATATATCAAAAGATACTCACCGGCTGGAGAACCATATAAATTCCTTGTTTACACTACTGCTGCCCATCAATACTATTTCGCGTAAACTTTATGAATGAAAACAATTGTTCAATGAAATTCCTTCAATGAACATGTGACCGCATGGGTCAGCTTATCCTGAGGTAAATGACCTCTATTGACTGAAGGCGTCCGTGCAAATCATGAAGGCGTCCGTGCAAATCATAGCAAGTTGTATTGCGGTAAAATCATGTGACATTGAATGAATTAGACCAACAGGTAGACCTAGATAAGCAGTAATACTTGATACTTGAAACCCAAAACAATGTATTTTATATATTTCCATTTCCGTCTAGGCCTGATTGACGCTCCTGTATAAGAGCCTTTATTTTATTTATTTATTTTTTTTCTCTTTCTCTTCTATAAAATGTTCCCAGCGGATGCTTGGCGCCTAGTCAGCGTCGAATCGGCGCCGATGCTACGTCATGACGTTGCATTGACGTTGGTACGACGTTGTCTTTCCGTGGAAAGAGAATAAAAGGACAGAAACAGATAGACGGCGTCGCGAAGGCACTGGGCATGTGACGAATCGACGTCAGTTGATGTCGATTCGGCGTCGGTCCGGCATAGTTTGGACGCAGTTTGCTGGCTGGGACATCTCTGTTCTTTCCAGCCAGTGAACGGTACTTGCAGATCAGGTTGCTTGAAAGTTACCCTCACCTCGTGTGTATGTGTGTGTGAATGTGTGTACGTGCTTTGTGTTAAATTATTCTCTCTGTTGATGCCGCCAACACAATGGCATTTAAATTTTGCATCTCATGTTGTACATTTCCATGTAACTGAGAATAAAAGAATGTTATGTTATGTTATGATCACGTGGCCCCCCCAAGCTCGAAATCTCGCGAGGAAACGAGAGCGTGATTTTGCGTGATTTAATAATGCAAATTTCGTGAATACACAAATTGAAGCAAACTTTACATGAAAATATATCACAGAATCTCACAAAATGAAATGATTCTAAATGAAGGAAAATAAATTATAAATGGAAGTAAGTTTAATACAAAACATTTACACCAATATCCTGTCTACTATATTGAATAGACAAGCCATATTTTTCTTCACATTCTTAAAAATTGTCTCCAAGGCAATAAAATAGTTACAATTTACCTATTGGCCTGAATGCTGGGCATACCTATTAGGTAGAATGTGTATCGCAGTATGACATATTTTTCTGCACACCTATTACAGTGAATAGACAGGCCGTATTTTTAAGAATACCTATGGTGAACGAACACGCCATATTTTTCTGCAGGAGGCCCTAAATTATTTTGCTGCCATTTTTTTTTCAAAGGGAGACAACATTTACAGTCATGAAATTTAACAATTTTTTTTTGCAAGGGAGATCACTTTCCTTATTTCCTCTTTGATTTCCTTGAAGTGCTTTTGAAATTTATCTCCCCTGCAAATGTTTTCAATCAGCTTAACCCATTTCGTACCAGAAACCCCAAAACGGATACCCTGGCAAACAGTGCAGGCCCAGATCAGACGCCGCAGAACGCGGCGTCTGATCAGGGCCTCCACTGTTTGCTAAAAGTTCAGTCATTTTCCAAATATATTTTGATGAAAACACAACCTGACACCCCTAAATTTAGAAATGAACTCCTGCTATATTTAAGGAGGAAGATTCCATTTGGTTTGTTTGTTTGTTTGTTTGAGGTTTAACGTCCTTGTCAACACTGTAAAGATCATTTTGGAGACGTTGCTTCCAATTTTGTGGGACTTTTACCCGACATTGAGATGAAATGACATCTCAAGCCCTGTCGCCCAATGAAACCAATAGGGTTTATTAGCATGGACAGTCCACCTCGCACTGGGGTTCCTGGACAGGCTTAGATCCTCTAAGTGGTTTACCAGTACTAGTTTGCGGGCCGGGTTCAGCTCTGCGTGGAAGCATCATGCAGCCCATATATTTCTTCAAGCCCCTATGGGCGGGGGCCGATTTGGTACAAAAAGGGTTAAAAATGAATACATGTATAAGGAACCATTTTAATGTTGTGTTAAGAAAGAAACATCATTTGCTAAGTTTAAATTCAACAGAATAGAGATTTACATGTCCCACGCAGTGCACATTACCCTAATGTACAAGCTTGCTCAGGAAATGTGTGCTAAGGTAAACATGACCTAAAAAGTGGTGACGGGAAAGTTGAAGGACATAAATGAAGATATGGAAATCCTTTTACCCATAAAATGCCAATTACGACAATTGCCATCTGCTTTGCCGTCTGCCAGTTACCTTGAAAGTAATTTTTTTTGCAAACAGTGTGGACCCAGATCAGACTGCTCTGCTCCTGGAGGAGCAGTCTGATCTGGGCACACACTGGTTGCCTGTATGCAAAAATATTTCTAAAAAGTTTGCAAAAAATTCAGCAGACGACTATTTCAGATATAGTTTTTCTCGGCATCTAAAGGGTAAAGTTTAAAATAATATGTAAAAAGTTTAAATCCACTATGACATCACAGAATATTGCATTAAGAAAATTCAAGGGAGGTTACCCTTAGAGAAAAATAGGTATGTATCACGATATAAATAAGAATAACTTTAGGATGAATGGGATTTTTTTTTTCATGCAGTTTCAATAAAATGACCCTTTTTGGGTCTCCTTTCACCCTGCAATATTTGCCCTTTAACCCTTAAGAGGACAAGAAAACCTACAAGATCTCGTCTGCTCATGTCATCTGCTGAATCTTTTTGCAAATATTTTTGCATACAGGCAAAGAGTGTGGACCCTGATCATAGAGCAGTCTGATCTGAGTCCACACTGTTTGCAAAAATGGCTTTTAAATTAACCGGCAGACGAAAAAGCAGACGACAATTGTTGTGATTAGCATGTTTGGACAGTTTCAGCTCTGCGTGGAAGCATCATGTAGCCCAATCTATTTCTCCAAGCCCCAATGAGCGGGGCCAATTAAGTGTATTTGCAATATAAATGATTGAAATTTTAAAGATTTGTTAATTTTTGTGTGTTTGGAATTTTGACAGCCCAATGGAAACAATTCAGGTTATAATGAGCCAGTCAGTTTATCTAATAACATTTTTCCTAGTCGGGCTTATACGGGCCCCGTCAAGCAATTTTGGTACTTATCGCCTATGCGAGCAGCGAAGGTTCAGGCGAGCCTGCGCATCAGCGCAGTCTCGCCAGAACCTTCGCTGCTCGCACATACAAGCAGTACATCAAGAGGAACCTTCAGACAGAAAGCCATATCCCTGGCCCCTCTGAATGGCTGGGCATGGGCAGTTAAAATTTGTCATGACGGAATGTTCGAAGACACAAATTCGCTTGGCGGGGCTCATACATAAGTGGTTAACCAGAACCGTTAACATTCTCCTGCCTGTAATTGACAACTGCCCATTTTGAATCAGTGGAGAGGAATGAGACTGTAGAAATATTTGAGCCCCGCCAAGCGAATTTTTGTCTTTGAGCATTCCGTCGTGACAAATTTTAACTGCGCATGCCCAGCCATTCAGAGGGGCCAGGGATATGGCTTTCTGTCTGAAGGTTCCTCTTGATTCACTGCTCGCATAGGCGATAAGTACCAAAATTGCTTGACGGGGCTCATTTCATGATTAATATTCACCAAAGAATGTTGCTGTAACAGCCATTTTAACACTTAATATGCCGAGAAAAACTGCATCTGAAAATGTCGTCTGCTGATGTCGACTGCGGAATTTTTTTTTTTTTTTGCAAACTTTTTAAATTATTTTAACAGTGTGGGCCCAGATCAGACTGCTCCTAAAAAATTACTTTTAAGGTAACCGGCTGACGGCAAAGCAGACGACAATTGTCGTGATTGACATTTTATGGGTTAAACTGCATTTAAACCACAATCACAACCATCTCAGTCATAATGTTCAAAATATTTTTACTCATTTTTCAAAAACAAGAATTCCACAAAAGGCTATGTCGTACATGTGTGGGCACGAAGTCACAAAACCATGAAATGTTGGTCAAGGTCAAACATGGATGCCTGCATAAAAGTTTCCCTAGGTGCAAGTTTGTACTAAGTATCATTAATGAGCTCTTACAGTTCTTGAGAAATGGACTATGAAAATTAGGGTTCGCGCTAGGGTTGTTGCTTGACAAAAGGACCGATGGAAAACCAGACTCCTATACGACGCCATGCTTAAAGAAGGCATGACAAAAATGAGTTTCAATTTCATGAGAATTGTCTTCTTGTGAAGTAGGCTGCAGGCACTTAAGGGGAATGGGAACACCTGGCATTTATTTCCGCTATTTTCAAAGCGAGACAACTTTCGGGACTTCCTGTCGGCTTTTATTTGAACCTGTTCCCACTGAAAAAGTGGTCTACTCTTAAAGGAAAGAATTTCCTTTCCTTTACGCAAATTCTTTCCTTTACGAGTTGACCCCTATTGTTATGGGAGACAGTAATACTTCTGAAGGAGTTGCCTCCCCTGAAGGTGTACCCATTACCCTACAGTAGAATCCTCAACAAAGCTCCAGATAACTGACGAGTATGGATAATTTTTTCTTATTTCTTGCTAGAAAAACTAAAATGGTGTGGATACTTGTGTGAATCGCCACAGTGAAGTGATTCTAACAAGTACCCACAACATGTCTCTTAGAAGCCTCTGTGGTGTAGTGGTTATGCTACACGCCTTGTAAACCATGTCCCGGGCTTCTCCAGACTTTCTGATGAGTCTTAAAATCGAGGTCCCATCACCATATGAGCTTAGCTGTTGGTGGGATTTAAAACTCAAACACTCACTCACTCACAACATGTCTTAAGTGAAAAGTAAGTACAAACATCCCCAAAAATATCCTAATTAGGACTCTGTGAAGCCACTCTGACAAGTTGAGTCTAACCTTTATTAAGCAAGCACCTATGGGATAATCATAGTGTGCTTGCCTAAGCCAGGTACTTGCTTTATACAGGTGAATTTTAATGCATTTTCCCTTTTAAGGGAACAAAATGGATGCTAGGTTGCTTGCTTAATAGAGGTGGCCACTAAGACAGGTTTAACTGTACAATGAGAACAATTAAAGGATATTTTTTCTGATTTCTTCATAAAATTTGTGTTGCGGGTATTGGTTAGAATTGCTTCACCTCAATGGAGGTGATTCAAACAATTAACCACAATACAGATTTAGAAACGGACATTTGTGGAAAACTTTCCAATTATTACCCACACCACTCCATCTTATCAAGAGCCATGCGGCCACAGTATACGTTTCTCACAATTGAAAGTTGACATGTATTGCTCTGTTATCCCCGATTTCCCATTGGGAGGGCTACCATTGTGATCCTAAGTATTGGGACAGATAGGCCTGAGTAAACGGTGCAGACCCAGATCAGACTGCTCCGGAGCAGTCTGATCAGGGTCTTCACTGTTTGCCACTCTGTCTGCACCTTTTTGGGCTCCATGAAATGAATTTGTTAAAATTTTAGGAGAATTACAGCAAGTCCTCATGGTGTCCGAATTATTAGGATTTTTACAGTTTTTTTTTTGTAAGACTGTCAATGAACACAGCACCACCTTGAGTGAGTGAGCGTTTCGAGTTTTACGTCTCTCCAACAGCTAAGGTCATACGGAGACGGGGCATCGGTTTCTAGACTCATCCGAAAGTCTGGAGAAGCCCGGGATCGATCCTGCAATCCCACAGCACCATCTTGAGCCAGTGAAAATACTGTTAAACTTCAATGGCTCAAACACTAACAATAAAAACTTATTCTAAGCAGGGGCAGTTTGAGCTTCTGAGGGTAAATAATTGTGCCGGGAAGGGAGACATAACTAGCAGGCCTCATACTGACCAAGCTTTCCAAAGCCTGAAAGACCTGATTTTGCAGCCTTAACCCTCATCCTGCTGTACATGACAACCATTACCTTTGCAAACAGTGTAGATCCAGATCAGATGGCTTCTGAAGAAGCCATCTGATCAGGATCTACACTGTTTGTAATGAAGTTTGTGACTTGAAAACATTATATCAAATAATATGATTGGTGAATAGGCAGAAATGGGTGTAGCAAAAAATTTTATTCAGAGGATAAGTGTTAAATAGTAATTTTAAACAGAATATAGGAGGAAAAATCAAAATCTAAAAAGCCTGAAATCAAGGAAAAAAAAAAATCCAGCTCAAAAAGCCTGAAATCCTGCATATGCCTGAACAATATGAGACCTGAACTAGGGAAGTTAATAATTCAACCTTCTATCAACCCATAAGACGCCAATCATGGCAATTGCCGTCTGCTTTGTCGTCTGCCGGTTACTTTAAAAGTCATTTTTGCAAACAGTGTGGACCCAGATCAGACTGCTCCTCTAGGAGCAGTCTGATCTGGGTCCACATTGTTTGCCTGTATGAAAAAAATATTTCTAAAAAGTTCGCAAGAAAATTCAGCAGACGACATAAGCAGACGACATTTTCAGATGTAGTTTTTTTCTCGTAAATAAAGGTTGTGTTGTATGTTCTCAATAGATTCCAAGGAAATCATAAAGAACACATAAAACATACATTTTCAAAATAAAACAAGACTTCCCCTGAAGACTATGATGCACATTTGTGGTCTTCACCCTTATCCTGCTGAATAAATTCATTTAGCCACACTCATTGCTGACTATCAACCAATCAAGTCACTTCATGTACTGTTTTCATTCACTGCATGACAAACTGAAGATCCTGATCAGATGGCTGTTTTAGAAGCCATCTGACCTGGATCTAAACTTTACCAAGACAAAGGTTGGCTGTGAACAGAAGGATGAGGATTAAAAATTTGGGTGGGTGCAAATGTTGACAGACAGGTTTTGCTTGTTTGATTTGAGGTTTTACGTCCCCGTCAACACTGTAAAGGTCATTTTGGAGACGTTGCTTCCAATTTTGTGGGACTTTTACCCAACATTGAGATGAAATGACATCTCAAGTCCTATTGCCCAATGAAACCAGACAAATGAATGGATGGAAAACCAAACTCCTATATCGCACCATAAACCAAACTCCTATATCGCACCATATGCTTCGCTGGTGTGACAAAAATCTCCCTAATGTATCCCTAAATATTAGTCATCTCAAGCTAAAAAAATAATGCCTTAGGGGCTCCAGATTGAGTTCGAGTCAGCCATGGTAAACAAGTCATCCAAGTTTTACTTTATTCATCATATGACGTCGGGTCTGAGAGTGTAATAAGGCCATGTAATATTTTCGAAAATCCACTAGTGGATTAAATATGCAAATTAGATTGATACGTCCCGTAATGTTACATGTACGACGTCCTTAACAACGTCGGGTTTACTGGAATATTGATATTTTTGTAAACAATCGTGAATAAAATGCGCTTTAAATGTCATATGATAAATAGAACCTTGCCTTCGTGCTCATGTATTATTGAATTTATTAAACTTGTTGAGGAAAAGGGATAAAATGCTCGGCACAGCCTCGCATTTTATCCCTTTTCCTCAACTCGTTTAATAAGTTTGAGTCAGCCATGGTAAACAAGTCACCGTGGCTCTAGTCATCCAAGTTTTACTTTGTACACACATGAAAACAGCACATTCACAACACTTATGTTATCATAATGCCACATCCTTCCTCAACCATTACCACTGACTGGGCTAATTCAGCAGATGGCAAATTGTTGATATTTTTCTTATTTTTCCCAGAAAACAGGACTTGACATCTCTAGCCAATTGTCTGGGACTCTCAAAATGTTAAATCCTGTTTTCTGGGAAAAAAAAGAAACAAGAGGGCCATGATGGCCCTGGATCGCTCACCTGATCCATAGTGTAACAAGTGGGCCCCAGAGAGGGCCATTATTGGCCCCAGGGCTTTAATGTACATAATGTTGAGGGAGGTCTTAAAGGTGAAGCTTCATACCAAACATCAACAAAGGCTAAAATTTGAACAATCTTGTCAAAGGTCCACTAGATGAAGCTACACATCAAATATCAAAGACCTGGGCCTAGCGGTTTCAGAGAAGAAGATTTTTAAAGATTTTGCCTATATAAGCCTATGTAAAATCAAAGGGCCCCGGGACAGGGGCATTTTTTGCCCCAGCACTATAGTTTGAACAATCTTGGTAGGGGTCCACTAGATGAAGCTTCATACCAAATATCAAAGTTCTGGGCCTTGTGGTTTCAGAGAAGAAGATTTTTAAAGATTTTCCCTATATAAGCCTATGTAAAACCAAAGGGCCCCGTGGCAGGGGGGGATTTTTTGTCCCAGCACTATAATTTGAACAATCTTGGTAGGGGTCCACTAGACGAAGCTTCATACCAAATATCAAAGTCCTGGGCCTTGTGGTTTCAGAGAAGAAGATTTTTAAAGATTTTCCCTATATAAGCCTATGTAAAACCAAAGGGCCCCGGGGCAGGGGCATTTTTGGCCCCAGCACTAAAATTGGAACAATCTTGGTAGGGGTCCACTAGATGAAGCTTCATACCAAATATCAAAGTCCTGGGCCTTGTGGTTTTAGAGAAGAAAATTTTTAAAGATTTTCCCTATATAAGCCTAAGTAAAACCAAAGGGCCCCGTGGCGGGGGCATTTTTGGCCCCAGCACTATAATTTGAACAATCTTGGTAGGGGTCCACTAGATGAAGCTTCATACCAAATATATAAGACCTGGGCCTTGTGGTTTCAGAGAAGAAGATTTTTAAAAATTTTCCCTATATAAGCCAATGTAAAAGCAAAGGGCCCCGTGGCGGGGGCATTTTTGTCCCAGCACTAAAATTTGAACAATCTTGGTAGGGGTCCACTAGATGAAGCTTCATACCAAATATCAAAGTCCTGGGCCTTGTGGTTTCAGAAAAGAAAATTTTTAAAGATTTTCCCTATATAAGCCCATGTAAAACCAAAGGGCCCCGTGGCGGGGGCATTTTTTGTCCCAGCACTAAAATTTGAACAATCTTGGTAGGGGTCCACTAGATGAAGCTTCATACCAAATATCAAAGACCTGGGCCTTGTGGTTTCAGAGAAGAAGATTTTTTAAGATTTTCCCTATATAAGCCTATGTAAAACCAAAGGGCCCCGGGGCGGGGGCATTTTTGGCCCCAGCACTGTAATTTGAACAATCTTGGTAGGGGTCAACTAGATGAAGCTTCATACCAAATATCAAAGACCTGGGCCTTGTGGTTTCAGAGAAGAAGATTTTTAAAGATTTTCCCTATATAAGCCAATGTAAAACCAAAGGGCCCCGTGGCGGGGGCATTTTTTGTCCCAGCACTATAATTTGAACAATCTTGGTAGGGGTCCACTAGATGAAGCTTCATACCAAATATCAAAGTCCTGGGCCTTGTGGTTTCAGAGTAGAAGATTTTTGAAGATTTTCCCTATATAAGCCTATGTAAAACCAAAGGGCCCTGGGGCGGGGGCATTTTTGGCCCCAGCACTATAATTTGAACAATCTTGGTAGGGGTCCACTAGATGAAGCTTCATACCAAATATCAAAGACCTGGGCCTTGTGGTTTCAGAGAAGAAGATTTTTAAAGATTTTCCCTATATAAGCCAATGTAAAACCAAAGGGCCCCGTGGCGGGGGCATTTTTCGTCCCAGCACTCAAATTTGAACAATCTTGGTAGGGGTCCACTAGATGAAGCTTCATACCAAATATCAAAGTCCTGGGCCTTGTGGTTTCAGAGAAGAAGATTTTTAAAGATTTTCCCTATATAAGCCTATGTAAAACCAAAGGGCCCCCGTGCGGGGGCATTTTTGGCCCCAGCACTATAATTTGAACAATCTTGGTAGGGGTCCACTAGATGAAGCTTCATACCAAATAACAAAGACCTGGGCCTTGTGGTTTCAGAGAAGAAGATTTTTTAAGTTTTTGGTGAAAAAAATCTGTTTTTGGCTCCTGTGACCTAGATGTGCAACGGACCGGAACCATTTGACCCATATTCAAACTTGACCGAGATATTGTCATGATGATCATTCTGAGCAAGTTTGATTAAGATTGGACCAAAATTGTGGCCCCTAGGGTGTTCACAAGGTTTTTATATGATTTGACCCGCTGACCTACTTTTTAACCCGATATGACCCATATTCGAACTGGACTGAAATATTGTCACAATGGTCATTCTGAGCAAGTTTCATGATAATTGGACCAAAACAGTGGCCTTCAGAGTGTTCACAAGGTTTTTCTATGATTTGACCTACTGACCTACTTTTTGACCGGACATGACCCATATTCGAACTTGACCAAGATATTGTCATGATGATCATTCTGAGCAAGTTTGATTATGATTGGACCAAAATTGTGGCCTCTAGGGTGTTCACAAGGTTTTTCTATGATTTGACCCGCTGACCTACTTTTTAAGCCGACATGATCCATATTCAAACTTCACTAAAATATTGTCACAATGATCATTCTGAGCAAGTTTGATGATGATTGGACCAAAATTGTGGCCTCTCGAGTGTTCACAAGGTTTTTCTATGATTTGACCTACTGACCTACTTTTTTACCCGACATGACCCAAATTCGAACTTGACCGAGATATTGTCATGATTATCATTCTGAGCAAGTTTGATGATAATTGGACCAAAACTGTGGCCTCTAGTGTGTTCACAAGAAAAAGTTTACGCACGACGGACGACGGACGACGCACGACGACGCCGGACATCTTACTGTCACAAAAGCTCACCATGACCTTCGGTCAGGTGAGCTAAAAATATTTCTAAATGTCATCTGTTGAAAAAAAATACCCAGCATGCAGGAAGTTAAATATAGATGCATTGAGTGAAAAGGTGCCTTTGACCATGTACACACATAGACGACAAATCAGCCAGTATACTCCCTCAGTAATTAACCCTTTTTGTACCAAATGGAATCTTCCTCCTTATATACAGCAGGAGTTCATTTCAAAATTTAAGGGTGGCGGGTTGTGGTTTTCTTCAAAATTTATTTGGAAAATGGCTGAACTTTTTGCAAACGGGAGGCCCTGATCAGATGCCGCATTCTGCGGCATCTGATTTGGGCCTGCACTGTTTGCCAAGGTACCCCTTTAGGGGTTTCTGGTACTGAATGGGTTAATTAAACCGCTTTCTCCGTCGATATAAAAAACTTAAGGTCCCTTGAGATCCCAGTCCAGCATCACTCGGCAAGCCTCGTGATGCCTGACAGTGATCCTCTATCCACCCCTGACGACGCCCATTAAGATTTTACAATCTTTGGCCTCAGATCATCCTGTGCAACTATGAAATTTGATCAGAATCTTCCCAGTGCACAATAAATCTTTTCACTGACTGTTCCAAGACTGTTCCTCTGTCGTGGTTTATTTTTGTTATGCTTTGTTTTTGGGTGTGTGTGTCCCTTGTGTCGTTTTGTTTTGGATAGCCGGTTGGCCATATTGTGGGGAAGTTTTTGTTTGATTTGAGGTTTAACGTCCCCATCAACACTGCATAGGTCACTTTGGAGATGTTGCTTCCAATTTTGTGGGACTTTTACCTGACACTGAAATGAAATGACACCTCAAGCCCTGTCACCAAATGAAACCTATAGGGTTTATAAGCATGGATGGTTGCCTGGGCAGGCTTAGATTCTCTAAGTGGTTTACACTAAGAAGTTTAACAGTACTCATGTGCGAACGGTTTCAGCTCTGCATGGAAGCATCATGCAGTCCATCTATTTGTTCAAGCCCCGATGGGCGTGGGCCGTTTGCGGGTAAGTAACTGTCCTTTTGGCTTTCCACGATCGATGTTTCCAGTGGGGTCAAGTTATTTGGTGTTTGTGACACTTTCCCTTTGGTGTGTGGGTTAACTATCAATTCCTGATCATTGCCTTCATATCTATTTTTCATGCATAAGACTATATCTTGAGAAGGTACGCAGGCTGGTTTTTATCTTCCATAATACATGCTCAAAGCACCATAGTCACTTGTTGCTGCCAATATACAGTGAAATTTCAAAGGCTTCAAAGCCCTTGGGACCATGAAAATTTGTTTCAGACAACGGTAGAGATCTCTAGAGAAAGCCCCAGCCGTAGTTTTAGCCACTACAGGTTATTTTTAGCACCATGTCAGGAGGCATCATGGGAATAATTTATCAATATTTTTCATTTTTTTCACAAAAAAATATGAGTATGTTGTGTGTACTCATTAGAATCGCCTCAATGAGGCGATTCCAATGAGTACAAACAATATACATGTCAGGATAGTTGGGGAAAACATCCATACCCTATCCTCAAATTTTTGTTATCCAAAGAATTTTGACTGGACTGAAGACGAATTTGAATCAACTGAGGTGAGTTCGAATCAGTCGTGGTGAACGAGCTATCGGTGTTCGAGCCTTTGAAGTTCTACTGTAAATTTTATAGAGAATTCAGACAAAATACGCTACGTATCAGTCAACCCATCAGAAAAGGGCTCTTATTAGCACTCTCAAATATCCTGTCTTGGAATGCACTTGCACAGCCGATCAGGACTAGATTCAAGACTACTTTCATGAAGCTAGAAGTCCTCCACTGCTCGTCTGTTAGCAGCAAAGGCTCCGACATGACAACCTTTACATGCACGCTAATGTAATACGTAAACATTTGCTTGTTTCTCTAGCCTTTGCTCATCTCATTTGTTGGTTCTACTCTGTGATAAGTACCCTTCTCACATGAGCTGCCTTAGTTTTTCATCAAGGACACTCCTCTAATCTGCTGAAAACATTTTCCCCATCAGTAATGCAGTTTATAAGGGGCTTGAAGAAATAGATGGCCTGCATGATGCTTCCACGCAGAGCTGAAACCGACACGCACACGAGTACTGGTAAACCCCTTAGAGGATCTAAGCCTGCCCAGGCAAAGCGGTGCACGTCGGATTGTCAGTGCTTATAAACCCTAATGGTTTCATTGGGCGACAGGGCTTGAGAAGTCATATTATCTCAATGTCGGGTAAAAGTCCCACAAAATTGGAAGCAACTTCTCCAAAATGACCTTTACAGTGTTGACGGGGACGTTAAAGCTGATATCAAACAAACAAACAATGCAGTTTATAAAGTAGCCCCGACTATGAAGTTAGGAAACCTTTTTCTTGCTTATCTTACTTGCGCATGAAGCTACCTGGCAGTCCTGCTCATAAATATTAAAATGCCAACAACTGTTGGCATTTTAAAATTTATGAGCAGGACTGCTGACCTGAACATCAGAAGAACCTTAGTTCTTGTTATTTTAAAATTTATGAGCAATTAAAATTCCATGTACAGCTGAGCTGAGTGTAAGCATGAAAAAAGTTTTATAACCTCGGCACATGGAGAAATTCTCCTTGGAATGCCGTGAGAGGTTCAGCTGATACGGAAAGCCGAGCAGCTCAGCTTTTAAGCACTCTTGACACATTCCTCAACTTCCCTTGTGGAGCTTCTTTTCCTCCTGGGTGATTATATCACACTTGTAGCTCTGGGTTGCTTTGACGTCGTCTACCCACTGTAGATAATAGCACAATTAATTAAAGTTTTCTAGGCTTTGGTTTGTTCTATTGCCACAAATCCTGAGGAAAAGAGTTCACTTCACCTAATTCTGTCACTGCATTGCCATTCTGAGTATAAGTCAATCTTAGCCGCATCCTTATTGGTTGCTGAAAAAGACACGGCATAAAATTAAAACATCACGAAAATACACCTAGATAATTTTGACCCTCTTGAACCCCACTTTTATATAGTAAAACTGGTGTTTACAGGGGTATACATTTTTTTTTTTATTTCTGCTCTAAAATATAAATTATGGGTACTCATTAGAACCGCCTCAATGAGGCGGTTCTAAAGAGCACCCACAATCTATATTTTGAGCAGAAATAAGAAAAATATCACATTTTTTTCATCTTAAAATTTTCGTTGATTACCTGGTCAAGTTTACAATGTATTTGTATAGGCGTGTTTTCGTAATGAGCTATGACAGTACTGGTGGGTCGACTGTCTCTTGAGTGCAGGCTGGAAAATGCTCCTGAGTGAGACTTAAAACTTTTTCGTATAACCCTTAAAGTCCAGGGGCCAGTTGTTCAAAACTAACTATGTCGTTAGTTAACAAATCATTAAAACTTTGATCATTTAATATGGCAAATATTCTAATATTTTTGCTGAAAAACTGTGAGCAGCTTTTGCATATGCAAAAGCTGCACACAGTTTTTCAGCAAAAATAACAAAATATTTGGTATTAAACTTGCTAGAATAGTTAACAATTTGACCACTAACAAGCTCGTTAAGCTAATGAGGCTTTGAACAACTGGGCCCAGTATTTTAAGCAAAACAGTGTAGGCCCTGATAAGACACCTCATTATGCAGCCCAAAGCACAGCCAAGATTGAACACTGGCCCAGCAGCTCAAAGCAAGCTCAGAAGTGGTTTTGTTTGTTTGATTTTAAGTTTAACATCCCCATCAACACTGTAAAGGTCATTTTGGAGACATTGCTTCCAATTTTGTGGGACTTTTACCCGACATCGAGATGAAATGACATCTCAAGGCCTGTCGCCCAATGAAACCAACAGGGTTTAAAAGCATGGACGGGCTGACTCACACCACATTGCCTGGGCAGGCTTAGATCATCTAAGCGGTTTACCAGTACTAGTGCTTGGAAGCATCATGCAGTCCATCTATTTCTTCAAGGCTGGATGGGTGGGGGCTATCATAAGTGGTCAAAATGTTTAACTGTTCTAGCAAGTATAATGTTCAATATGCTGGTATTTTTGCTGAAAAAATGTGAGTTTATACAGCAAAAATGTAAGTATATTTGTCACATTGATCAAAGTTTTTAGTCTGGCGAAGCACGGAATTGAACCTACAACCCCAGGTTTATAAGCTTAGTAAATTATCCACTACACCATTTAACCCTTAAGCTGCCGAGAAAAACAACATCTGAAAATGTCTGTTGATTTTTTTGGCAAACATTTAAAAAAAATATTTTTGCGTACAGACAAACAGTGTGGACCCAAATCAGACTGCTCCTAGAGGAGCAGTCTGATTTGGGTCCACACTGTTTCCAAAAATGACTTTTAAAGTAACCAGCAGACGACAAAGCAGACGGCAATTGTTGTGATTGGCATTTTATTGGTTAAGCTTGTTCTTTTACAGGAAAGAATCTGCCATGACCTTCTGAATAAGGATCTCAAATCCACACTGTTTCCAAAAATGACTTTTAAAGTAACCAGCAGACGACAAAGCAGACGGCAATTGTTGTGATTGGCATTTTATTGGTTAAGCTTGTTCTTTTGCAGGAAAGAATCTGCCATGACCTTCTGAATAAGGATCTACACTTTACCCTTTGCTGAATATTCATTTAAGCCACACCCATTTCTGCCACACCCATTTAAGCCACACCCATTGCTTGATGTAATTTATTGCTACAAATTCATAAATTGAATACCAAACAGTGTAGATCCTGATCAGATGGCTTCTTCAGAAGCCATCTGATCTGGATCTACACTGTTTGCTAAGATAGGGGTTGTCGTGAACAGCAAGATAAGGGTTCAAAGTGTTGTGCAATACTGAGCAAACGTGCAGTCTGATCCGAGTCTTTGAAGGTTTTATCACATACTGGTTCAAATATTTAGGTAGGTCATTTGCTGTGATTATCCAACGTGCTTTAAGGGATAATCCCATGAAAAAATTCTTTGCAGGCCAATGTCGGGCTGATAGCGATACGTTGCCAGGTCGTATCGCTCTCAGCCCGACGTTGGCCCAGCATTCTTTGCTGGCGGGGATATATACATTATTACTACAGTAATTTGTTCTGCCACATTGCGAGTGTTTGATTTTTACCTCTCACCAACAGCTAAGGTCATACTGAGATGGGACCTCCGTTTAAAGACTCGTCCGAAAGTTTGGAGAAGCCCGGGATCGATCCTGCTACCCCTGGTTTACAAAGCGAGTAGCATTTCCACTGCATCCTGGAGGCTTCTCATCTGCCGCATTGTATCGCATGAGTGGATGTACACGAGACGTGTAGCGTCGAGTATTTGTTTGTTTGTATTGGAGTTTAACGACCAAGTCAATACTGTTTGGGTCATTTTTGAGCTGGTCAGTTTACCTATACACACTTTTCCTGGGCAGGCTTGTACATAAGCAGTTAAGCAGTACAGAACACACTCTTTTGCCAGAAACTGACAACTGCATTTCTTGAATCAGGGAAAGGGAGAGAATGATCATAGAAAAGATTTCATGATCAATCTCCATGAAAGAATGTTGCCAACCCGGCAGGTATCGGACCCACGTCCACCTGATCACCAGTCAGACGTGCATCCGACTGACCTACCGAGGCCGGCGGAGCGTCGAGTGTAATGTGTAAGATCTGCAAACATCCATCCTGTGCAGCAGGTCAAGTTACTATAGTAATAATATGTTTATTATATACCTTTCTGCTTCCAACAAAGTCAGTTTTTCAAATGTGAATATAGAAGCCTCCGTGGTGCAGTGGTTACGCTACTCGCCTTGTAAACCAGGGATCGCAGGATCGATCCCGGGCTTCTCCAGACTTTCGGATGAGGCTTTAAACCAAGGTCCCGTCTCCGTATGACCTTAGCTGTTGGTGGGACGTAAAACTAAAACTCACACACAAATGTGAATATGCGGGAAAATTTGGGTGCCTTCCTCGTTTCACATCTGTTTACATGTTACACATGGCTACTTTCTAATGTCACACAACAAATGGGCCCCATCAAGCGTTTTTGGTACTTATCGCCTACATGAAAGTTGTCAAATTGTCACTCCAAGATGCAAGCTTGGACCAAGTAACATTAATGAAACTCTTCTAGTTCACGGAAAATGGAGGGTGGTTGCACTATAGGGTGAAAGTTAGGTGGGTTGCACTATATTACAAAGTCAGTGAACCATGAAATGTAGGTCAAGATGGGATACAGATGTTTGCCATTCTAGATGCAAGTTTGTACCAAGTACTATTAATAATGCTCGTACAGTTCTCTAGAAATGGGCTCTTATAATAGGAGGAAATTTGGGGTGGTTGCAGTAATTCACAAAGTCAGTGAACCATGAAATATAGGTCAAGGTCAGATATGGATGCTTCCTAGATGCAAGCTTGTACCAAGTATCTTTGCTAAAGCTCTTGTAGTTCTCTAGAAATGGACTCTTACATTAGGGTGAAAGTTAAGGTGGTCGCAATAATTTACAATGTCAGTGACTCATAAAATATAGGACAAGGTCAGATATGGATGCTTGCGTTGAAGTTGCAATCCCTAGATGCAAGCTTGTACCAAGTATCATTAATGAAGCTCTTATAGGTCTCTAGAAATGGACTGTTACATTAGGGTGAAAGTTAGGGTGGTTGCAAATGTTGACGGCTTGATGGACGAACGAATGGATGAACAGACGGAAAACCGGACTCCTATATTGCGCCATAAAAGCTATGTATCATCTGTAACGTCTGAGAATGTAATGTCATGTCATAAATTCGATAATCCACTAGTGGATTATAACATGCAAATTAGTTAGATACACCCCGTAATGTTACATGTACCACATCCTTAACAATGTCACGTTTACTAATGGCGGAATATTGACATTTTTGTCAAAGAATCATGAATAAAATGCATTTTAAATGTCATATGATCCACAAAGAGGGTTGGCATGTCATTAAATTCGAAAACATCATCATCATCATCAAACTCATAGAAGAAACGGAATAAAATGCTTGGCAAAGCCTCGCATTTCATCCATTTTCCTCAACTCATTTAATAAATTCAATAATACATGAACACTCATGTAAGATCCTGTTGCATTGGTGCTCATGCATCACTGAATTTATTAAACTCTTCGAAGAAACAGCATTTTAAAGCCTTGCATTTTATCCCTTTTCCTCAACATGTTTAATAAATTCAATAATACATAAACACTCATGTAAGATCCTCTATATATCATACCTTCTGAGGATTGTTGATCTTAATTACTTGAGTAACTACTCCGGCATTGAGAGGTGGCAACACATTGCCTGAAGGGGACTGTAATTGAAGTTGGAATGACTGAAATAAATGAAATCATGTAAGATCATAACCAGATTCTTTGACATGGGCTCTTCCATCCTTGAATTTGGACGCATCTTCTACATTCTTGTAGCTTCCAAAGGATAACCCTTTTATAGAACATATTTAACTTCACTACAGCTGGTGTGTGGGAATGTGTGCCGGCGGTAAAACGTCTCCCTGCCCTACATCATAGTGTAGATTATATTTTCTTGTCCTTTGGGATCATTGATTCCATTGTGGAATTTTGAAGATATCTGAGGGTCACTGATGAGGCCTAATTGGCCGAAACTAGCTAGTCTGGCCCAGAAAACATGTACACTCCATATTGTTCACTTCTGTGGTGTATTCCTTGCTTCCAAAGGATAACCCTTTTATAGAACATTGTAAACAGGGGCCTAGTTTTTAGTTTAATGGCCCAGTCAGCACTACTTAAGTCATATCAAGCCAGTCAGTTTACCTGTCCATACTTTTCAAGGGCAGGCTTATAGCTAAGCCGTTAACCAGTACAGTGAACATGCTTTCGCCAGAAAATGACAACTGCTCTTCTTGAATCAGCAGAAGGGGAAAGAATGAACGTAGACCAGATTTCATGATCAATCTCGATGAAAGAATGTTGGCGACCCTGATAGGTATTGAATCCCCCCACCTTATGATCACCAGTCAGACATGCATATGACGGAGCTATTGAGGCTAGCAAATAGAGGCCTAGTCAAACTCATTTACAGGATGACAAACATTGTGATAACACATGTGTGATGTAGTACATTTTTTTCATATCTCCAAAAAGGTAACTTTCCTAAAAAGATTACTTTCCTGAAATAAATTTGTGATATTTTTCTTATTAAATATATCTGACCTCTACCTACAACCAATGTCTTCATTACAATAACACACTCGTGCGACATAATGCATTTTTTCACATCTCAAAATGACTACTTTTCTGATAAAAATCTGTGAATTTTTTCTTCATAGGTTGTGGGTGCTCGTTAGAACCCTAATGAGTACCCACAACCTATGTATTGGAGCAGAAATAAGAAATATAATGTATATCCCGTTCAGGAGCAGTCTGATCAGGGTCTTCACTGTTTGCCATTCTTTCTGTACGTTCTGGACTCCTTGCTGGATCATGAAACGAAATTTATTAAAATTTTAGGAGAATTATTGCAAGTCCTCAAGGTGTCAGAATTTTTAGGATTTTTTGGACAAATGTTCATGTTTGAGTCAATGAAATTGGACTGTAGCATAATGGAACAAAAACTGTCCAATATCTCTGAAAGGGAAATAAAAATTCCCTAACTTTTCGCAGCCTCCCCCCACCACAAACTAATTTTCATTTTCGCTGACCAAAATGGCTAAAGTTGATGACCTTCACGATATGGCATTAGTGGCATTCTCTAGACTGATTTGAAGGTTGAAAAGGATAACTCTACAGTCTTTAATATCAAATCGTCCTTTAATATATGAGCCAGCACACGACAAAACCTACAATAAGACATGTGCGCCCAATGAAGACTCAGATCAGCCTGCGCTTTCACGCAGACTGATCAGAGTCTTCGTTGTGCCGTCTAAGGATAGCTAAGGGCCCAATGCTCCTCCATGCAGCAAGAGAAATCTTATCTTAGACTATATGGCTGATCTAATTCTTCGCTGGGTGCACATGTAAGTTGTTGGAAATACTTTGCCCCTGCTCATATAGAAACTAATTTCCTTCATTTCAGTAGCAAGTTAAGGTATTGCTAATGAAATCAAACTTCAAAGTTGTCATGTTAAGCCTTTTTATACCAAATGGAAGCTTCCTCCTTATATACTACTCAAAGTTTGATAGGGATCACTTTTTACTAGTCATTTTTTGCAATGAAAATATACCATTTCTTGACAGAATTTGCACTCCGTACATTGATGATTATCTTAAGCTTATACTCATGCAAAATTTCGTGCTCATGAACTTGCACACTTCTCACACTTTGCAATTGAATTCATGCACCCCAAAAATCTTGCATAACACAGCATTCCAACCGAAGAATCAGAATTGTCATTTCTCATTCTCTAAGCGCAAAAAGGATTTCATTTGGTTTGTGAACCCTAAAAATGCCTCGGAGACAGTTAAGAAACCGTCTTAGCCCCGAAGAAATGAACCGTGGCGTCAGAATGTTGGAAGCTGGCGTCTCCCAACGTCGTGTTGCTGGGATTCTTAATGCGTCTCAGAGCGTGGTATCCCGAATGTGGAATCGTCATCAAACACACGGCGATCCTTCACACAGACACGGCAGGGGTCGAGAAAGGGCTACAACTCAACATCAGGACCGGTTTCTGTTGATTCAGTCTCGACGTCAACGGTTTATGAACGCTACGCACTTGAATAACGACTTTAGAAACGGGACTGGGGTACGCATTTCTACTCAAACAGTCAGAAACAGACTCCATGAGTTCGGACTTAATGCCAGAAGACCCGCTGTATGTGTTCCGTTGACGCGACAGCATGTGCAAGACCGGTTGGACTTTGCCAGAACTCACGTCAGGTGGACGATTCGTGACTGGACGCCAGTGCTGTTCACTGACGAGTCCAGATTTTGTCTAGACTTCACTGATAAACGCCAGTTAGTGTGGAGAATGTCAAAAGAGCGATTTGATGACTTAAATGTGGCAGAGCATGATCGCTATGGCAAGGGTTCAGTGATGGTTTGGGCAGGCATTAGTGTTAACGGAAAAACTGACTTGTAGGTCATTGAAAATGGGATGTTAACGGCAGTGAGGTACTGTGAGGAGATTCTGGACCAGTTTGTGAGACCATATGCCGGTGCTATAGGCCCAGACTTTATTCTGATGGACGATAATGCACGTCCCCACCGCGCACACGTCACTGACGCCTACCTGGAACTTGAGGCAATTGACCATATGGACTGGCCTGCTCTATCTCCGGACTTAAATCCAATTGAGCATGTGTGGGACATTCTTCAGCGTGCTGTTTTGGCCCGACCTGTACAGCCAAGGACTTTGCAAGAGCTCAAGGACGCATTGGTTGCTGAATGGAGGCCGATTCCACAAAATCGGATACAGACTCTGATAACGAGCATGCGCAGGCGTTGTCGTGCTGTGATTGATGCCCGTGGACGTCATACCCGTTATTAGTCATGTTTTTCTGCACGAAATCCAAAAATTGCGAAACGTCAGTCTGCAAAAATTCTGTGTGTTACGTCAAATTTTGTGGGTGCCCTGACGTTTGCTGTTGCTACGCTTGAATCCCGTGACTTTTCAGAAGATGAACCATAGCACTTTACAGAGGACATGTTTACAAATGTTTTGTAATTAATTTGGATTAAGCTTATTGATTAGCCAAGAAATTATTTTGCATTAAAAAAGTGATCCCTATCAAATTTTGAGTAGTATATATAGCAGGAGTCCATTTCAAAATTAGGTGGTGTCAGGTTGCGTTTTCTTCAAATTTTGTTTGGAAAATGGCTGAAATTTTTGCAAACAGTGTTGGCCCTGATCAGATGCCGCGTTCTGTGGCATCTGATCTGGGTCTGCACTGTTTGCCAGTTACCCCTTTTAGGGTTTCCGGTATTAGTTTGTTTCATTTGTGGTTTAACGCCCCCGTCAACACTGTAAAGGGCATTTGGGAGACGTTGCTTCCAATTTTGCGGGACTTTCACCAAACATTGAGATGAAATGACATCTCAAGCCCTGTCCCACAATGAAACCAATAGGGTTAATTAGCATGGACGGTCCGCTTGCACCGCGGTTCCTGGACAGGCTTAGATCCTCTAAGCGGTTTACCAGTACTAGTGTGCCGGCCGGATTCAGCTCTGTGTGGAAGCATTGTGCAGCCCATATATTTCTTCAAGCCCCTATGGGCGGGGGTGGGGGGGTTTCCAGTATAAAAAGGGTTAAAAGAATTGTAAAACTTCCCTGACATTTCCCGGACTTTTTACAAAAATTTCTCGACTTGTCCCCGACCTTGAAAATTTTTCAAATTTCCCTAACTTTTTCCTGACTGTGGCAACCCTGATTAATCATGTGACATAACAAATTCTTCTCATTCTAATCTTGCTGTTCTACAAAAGCTAAATGTACAACAACTTCCTTATAACACAGTTTTGAATATAACAAGGTTTCAAGATGGATCCCAATGGGGTGCGAGTCGGCCTATCCATGCTTATAAATCCTATTGATTTCATTGGGGGACAGGGCTTGAGATGTCATTTCACCTCAATGTCAGGTAAAAGTCCCACAAAATTGGAAGCAATGTCTCCAAAATGACCTGTACATTGTTGACGGGAACGTTAAACCTCAAATCAAACAAACAAAGATGGATCCCATTTTTTGGATATAACACGGTTATTCAACTAACACAGTTTCTGCTTTGGACCCCAACAATAGTGTTACAAAGAGGTTGTGGTGTATACCTTAGGAACGGCAGCTTGGAAAACGAACTCTGTCATAGGTGTAGGTGAAGAGTTGCTGGCCTTGACATTGAGTATACACACCGCGGACTGACTATTGTCTTTCTCACACATAAACTCTACCAGCAAACCATTCTTGTTAAAGGCTATAATTGGAGCAAAACCTGAAAAAGACACAAGTACAGTAAAACCTGTCTTAGTGGCCACCTGTATTAAGCAAGCAACCTGTTTTAAACAAACAGATAGCCCATTCCCCTAAAAGGGGCTTTAAAATTTGCCTGTATTGAACAAGCATCTGTCTTAAGCAAGCACATTTTGATTATCCCATAGGTGCTTGCTTAATACAGGTTGGACTGTATACTGCAAAACTCCTAAAAATTCGGACACCTTGTGGACTTGGTATGATTTGCTTAAAATTGTAAAAAAATTGTTTCAAGATCTAGCAAGGGCATTAACAAACATGTATAATGGACACCCCTCTGACCTCCACTCTATATATCGTCTAAACTCCACTTTATTTAGAGACAAGAGGGCCCAGAGGGCCCCTCTGGGCCCTGGTTCGCTCACCTGTGTGTCACTGTCTCGAGTACATTCTATTTTTAGCTATGGTGGCCATCTCGTTCATCAGCAGAGTGATTTTAGCTCATCTGGTAGGGAGTAACCTAGGCAACATTCCTGTTAAGTTCATCAGCAGAGTGATTTTAGCTCATCTGGTAGGGAGTAACCTAGGCAACATTCCTGTTAAGTTTGAATCAAATTGGCCTTAGGGTTTAGGAGGGGTTCACATTTGAATCCAATTTAAAATATTTTTCTATTTTCAGCGGGATTGTTTTAGCCTTTTTGGTAATGGGTCATCTAAGCAACATTACTTCGAAGTTTGAATGAAATTGGCCCAAGAGTAGAGGAGGAATTGTCGTTTGAATATTTATTTTTATTTTTAGCTTTGGCAGCCATCTTGTTCATTGGAGTGGAATGAGTTTTAACTATTTTGGTAGGGCGTCACCTACGCAAAATTCCTGTGAAGTTTTAAATCCAAATGGCCCAAAGGTTTAGAAGGAGTTCGCATTTGAAGCAAATTTACAATGTTTTTCTATTTTTAGTTCTTGTGACCATTTGTTAGTCATTACGCTATTTTCCTAGTGGGTCATCTACACAACATTCCAATGAAGTTTAGAAACCTTCAAGGTGAAGTGGTCATGCTACTTGCCTTGTAAACCAGGGGTAGCAGGATCGATCCCAGGCTTCTCCAGACTTTCAGATTAGTCTTTAAACAGAGGTCCCATCACTGTATGACCTTAGCTGTTGGTGAGACTTTAAACTTAAACACTCACTCCTATGAAGGAACCTATATGCCGAAATTTATGGCTGTATCTTAAATGCTCAAAAGTTATGACAAGTAGGTCAAAGTTCAAGGTCATGGGTCAGAAATTTTGAATGGTTGAAAAAACCTTGTCACAAGGAACATACATACCAAATATGAAGGCTCTATCTCATATGGTTCAAAAGTTACAATAAAGTAGGTCACAGGTCAAATCTTTATATGAGTGGGAAGCCCTTGTCACAAGAAACCTACATGCCAAATATGAAGGCTCTATCTCTAACGGTTCAAAAGTTATGACAAAATAACCTACTGATCTACTTTCTGATTTGACATGACCCATATTCGAACTTAACTGAGATATTGTCCAGATGATCATTCTGAGCAAGTTTTATGATGATTTGACTAAAACTGTGGCCTCTTAGAGTGTTCAAAATGTTTTTTTTGCTTTGATTTGACCTGCTGAACTACTTTCTGACCCAACATGACCCATATTCATACTTGACCCAGATATTGTCAAGATGATCATTCTGAACAAGTTTGATGATTATCGGACAAAAACTGGGGCTTCAAGTGTGTCCACAAGGTTTTTCAACAATCTGACCTACTGACCTTCTTACTGACCAGATATGACCCATATTCGAAATTAACTGAGATATTGTCAAATGATCATTTTGAGCAAGTTTGATGATGATCGGACCAAAACTGTGGCCTCAAGTGTGTTCACAGGGTTTTTCTATGATTTTACCTACTGCCATACTTTTTGGACCGACATGACCCATATTTGAACTTGACTCAGATGTGTTCAAGATGATCATTCTGGCCAAGTTTGATGCTGTTCGGACCTTAACTGTGGCCTCTAGTGTGTTCACAAGGTTTTTCTCTGATTTGACCTACTGACCTACTTTTTGATCCGACATGACCCAATCGAACGTGACCAAGATATTATCAAGATGATCATTCTGAGCAAGTTTGATGATGATCGGACCAAAACTGTGGCCTCTAGTGTGTTCACAAGGGTTTTCTCTGATTTGACCGACTGACCTACCTTTTGACCCGACAACACCCATATTCGAACTTGACTCAGATATTGTCAAGATGACCATTTTGAGCAAGTTTGATGATGATCGGACCAAAACTGTGGCCTCTAGTGTCTTCACAAGGTTTTTTCTTCTGATTTGACCTAGTGACCCACTTGTTGACCCTACATGACCCATTTTCAAACTTGACCGAGATATTTTGTGGTGGTATAAATTGTGTGCAAGTTTAGTTTAAATCAAATCATAAATGTAACAGCTATCATGCAGACAAGACCAAAATAGGCAATTTTTGCCCTTTCAGGGGCCATAACTCTGTAACACATGATGGGATATGGTTGGTTCAAGAAAGGAACCCAGATCTCATGGTGGTATAAGTTGTGTGCAAGTCTGCTTAAAATCAAATCATAAATGAGGATGATATCATGCGGACAAGACCAAAATAGGCAATTTTTGCCCTTTCAGGGGCCAAAACTCTGTAACGCATGATGGGATATAGCTGGCTCAAGAAAGGAACCCAGATCTCATGGTGGTACAAATTGTGTGCAAGTCTGGTTAAAATCAAATCATAAATGAAGATGCTATCGCGCAGACAAGACCAAAATAGGCAATTTTTGCCTTTTCAGGGACTGTAACTCCGTAACACATGATGGGATATGGTTGGTTCAAGAAAGGAACCCAGATCTCATGGTGGTACAAATTGTGTGCAAGTCTGGTTAAAATCAAATCATAAATGAAGATGCTATCGTGCGGACAAGACCAAAATAGGCAATTTTTGCCCTTTCAGGAGCCGTAACTCCGTAACACATGATGGGATATGGCTGGTTCAAGAAAGGAACCCAGATCTCATAGTGGTACAAGTTGTGTGCAAGTCTGGTTAAAATCAAATCATAAATGAAGATGCAATCGTGCGGACAAGAAATTGTTTACGCACGCATGGACGCACACACTCACGGACGACGGACAAAATGTGATCACAAAAGCTCACCTTGTCACTATGTGACAGGTGAGCTAAAAACAAACACCCTCTAAACTCCACTTTATGTAGAGAAAACTGGAGTTTACACGTGTTAACACCATTTTCATATTTCTGCTCAACATCACGTGAACAAGTCCGTTAAACCCCATTTTATGTGGAGAAAACTAGGGTTTTACGGGGATATACATTATTTTTCTTATTTCTGCTCCAAGACAGGTTCTGGGTACTCATTAGAACCGCCTCAATCAGGCTGTTCTAACGACCACCCACAACCTATGTTTGTAGTAAAATAAGAAAAATATCACAAATTTTTATCAGAAAAGTCACCATTTGGAGATGTGAAACAAGAACTGTCACTATAGGTGACCAATGCCCCCGTGGGAGCCAATTTCTGAGTTTTTGCAAAATTTCAAGGGGAGATATTCAGCTAAAAATGACAACAGAGTTATGGCACTTGGTCAGAATGTAGCCCTTGTGATGGTGAATAAGTGTGTGAAGTTTCATGGAACTAGGTCAAATATTTTTGAAGTTATGGTCACGGTTAAAGTTTTTGTGATGGACAGACAGACAGACAAACAAACAACAGAGAGGACAGACAGAGACAAACAAACAAACAGACAGACAGGGCAAATACTATATGCCCCCCGAATCAAAGATTCTCGGGGGGCATAAAAATGCATTATGTCGCACGAATGTGTTATCGTAATAAAGACATTGGTTGTGGGAAGAGGTCAGATATAATTAATAAGAAAAATATCACAAATTTACATCAGAAAAGTAACAGTTTGAGAAAAGTAATCTTTTTGGAGATATGAAAAAATGAGGTACGTCACACGTGTGAGTTATCACAATATTAGGAAATTATGAAAGAAGCACATAGCGAGTTTCATAAATTAAGTATGAATTGACCACGAGTGCGAGATTCTTGTTCAAATTGTCATATTTCTTAGTACTTTCTCCTTTCGAAATTTGCTTATAATTTCTTCAGAAAACATTACATTGTCACAGACAGCTTTCAAATACACCACAGCACCCCCCCCCCCCCCCCCCCCCCAAATACACCACAGCACCCCCCCCCCCCCCACCCCCCATCGGGGTTTGAAGAAATAGATGGGCTGCATTGATGCTTCCACGCAGAGCTGAAACCAACTCGCACACGAGTACTGGTCAACGGCTAAGAGAATCCAAGCCTGCCCAGGTAAAGCGGTGTGAGTCCGACCATCCATGCTTATAAACCCTATTGGTTTCATTAGGCGGCAGGGCTTGAGATGTCATTTCATCTCAATGTTGGGTAAAAGTCCCACAACATTGAAAGCGACGTCTCCAAAATGGCCTATACAGTGTTGATGGGGATGTTAAACATTAAATAAAAAAAACCTCAAATACACCACAACCTCTTTATAATACTATTTACTTAAACAACCGTGTTATATCCAAACAAAAAAGTGTAGATTATATAGAAAAATGACCATTTATGGTCATTTTTCTATATAATCTACACATTTTTGGGATCCATCTTGAAACTGTGTTATATCCAAACTATGTTATAATGAACCATGTTATAATGAGGTTGTGGTGTACCTTGGTATTGAAATACATTGCTGTCAAACCTAACAAAGCCCTTAACCCATTGTATGTAGCCCCCCACCCATAGGGGCTTGAAGAAATATATGGGTTGCATGATGCTTCCACGCAGAGCTGAATCCTGCCCGCACATGAGTACTGGTAAACCGCTTAGAGGATCTAAGCCTGTCCAGGAACCGCGCGGCAAGGCTGACCGTCCATGCTAATAAATCCTGTTGGTTTCATTGGGCAACGGGGCTTGAGATGCCATTTCATCTCCATGTCGGGTAAAAGTCCCACAAAATTGTAAGCAACATCTCCAAAATGACCTTTACAGTGTTGAAGGGGACGTTAAACCTCAAATCAAACAAACAAAAACCCATTGTATGTTAGTGCACTCTCCCATTGCTATATGTTGGACAAGTCCATTTGTCATATAAGAGGTGTCAGGCCTTTTTTTTTCATTTTTATTCTATTTTTGATGGAAAATTCTGTTAGCACTATCAATCAGACTCCGCTGCGGCGTCAGATCTGGGGCTGTACTGTTTGCCAAGGTACCCCTTTAGGGGTTTCCCGCATGCAACGGGTTAACCCTTATTCTACTGAACCCTGATGAGCCCCTAACAATTAAAATAGTGTAGGTCCAGATCAGATGGCTTCTACATCAGGATCCACAGTTTGTCATGCAGTTTGTGAATCTTCCCCTCAAGTAAAACCTAACACTTTCAGGAATAGACATTTTACTGTGTGTGTGTTTAAAACCACAAAACAGGTATTTGGTAAACAGTGCAGGCCCAGATCAGATGCTACATTCTCGGCATTTGATCAGGGCCTACACTGTTTGCAAAAAGTTGAGCCGCTTTCCAAATAAATTTTGAAGAAAACACAACCTTCCGCCCGTAAATTTTGAAATGGACTTGAGCTATATAAAAGCTGGAAAATTCCATTCAGTACAAAAATTATCACCAAATATCTACCCATGGTCGTTTTATGCAGGACTCCCAAAACAAGTGCTATTCAGGGACTTTCCTGTATTTGAAACGATGGATATAACGATATAATATATATGAAAACATCAGAGGCCTACATGTATATAAGCCTCATTGCAAGAAAATCTAACATGCCAATCACGACAATTGTCGTCTGCTTTCACGTCTGCTCATGTCCGCTGGTTACTTTAAAAGCCATTTTTGCAAACAGTGTGGACCCCAATCAGACTGCTCCTCTAGGAGCAGTCTGAATTGGGTCCACACTGTTTGCCTGTATGCAAAAATATTTTTAAAAAGTTTGCAAAAATAGCAGACAACATTTTCAGATGCAGTTTTTCTCTGCGTCTTAAGGGTTAAATATAGAAACTAGAGCTATTGTACTATCGAAGAATTGGTTATGACGGTTTGCTTCAACCCTGTAATCTCCTAGGTCCAGTTGCTGAAAGCATTGTTAACTTAACAAGCTCGTTAGTGGTCAAATTGTTACTGTTCTAGTAAGTACAATATCTAATACTCTGGTATTTTTGTTGAAAAACAGCGAGTAGCTTTTGCATAAAAGCTTCTCACATTTTTTTCAGCAAATATGTAAGTGAATTTGCCATATAACATGAGCAAAGCTTTATCCATTTGTTAACCCTTTCCCACTTTCCAAGTCAGATACGTGTCTGAACCCCCCACTTTCTTTCACCCCAGAACCCAGAACCACCTAATATCTGCACTCCCCACCCCTGGACAGCTATGTTTGCCTTAGGATTAGTTGTCCTAAAAATGGCCTGTTTTTTTGCGCGGCTCCCCACTAAAAATAGACCGGGGGGAGTGAAGGGGGACAGCAGCCTCCATCACCACCTAAAAAAATTGGGAGTATGGCCCAGCCGGCCGCTGAAATGAAATCTGAAAAATGCCTCAAAATTGACTCTGGCAAAACATGCTGCAGTGAAAATGGCCAGAGCCAAACCCCTTAATTGTTGCCTTGGCAGCAGTGTGAAGATTAAGATTCGGTCAT
This sequence comes from Lucinisca nassula, assembly GCA_963580285.1. Classification (NCBI taxonomy): domain Eukaryota; kingdom Metazoa; phylum Mollusca; class Bivalvia; order Lucinida; family Lucinidae; genus Lucinisca; species Lucinisca nassula. Next base: position 67,054,912 of record OY757017.1, on the reverse strand, counting down.
AAATGCATGCAAAATAACACTTTTTGACAACTTTGAGATGCCCCCTGGTTACCATGACAACAATGATTTAGCCTAAAAAGGTTCCGTTTGAAAGGCTTCTGCCGAGTTTGGTGTAAAACAGACCCTTCATTATGAAATACTGTTTATATGAAGTTGGTGTCCTAGGCAATACTGTGAAAATCAGCAAAATTCACAAATTACCCAAGTGGGAATGGGTTTACCTATGATGTGGTTAGTTTGGAACTACTGGCCCCTGGTTAGAAGTAAGATTGTTACTGCACAGACTAACTAGCAAGTGTCTTGATATTAAAAATAATGAAACTTGAGGTATTGTACTTTCCAAGCATCAATAAGGTTGGTTTGGTTCAAACCTGTAATCTCTTGGTTTTTGTTTATTTGTATTGGAGTTTAACGGCCCAGTCAACACCATTTTAGGTCATTTTTGAGCTGGTCAGTTACCTATCCACACTTTACCTTGGCATGCTTATACGTAAGGGGTTAACCAGTACAGTGCACATTCTCATCACGTGAACGTGAAATAAAGACCCCCTAAACCCCACTTAATATATATAAAACTAGGGTTCACGGGGGTAAACATTATTTTCCTAATTTCTGCTCCAAGACATAGGTTGTGCCTCAATGAAGCGGTTCTAACGAGCACCCAAAACTCATGTTTTGAGTACAAATAAGAAAAATATCACAGATTTTCTTCAGAAAAATTGCCTTTTTTGAGGTTTGAAAAATGTACTATATCACACGGATGTGTATCACACGGATGTGTTATCGAAATTTTCGCCAGAAACTGACATTCATGAATCAGCGGAAGGGAGAGAATGACCGTAGAAAAGATTTAATGATCAATCTCCACAAAAGAATGTTGCCGACCCTGGCAGGTATCACCAGTCAGACGCACATCCAACTGAGCTACCGAGGCCGGCGAAGCATCAATAAGGTTGATTTGGTTCAAACCTGTAATCTCCTGGTAACCAATCAGGTGCTACTGAGGCCAGCATGTTTCTGAAGAGGGTGAAGGAAAATTATCCCTTAAGGGGAATGGATACACCTTCAGGGGAGTCAACTCCTGCAAATGTATGTTTGTCCCCCATGTCAGTAGGGGTCAACTCTTAAAGGAAAGATTTTGCTCCTGAGGAGCAAATTCTTTCCTTTAAGAGTAGATCCCATCTTGAGTGGGACCAAGCCTATAGGAAAGGAAACAGGAAGTCCCGAAAGTTGTTTCCCTTTGATCTGCTGGGTGTCCCCATTCCACTTAATTATTTGTTACTCCCCTTTGTCTGGAACCAAGAAGACACTCACCAGTACTTCCATTCATCAAGTTAGTAGACATTGATGATGAACCTATTAAACCATCCATGAGATTACTGCTAACAGGAGCTTGTACCGGTGGTATGGCAGGATTGGTGGAAATGGAGGATACGTCATCTAATAAGTCTAGCAGATCGACGGCACCAGTCTTCGGAGGTTCTGCCGTGGGTGCAGCTGTGGGTATGACCGGTGTCGGACTGACATCTAGGAGATCTAGTATATTCTGACTCTGAAAAGAGAAAAAAATCATCGAAGACCCTTATATTTCAGAACGTGCAAGAATGAAATATGTCATGCAGTGAAAGGAGATGGGGGCAAGTACTAGCATTTTTAGGAGTTGGGGTGTCCAAACACTTTAGGAAACAAGAATTCCGCCAAAGGCTATTTTGCGCCTGAGTGAGCGCAAAGACACTGAACCATGAAATACAGATCAAGGTCAAACCTGGATGCTTGCATTAAAGTTGTCATCCATAGATTCAAATTGTCCCCAGTATGATTAATGAATCTCTTATAATCCTTTAGAAATGGAATTAAACGTTAGGCCCATTTGAAACCCAGGGGCATGATTGGTAGGAATTATGTAGGTGACCATTTGCCATTGCTACATGCTAAATATCTAAGCTCTGGGCCCTGTGGTTTCAGAGAAGAAGATTTTTGAAACTTTTTTCCCCATTAGGAGTCTATGGGAGCTAAGGGGCCCCGGGGTGTGGCCCATTTGGACCCCAGGAGCATGATTGGCAGGATTTATGTAGGTGACCACTTGCCTTTGCTACATGCTAAATATCTCAGCTCTGGGCTCTGTGGTTTCAGAGAAGAAACTTTTTGGAGCCCCTTTCCATTATGAGTCTACAGGAGCTAAGGGGCCCCGGGGCGTGGCCCGTTTGGACCCCAAGGGCATGATTGGCAGGAATTTTGTTGGTTACCACTTGCTGTTGCTACATGCTACATATCTAAGCTCTGGGCCCTGTGGTTTCAGAGAAGCTTTTTTTTTCCGTTATGATCTATGGGAGCGAAGGGGCCCGGGCGTGGCCCATTTGAAACCCAGGGGCATGATTGGCAGGAATTATGTTGGTGACCACTGGCTGTTGCTACATGCTAAATATCTAAGCTCTTGGTCCAGTGGTTTCAGAGAAGAAGATTTTTTAAGCTTTTTTTCCATTAGGAGTCTATGGGAGCAAAGGGGCCCGGGGCGTGGCCCATTTGGACCTCAGGGGCATGATTGGCAGGATTTATGTAGGTGACCACTTGCCGTTACTCTCTGCTAAATATCTTAGCTCTGGGCCCTGTGGTTTCAGAGGAGAAGATTTTTGAAGCTTTGTTCCATTAGGAGTCTATGGGAGCTAAGGGGCCCTGGGGCGTGGCCCATTTGGCCCCCAGGGGCATGATTGACAGGATTTATGTAGGTGACCACTTGCCGTTGCTACATGCTAAATATCTAAGCTCTGGGCTCTGTGGTTTCAGAGAAGAAGATTTTTTAATCTTTTTTCCATTCGGAGTCTATGGGAGCTAAGGGGCCCCGGGGCTAAATATCTCAGCTCTGGGCCCTGTGGTTTCAGAGAAGAAGCTTTTGGAGCCCCTTTCCATTATGAGTCAACTGGCCTTTGCTACATGCTAAATATCTAAGCTCTGGGTCTTGTGGTTTCAGAGAAGAAGATTTTTTTAAGCTTTTTTTTTTTCCATTATGAGTGTATGGGAGCTAAGGGGCCCTGGGGTGTGGCCCATTTGGACCCCAGGGGCATGATTGGCAGGAATTATGTAGGTGACCACTTGCCATTGCTACATGCTAAAAACCTAAGCTCTGGGTCCTGTGGTTTCAGAGAAGATTTTTGAAGCTTTTTTTCCATTATGAGTCTATGGGAGCAAAGGAGCCCCGGGGCGTGGCCCATTTGGAACCCAGGGGCATGATTGGCAGGAATTATGTAGGTGACCACTTGCTGTTGCTACATGCTAAATATCTAAGCTCTTGGTCCTGTGGTTTCAGAGAAGAAGATTTTTTAAATTTTTCCCATTATAAGTCTATGGGAGCTATATGTTACCATGGCAACCAGAATTCCAATCTGATCAGCCCAAAAACCTTATGAAGCCTTTCCCCCTACCTGATGATGCTTCACATGAAATTTGATCAAGATTTGCCATGTGGTATTAGAGATATACTTATTTGAAATTGTTTACGGACGCACGGACGGACGCACGACGGACGACGGACAAAAAGTGATCACAAAAGCTCACCTTGTCACTACGTGACAGGTGAGCTAAAAAAAAAAGTCTTTTCCTCAGAATGGTAATAAAATTTTTTGTGTAGGGGCAATCTGTGTGGGTAGGTAGGAGCACAGCAAACCAAGAATTTTTTAAGGATGGCCCCAAGGTCGAATTATGGATGCTTGCATCAAAGTTGCCATCCCTGTACCAAGTAATATGGAACAGTATTTAGGTAAAAACTCAATTATGCAACATTGAGATTGCAATATGCAATTTTGATATTCTGTTATGCTATATTTATGGAACAGGATTTAAGTAAAAACTCAATTATGCAACATTGAGATTGCAATATGCAATTTTGATATTCTGTTATGCTATATTCAGTTACAATTGTGCAAAATATTCCGCTTCTGCTTCTTCTAGTTCTCATTATTCTCGTTAAGTGGCGCTGTGATCGTTTTTCCGTAAACGTCCGCCTGTATTCGGAAGATACCAAAAAGAATCTGCAAGCGTATTGGTGACACGGAGGAGTGAAAGAAACGAGAGAACTATATTTTTGGCATAAAACGGACGATTTGGGGACATTACACCCTTGCCGATAAAATCATTTACACATAATTTTTATTTTATATGTCAGACCAGGAATCAGCTTTGCTGTGTTTGTTTTGTGTCCAAGTTTTATCTAAATATATCGCAAATGTGTTCAGGCCATTGCACCTCTAAAATATAAATTTGTTGTAAATACTTATAATAATTTTGTATGGCACAGAAAGGCTCCTGTCCAATGTCGTTTAGACCTTGGTGAGACTGCTCCTTTATGATCACCGGAAGCAAACATAGTTACAACTCTCTTTTGTGAAAATGCTTTCAGATGAGAAACGACTTACGTTCCCTCTAACATTTATTTCTGATTTAGGGCATATCCAACGGAATTCTAAAACTAGGCATTTTGGTTCTGTTGTTTGATTTGATGTTTAACGTCACCTTCAACACAGTATAGATCATTTTGGAGACGTTGCTTCCACTTTTGTGGGACTTTTACCCGACACTGAGGTGAAATGACATCTCCAAGCCCTGTCGCCCAATGAAACCAATAGGGTTTGTAAGCACCGCTTTGGCTCTGTAGACTTAGATCCTCTAAGCGGTTTACCAGTACTGGTGTGCGGGTCGGTTTCAGTTCATGCAGCCCATCTATTTCTTCAAGCCCCGATGGCCGGGGGTCTGATTCCCAGTTTGTTTTGTCACATGTTTATATAGATGTTCGTAACTGTTTGTGTTAAATGCATTCATTAATTTATAAGAAAATAGAAAACTATCTGACTTTTTATACTAGATTTTTGGCTTCAAGTGACAAAACGCAAAGGTTTCCACTTTTTAGCTCACCGTCACGTAGTGACGAGGTGAGCTTTTGGGATCACTTTTCGTCCGTCGTCCGTCCGTGCGTGCGTCCGTAAACAATTTCTTCAAACGACATCTCCTCTTAAACCACTGATCGGATTTTGACCAAACTTCACAGGAATGGTGGTCCCCTTTCAAAGTTGTTCAAATGGTTCCGGTCCGTTGCACATCTAGGTCATAGGAGCCAAAAATAGATTTTTTTTTCACCAAAAACTTAAAAAATCTTCTTCTCTGAAACCACAAGGCCCAGGTCTTTGATATTTGGTATGAAGCTTCATCTAGTGGACCCCTACCAAGATTGTTCAAATTATAGTGCTGGGACCAAAAATGCCCACGCTCCGGGGCCCTTTGGTTTTACATGGGCTTATATAGGGAAAATCTTTAAAAATCTTCTTCTCTGAAACCGTAAGGCCCAGGTCTTTGATATTTGGTATGAAGCTATACCTAGTGGACCCCTACCAAGATTGTTCAAATTATAGTTCTGGGGCCAAAAATGCACACGCCCGAGACCCTTTGGTTTTACATAGGCTTATATAGGGAAATCTTAAAAAATCTTCTTCTCTGAAACAACATGTCCCAGGTCTTTGATATTTGGTATGAAGCTTCACCTAGTGGACCCCTATCAAGATTGTTCAAATTATAGCCCACGGGCCAAAAATGCTCCCGCTCCAGGGCCATTTGGTTTTACATAGACTTATATGGGGAAAATCTTGAAAAATTTTGTCTCTGAATTCACAAGGCCTAGGTCTTTGATATTTGGTATGAAGCTTCATCTAGTGGACCTCTACCAAAATTGTTCAATTATAGCCCTGAGACCAAAAATGCCCCAGCCTTGGGGCCCTTTGGTTTTACATAGACTTATATAGGGAATATCTTTAAAAATCTTCTTCTCTGAAACCACAAGGCCTAGGTCTTTGACATTTGGTATGAAGCTTAATCTTGTGGACCTCTACCAAGATTGTTCAAATTATAGCCCTGAGACCAAAAACGCCCCTGTCTCGGGGGCCCTTTGGTTTTACATAGACTTATATAGGGAAAATCTTTAAAAATCTTCTTCTGTGAAACCACAAGGCCTAGGTCTTTGATATTTGGTGTGAAATTTCATCTAGTGGACCTCTATACAGATTATTCAATTTATAGTCCTGGGGCCAAAAATGCCCCCGCCCCGAGACCCTTTGGTTTTGCATAGACTTATATAGGGAAAATCTTTAAAAATCTTCTTCTCTGAAACCACAAGGCCCATGTCTTTGATATTTGGTATGGAGCTTCATCTAGTGGACCTCTACCAAGATTGTTCAAATTATAGCCCCTGCCCTGGGGCCCTTTGGTTTTACATAGACTTATATATAGAGATAATCTTTGGAAATCTTCTTCTCTGAAACAGCAAGACCTAGGTCTTTGATATTTGGTGTGAAGCTTCATCTAGTGGACCTCTATCAAGATTCTTTAAATTATAGCTCTGAGGCCAAAAATGTCCCCGCCCCGGGGCCATTTGGTTTTACATAGGCTATGTAGGGAATATCTTTAAAAAATGGTCTCTGAAACCCCTAGGCCCAGGTCTTTGATATTTGGTGTGTAGCTTCATCTAGTGGACCTTTGCCAAGATTGTTCAAATTATAGGCTTTGTTGATATTTGGTATGAAGCTTCACCTTTTTAGACCTCCCTCAACATTATGCACATTGTAGCCCTGGGGTCAATAATGGCCCTCCCAGAGGCCCACTTGTAACTCTATCATATGGGTCAGGTGAGCGATCCAGGGCCATCATGGCCCTCTTGTTTGAGAAAAACACAACGCGCAGCAAATTCTTTCATACCGGAGTGCAGGTGGAAAACCCGCACCTGCTACAATGTAACATATCAAGCGCTGGAAGCCTCTGTGGTGTAGTGGTTATGCTACTCGCCTCATTAACCAGGGATCGCAGGATCGACCCCGGCTTCTCCAGAATTTCGGATGAGTCTTTAAACCCAGGTCCCATCTCCGTATGACCTTAGCTGTTGTCGAGACGTAAAACTAAAAACGCACTCACATACCAAGCGCATCCCACCATAAAATAACATCTTTATAATTCTTACCCCCCCCCCTCCCCCCCCCCACACACACACAAACTTGATCCCCACTTTTATAGGGTAAAACTGGGATTGACAGGAGTAAACATTATTTTTCTCATTTCTACTCCAAAATATAGATTGTGGGTACTCGTTAAAATGGGATCGAAGAGGCGCTTCTAACGTGTACCCAACATGTATATTTTAAGCAACAGTCAGAAAAATATCATCACGACTTTTCATCTTTCAATTTTTGTTGTTGTATTTTTCGGCGGTAAAATGTACAAATCTAATGCATCAAAAACATTTTTTTTTTTTCTGGATTCTGTAAACTTTAATAATAACACGGGTGGTAATCAGGGGAACTAGCTTGAAAATGAGTCAATGGAAATTTGTTCCCTCGACAAATCCGGGAACTCTCGAGCTAGCTCCATCACCAAGAAACTCGTAAACAAAGGTAGGTCGCGAAGAGTTTTATCACCATTTTTTTCTTTGTAAGCTGTTTATAAAACAAGAGGGCCCAGAGGGCCCTGGTTCGCTCACCTGATCCAAAGCATAACAAGTGGCCCCCGGGCAGGGTCAATTTTGGCCCCAGGGCTAAAATTTGAACAATCTTGGTAGAGGTCCACAAGATGAAGCTTCATATCTAATATGAAAGACCTGGGCTTTCTGGTTTCAGAAAAGAAGATTTTAAAGGTTTACCCTGCATATAGAAGTCTATGTAAAACAAGATTTTCCCTATATAAGTCTATGTTAAACCAAAGGGCCCCGGAGCGGGGGCATTTTTGGCCCCAGGGCTATAATTTTAACAATCTTGGTAGAGGTCCACTAGCTGAAGCTTCATAACAAATATCTTTGGGCGACAGGGCTTGAGATGTCATTTCATCTCATTGTCGGGTAAAAGTCCCACAAAATTGGAAGCAACGTCTCCAAAATGACCTTTACAGTGTTGACGGGGACGTTAAACCTCAAATCAACCAACCATCATAACAAATATCAAAGACCTAAGCCTTGTGTTTCAGAGAAGATGATTTTTAAAGATTTTCCCTATATAAGTCTATGTAAAACCAAAGGGCCACATGGCAGGGGCATTTTTGGTCTCAGGCCTATAATTTGAGCAATCTTTTTAGAGGTCCACTAGCTGAAGCGTCATAACAAATATCGAAGACCTAAGCCTTGTGGTTTCAGAGAAGAAGATTTTTCAAGATTTTCCCTATATAAGGCTATGTAAAACCAAAGGGCCCCGGAGCGGGGGCATTTTTGGCCCCAGGGCTATAATTTGAACAATCTTGGTAGAGGTCCACAAGATGAAGCTTCATACCAAATATCAAAGACCTGGGCCTTGCGGTTTCAGAGAAGAAGATTTTTCAAGATTTTCCCTATATTAGCCCATGTAAAACCAAAGGGCCCCCGTGCAGGGGGCATTTTTAGCTCCAGCACTATAATTTGAACAATCTTGGTAGGGGTCCACTAGATGAAGCTTCATACCAAATATCAAAGACCTTGGCCTTGCGGTTTCAGAGAAGAAGATTTTTAAAGATTATCCCTATATAAGCCCATGTAAAACCAAAGGGCCCCCGTGTGGGGGCATTTTTAGCTCCAGCACTATAATTTGAACTATCTTGGTAGGGGTCCACTAGATGAAGCTTCATACCAAATATCTAAGACCTGGGCCTTGTGGTTTCAGAGAAAAAGTTTTTTCAAGATTTTCCCCATATAAGCCCATGCAAAACCAAAGGGCCCCCGTGCAGGGGCATTTTTGGCCCCAGCACTATAATTTGAACAATCTTGGTAGGGGTCCACTAGATGAAGCCTCATACCAAATATCAAAGACCTGGGCCTTGCGGTTTCAGAGAAGAAGACTTTTCAAGATTTTCCCTATATAAGCCCATGTAAAACCAAAGGGCCCCAGTGCGGGGGCATTTTTAGCTTCAGCACTATAATTTGAACAATCTTGGTAGGGGTCCACTAGATAAAGCTTCATACCAAATATCAAAGACCTGGGCCTTGCGGTTTCAGAGAAGAAGATTTTTCAAGATTTTCCCTATATTAGCCCATGTAAAACCAAAGGGCCCCCGTGCAGGGGGCATTTTTAGCTCCAGCACTATAATTTGAACAATCTTGGTAGGGGTCCACTAGATGAAGCTTCATACCAAATATCAAAGGCCTTGGCCTTGCGGTTTCAGAGAAGAAGATTTTTAAAGACTATCCCTATATAAGCCAATGTAAAACCAAAGGGCCCCCGTGTGGGGGCATTTTTAGCTCCAGCACTATAATTTGAACAATCTTGGTAGGGGTCCACTAGATGAAGCTTCATACCAAATATCTAAGACCTGGGCCTTGCGGTTTCAGAGAAAAAGTTTTTTCAAGATTTTCCCCATATAAGCCCATGCAAAACCAAAGGGCCCCCGTGCGGGGGCATTTTTGGCCCCAGCACTATAATTTGAACAATCTTGGTAGGGGTCCACTAGATGAAGCCTCATACCAAATATCAAAAACCTGGGCCTTGCGGTTTCAGAGAAGAAGATTTTTCAAGATTTTCCCTATATAAGCCCATGTAAAACCAAAGGGCCCCCGTGCGGGGGCATTTTTAGCTTCAGCACTATAATTTGAACAATCTTGGTAGGGGTCCACTAGATAAAGCTTCATACCAAATATCAAAGACCTGGGCCTTGCGGTTTCAGAGAAGAAGATTTTTAAAGATTTTCCCTATATAAGCCCTTGTAAAACCAAAGGGCCCCCGTGCGGGGGCATTTTTGGCCCCAGCACTATAATTTGAACAATCTTGGTAGGGGTCCACTAGATGAAGCTTCATACCAAATATCAAAGATCTGGGCCTTGCGGTTTCAGAGAAGAAGATTTTTAAAGATTTTCCCTATATAAGCCCATGTAAAACCAAAGGGCCCCCGTGCGGGGGCATTTTTGGCCCCAGCACTATAATTTGAACAATCTTGGTAGGGGTCCACTAGATGAAGCTTCATACCAAATATCAAAGACCTGGGCCTTGCGGTTTCAGAGAAGAAGATTTTTTTAAGTTTTCGGTGAAAAAAATCTATTTTTGGCTCCTGTGACCTATATGTGCAATGGACCGGAACAATTTGAACAACTTTGAAAGGGGAGCACCTAAGGATCATTCCTGTGAAGTTTGGTCAAAATCCGATCAGTGGTTTAGGAGGAGATGTCGTTTGAAGAAAAGTTTACGGACGCACGCACGCACGCACGCACGCACGACGGACGACGGACAAAAAGTGATCCCAAAAGCTCACCTTGTCACTACGTGACAGGTGAGCTAAAAATCCGTCAATGCAGTTCCACATAGAAATGATTTAACTTTGTACTCCGCTAGAATTTGCCATGGAAATTTGCAGCGCTAGAGTATGAATGAAAGCAAACTTTTTATCACGGACCGGAAAAATTGTCAATTTATGTCATTACGGAGATTTTGGCCGACAATTTTTCATTTTCCGTCAAAAGTACGCCCTTGGCACCCACAGAAACAACATCCCTGGTGAAATGGAACATGGACAGTTTGAAATAAGCATAAAAAATTTGGCAGTGATTGCGTAACTTGCGACTTATTACGAAATTACTGTCCGAGCTAGTCTTCTCGACAAGGAGCTAGTTCACTCGACATAAAAAAGAAAATGAAACATTCATCAGATTCGATGTCTTTCTATGGTCCCACCCAGGTTATCCAACTGGTTTCTTTACCACTGGCTAGTTGGGTAACAAGATGCTATGCCCCAAAGGCGTCCCCCAGTCGTTTCTCCCTGTTCGTTTCCCCCCCATTTTGCACCCCTGTTTTGCCAACAGAGCCTGGTCTTTTCGCCCCCCTTAGTCATTTCGCCCACCTAGTTGCTTCGCCCCCTCCCATTTGCAGCGGATCAATGGATGTTGGATGGATGGATGGATGGATGGATGGATGGATGGAATGATTGAAGGATGGATGGAAGGGTGCACAATAGAAAGGGATGAGTGGGTATTTGGATGGATTGGTCCATTGGAGGGCGGATGGACGAACGAACATAAAGACGGACAGACAGACGGACGGATGGATGGATGGGTCGGTGGGTAGATGGATGGAAGGATGGATGGGTGGAAAAAGAGAGAAAATATATATGCACACAAATATCAGTGTCGTGTGAAGGTTTGATTAAATAAATGAAGTATTTGATTCCTACTGGTAATCTTTTTGATGATTTTTGTTTCACTCAGAAATCACATATTGTTCCCGCAGGTGATCTGATTATTTTTGAGAAACCTTAAGTCATCGTTTATACAAATTGTGTTGTGCTGCAGTCCTAGGTACTACAAGTTTCTTGAATTCAGCCCACTGGTTCTAGAGAAGATTTTTAATGGTTTCACCATATATGGGCATGGTAACCATCTTGGTCATGTGACCCAGATGCCTCGAACAAACTATCGTTTCCCCTATACCCATAAATGCTCAACACAGTTTTCGACTAAATTGTTGAAAGATAAGATGGTGCTTATTAGTTGCTTAATATATCACAGACTGGAAGTCAGTCGTTATAGTGAATAGATCATGAGCGCGTAGCGCGAGTGATCACGGGCGCGTATCGCGAGTGATCTCTGCACTTGTGACCGACAGACAGTGATCTGGTATCCTGCCGGTGTGGTTCGAGCCTCTCTTGAGTCATATATGGATGTCCTAGTTCTGCAATGGAAAGTCACGTTCATAAACAGAGTCTAACAAATTTCGAAGTTTACGTCTGCATTTCTCTTGGAGCCCATAACTTCCATTTATGTTATGCTACAAAGTTGAAAATTGGTATGACGCTTACTCAGACCGTGACCTTTCTGTTCATGATACGATTGTCCCAGGGCCATGCTCCTGAGCGTGTCCGAGTGTCAGATGCCATTGCCCCCATTGCCAAGAGTCCTAACCAGGGTCTAACAAACGTTAAAGTTAGCGTTCGCGTTTCTCTTGGAGCCCTTAATTCCCGTTTCTGTTATGCTACAAAGTTGAAATTTCGCATGACACTTACTCAGCCAAATAAATTTCCGTTCATGATACAATAGCCCCTGGATGGGCCTTGGGGTAAAATTACATAAAACGTAAAATTGACATATAGGCATTTGTATGGAAAACTCAAAATGTCTAATATTTTGAAAATAATTCAGCTCCCAATCCCTAAACCATATATATCATTGTTCCTTATGATAAGACTCTGTTTTATTTCACCAGGGATGTTGTTCCTGTGGGTGTGAAGGGCGTACTTTTGACGGAAAATGAAAAGTCGTCGGCCTAAATCTCCGTAATGACATTAATTGACAATTTTTCAGGTCCGTAATAAAAAGTTTACTTTCATTCATACTCCAGCGCTGCAAATTTCCATGGCAAATTCTAGCGGAGTACAAAGTTAAATCATTTCTATGTGGAACTGCATTGCCGGATTTTTTTTATAAATAGCTTACAAAGAAAAAAATGGTGATAAAACTCTTCGAGACCTACCTTTGTTAGCCAGAGGTAAAGAAACCAGTTGGATAACCTGGGTGGGACCATAGAAAGACAGTGAATCTGATGAACGTTTCATTTTCTTTTTTATGTCGAGTGAACTAGCTCCTTGTCGAGAAGACTAGCTCGGACAGTAATTTCGTCATAAGTCGCAAGTTACGTAATCACTGCCAATTTTTTTTTGCTTATTTCACTTTTTCCATGTTTCATTTCACCAGGGATGTTGTTTCTGTGGGTGCCAAGGGCGTACTTTTGACGGAAAATGAAAAATCGTCGGCCAAAATCTCCGTAATGACATAAATTGACAATTTTTCCGGTCCGTGATAAAAAGTTTGCTTTCATTCATACTCCAGCGCTGCAAATTTCGATGGCAAATTCTAGCGGAGTACAAAGTTAAATCATTTCTATGTGGAACTGCATTGCCGGATTTTTTATAAATAGCTTACAAAGAAAAAAATGGTGATAAAACTCTTCGAGACCTACCTTTGTTTACGAGTTTCTTGGTGATGGAGCTAGCTCGAGAGTTCCCGGATGTGTCGAGGGAACAAATTTCCATTGACTCATTTTCGAGCTAGTTCCCCTGATTACCACCCGTGAATAAGTAAATAAATAAATAAATAAATAGATAATGTCGTTAAGTTCCGCCAGGTAAACCTGGGTACGCTGTACGCGGTCTAACTGTAATAAAACAAGAAGAAAAAAAAACTTTGGTGTAGACCTAATACATGGAAATACATGTAAGTACAAAATGGTTTGGATTCAGCCACTCCATTTGCCAAATCGTTACATGTAGAACTTGAAGAAATATGTAGTAGGCTGGTTAAGACAGTCGCGACACTAGCTCAGCAAGGTTTTGCTGGCTGAAGACAGACGGACGGACGAACGAACTGACAGACGACCAGCTAATATTTTCGCGTTGTGATTCTGTTGGATGAAAGCTATCCTGCCCCAGTCTAACTTATGAAGACAGACAGACGGACATATGAATAGGACAGCTGTCATTGTGACCACAGGTGCGTTTCTATGGTTGTGGGTCGGGGCTGAGAATGAGTAAGTACTGTTCATGTTAATGGATGAGGTATTTACATCAGAATTACAATGGGGATTGGGGAACTAGTTGTTGTTTTCCAAATTCCCCGTGTGGTCAGCTGGTGAGGTCCCAGGGAACGAATCCCCGTTGCCGGTGAACAGAGAGACAAACTGGTTTTGAAGGTAAACGGGCGTCATAAGCACATAGGGGTTACCCCACCGCTCGGTGATACGCTGTGCGGACATATACATACTTCTATAATATCCAAACATTTGAGTTTTGAGTGAGGTTGCAATTAGTAAATAATATCTTTATAAGTAACACCTCAGAAGGATCAGATTTATGAAAATTGTATGAATTAATCAATTTTAACAATAATTGCTCATTTCAAATCCACGGATTCGGCACAGACTAATCCCTCATGGTAATTTAGTAAATGTTCAACGATAGAGTATTTTCCCCTTCGTCAAACAAGTATTAACTTTTAAATAAAAATCCTGTTTCTCATACATAAGGAACCGCGCTGTAAAATTTATTTTAAAGATGCAAACGTACACATTATTGTAAAATGATATTTTTAATGTAAAATTAATTTTAATTAATAATATACCTACCCATCACTACAATTATAGCCTTTTAGCCAGACGCAGCTCTGGGACAGTCTGATAAAAAAAAATTCCACCAGAAAATGCCACAGGCATGCCCATCTCCATGAACGCCTCACGTGACCTTCCTAGAGACGCGTCCCGATTGGTTGCCGTGGTCACATGCCTAATGCGGCCAATCGGCAGTCGATAACGGGTCACGTGACCCTAATCTCGCGCTCAGCTCGAGAACAAAGACATATTTCAATCAGATAATTTAAAAATATTTCAGGCGGGGCTGGGAGGTGGGACATGCCATTGTAGTGATGGGTAGGTATATTATTAATTAAAATTAATTTTACATTAAAAATATCATTTTAATATCAAATATAACTACCCATCACTACAATTATAGCCTGAATTCAAAGCAAGTGGAGGGTTGGATGAAAATTAAAGTTATACATACCCAACTCCTCTGACCTTGGTTGTTTTTCCCTTTTTGATCCCTCCATAGATCGTAGCGTAAGAGGGATCCTACCATGACTGCCAGTGATCCAAATCCAAATTTCCCATAAGAGAGAAGGTAAATGGAAAGGGACCAGAGTCAAAAAAGAAGGTTCACACCTATTCAAACAGGCTAACAAACAACCAAGGAAATAAGATCCAACAATTAGTGCTTCTCAGTAATAGACTGAGAAGCTACTAATCTACCCAAGGAATGAGTATCGTTACGAATGGGGGCCAAATTCCTCAGGTAAAAGGATGAAAAGGTGGAATTGGAACGCCAATAAGCTGCACGACAAATGTCCTCAAGAGATATGGAGTTCCAACTAGAGCTGTCAGAGGATCTGACTATAGCCCCGCTTCAGCGCTGTCAGAGAAGAAAGTTATTTAAGCTGCAGAGAAAACAGTTATGAACAAGAAATAACTGTTGAAAATTTTACATTATCTGGAAAAACTCTAAGAGTTGTGAGCCCTTGTCCCTCATTTCAATGAGCATGATACATTACCAGAATGTCCATGTTTATACAAATTTCATCTTCCATTTTTCAATGTTCAAAGGGTAATAACTCCTAAAGTAGGCAAATCAGAGTCAGGGTTCCTGCGCTCTGCACATTGTCTCATGGTGCTTTACACTTGTGTGAAGTGTCATGAAAATATCTCAAATGGTTTGTGAGTTATGGAGCCGACACAGTAAAAATTGCCTTTTTAAATGTTCAAAGGGCAATAACTCCTAAAGTAGGCAAACCAGAGTTATGGTTCCTGCACTCTGCACATCATCTCAAGGTGCTTTTCATTTATTTGAAGTTTCATGAAACTATCAGAAACGGTTATGGAGCGGACATAGTTAAAATTGCCATTTTTTAATATTCAAAAGCCTATAACTGAAAAAGTAGACAATCCAGAGTTTGGGTTCCTGCGCTCTGCACACGTAATATGGTGCTTTACATTTGTGTGAAGTTTCATAAAATTATCTCAAACGGTTTTTGAGTTATCGAGCAAAGACGGCTAAAATTGATATTTTTCAATATTCAAAGGGAAATAACTCAAAAATTAGGCAATCCAGAGTTATGGTTCCTGCACTCTGCACACCATCTCATGGTGTTTAATGTTTGTGTGAAGTTTCATGAAAATATGTGAATGGGTTTTAAAGTTATGGAGCGGACACGAAAATTGTTAACAGACACAGACAGACACACAGACAGACACACAGAAAATACGAAAACCAGAGTTATGGTTCTTGCGCTCTGCACATTGTCTCATAGTGCTTAACATTTGTGTGAAGTTTCATGAAATTATCTCAAACGGTTTTCGAGTTATGAAGCGGACACTGTTAAAATTGCCATTTTTCAATGTTCAAAGGGCAATAACTCCAAAAATAAGCAATGCAGAGTTATGGTTCCTGCGCTCTGCACATCGTCTCATAGTGCTTAACATTTGTGTGAAGTTTCCTAAAAATATCTCAAACGGTTTTCGAGTTATGAAGCGGACACAATTAAAATTGCCATTTTCAATGTTCAAAGGGCAATAACTCCAAAAGTAGGCAATCCACAGTTATAATTCCTTCGCTCTGCACATTGTCTTATGGTGTTTAACATTTGTGTGAAGTTTCATGAAAATATGTTAAGCAGATACAAAGTTATGGAGCCAACACAAATTAACGGAATCACGGAATTACGGAATTACGGAATTACGGAAAATGTTCAAAGGGCAATAACTCCAAAAGTAGGCAATCCACAGTTATAATTCCTTCGCTCTGCACATTGTCTTATGGTGTTTAACATTTGTGTGAAGTTTCATGAAAATATGTTAAGCAGATACAAAGTTATGGAGCCAACACAAATTAACGGAATCACGGAATGACAGAAGGACATGGCAAATCCAATATAGCCCCACTTTTTCAAAGCGGGGCTATAATAAGCCCAAGATGTAGAAAGGGCCCTGACTTCATGAGCTGAGATCTTCATGAATGTTAACTGAGCAGAAGTGAGATTGGCATAAGCATGCTTGATCACTTTACAAATCCACCTTGAAATAGAAGCAGGAGAAATATCTCCTGAACCCTTGATAGGAATGAAAAGTCGGTCACGATTAGCTCGAATAGATCTAGAAGCTCTGATGTAAAAACGTAAGGCTCGAACAGGACACAAAAGTTTCTCATCAGCATCCGATCCACAAATCCTGGAAATACCAGGAATTAAAATAGGTTCAGGCATAGAAGCAGGGAGCTGATTTTTAGCCAGAAACCCAGGTTGAGTGAGAAGTGAAATAGAGTCATTGTTCTTATCATATCTGAAGCAACCCTCTGCAATTGATAATGCATGAATCTCACTCCTTCTACGAGCTGAAGCAAAAGCTAAAAGAAATACAGCCTTATGAGTTAGATGATCAAATGAGGCTGACTTCAAAGGTTCGTAAGGAGGCTTAGTTAAAGACCACAATACACATGTAAGATTCCATTTTGGGGTCAAGGACCTGGAAATCGGTCGGCGTAGTGAAAACCCCTTAATTAAGTCAGTGATAATGGGGTTTAATGAAATATCTGAAACCGCCGAATATTTTAATGTGTTTGAGATAACTGATCTGTACCCTTTTATAGAGGAAATTGACAACTTAAGGGTAGAGAACAGGTAACAAAAGAAATCCACCAAAACCTCTAAAGAGGGGTTGACTGGATTAATTTTCCTTTCCTTACACCAACTGGTAAAAACTTTCCATCTTCCAGAGTAAACCTTGAGAGTGGAGTTCCTTCTAGATTTGGAGATACACTCGGAAGCAAATTCTGAAATGTGTCTACCTCTGATTTGATTCCTGATAACATCCAGGCGTGTAGGTGAAGCATTCCCGGATTGGGATGGAGTGCTTGACCTACATTTTGCGATACTATATCTGGAACTACTGGAAGACGGATTGGAAGTCTTGAGACTAGGCTCAGAATGACTGAAAACCAAGATCTCTGAGGCCATAGAGGCGCTATCAGAATGACTCGGCTTCTGGACGCTTTGATTTTCTCTAGAACTAGAGGAACTATCTTGAATGGTGGAAACGCATATGCAAAGAGAGTCCCCCAATCCAGAGATATTGCATCTACTGCACATGCTCTGTGATCTGGAACTGGAGATACAAACAGTGGAAGTTGATTGTTGAACCGAGTTGCAAACAAGTCCACCGAAGGTTCTCCCCATTTGAGAAACACACGGGAGAGGACAGATGGATTCAACATCCATTCTGTGGAAAGAACACGATCCCCTCTCGACAGGCGATCTGCAATTACGTTTAGCCTGCCCGGAATGTGTCTCACTTGAATTGACATACATTCCTGATGGCACCAAGTTAGAATCTTCCATGTCAGGGCACACAGGGATGAGGAATGAGTCCCCCCCTGTTTCCGGAGAAACGATACTACAGTTGAATTGTCCGAAGCAATCATTATGCAACTGTTTTTCAGATGAAACTTGAAGTGCTGAAGAGCAAGGAAAATTGCCTGAAGTTCCAGATTGTTTATGTGAAGCCCCGCCATTTCCGGGCCCCAAGAGCCCTGAACAACTAAACCCTGAGGTTCGAGATGGGCCCCC
The DNA here is from genome assembly GCA_963580285.1 of Lucinisca nassula. Lineage (NCBI taxonomy): Eukaryota > Metazoa > Mollusca > Bivalvia > Lucinida > Lucinidae > Lucinisca > Lucinisca nassula. The sequence continues at coordinate 67,036,776 of OY757017.1, read as the reverse complement.
CAACCTGATAGGCTGGCATCCGAAAATAGATGAAACTGGGGAGAAGGATCTCGAAGAGGAATCCCCTTTTTGTAAATGGAGGGATTCATCCACCACTTCAGAGCAACACGAAACTCTGGTGATAAAGGAATCAATTGCTCTAGATCGTCTCGATGGGGTCTCCAGTAATACAGAAGATAAAACTGGAGAGGTCTGAGGTGAAGTCTGCCCAGCGGAACCAGGTCTGCTGCAGCATTCAGAGTTCCTAACAGGGACAACAAACTCCTGGCTGACATGGACCGGAGATTGTAAGACTGGAAAAGGAGAAGAAGTATCTTGTTGATACGCTCCTCCGGGACCTTTACTACCCCCAGATGAGTTAGGAATCTCATTCCCACATAAACGAAATCTTGGGATGGAGTTAATTCTGACTTCTCCAAATTTGGCATGAGACCTAGATTCACAATAACCTGCCAAGTTAGGTGAAGATCTGATAAAAGGTTGACTTTGGAAAGATGGTGACAAAGCCAATCGTCGAAATATTGCAAGAGATTGGGGCCCAATTCTCTGATATGAGCTGCTACAATTTCCATTAAATTGGTGAACAGGAAAGGAGCCGTTGAGATTCCAAAAGGAAGACAACGGAACTGATACACGACCCCATCCAAGGTGAACCGAAGGTATTTGCGGGATGACCTGTGGATGGGGATGTGTAAGTAAGCGTCCTTTAAATCTATGGAAACCGCCCACGAATTGGGTGGAATGGCCTGACGAATCGAGGACGAGGTTTCCATTTTGAAATGATCGACTCGCATCATCTTGTTTAAGTGTGAGAGGTCGATGATGAGTCGATTTTTCCCATTTTTCTTCTCGACCAGAAAAATCCGACTGTAAAAGCCTGGGGAAAGTGGATCTTTTACCACCTCTACTGCTTTCTTTTCGAGAAGAACCCTTACCTCTTCCAACAAAAGTTTCTGTTTTTTGATACTGTTTACTGGAAACAGAATTGGAGATTGGGAAAGGGGAGGATTTCGTACAAACGGAATCCTGTACCCCTTTCTCAAAATTGATAAAGCCCAAACATCTTTGGTGATAGAAGCCCAGACTTGATGGAACTGAAATAGCCTGGCTCCCACTGGCAGAAGAGGAAGAGGAAGGGAAGGAAGATAGTCATTTTTTTGACTTGAATCCTCCTCTGTAGGGAAGTTTCGTTCCAGTCCGACCTCTGGAACGAAAGGACCGTCCCCTTCGATCTGAGAATGATCTATTAGTAGATGAGAACTGATTGAGATCTTCCCGTCGAGGGCGTTTAGCACTTGAAACGTCACGGGAAGTAGTCGAAGAGCGTCTCTTGGTTGCGGCACCTGAGCTTGATACGCTCTCCGAAAACTTCAAAAAAGACGAGTGCTGACGGTCTTTGAAGTTTGAGTCTAAAACATTTGGAAGACATGGTCCGAATAGAGTTTTAGAATCAAGAGGCGCAGCTCTAAGTTTTTGCTTACTATGATCAGTTAACACTGAACAAGTATCAAGAGCAGCATTGCGCCTAAAATGCAGCATGGTAGCAGATAAGGTAATAGCTATAACCATGGCATGTTTGAATGACCGGGAAATAGACAAGAGCATTTGATTAGCAGCTCGAAGGTCGGAATGCTCTTGACTAATGGCAGCGTGGGCAGAACGAGAAAACCAGTCGCCATGAGAACCCACGTTAACAAGTAACCTGGTAAGACGCTCCATTGATTCGAGCGTCGAAACAGGAAGTGATGCCACATTCCCTGACGTCATATCTACAGAACCTGAATCTGGGTCCAGCTTTGGAACTTCTGAGGGCCAAAATTGGTTGTGTGACTCATAACTCCTGAAACGTATGTGCTTTTTAAGAGTCTTTGAATTAACTGACCACTTAGATTTAAATCTATCCTTGTCAGAATCCTTGAATAAGGAGGACTTTAGAGACTCAATAATTTTTGATTGAGGCAAAGATCTAGGCCCAGATTCAGACTCTAAAAGCAAACACTCTAGAGCTGATTTTACCCTGCTAGTGTTTGCCCCTTCAGTGTCTCTTGGACACTGTTCATCTCCCAGGAGAGAATATACCATGCCAAGAATGGTAGAATATGATTTTGTTTCTTCCTCCTGAGAGCTTACAGAATCCATATCTGACATTGCCGAATCAGAATAATACCCATGTAAAAATTCTGAAGATGATCCAGTAGGATGTACACTAGACCCGGTTATGGGAGAATCAGGGGAATAATCACGATGAAAGTGATCTGAAGCCGATGAAACATGAGATCTAGTATGTGTATGAGGAGCCCTTTGCCCTACATGAGAAGGGATAGATTCAGGAGAAGCTCTAACCTGATGAGCTGAGGAAGTAGTATCAGTATGAGCAACAGATTGATGAGATCCAGTTGGAAAAGGAGCCCCTGCCGACCTATAGGACGTGTCGATATAGCCGGGGTAGGGGGGAGCCCCATAATATCCCGATGCATCATAACAGTTCCCTTGAGGGTAACCCCAATGAAAAGGATAATTAAACTGATTATGATAATAAAAATTACTATAATCAGTGCCAGAAGTCATAGGAGCACGGTAACCTAGGTACCGAGGGTCTTGAGGTGCACCCGGATAAAAACCGGGATAGGCACCGTAACCTAAATTCGACTGTGACATGGATTCGGCAAAATTTTGGGCATAGGTTCCCCGTGCCCCGAGGGCGCCGCGATTTTGCGCAGAACCTCTCGGGGCGGTCGACAAACCCCTCCTAGTCAACCCAGACCCAGTTTTATGGGAGGCGGGGACATGGATAGGTTCATCTTGATTCGGCAATGTTGACCCCCACGAATTGGATGGATTTTGCTTTGAATTACTTTCTAAAGGTTTCATAATGAACCTGATAATTATCCATCTGCATCGTGGGGTTTATAAGTGTAGTAGCAGACGAGGACTGGACCTGTACATGACCAGAAGTTTTTGAATAAAACTGAGAAGTTAAATCAGCAATAGAATTATCCTCTACCGACGTAGGAAGAGGGGAGGAAACATGTACAGCCCCCGTCCTGTTTCTGGTGCTCTGAGTTCCCACAACGCCGACCTCGAACCAGTTTGATTTAGAAAATGATTTAGAGTATTGACACGGACTGATGCGTGTGCACCCGTGGCAAAATACACAACCAGAAATAGGATGGTTATCAAAAGCCAGGAAAGTCTGGCCACAAGATGAACAAAGCTTCATTCTGAAAAATCAAAGATGGCGGCCGATACACGTGTACAAGTCGGCGAACAAAGACCGAAATAAATTCAACAAAGAAAATTATTTCGGATCAAAAGAAGCATTAAAAATCAGGTACGTTGTGGAAACTATTAAATTAAAACTAAATATCAAAAAAGAATGAAAAACTTATCCGTTTTTATTCCTCTGTTTCTAAAAGCTGTCGACCACGTTGGCAGTCTGATGAAATATGACTTTGTTCTCGAGCTGAGCGCGAGATTAGGGTCACGTGACCCGTTATCGACTGCCGATTGGCCGCATTAGGCATGTGACCACGGCAACCAATCGGGACGCGTCTCTAGGAAGGTCACGTGAGGCGTTCATGGAGATGGGCATGCCTGTGGCATTTTCTGGTGGAATTTTTTTTTATCAGACTGTCCCAGAGCTGCGTCTGGCTAAAAGGCTATAATTGTAGTGATGGGTAGTTATATTTGATATTAAATATCCGAATTATTGAATAGCTGGATAAAATTTATCGCTGCTGGCTTGAATTTGGCCCCTGGAAAAGCGAATGCAATCTTCTCAAATGGACGCTTGTCATCGGAAAAAATACGGCAAATCCACGGACATTACCGAACGTTACCGTCACCTCAATGACTGGTACCCCGTCTAACCACAGCAGAATCGAAACTGAATAATGCAAAATAGGACGTCCAAATGCCATATTTAAATGCACAGGTCTCAAATTAGAATGTGCATGTTGCATATTCGAATAAAGTAGAAAGATATGGAAAGGTTCATAATGCAAAGTGCGGTTTCAACAATTCATATTGTAATTGCACATTGCATAATTGAGTTTTTACCTTAATACTGTTCCATAAAGTAACATAAAAGAAGCTCTTATAGTTCTTGAGAAATGGACTTTCTTGCACACCAGACAAGGAAATCCGTGATTTTACCCTGGGAAAGAAATTTATGTTCTGACCCTGGTGTTCCGACCCCAAATCGAATATAATCGCGTGTTTGATAAATGCATTGGTTGATTACAACCTCATGCGCGACGTCGCCATACGTGACGTCACTAAACATTCCTGTTGTGTCATCACAAAATGGCTGACGTCGGTAACCGAAGTGACAGCAGCATTAAAAATTCGCAATAGAAATGGAAGGTATGCAATAAAAAGAATCCAATATGGGTGTGAGGGGTGGATAGAAAAATCCGCCCCTCGGGATCACTGTCCGGCATCACTCGGCAAGCCTCGTGATGCCGGTCAGTGTCCCTCGGGACGGATTTTTCAATCCACCCCTCACACCCATAAAAGATTCTTATATGAACATTAGGGTGAATGCTAGGGTGGCCGCAAATATTTACAGCTTGATGGACGCACAAACAGATGGAAATTTCATATAAGAATCTGATATGGGGTTCTGTTGTAGATGAACGTTTCCAACCCGAGGGAAGACCGTGCTGAGCGGAACCGAGGCTACGCCGAGGTTCCGCTCAGCACGGTCATCCCGAGGGTTGGAAACGCCCATCTGCAACAGAACCCTATTCTGGATTCTTTTTCTTGCACAACACCTCTGGTTAGTTTTACAGCTCGCACATGTATACTGTTTACAGAATAAAAGTCGTGCGGAAGTAGTTCCAGTAGTTGAATAGAATTGAAGTGCATTTATGTTAGTTGCCTGGGTCGGAACACCAGGGTCAGAATCACGGATTTCCTTGTCTGGTGTGCAAGAAACTTCTATATCGCACCATGCTTAACCCATTCCCACTTGGGGACTTTGTGAATTTTGCTGATTTTCACAGTGTTGCCGAGGACAGCAACTTCATATAACCATTATTTCATAATGAATGGTCTATTTTACATCAAACTTGCTAGGAATGTTCACTGGGCAGTAGCCTTTCAAATGGAACCTTTTTAGGCTAAGTTGTCAAAAACTGTGATTTCACATGTATTTTTCTGACAGAATCTTAATCTTCACACTGCTGTCAAGGCAATAATTAAGGGGTTTGGCACTGGCCGTTTTCACTGTCTGCAGCATGTTTTGCCAGCATCAGTTTAGAGGCATTTTTGACCCCAGACACCCGGTGATTTAATTTCAGTGATTGGCTGGGCTATACCCCCAATTTTTTGGGCAGTGAGGAAAACCCCACATAGGTTTCTTTAAAGTGGGGAGCCGCATGAAAAAACAGGCCATTTTTTAGGATAACTAATCCTAACGCAAACATAGCTGTCCAGGGCTGGGGAATGCAGATTTTAGGTGGTTCTAGGGCTAAAAAAGGATGTTGGGGTGTTCAGACACGTAAAAGGACGTATCTGAGTGGGAAAGGGTTAAAGCAGGCATGATAAAACTAGGTTAATCTCAATAAAACTGCAACTCGTATTTGACCTGGTGCATGGATGTAACAAAACTTGCAATAAGACGTGACCAGCAAGGACTACGGTAAGCCCGCACATCTATCCACTCTGACAAGAGTTGCTGTTTACTTCTTGCCCACCAGTGTCCAGTTGTTCAAAATTAATGACATTGTTAGTTAATGTATCGTTAAAACTTTGGATCATTTAATTTGGCATGCTAGTATTTTTGCTGAAAAAAAATGTAAGCAGCTTTTGCAAATGCAAAAGCTGCTCACATTTTTTTCAGCAAAATTCCATAATTTTAGATACTGTACTTGCTAGAACAGTTAACAATATTACCACTAACAAGCTCGTTAAGATAACGAAATTTTGAACAACTGGGCCCAGATAAGGAAATCCATAGTTTTAGCCTGGGATCGAAATTCTGTTCTAACCCTTGTGTTCTTGCTCAAAATCAAATGTTCTCGCGTTTGATAACTGGTTGAAAAGGACCTCATATGTGCCGTTGTTAAGGTTGACATCACAGCACGTTACGTGACGTCACTTAACATTCTTGTTGAGTCATCACAATATGGCAGACGTCGGTAACCGAAGTGACTGCAGAAATAAAAATCCGTGCTAAGAAAAGGAAGGTATGCAATAAACAAGAGGGCCATGATGGCCCTGGATCGCTCACCTGATCCATAGGGTATCAAGTGGGCCCCTGGGAGAGCCATTATTGGCCCAGGCTATAATATGAAATCGGGCCAAAGGGCTAGGAGGAGATGACGTTTAAAGGTTTTTCTATTTTTAGCTCTGGCGGCCATTTTGTTCAGCGGAGCGGAACCATTTTAGCAATTTTGGTAGAGGGTCATCCAAGGAAAATTTCTGTGAGATTATTTTGAAATCGGGCCAAAGGGCTAGGAAGAGTTTAAAGGTTTTTCTATTTTTAGCTCTGGCGGCCATTTTGTTCAGCGAGCGGAACCATTTTAGCAATTTTGGTAGAGGGTCATCCAAGGAACATTTCTGTGAAATTATTTTGAAATCAGACCAAAGGGCTAGGACGAGATGTCGTTTAAAGGTTTTTCTATTTTTAGCTCTGGTGGCCATTTTGTTCAGCGGAGCGGAACCATTTTAGCAATTTCTGTAGAGGGTCATCCAAGAAACATTTCAATGAAATTATGTTGAAATCGGGCCAAAGGGCTAGGAGGAGATGTCGTTTAAAGGTTTTTCTATTTTTAGCTCTGGCGGCCATTTTGTTCAGCGGAGAGGAACCATTTTAGCAATTTCGGTAGAGGGTCATCCAAGGAACATTTCTGTGAAATTATTTTGAAATCGGGCCAAAGGGCTAGGAGGAGATGTCGTTTAAAGGTTTTTCTATTTTTAGATCTGGCGGCCATTTTGTTCTGCGGAGCGGAACCATTTTAGCAATTTTGGTAGAGGGTCATCCAAGGAACATTTCTGTGAAATTATTTTGAAATCGGACCAAAGGGCTAGGAGGAGAAGTTGTTTAAAGGTTTTTCACTTTTTAGCTCTTGCGGCCATTTTGTTCAGCGGAGCGGAACCATTTTAGCGATTTCGGTAGAGGGTCATCCAAGAAACATTTCAGTGAAATTATTTTGAAATCGGGCCAATGGGCTAGGAGGAGATGTCGTTTAAAGGTTTTTCTATTTTTAGCTCTGGTGGCCATTTTGTTCAGCAGAGCGGAACCATTTTAGCAATTTCGGTAGAGGGTCATCCAAGGAACATTTCTGTGAAATTATTTTGAAATCGGGCAAAAGAGCTAGGAGGAGATGTCGTTTAAAGGTTTTTCTATTTTTAGCTCTTGCGGCCATTTTGTTCAGCGGAGCGGAACCATTTTAGCAATTTCGGTAGAGGGTCATCCAAGAAACATTTCAGTGAAATTATGTTGAAATCGGGCCAAAGGGCTAGGAGGAGATGTCGTTCAAAGGTTTTTCTATTTTTAGCTCTGGCGGCCATTTTGTTCAGCGGAGAGGAACCATTTTAGCAATTTCGGTAGAGGGTCATCCAAGGAACATTTCTGTGAAATTATTTTGAAATCGGGCCAATGGGCTAGGAGGAGATGTCGTTTAAAGGTTTTTCTATTTTTAGCTCTGGCGGCCATTTTGTTCAGCGGAGCGGAACCATTTTAGCAATTTCGGTAGAGGGTCATCCAAGGAACATTTCTGTGAAATTATTTTGAAATCGGGCAAAAGAGCTAGGAGGAGATGTCGTTTAAAGGTTTTTCTATTTTTAGCTCTGGCGGCCATTTTGTTCAGCGGAGCGGAACCATTTTAGCAATTTTGGTAGAGGGTCATCCAAGGAACATTTCTGTGAAATTATTTTGAAATCGGGCCAAAGGGCTAGGAGGAGATGTCGTTTAAAGGTTTTTCTATTTTTAGCTCTGGTGGCCATTTTGTTCAGCGGAGCGGAACCATTTTAGCAATTTCGGTAGAGGGTCATCCAAGGAACATTTCTGTGAAATTATTTTGAAATCGGGCAAAAGAGCTAGGAGGAGATGTCGTTTAAAGGTTTTTCTATTTTTAGCTCTTGCGGCCATTTTGTTCAGCGGAGCGGAACCATTTTAGCAATTTCGGTAGAGGGTCATCCAAGAAACATTTCAGTGAAATTATTTTGAAATCGGGCCAAAGGGCTAGGAGGAGATGTCGTTTAAAGGTTTTTCTATTTTTAGCTCTGGCTGCCATTTTGTTCAGCGGAGCGGAACCATTTTAGCAATTTCGGTAGAGGGTCATCCAAGGAACATTTCTGTGAAATTATTTTGAAATCGGGCCAAAGGGCTAGGAGGAGATGACGTTTAAAGGTTTTTCTATTTTTAGCTCTGGCGGCCATTTTGTTCAGCGGAGCGGAACCATTTTTGCAATTTTGGTAGAGGGTCATCCAAGGAACATTTCTGTGAAATTATTTTGAAATCGGGCCAAAGGGCTAGGAGGAGATGTCGTTTAAAGGTTTTTCTATTTTTAGCTCTGGCGGCCATTTTGTTCTGCGGAGCGGAACCATTTTAGCAATTTTGGTAGAGGGTCATCCAAGGAACATTTCTGTGAAATTATTTTGAAATCGGACCAAAGGGCTAGGAGGAGAAGTTGTTTAAAGGTTTTTCACTTTTTAGCTCTTGCGGCCATTTTGTTCAGCGGAGCGGAACCATTTTAGCGATTTCGGTAGAGGGTCATCCAAGAAACATTTCAGTGAAATTATTTTGAAATCGGGCCAATGGGCTAGGAGGAGATGTCGTTTAAAGGTTTTTCTATTTTTAGCTCTGGCGGCCATTTTGTTCAGCGGAGCGGAACCATTTTAGCAATTTTGGTAGAGGGTCATCCAAGGAACATTTCTGTGAAATTATTTTGAAATCGGGCCAAAGGGCTAGGAGGAGATGTCGTTTAAAGGTTTTTCTATTTTTAGCTCTGGTGGCCATTTTGTTCAGCGGAGCGGAACCATTTTAGCAATTTTGGTAGAGGGTCATCCAAGGAACATTTCTGTGAAATTATTTTGAAATCGGACCAAAGGGCTAGGAGGAGAAGTTGTTTAAAGGTTTTTCACTTTTTAGCTCTTGCGGCCATTTTGTTCAGCGGAGCGGAACCATTTTAGCGATTTCGGTAGAGGGTCATCCAAGAAACATTTCAGTGAAATTATTTTGAAATCGGGCCAATGGGCTAGGAGGAGATGTCGTTTAAAGGTTTTTCTATTTTTAGCTCTGGCGGCCATTTTGTTCAGCGGAGCGGAACCATTTTAGCAATTTCGGTAGAGGGTCATCCAAGGAACATTTCTGTGAAATTATTTTGAAATCGGGCAAAAGAGCTAGGAGGAGATGTCGTTTAAAGGTTTTTCTATTTTTAGCTCTTGCGGCCATTTTGTTCAGCGGAGCGGAACCATTTTAGCAATTTCGGTAGAGGGTCATCCAAGAAACATTTCAGTGAAATTATGTTGAAATCGGGCCAAAGGGCTAGGAGGAGATGTCGTTCAAAGGTTTTTCTATTTTTAGCTCTGGCGGCCATTTTGTTCAGCGGAGAGGAACCATTTTAGCAATTTCGGTAGAGGGTCATCCAAGGAACATTTCTGTGAAATTATTTTGAAATCGGACCAAAGGGCTAGGAGGAGAAGTTGTTTAAAGGTTTTTCACTTTTTAGCTCTTGCGGCCATTTTGTTCAGTGGAGCGGAACCATTTTAGCAATTTTGGTAGAGGGTCATCCAAGGAACATTTCTGTGAAATTATTTTGAAATCGGGCCAAAGGGCTAGGAGGAGATGTTGTTTAAAGGTTTTTCTATTTTTAGCTCTTGCGGCCATTTTGTTCAGCAGAGTGGAACCATTTTAGCAATTGAGGTAGAGGGTCATCCAAGAAACATTTCAGTGAAATTATTTTGAAATCGGGCCAAAGGGCTAGGAGGAGATGTCGTTTAAAGGTTTTTCTATTTTTAGCTCTGGCGGCCATTTTGTTCAGCGGAGCGGAACCATTTTAGCAATTTCGGTAGAGGGTCATCCAAGGAACATTTCTGTGAAATTATTTTGAAATCGGGCCAAAGGGCTAGGAGGAGATGACATTTAAAAGGTTTTTCTATTTTTAGCTCTGGCGGCCATTCTGTTCAGCGGAGCGGAACCATTTTAGCAATTTTGGTAGAGGGTCATCCAAGGAACATTTCTGTGAAATTATTTTGAAATCGGGCCAAAGGGCTAGGAGAAGATGTCGTTTAAAGGTTTTTCTATTTTTAGCTCTGGCGGCCATTTTGTTCAGCGGAGCAGAACCATTTTAGCAATTTTGGTAGAGGGTCATCCAAGGAACATTTCTGTGAAATTATTTTGAAATCGGACCAAAGGGCTAGGAGGAGATGTCGTTTAAAGGTTTTTCTATTTTTAGCTCTTGCGGCCATTTTGTTCAGCGGAGCGGAACCATTTTAGCAATTTCGGTAGAGGGTCATCCAAGAAACATTTCAGTGAAATTATTTTGAAATCGGGCCAAAGGGCTAGGAGGAGATGTCGTTTAAAGGTTTTTCTATTTTTAGCTCTGGCGGCCATTTTGTTCAGCGGAGCGGAACCATTTTAGCAATTTCGGTAGAGGGTCATCCAAGGAACATTTCTGTGAAATTATTTTGAAATCGGGCCAAAGGGCTAGGAGGAGATGACGTTTAAAGGTTTTTCTATTTTTAGCTCTGGCGGCCATTTTGTTCAGCGGAGCGGAACCATTTTAGCAATTTTGGTAGAGGGTCATCCAAGGAACATTTCTGTGAAATTATTTTGAAATCGGGCCAAAGGGCTAGGAGGAGATGTCGTTTAAAGGTTTTTCTATTTTTAGCTCTGGCGGCCATTTTGTTCAGCGGAGCAGAACCATTTTAGCAATTTTGGTAGAGGGTCATCCAAGGAACATTTCTGTGAAATTATTTTGAAATCGGGCCAAAGGGCTAGGAGGAGATGTCGTTTAAAGGTTTTTCTATTTTTAGCTCTGGTGGCCATTTTGTTCTGCGGAGCGGAACCATTTTAGCAATTTTGGTAGAGGGTCACCCAAGGAACATTTCTATGAAAGTATTTTGAAATCCATTCACTGGTTTAGGAGGAGATGTCATTTAAGTGAATTGTTGACGACGCACGACGGACGCCGGACAAAAGGCGATCACAATAGCTCACCTTGAGCACTTCGTGCTCAGGTGAGCTAAAAAAGAATCCTATATGGGTGTGAGGGGTGAATAGAAAAATCCGTCCCTCGGGATCACTGTTCGGTATCACTCGACAAGCATTGCGAGGCCAAACAGTGACCCTTAGACAGATTTTTCCATCCATCCCTCACACCCATATAAGATTCTTATATTCTCTTTTGAGAGCCTTGAGGCTATAGAAGGAACATGCAATCAGCAGAGACTGATAAGACAACAGGAAGGCAGGCTGATCCGAGGCTTCACTGGTCACACAAATGTTACAGTTGATGTTGCCAAGCACTGACTCAATTTACCCTCAAGACACCGAGAAAAACTACATATGAAAATGTCGTCTGCATATGTCGTCTGCGGAATTTTTTTTTTTACAAACTTTATAAAAATATTTTGCATACAGGCAAATAGTGTGGGCCCAGATCAGACTGCTCCTAGGAGCAGTCTGATCTGGGTCCACACTATTTGCAAAAAAATACTTTTAATGTAACCGGCAGATGGCAAAGCAGACGATAATTGTTGTGACTGGTATCTTATGGGTTGATCCCCGGATGACTAGATAGCGTTCACAGGCGGCCAAACCAGACTTCAATATAATAGCATAGTAACAGGAAAGGTGGATATTTTGTGATAATCGAAGGATAGTTTGCCTTATTGCTGAGGCGGTTCTAATGAATACTAACAACATAGGTTTTTATGGAGAACTGGCAAAAACTATCCTTCAATCATCACAAAGTACCAATCTTTTCTGTTGCTATGGGTCTAAAAGAGATGCTGATGGCTAAAAATACAAATGCATGCTTAACCAAATGAAGAAACAAATGAATGGACAGAATCAGAAAACGAAAGCCTAAGCCATGCCAGGACAAAAACAAGCCCTACCTCAGTAGTGGCCGGAGGCTTTTTGTTTTCCACATTTGTTTTATCCACTGTTTCTGCGTTGTTTGTGTCTAGTAACATATCGTCTCCTTCTGTCTCACCATTGGTCAGATCACTCTTGTTCCGATTCACCTCCATTAATGGCATTTGTTCTAATAATGCTGCCCTGTGAAAGAGTAATGTACTTTATCATATGACGCTGCGTCTGAGAGTGTAATAATGCCATGTTTTATTTTCGATAATCCACTTGTGGATTAAATATGCAAATTAGCTAGATACGTCCCCTAACGTTACATGTACGACGTCGTTAACGGCGGAATATTGACATTTTTGTAAACAATTGTGAATAAAATGCGTTATAAACGGCATATGATAAACTGAATCTTGCATTCGTGCTCATGTATTATTGAATTTATTAGACTCGTTGAGGAAAAGGGATAAAATGCTTGGCAAAGCCTCGCATTTTATCCCTTTTCCTCAACTCGTTTAATAAATTCAATAATATATGAACACTCCTGTACGATCCTCTATTTTCATATTTACCCATTTTGTACTGAATGGAATTTTCTGCCTTATATAAGCCTGATTCCATATAAAAATTTAGAGTTTTCATTCTGTGTTATCTTTTTTTTTTTATCTTTTAAAAATATCTTTGACTATAGTTTTTGCAAACTGAGTAGGTCCTGATCAGATTCTGCATTCAGCAGTATCTGATCTGGGCCTGCCAATGACACGTTTTGGGGTTTCACACATAAAATGGGTGGAGATAAACTAGAGGCCAAGTGGGCAAGAAATACTCACCTGGATTAGGCTGTTCATAAAATTATATTACATTGCGCCTTGGTGGCCATTTTGTCTATCTATATAAACCTATGTAAAACCAAAGGTCCCCGTGGCAGAGGCAGTTTTGGCCCCAGGGCTATAATTTAAACAATCTTGGTAGAGGTCCACTAGATGAAGCTTCATACCAAATATAGACTTGCCTACCCCCTGAGACAGAAAATAGTAAGATCCCAAAATAAAAATCGTAAGATTCAAATTTTATTCATAAGGGTTTTAAGGTATCCGATGTGAGGTCAAAATATGCCCATTGCCTCGCGTTTTTTTTTTTTTGTCTTTTTTGACTGCACTGAATCGGCCGATTCAGCTTTTCTTTTTTTCTCCATATTTTTTTCCATCGTTAAGGCATCCATCTTGCCACTCATACCGAAAAGAATTTGTTAAATGAATTGTGATTGGATTACTTCCTTATCATTAGCCAATGTGATTTAATTTAATTTCGCAACCAGAGTAAGCCAGGAACGACACTATTATTGTCTTGTTCCGGTATAAAAGCGCCCATACCCAAACCGAAATAATAATGCAGATTTACCATTTTCGTTTTACAACCACCGAAAATCGTACGGAATTCGGCTGTGGTCCTAAGGTCGTAATTTGGACCTGAAAATAGTAAGCCTTATGACCAAATCGTAAGGGTAGGCAAGTCTGCAAATATCAAAGACCTGGGCCGTGCGGTTTCAGAGAAGAAGATTTTTTAAGTTTTCAGTAAAAAAAAATCTATTTTTAGCTCCTGTGACCTAGATGTCCAATGGACTGGAACCATTTGAACAACTTTGAAAGGGGGCCACCTAAGAATCATTCCTGTGAAGTTTGGTCAAAACGCCGATCAGTGGTTTAGGAGGAGAGGGCGTTTGAAGAAAAATGTTTACACGCACGGACGGATGGACGACGGACAAAAAGTGATCCCAAAAGCTCACCTCATCACTACGTGACAGGTGAGCTAAATACAAAAGGCCCATGGGCCACTATGCTCACCAGAGCTCAGACGGGCACTGCCCACTGGCAGCCATGTATGATTTTAATTTACCACTTATAAAGTCTCCTAAATGAACCCCCATTTCCAAATGAGCTGTATCTGAAATAATAGGCCTTTCATGAAGTGATGGGGTGGAGCATCTTGTCATAAGGAACAAGTATATGGTTTAGGGGTGGGGATTTGTAGAGTTCCTGAGATATAAGGCCTTTTAAGCTGTGGAGGGGTTGGGGCATGGCCCTGGCTGACACCAGGAAAGCCAAGATTGTTGTCACTGAATGTGTCTCATCATTAAGACCAAGAAAATATATTGTTTAGGGGTGGGGATCTGAACTGTTTTAGACATATGAAGCCCTTTTTTGAAGTGAAGAGGAGAGGAATGGCCCCTGTGGACTGCCAAGTTGGTGTGACTGAATGTGTCTAATCATAAGGAACAAGACTATATATGGTTATGAGGTTGGATCTTAATGGTGTCTCAGATATATAGCTTTTTATGAAGAGGAGGGGTGGGCCATGGCATCAGCACATTGTCCTAGCACAAAGAGACGACAGGCTGATGTGAATGAATGAGTCTTATCATAAGGAACACAAATATACATGCGTTAGGGGTTGGGATCTGAACGATTCTGAGACATATGGCATTTTATGAAGTGGAGGGGTGGGGCATGGCTCAGGCGCACCCCGGGAGACCCCTAAGTTGGTATCACTGAATGCCGCAGGGGCTTGAGGAAATAGATGGGCTGCATGATGCTTCCACTCAGAGCTGAAACCTACCCGCACACAAGTACTGGTAAACTACTTAGAGGATCTAAGCCTGCCAAGGCAAAGGGGTGCAAGTTGGACCGTCCATGCTTACAAACCCTATTGGTTTCATTAGGCAGCAGGGCTTGAGATGTCATTTCATCTCAATGTCGGGTAAAAGTCCCACAAAATTGGAAGCAACGTCTCCAAAATGACCTTTACAGTGTTGACAAGATGTTAAATCTCAAATCAAACAAACAAACAAAATCATAAGGAACATGAATATATATGGTTAAGAAGTGGGGATCTGAAAGGTTTTTGAGATATTGGGCCTTTTAACTAAGTGGAGGGGGTGGGGCATGGCCCCGGCACATCCCAGGGGACCCCCAGGTTAGTGTTACCGAAATTATCAAAAGAAACAAGAATATATATATATATGGCTTAAGAGGTGGGGATCTGAATGGTTTCTGAGATATATGGCCTTTTATGAAGTGGAGGGATGGGGCATGGCCCCGGCACACCCAGGGAGACCCCTAGGTTGGTATCACTGAATGCGGCTTATCATAAGGAACAAGAATATATACAGTTTAGGGGTGGGGATCTGAAAAGTTTCTTAGATATTAGGCTTTACAAAGTTGAGGGTGTGGGGCATGGCCCCTGCATATCCCAGGGAACCCCCAAGTTGGTGTCACTGAATGTGTCTTATCATAAGAAACAAGAATATAATAGTTTAGGGGCGGGGATCTGAATGGTTTCTGAGATATATGGCCTTTTATGCACTGGAGGGGTGGGGCATGGCCCCCGACACACTCTGGGGGAACCCCAGGTTGGCATAAAAGCATATGGCTAAAAGAAGTTCACTCAAGGAATATTTCTAAAAAAGTTTTGTCTAAATATCTGCAAACGCTTTATGGCAGTAAATGTCATTTTTCTATTTTCTCCATTGTAAGTCTATGGAAACTCTAAGTTGCCAGAGCAACCAAACTAATGAGCCGATTTTCATTAAAAACACAAACTTTCAATCCCCCAGCCCAAGGATGCTACAGATGAAGTTTGGGCTGAATTGGCCCAGCAGCTGCAGAGATGTCATTTGAAAGTGTTGACGCCAGAGGACGACTAAGATGAAGATGGATAAAAGCCTATCCTTTAAGCTCCCCAGGAGCCTTCTGCTCTGGTGAGCTAAATACCAGAGCATGGGATATCAAATTTGCTGGAACATGTTGTCTCAGTTTGTTTGTATTGGGGTTTAATGGCCCAGTCAACACTATTTAGGTCATTTTTGAGCCGATCATTTTACCTATCCACACTTTTCCTGGTTAGGCTTATATGTAAGCGGTTAACCAGTACAGTGCACATTCTTTTGCCAGAAACTAACAACCACCCTTCTTGAATCATTGGAAGGGAGAGAATGACAGTAGAAAAGATTTCATGATCGATCCTCAGGAAAGAATGCAGCCGACCCTCTCTCAGTCTGAGTTTGGTCTTCCCTTCCACATTAACCCTTTTTGTACCATACGGAATCTTCCTCCATATATACCGCAGGAGTCCATTTCAAATTTTAGGGGTGTCAGGATGTTTTCTTCAAAATTCCTCTGGAAAATGGCTGAACTTTTTGCAGTGTAGGCCCTGATCAGACGCTGCAGAAGCAGCATCTGATCTGGGCCTGCACTGTTTGCGAGGGTACCCAATTTGGGGTTTCCGGTACCAAATGGGTTAAAAGCGCTAGCACAGCAAAGCCTTGGATCATTCACAGTAAGGTGACAATTCTGTAGATGGATTTTCACTTGTCACAGCTAATTCCCTCTTTCTTTCATACATACCTCATGTGGTCGTGTTTGTTGAAAAGTGACGAATATTCTACTGCTCTTTGCTGAAGTTCAGGATGGGTACTACAAGCATACTGGGCTAGCACCAGACCTATTGACCTGAAAAGATAAAATTTTGCGCACATACAGTGTACCTTGACAGTATTTATTCCCTGAATTTTGCCAGAAAGAATTCGGCGCTTAACCCTTGTCCTGCTGAGCCCGGATATACCTTATTTTACAAACAATGAAGATCCAGATCAGATGGCTTCTGACGAAGCCATCTGATCAGGATCTACATTGTTTGCCATTCAGATTGTGAATTTGTTGCAATAATTTGCACCAAGTAATCTGACTGGTTGATAATCGGTAGTGGGTGTGGCAGATTAAAATATTCAGCAGGACAAGGGTTATGAAAATCCTAAAATGCAGCGGTGTAACAAGCAATAATACAAGAATCTTACATGGGTGTGAGGAATGAATGGATAACTCCATCCGGAGTGTCACGGTCCGGCACCACAAGGCTTACCGAGTGATGTCGGACAGTGATCTCGAGGGACGGAATTTTCTATCCACCCCTCAACACCCCTGCAGGATTCTTTTTCTTGCATACCTTCTATATCTGAGCATGGATTTTTAATACTGCAGTCACTTCGGTTTCCGACGTCACCATATTGTGATGACACTACAGTGATGTTTAATGAGGTCACGTAAAGTGCTGTGGCATAAACCTTAATGACAGCACAAAGGTGAGCGTAGTCAACCAGTGCATTTATCAAACATGCGAGAATACTTTTATCTGACATTGTGGTGGAATGACATCTCAAGTCATACCGCACAAAGGAACTGCTAGGGTTTATAAGCAGGGACAGTCTGACTTGCATCACTTTGCCTGGGAACACTTAGACCTACTAAGTGTATACCAGTACTCAAATGTTCGGTCAGTTTCAGCTTTGTGCGTAAGCACCATGCAGACCAATCTATTCCTCAAGGCCCCAAAGGGTGGGATTATAAGAATCTTATATGGGTGTGAGGGGTGGATGGGAAAATCTGTCCCAAGGGTCACTGTCCGGCATCACGAGGCTTACAGAGTGATGCCGGACAGTGATCCCGAGGGACGGATTTTTCTATCCACCCCTCACACCCATATTGGATTCTTTTTCTTGCATACCTTCCATTTCTTAGCTCGGATTGTAATGCTGCAGTCACTTCGGTTACCGACGTCCGCCATATTGTGATGACACTACAGGAATGTTTAGTGATGTCACGTAACGTGCATGACGTCAACCTTAACTACGGCGCATACGAGGTCGTATTCAACCAGTGCATATATCAAACATGCGATTATATTCGATTTAGGGTCGGAACACCAGGGTCAGAACACAAATTTCTATCCCAGGGTAAAATCACGGACTTCCATGTCTGGTGTGCAAGAAAATCTATTCCTCAAGTCCCCAAAGGGTGAGCTACGACATTATTGATATAACAAATTTTGTTGTGGTATCATGGAAATGGGGTTGTAACCTTGGTTCCAGTTGTTCGAAGCCTCGTTAGCCTAACAAGCTTGTTAGTGGTCATATTGTTAACTGTTCTAGCAAGTACAATATCTAAAATCTTGCTATTTTGGCTGAAAAATATGAGATAAAATATGTGTTCAGACGTGTGCACACAGCAAACTCGGATCAGACTGCCCATCTGCTTACTGATGCAAAGCTTATTCATTCAGAAGATAAACAAGGCTGTTCACTGAGTGTATATGACGGCTGCACCAAATTTTCTTTGGTGGTACGTCTTAACCTTTTGTCTTGCTAAACACGACAACCCCTGCATTTGCAAACAGTGTAAACTCAGATTATTGTGCATATATGAGGGCTGCACCAAATTTTCATTGTAGGCACACATCTTAACCTTACGTCTTGCTTAACACGACAACCCTTACATTTGCAAACAGTGTAGATCCAGATCAAATGGCTTCTGAAGAAGCCATTTGATCTGGATCTACACTGTTTGTTATGCAGTTTGTGAATTGAAAAAATATATTAATTTGATTGTTTGATAGTCGGCAATGGGTGTGGCTTAATTAATTTATGCAGCAGGATAAAGATTAAGACAAATTTTCACTTGAAGCGGCTCATTTCCACTACTTGGTCTTAAACGTACTTTCTTTTTTTCAGTTTTAATGACAAAACAACCCACATAATCTTTGTCCAATCTGATCCAACACCCTATCATTTCATACCGATCATGCGAGCCGGCCAAGGTAGTTCAATTGGATGCGCGTGACTTGTGATAAGGAGGAAGCAGGTTCGATAGCTGCCGGGGTCAGCAACATTCTTTCGTCGTGATTGATCATGAAATCTTTTCTACAGTCATTCACTCCCTTCTGCTGATTCAAGAAGGGCTGTTGTTAGTTTCTAGGGAAAGAATGTGCACTGTACTGGTTAACCGCTTACGTAAAAACCTGCCCAGGAAAATCGTGGATAGGTAAACCGACTGGCTCAAAAATGACCTCAATAGTGTTGACTAGGCCATTTACCTCCAATACAAACAAACAAAACAGATCATGAGAAGTCACAGCACAGCTATTAATGTTACCGGGATTTTTGTACAAAAACCATTTACACAGTCGGTGATAGTGACTAGTAGGGATGGCTAATTGGAGCTGAAAAGACAATCAATTATCATTCCTGTCATTGAGATCGATAATCGATTAGTAATCACTGCAGATTTTGTCAGAATTGACCTGTCTGGCTTTCTGTTTGAGCATTACTCCTACCATATGCTGTACTTAGCCATATGTATTTGAACAGACAGACCTGAGCAAACAGTATACCACAGAATGCGGCGTCCCATCTGGGTCTGCACTGTTTGCCACTCGTACAGCTATCTTACGCACAACTTTGGGTAGAAAATTATTCTTTATCAAATAATCGATTGCAAGCAAATCAATAATGATAATCATTTTGTGGAGTTTATCGAATTGAATTTTCCAATTAATTGTGCCAGCCTTAGTGACTAGGACAGCTACTTTGGGTTGAACTTACTCTTTGCTATGATTAAATCTTGTGCTAAGTTTCATCAAGGCTGTGATACAGTATTCTTTTGTGACAACAGTAGAGTTGTTGTTGACCAAACCTTTCCTCAGAACCTCTATCACTTCTTCTTCTGTAATCTATAAGATAATCCATATATGACGGTTAGAATCTTCCATATAATAGCCTTGTCTGTAATCTACAAGATTAACCTATACATAATAGTTTGAATCTTCCATATAATAGCCTCATCTGTAATCTCAAGAGGAACCTATACATAATAGTTTGAATCTTCCATATAATAGCCTCTTCTGTAATCTACAAGATTAACCTGTACATAATAGTTTGAATCTTCCATATAATAGCCTTGTCTGTAATCAACCTATACATAATAGTTTGAATCTTCCATATAATAGCCTCTTCTGTAATCTACGAGATAAACCTTTATATAATAGTTTGATTCTTCCATATAATAGCTTCTGTTATCTTTGAGATTAATATATGAGCCAGCGCACGACAAACTTACAATAAAACATCTGCGCCCATCGAAGACACAGATCAGCCTGCGCATCCGTATAGTCTAACCAGAGACTTCTCTTGCTGCATGGAAGAGCATTGGGTCATTAGCTATCCTTAGAGCTCACAAAAAAGACTCTGATCAGACTGGAGGGATGCGCAGGCTGATCTGAGCCTTCGTTGGGCGCACGTCTTATTGTAGGTTTTGTCATGCGCTGGCTCATATAAGATACTAAGAATCTCCAATAATATAACATCCGTAATCTATGAGATTAACCTATACATGACATGTAATAACTTTTACTATTCATTAGATTAAACTAAACACGGCATGCGCCTCTGACTGGTGATCAGGAGGACGCGGGTTTGATACCTGCTCAGGTCGGCAACATTCTTTCATGGAGATTGATCATTAAAATCTTTTCTAGGGTCATTCTCTCCCTTCCGCTGATTCAAGAAGGGCAGTTGTCAGTTTCGGGCGAAAGAATGTGCACTCTACTAGTTCACCACTTTCTTATAAGCCTGCTAAGGAAAAGTTTGGATAAGTAAACTGACCAGCTCAAAAATGAACTAAGTAGTGTTTGACTGGTCCGTTAAACTCCAATACAAACAAACAAACGAAACTATACATGGCAATGAGAATCTTCCATATAATAGCTCTGTTATCTACAGGACTGACATATATATGACGATTAGAATCTTCCATACAACAGCGTCTGCTGTAATCTACAGGATTAAACCATATATGACAATAAGAATCTTTCATATGGTAGCTTCTTCCTTAATCTGTGAGATTAACTTATACAGTAAAACTTTGATGGCGCGAACACCGATGGCTCGGTTACCATGGCTGAGTCGAACCGGTTCTTGAGTCCCGAGGGCATAAGAAAAAGGGAGGGTAATTAAGGAATTTTTTCCCTATTCCCTTGTAAGCTGTTTGTACTCATCAGAATCGCCTCTATGAGCCGATTCTAATGAGTACACACAGCATACATTTTTGTTATAGAACACTGAAAAGATGTCCCAAAATCAAGGCTGTTATGCTTCATGGCAGTAACCCTCAGTGGCTCGAACTATCCCTGTCTCGAACAGATTTTTATGGTCCCAAAGGTGTTTGAGCCATTGAAGTTCTACTATATATGACAATTAAAATCTTACTTTTGTTATCCACAAGATTGACATTCCCATGACATGAAAACTTGGGGGATGGTTGGGTGAGGCAAAGGTGACGTGTATCTTGCATCAGTGGAGCGTCAAATTGATATTGGCTTACAGTTGGACAAGGCCTGCTGTCCTTGCAGCAGGTAAGGGTAGAGGGGGAATGTTGTTATTTCTTCTGTTTCTATGCTTCCACATATTT
Source organism: Lucinisca nassula (assembly GCA_963580285.1). Lineage (NCBI taxonomy): Eukaryota > Metazoa > Mollusca > Bivalvia > Lucinida > Lucinidae > Lucinisca > Lucinisca nassula. Next base: position 67,015,440 of record OY757017.1, on the reverse strand, counting down.
TCTCCTTTCTCCCCTGTCCCTCAATTTCATCTTCTCTACTATCTCTTCTATCTCTTTTCTCTCTTTCTCCAGGAGACTACACAAAATGACCCACAAGGGTTGACATGTCGTTAAACCCAAAACAATCAATCAATCAATCATATGAAAACTTGTGGAAACTTTGAGACTAGCCCTTATATGAATTATATGAAAGTAAATTTCCATATAATAACTGCTTCTGTTAGCTACGAGATTAATGGAAATGTGATTTGGAAACGACCTTCCCTGACTGAATGAACTCCGCAGGCACACATCGCTAGGGCAACGTCAAATCAACGTCGGTGCAACGTCGTGTCACGACGTTGCACCGATGTAGATGTGACGTTGCATAAACGTACCGATGTTGATGTGACGTCACAATTACGTCGCGTGCCTGCTGGGAAGCTTTGTGACAATGGCCATCATGAGCCATATAAGGCACAGTGAAGACTCTGATACAACTGTACAGAGGACCAGGCCAGGTCTTTGCTGGGCATGACAGCTTGGAGAACTTTTTCTCTATTAACCCTTTTGTACAAAATGGAATCTTCCTCCTTATATATAGAGCAGGAGTCCATTTCAAAATTAAGGGGTGTCAGGTTGTGTTTTCTTCAAATTAATTTGGAAAATGGCTGAACTTTTTGCAAACAGTGTAGGCCTAATCAGATGCTGCATTCTGCACTGTTTGCCAATTACTCGTTTTGGGGTTTCTGGTACAAAATGGGTTAAAACACAGCCCACACAATAGCTGCATACAGGTCCATATCCAATTTTAAGGTGGGTTTGGTTTGTTTTATTATTGTTAGGTTTTTCACTATTATTCTTGTATTACAGCAAACAATTTAACCATCTTGTATTATAGCAAACAGTGTAACTACAGATCAGATGCCACAGAATGTGGCATCTGATCTGTAGTTACACTGTGTGCCAATGTCTCCTTTATATGGATCACTGGGCACATACATGTACTGCAAAACTTCAACAACTCTAACACGGATGGTTTGTTTTCCGTGGCTAATTCAAATCCGCTCTTTGAGTCCATGGAGAATTCTTCCCATAGCTCCACATATCCATGGAATAAGGGTAATTTAGTGAAGTTTTTCCGATTTTTTGGGGGGCCCCGGAGCAGGGGCCGTTTTTGGCCCCAGGGCTATAATTTGAACAACCTTGGTAGAGGTCAACTAGATGAAGCTTCATACCAAATATCAAAGACCTGGGCTTTCTGGATTCAGACAAGAAGATTTTTAAAGGTTTCCCTATGTAAGCTATGTAAGACCAGTGGGCCCCGGCACAGGGGCATTTTTGGCCCCAGGGCTATAATTTGAACAATCTTGGTAGAGGTCCACTAGATGATGCTTCATACCAAATATTAAAGACCTAGGCCTTCTGGTTTCAGAGAAGAAGATTTTTAAAGGTTTTTTCTTATTTTCCCCTTTTCGTTACCATGGCAACCAGAGTTCTGCATGGAATTGAATTCTTTGAACAACTTTGAGAGAGGACCACCTAAGGATCATTTCTGCCAAGTTTGGTCAGAATCAGTTCAGTGGTTTAGGTGGAGATTATGTTTAAAGAAATAGTGAACGGACGGACAGACAACGACGGACGGTGATCGATCACAATAGCTCACCCTGAGCCTTAGGCTCAGGTGAGCTAAAAATGGGTCAAACACCCCTTATAAAACAAATGGACTTGTCTAACATATAGCAATGGGAGAGTCCACTAGTATACAATGGGTTAATTAACTACAGTACATGTACTGTTGTTACCAGGGCCCAGTTGTTGAAGGAATTAATAGTAGTCAAAAATGTTAACTGTTTTGGTATATTTGCTGAAAAAATGCAAAATGTAGGGGTTTAACAACATGTCTACCCTTTTGGTTAAGATCAGTTTTATTTTTCTGCGGTTCATGAAAGCATGAATGCAGTGGGTTGCGAGCAAAGTAAATGATCCGCTGTCATTCATTCACTCATGAAAAGCAGAAAAATTAAGTTTATTTTTTATATTTACATTCTTTGCCCCTCGTCACTGGGCGAAAAATTGCTTATAGGGCAAACTTTTAAAGCAGAATAACAATTACATGCTGTTTTTCTATAAAGAGTGGAACAGCATTGACCTCACCAACGCCCGTTGAGAACCATGGTTTAGACTGACATCACTGAAAATCATGTGACTCGATGTATTCATGGAAGTATGAACTACATTGTTTTCTATAGGTTTACATTAGACTGTACACTGAAAATTTTAACCCTTGTCCTGCTGAATATTCATATATGCCACACCCACTACTGATTATCAACCTATCAGATTACTTGATGCAAATTATTGTAACAAATTCACAATCTGAATGGCAAACAATGTAGATCCTGATCAGATGGCTTCATCAGAAGCCATCTGATCTGGATCTTCATTGTTTGGAAAATAAGGCATATCTGGGCTCAGCAGGACAAGGGTTAATATTTTGTGTTGTGTACTTAAGCGAGGGGAAAACAGAAGAAATGATAGATGAGAAGAAAGGGATGGGTAAAAAACGAAAGTGCAGAAACAAACAAGGAATGCACATGTGAAACAAGAAAGCCCTACCACATTCCAATCGAAAGTTATGGCCAATGTTAAAGTTTATAAAAAGTAGGTCAAACATCAAGGTCAAGGTCACGAGGTCAAAAAAAAAATGGTACCACTAGAAAGGGCTTGTGACAAGGAATGCACATGTGAAACATGAAAGCCCTACCACATACCAAGTAAAAGTTATGGCCAAAAAGTTTTTAAAAAGGAGGTCAATAGTAGGTCAAATGTCAAGGTCAAGGCCACGAGGTCAAAATATATGGTACCTCTTGAAAGGTCTTGCGATAGGGAATGCACATATGAAATATGAAAGCCATATCAGTTACCATTCAAAAGTTATGCCTAATGTTAAGGTTTTTGGGGACAGACAGACAGACAGACAGACAGACCAAAAACTATATGCCCCTGAATCTTTGATTCTGGGTCATAAAGAAAACATTCCTTCTCTACCTTTACCTGCTGAAAGAACACCAGGGCTTGGCTAACTTAAGCAATTATTAGCTGGATGCCCCGGTAATATAACATACATATGCCTCACCAAACATCCCTATGAAGATCTAATAATGTGTTAACCCAATAAAATGCCAATCACGACAATTATCATCTGCTTTGTCGTCTGCTGGTTACTTTAAAAGTCATTTCTGCAAACAGTGTGGATCCAGATCAGACTGCTCCTCTAGGAGCAGTCTGATCAGGGTCCACACTGTTTGCCTGTGTGCAAAAATATTTTTAACAAGTTCACAGAAAGATTCAGCAGACGACATCAGCAGACGACATTTTCGCAAGTAGTGTTAAGGGTTTACAGTCATACTTACAGGTCCATGTTCATCATCCTCAGGCGGCGGCTGTAACAACTGCTCTCCGTACTCGCCAACACACCAGGATGCCACCTGACACAAGGGCTGTTGGGAGTTATCTTCCTGCATGGCAAACAGTAGCTGCCGTACAGTGTAACTGTGCAGCTGATTGGTACTGGCTATCAACTGGATCAGGACTGACACAATGTCATTCTTTACGTAGTTACCCGCCTGAAAAAGACAGGGCTAAGTTTAAAGCATTGTTGGATTAAACAGCTCGTTAGTGTTAAAAATCTTAATTGTTCTATTAATACACATGTACAATGTTATTTCTGCTGAAATAATGTGAGTAGCTTTTGCAATGCAAAGGCTACTCACATTTTTTTCCGCAAAAATTTAATGTATTTGCTGCATTAAATGATTAAAATTTTAACGACACATCTACTTATGCCATAGTTGTTATTGAACAATTAGGCACAGTAATTTTTATTTCTCAGCTGATACTTTAGTTCTGTTTTTAGAGCCAGAAGAGGGCATCAAATGTGACGCCTCTTCAGTATTCCCAAGAATTACATACAGTAAAACCTCCACTAATGGTCACCTCTGTTTAGCAGTCACCTCTCTTCAGCAGCCACAATAATTCCTCCCATAGCATTTTACTATATATTTAACCTCTGCTCAGCAGCAACCTCTCTCCTCCAGCCCCCAGCCACTTTACCAAATCTGAATTCCCTTTATTAAACAGCCAAAGTTAACTCAAAAGCAAGCAAGAGCACTGCATGCGGGTGCCAACGCTCGGCTGCAGCTTCTTTTAGTTAAACAAAATTGCTAAGACGAAAAAGGGGCATAACTGTGCAAAAAATATTTTGAGGGTTACCTCAACTATTGGTATGAGTTCCCCTTTTCATAATGAACAACTAGTCCCAGTTTCAAGTAAATATGTTCAGTGATGACAGAGATATTACAAAATGTCCAAGTTTTAGCAAAAATTCTAAGTCGAAAAAGGGGCATAACCGTGCAAAAAATATTTTTAGGGTTACCTCACCTATTGGTATGAGTTTCCCTTTTTATAATGAACAACTAGTCCGAGTTTCAAGTAAATATGTTCAATAATGACAGAGATATTACAAAATGTCCAAGTTTTTGCAAAAAATCTAAGTCGATAAAAGGGGCATAACTGTGCCAAACATATTTTGAGGGTTACCTCACTTATTGGTATGAGTTCCCCTTTTTATAATGAACAACTAGTCCGAGTTTCAAGTAAATGTGTTCTGTAATGACAGAGATATTACAAAATGTCCAAGTTTTTGCAAAAATTCTAAGTCAAAAAAGGGGCATAACTGTACCAAAAATAATTTTAGGGTTACCTCACCTATTGATATGAGTTCCCCTTTTCATAATGAATAACTAGTCCCAGTTTCAAGTAAATATGTTCAGTAATGACAGAGATATTACAAAATGTCCAAGTTTTTGCACAACGCAGACGAAGACGACGACGCAAACGACGCCAGAGCTATGACAATACCTCGTCGTTTTCTTTGAAAACAGCCGAGCTAAAAATCGAATATAAAAATAGAAATTTCTCTTCTGGTGTATTTATTTCAAAATTTATTTTTCTCAAAACTACCACTGAGATATATGCATAAACACAATATAAGCAAGTGAAAAGAAACAAATGATAGAGAGGTGTCAGAATCTATATTTTGAGCAGAAATAAAAAATATAACAATCTTAAAATGTATTTTTTTTTCGGCGGTAACATTTACAATGTATATGAACAGGCGTGTTTTCGTAATAAGTGAGAGTTTTCACAAGCCAATGTTGATGGATGGTAGAGGTCAACATACACAGACCAACTGCAAGTATTTCATGCTCAGAGCTGACTGATGAATGAAATACTGCACCCCTTTACTGCACCATGCTGAAAATAGACTACAGCCCCACTATAGCGCTATCAGAAAAGAAAAATACAAGAAAAACTAGAAATGTGTCCAGACGACACAGATGCCCCCGCCAAGGGCCCCGCCTTACCCCGAAAATCCATGTTGCAACAAAATTTTCTAAGTGTGTGACCTTGTCATCAGGAACATTTGTGAGAAGTTATATTGAAATTGGTGAAAAAATGTAAGCGCTAGTGCAATGACAAAGTTTTTCTAAAAATAGCCACAGTGACCTTGACCTTGAAAGTCGAACTCGCTCGAGGTATTGTCATAAGGAACATTTGTGTGAAGTTATATTGAAATCAGTGAAGAAATGTAGTCACTAGAGCGATGACAAAGTTTTTCTAAAAATAGCCACAGCGACCTTGACCTTGAGAGTCGAAATTGCTCGAGATATTGTCATAAGCAACATTTGTGTGAAATTATATTGAAATCGGTGAAGAAATGTAAGCGCTAGAGCGATGACAAAGTTTTTCTAAAAATAGCCCATAGTGACCTTGACCTTGAAAGTGGAACTTGCTAGAAATATTGTCATCAGGAACATTTGTGAGAAGTTATATTGAAATTGGTGAAAAAATGTAAGCGCTAGTGCAATGACAAAGTTTTTCTAAAAATAGCCACAGTGACCTTGACCTTGAAAGTCGAACTCGCTCGAGGTATTGTCATAAGGAACATTTGTGTGAAGTTATATTGAAATCAGTGAAGAAATGTAGTCACTAGAGCGATGACAAAGTTTTTCTAAAAATAGCCACAGCGACCTTGACCTTGAGAGTCGAAATTGCTCGAGATATTGTCATAAGGAACATTTGTGTGAAATTATATTGAAATCGGTGAAGAAATGTAAGCGCTAGAGCGATGACAAAGTTTTTCTAAAAATAGCCCACAGTGACCTTGACCTTGAAAGTGGAACTTGCTAGAAATATTGTCATAAGGAACATCTGTGTGAAGTAATATTGAAATTGGTGAAAAAATGTAAGCGCTAGAGCAATGACAAAGTTTTTCTAAAAATAGCCACAGTGACCTTGACCTTGAAAGTCAAGCTCGTTCAAGGTATTGTCATAAGGAACATTTGTGTGAAGTTATTTTGAAACCAGTGAAGAAATGCAGGCGCAGGACGATGACAAAGATTTTCTAAAAATAGCCAGAGTGACCTTGACCTTGAAAGTCAAACTCGTTCGAGGTATTGTCATAAGGAACATTTGTGTGAAGTTATATTGAAATCAGTGAAGAAATATAGACGCTAGAGCTATGTTGTGCGAGGGGATAATTAAAATTTTTTATTAAGTCTGTGACCTTGACCTTGAGCTCATGGGCATGGGTGGGGGTATCGCTGAATAAAAAGGACAGGTATACCAAATATCAACTCAATCCATCGCACAATTTGGAAAATATCAACTCTTAAAATATCTAATTAAAAATTTCTAAGTCTGTGACCTTGACCTTGAAGCCATAGGCATGAGTGGGGGTATTGCCAAATAAATATTTGGACCTGTGTCTATCATCATAGCATACATAAGCCAAATCCATAATATAGTTTGGAAAATTTGAGATTTTTTAAATCTTTCACATTAAAATTGTCTAAGTCTGTGACCTTGACCTTGAGGTCATAGGCATGGGTGGGGGAATTGCTGAATAAAACATTGTACCTATATCTATCATCATATGAACCAAAGCCATCATAAAAGTTCAGGTTCTACCAGGTACAAATACCTTAACTGGAGTCTTTAACATGGGAAATTTCTAAGTCCATGACCTTGACCTTGAGGCCATGGGCATGGGTGGGGGTATCCCTGAATAAAACTTTTGACCTATATCTATAATCATACCAAATATGAACAAATTCCATCTAACGGTTTGGAAAATATGAGTTGTAAAATGATCAAGTCTACCTGTTACAAAAACCTTAACCTGAGTCTTTAACATTGAAAATTTATAAGTCTGTGACCTTGACCTTGAGGTCCCAGGCATGGGTGGGGGTATTGCTTAATAAAACTTTGGACCTATATCTATCATCATACCAAAGATGAACCAGTTCCATCAAATGGTTAGGAAAATATGAGTTCTAAAAGTTCAGGCTCTACCTGTTACAAAAACTTTAACCTGAGGTTACAGGATCACGTACGTACGTACGTACGTATGTACGTACGTACGTACACACACACGTACAGACGGACGTACACATGTACGCACGTACGGAAAACCCAAAAACTATATGCCCCCGGCATCATATGATGCGGGGGCATAAAAAATGTTTTCAGCTTTCAGCCTCTAATAAAAGGTGGTAAAAAGGCAATCCAGAGTTATGGTTCATATGCTCTGTACATCGTCTCATGGTGCTTTGCATTTGTGTTAAGTTTTATGAAAATACATGTATCTCAAACATTTTTTGCGTGATGGAGTGGACAAGGTTAAAATTGCCATTTTTCAATGTTCAAAGGGCGATAACTCCAAAAGTAGGCAATCCAGAGTTATGGGTCATGCGTTCTGCACATCATCTCATAGTGCTTTACATTTGTGTGAAGTTTCATTTTGTTTGGTTTGATGTTTAACGTCCCCGTCAACACAAAAAGGTTATTTTGGAGACGTTGCTTCCAATTTTGTAGGGCTTTTACCCGACATTGAGATGAAATGACATCTGGAGCCCTGTTGTCCAATAAAACCAATAGGGTTTATAAGCATGGACAGTCCGACTCGCACCTCTTTGCCTGAGCAGGCTTAGATTCTCTAAGCGGTTTACCAGTATTCATGTGCGGTCAGATTCAACTCTATGTAGAAGCATTATGCTGCTCATTTATTTCTTCCAGCCACAATGGGCGGGGGCTGATGAAGTTTCATGAAAATACCTCAAACGGTTTTTGAGTTATCATGAATAACGGAATTATGGTTGCCATTTTTCAATGTTCAAAGGGCAATAACTCCAAAAGTAGGCAATCCAGAGTTATGGTTCATGCGCTCTGCACATCGTTTCATAGTGCTTTTCAATTGTGTGAAGTTTCATGAAAATACCTCAAATGGTTTTTGAGTTATCATGAATAATGGAATTACGGAATTACAGAATTACGGAATCACAGAAGGACAAGGTAAATCATATATAGCCCCCAGTTTTTCAAAGCAGGGATATAACAAGAAAGAACTTACTGTTGTTAAAACTTTCATCACTGTATCGACATGGTATCTTTTGTTCGGAGAGTACCTACAATAAAAATGTGTTTTGATTGATTGTTTTGGGTTTAAAGAAACATCAATCCTTGTGGGTCATTTTTTGTCGTCTCCCAGAGAAAGGGAGAAAAAGAAGAGAGAGTAATGGAGATGAAAGCGAGGGACAGATGAGAAAGGAGAAAATGAATGGAAGTGCAGAAACAGAAGAAATTACAACACTCCCCCTCTACCCCTACCTGCTGCAAGGACATCAGGCCTTGCCCAACTGTAAGCCAATACCAGTTGGACGCCCCAGTGATACAAGATACATGTCACCTTTGCCTCACCCACCCACCCACCCTAATGTGACATGTTAACTCTTGTCCTGCTGTTACCGACAACCCTTATTTTTGCAAACAATGAAGATCTAGATCAGATGGCTTCTGAAGAAGCCATCTGATCAGGATCTACACTGGTTGTCATTCAGTTTGTGAATTTGAAGGAAAATATATCATGCAATCTGATTGGCTGGTGGTCAGGAATGGGAGTGGGTAATTTAAATATTCAGCAGGATAAGGGTTAAGAAACACAATTCTATTTGAGACGCCTCATGAGAAAATCAGTCCGAACAGAACCATTTTAGCAATTCTGAATCTCCATGTTACCCAAGTGGCTCCCATTAAGTATCAGCTAGATCTCGCTCTCTGTTCAAAAGATGTGGAAAATGTGAAAAGTTTTAGATGGACAGAAGATGGACAACAGGCCATATCCAGTGAGCTAAAAATACACTCTGAAAATGCCATCTGCTAAACAGAGAATAACAGGTTCATGTTATTTGATATCAAGTTTATCAGGCAAGGATTCGAGAATGCATGTATAATCGCGAGGCTTGCCGAGCGATTCTACATGCATTCTCGAAGCTGAGCCTGATAAACTTGATGTTATTTGATATCAAGTTTATCAGGCAAGCATTCGAGAATGCTTGTAGAATCGCGATTCTAGATGCATTCTCAAAGCCGAGCCCGATAAACTTGATATCAAATAGCACGAATCTGGTATTCTATTTATCAGTTAATCCACTTTTAAACTCTTTCAGTTTTGCCAATTTTTGAAGTAGTCCAGTTCATAAAAGTGCAATGTCACGTTGACCTGATAAAGCTCATTGTCCTGCGACAGCATATCTTTAACAGGTCAAGATGTTACAATGCAATTAATATAGGGGGTAACGATAAGAGTGCTTAGCAACTGAAGGGTTAAGTTACCCTAACTTATGTTTACGCTTACACTTTAGCCTCCAATTACTGCTTGCCAGAATGTTGTTGCTAGTTCGTAGATTAAACAGCCCAGTCAACATTTTTAATGTCATATCAAGCCTGTCACTTTACCTAACCGACCTTTCCCATAGACGGGCTTAAACCTAACCTTTTAACTAGCACAGAGAATTCTTGGGCCAGAAATGGATAACTGCCCTTGCTGAATCAGTTGAAGGGAGAGAACAATCATAGCAAATATTTTAATCAATCGTAGCAAATATTTTAATCAATCGTAGCAAATATTTTAATCGTAGCAAATATTATACCCTTATCTTGCTGTTCACGACAACCCCTATCTTTGCAAACAGTGTAGATCCAGATCAGCTGGCTTCTGAAGAAGCCATCTGATCAGGATCTACACTGTTTGACATTTAGTTTATGGCTTTGTAAGCATAAATTACATCAAGCAATCTGATTGGTTCAAAGTGAGAAATGGGTGTGGCTAAACTGAATATTCAGCAAGAGAAGGGTTAATCAATCTCCACAAAAGAATGTTGCCAGAACCAATTGGAAGCAAACCCATTATCTCCTAATCACCATGGCCCAGTTGTTCAAAGCCCAATGAGCTTTACAAACTTGTTGTGGCCAAATTGTTAAATGTTCTAGCAATTATGAAATCTAATACTCAGGTTTTTTTGCTGAAAAAATGTGAGTAGCTTTTGCAAATGCAAAAGCTACTCACATATCTTCAAAACAAGAGGGCCCAGAGGACCCTGGTTCGCTCACCTGATCCAAAGCATAACAAGTGGGCCCCGGGCAGGGTCAATTTTGGTCCCAGGGCTAAAATTTGAACAATCTTGGTAGAGGTCCACAAGATGAAGCTTCATATCGAATATGAAAGACCTGGGCTTTCTGGTTTCAGAGAAGAAGATTTTAAAGGTTTACCCTGCATATAGAAGTCTATGTAAAACAAGATTTTCCCTATATAAGTCTATGTTAAACCAAAGGGCCCCGGAGCGGGGGCATTTTTGGCCCCAGCACTATAATTTGAACAATCTTGGTAGGGGTCTACTAGATGAAGCTTCATACCAAATATCAAAGACCTGGGCCTTGCGGTTTCAGAGAAGAAGATTTTTCAAGATTTTCCCTATATAAGCCCATGTAAAACCAAAGGGCCCCCATGCGGGGGGCATTTTTAGCTCCAGCACTATAATTTGAACAATCTTGGTAGGGGTCCACTAGATGAAGCTTCATACCAAATATCAAAGACCTGGGCCTTGCAGTTTCAGAGAAGAAGATTTTTAAAGATTTTCCCTATATAAGCCTATGTAAAACAAAAGGGCCCTGGTGCGGGGGCATTTTTGGCCCCAGCACTATAATTTGAACAATCTTGGAAGGGGTCTACTAGATGAAGCTTCATACCAAATATCAAAGACCTGGGCCTTGCGGTTTCAGAGAAGAAGATTTTTCAAGATTTTCCCTATATAAGCCCATGTAAAACCAAAGGGCCCCCATGCGGGGGGCATTTTTAGCTCCAGCACTATAATTTGAACAATCTTGGTAGGGGTCCACTAGATGAAGCTTCAAACCAAATATCAAAGACCTGGGCCTTGCAGTTTCAGAGAAGAAGATTTTTAAAGATTTTCCCTATATAAGCCTATGTAAAACAAAAGGGCCCTGGTGCGGGGGCATTTTTGGCCCCAGCACTATAATTTGAACAATCTTGGTAGGGGTCCACTAGATGAAGCTTCATACCAAATATCAAAGACCTGGGCCTTGCGGTTTCAGAGAAGAAGATTTTTCAAAATTTTCCCTATATAAGCCAATGTAAAACCAAAGGGCCCCCGTGCGGGGGCATTTTTAGCTTCAGCACTATAATTTGAACAATCTTGGTAGGGGTCCACTAGATAAAGTTCCATACCAAATATCAAAGACCTGGGCCTTGCGGTTTCAGAGAAGAAGATTTTTATAGATTTTCCCTATATAAGCCTATGTAAAACCAAAGGGCCCCGGTGCGGGGGCATTTTATGCCCCAGCACTATAATTTGAACAATCTTGGTAGGGGTCCACTAGATGAAGCTTCATACCAAATATCAAAGACCTGGGCCTTGCGGTTTCAGAGAAGAAGATTTTTCAAAATTTTCCCTATATAAGCCAATGTAAAACCAAAGGGCCCCCGTGCGGGGGCATTTTTAGCTTCAGCACTATAATTTGAACAATCTTGGTAGGGGTCCACTAGATAAAGTTCCATACCAAATATCAAAGACCTGGGCCTTGCGGTTTCAGAGAAGAAGATTTTTCAAGATTTTCCCTATATAAGCCCATGTAAAACCAAAGGGGCCCCGTGCGGGGGCATTTTTAGCTCCAGCACTATAATTTGAACAATCTTGGTAGGGGTCCACTAGATGAAGCTTCATACCAAATATCAAAGATCTGGGCCTTGCGGTTTCAGAGAAGAAGATTTTTAAATATTTTCCCTATATAAGCCCATGTAAAACCAAAGGGCCCCCGTGCGGGGGCAATTTTGGCCCCAGCACTATAATTTGAACAATCTTGGTAGGGGTCCACTAGATGAAGCTTCATACCAAATATCAAAGACCTGGGCCTTGCGGTTTCAGAGAAGAAGATTTTTTAACTTTTCGGTGAAAAAAATCTATTTTTGGCTACTGTGACCTATATGTGCAACGGACCGGAACCATTTGAACAACTTTGAAAGGGGACCACCTAAGGATCATTCCTGTGAAGTTTGGTCAAAATCCCATCAGTGGTTTAGGAGGAGATGTCGTTTGAAGAAAAGTTTACGGACGCACGCACGGACGCACGCACGGACGCACGACGGACAAAAAGTGATCCCAAAAGCTCACCTTGTCACTACGTGACAGGTGAGCTAAAATATATTAGCATATTAACCTTATTAAAAGACCGAAATTTTAACAATACATTAACTAACGCTTTGTTAGTTTTGAACAACTGGCCCCTTATCATCAGTCAGACGGGTATTCTATGGTGCCTTCAGGGCCGGTCTCCTGGAATGATACTTACTTCTCTGCAGCTGTGACAATATTGGAGCAACAGTCGGCCTTGAATTCTGGATCACAAGTCTCAAGGAAGTGTAATAGTTCTTTCATCATGCCTCGAATGTTGTTACTGTTTACCAGAGCAAATGACAGCTCCATTGCACGTCTGAAATTATACACAGTTATGTATGAAGCAAGTATTCCAAAATTGCATGTAGGTTTCCCAAAGAGACTATGTTTGAATTGGATATTTAACGAATGGTTTAATTAACCCTTGTCCTGCTAATCCCGGATATGCCTTATCTTTGAAACAATGTAGATCCAGATCAGATGGCTTCTGATGAAGCCATCTGATCAGGATCTACATTGTTTGCCATTCAGATTGTGAATTTGTTGCAATAATTTGCATCAAGTAATCTGATTGGTTGATAATCGGTAGTGGGTGTGGAATATATAAATATTCAGCAGGACAAGGGTTAACAAGAGCTCTGTAAGCCGGTGCTATGCTCATCTGATTTTTCATACGTTACAAAGGAAGATTAACCAATCAAATTGCGTGATAGAGTTATGGAACTTTGTTAGAATGTAACTCTTGTGATGTTACAGATGTGTGTCACGTTTCATGAGACTGGGCTAAACACTTTTGGAAATATGGCCAAGGTTAAATTTTTTTGTTAAATTTTCGAAATCTGTTCAAAATTCAAAGAACAGGTCACAGGTCAAAACGTTTGATACCAATGGAATGGTCTTGCTCCAAGAAACAAACATGTAAAACTTTGAAAGCTGTATTGTTTGTGGTATTAAAATGAGAGATCAAAATGTTTTCTTGAAACATTTTGTTTTTTTTTGGTTTGTCACAAAGGGAGATAAATCAAGGGAGATAAACCAGTCATATTGCATGATAGAGTTATGGAACTTGGTCAGAATGTAGCTCTTGTGATCATAAAAGATCTGTGAGGCTAGGGCACATACTTTCGGAAAAACGGCCAAGGTTAAAGTTTTGGGTTAAAATTTCGAAAAACAAGAGGGCCCAGAGGGCCCTGGTTCGCTCACCTGATCCAATGTATAACAAGTGGGCCCCGGGCAGGGTCAATTTTGGCCCCAGGGCTATAATTTGAACAATCTTGGTAGAGGTTCACAAAATGAAGCTTCATATCGAATATGAAAGACCTGGGCTTTCTGGTTTCAGAGAAGAAGATTTTAAAGGTTTACCCTGCATATAGAAGTCTATGTAAAACAAGGATTTCCCTATATAAGTCTATGTTAAACCAAAGGGCCCCGGAGCAGGGGCATTTTTGGCCCCAGGGCTATAATTTGAACAATCTTGGTAGAGGTCCACTAGCTGAAACTTCATAACAAATATCAAAGACCTAAGCCTTGTGTTTCAGAGAAGATGATTTTAAAGATTTTCCCTATATAAGTCTATGTAAAACCAAAGGGCCACATGGCGGAGGCATTTTTGGTCTCAGGGCTATAATTTGAACAATCTTTATAGAGGCCCACTAGCTGAAGCTTCATAACAAATATCGAAGACCTAAGCCTTGTGGTTTCAAAGAAGAAGATTTTTCAAGATTTTCCCTATATAAGCACATGTAAAACCAAAGGGCCCCGGAGCGGGGGCATTTTTGGCCCCAGGGCTATAATTTGAACAATGTTGGTAGAGGTCCACAAGATGAAGCTACATACCAAATATCAAAGACCTGGGCCTTGCAGTTTCATGAGAAGAAGATTTTTCAAGAGTTTCCCTATATAAGCCTATGTAAAACAAGAGGGCCATGATGGCCCTGGATCGCTCACCTGATCCATAGAGTAACAAGTGGGCCCAACCGAGTGCCATTACTGACCCCAGGGTTAGAATGTGCATAATGTTGAGGGAGGTCTTAAAAGGTGAAGCTTCATACCAAATATCAAAGACATGGGCATTGCAGTTTCAGAGAAGAAGATTTTTAAAGACTTCCCTATATAAGTCTTGTTAAACCAAAGGGTCTCAGGGCAGGGGCATTTTTGGCCCCAGGGCTATAATTTGAACAATTTTGATAGAGGTCCACTAAATGAAATTGCACACCAAATATCAAAGACCTAGGCCTAGTGGTTTCACAGAAGAAGATTTTTAAAGATTTTCAGAAAATAAAACTATGTAAAACCAAAGGGCCCCGGAGGGGGGGCATTTTTGGCTCCAGGGCTATAATATTAACAATCTTGGTAGAGGTCCACAAGATGAAGCTTCACAGCAAATATCAAAGACCTGTGCCTTGCGTTTCAGAGAAGAAGAATTTTTAAAGATTTTTCTTATATAAGCCCATGTAAAACCAAAGGGCCCCGGGGCAGGGGCATTTTTGGCCCCAGCACTATAATAAGAATGATCTTGGTAGGGGTCCACCAGATGAAGCTTCATACCAAATAGCAAAGACCTGGGCCTTGCGGTTTTAGAGAAGACGATTTTTAAAGATTTCCCTATATAGGCCCATGTAAAACCAAAGGGCCCCGGGGCAGGGGCATTTTTGGCCCCAGCACTATAATTAGAATGATCTTGGTAGGGGTCCACCAGATGAAGCTTCATACCAAATAGCAAAGACCTGGGCCTTGCGATTTCAGAGAAGAAGATTTTTAAAGATTTTCCCTATACAAGCCCATGTAAAACCAAAGGGCCCCGAAGTGGAGGCATTTTTGGCCCCAGCACTATAATTTGAACAATCTGAATAGGGGTCGATTAGATGTAGCTTCAAACCAAATATCAAAGATATGTGCCTTGCAGTTTCAGAGAAGAAGATTTTTAAAGATTTTCCCTGTGTAAGCCTATGTAAAACCAAAGGGTCCCGGGGAGGGGGCATTTTCGGCCCCAGCACTATAATTTGAACAATATTGGTAGGGGTCCACTAGATGAAGCTTCATACCTAATAGCAAAGACCTGGGCCTTGGGGTTTCAGAGAAGAAGATTTTTAAAGATTTTCCATATATAACCCTATGAAAACCAAAGGGCCCTGGGGCGGGGGCATTTTTGGCCCCAGAACTATAATTTGAACAATCTTGGTAGGGGTCCACTAGATGAAGCTTCATACCAAATATCAAAGACCTGGCCATTGTGGTTTCAGAGAAGAAGATTTTTTAAGTTTTCGGTGAAAAAAATCTATTTTTGGCTCCTCTGACCTTGATGTGCAGCAGACCAGAACCATTTGAACAACTTTGAAAGGGGTCCACCTAAGGATCATTCCTGTGAAGTTTGGTAAAAATCTGATCAGTGGTTTAGGAGGGGATGTCGTTTGAAGAAATTGTTTACGCACGGATGACAGACAAAAAGTGATCCTAATATAAAACACAAGAGGGCCCAGAGGGCCCTGAATCGCTCACCTGAGAATCAGTGTCTCTAGTACATTCTTGGCCCAAGGGCTATACTAGGTGAAGCTTCATACCAAATATCAAAGACCTGAGCCTTGTGGTTTCAGAGATGAAGATTTTTAAATATTTTCCATATATAAGCCTATGAAAAACCAAAGGGCCCCAGGGATGGGGGGATTTTTGGCCCCAGGGCTATAATTTGAACAATCTTGGTACAGGTCCACTAGATGAAGCTTCACACCAAATATCAAAGATCTGAGCCTTGCGGTTTCAGAGAAGAAGATTTTTAAAGATTTTACCTATATAAGCCTTTGTAAAGTAGAAGTAAAACAAAGATCAGGAATTGATACAATTAAACCCTGAGGCCCCCAGGGCGGGGGCATTTCCAGCTCAAGGATCATAATTTGAACAATCTTGGTACAGGTCCACTAGATAAAGCTTTATACCAAATATCGAAGACCTGGGCCTTTTGGTTTCAGAGAAGAAGATTTTTAAAGATTTTCCCTGTATAAGCCTATGTAAAAACCAAAGGCCCCCGGGGCGGGGGCATTTTTGGCCCTGGGGCTATAATTTGAACAATCTTGGTAGAGGTCCACTAGGTGAAGCTTCACACCAAATATCAAAGACCTCGGCCTTGCGGTTTCAGAGTAGAAGATTTTAAAGATTTTCCCTATATAAGCCTATGTAAAACGAAAGGCCCCCGGGGCGGGTGCATTTTTGGCCCTAGGGCTATAATTCGAACAATCTTGGTAGAGGTCCACTAGGTGAAGCTTCACACCAAATATCAAAGACCTGGGCCTTGTGGTTTCAGAGAAGAAGATTTTTAAAGATTTTACCTATATAAGCCTTTGTAAACCCTGAGGCCCCCAGGGCGGGGGCATTTCCGGCCCAAGGATCATAATTTGAACAATCTTGGTAGAGGTCCACTAGATAAAGCTTTATACCAAATATCGAAGACCTGGGCCTTTTGGTTTCAGAGAAGATTTTTAAAGATTTTCCCTGTATAAGCCTATGTAAAAACCAAAGGCCCCCGGGGCGGGGGCATTTTTGGTCCTGGGGCTATAATTTGAACAATCTTGGTAGAGGTCCACTACGTGAAGCTTCACATGAAATATCAAAGACCTGAGCCTTGTGATGTCAGAGAAGCAGATTTTTAAAGATTTTCCCTATATAAGCCTATGTAAAACCAAAGGCCCCCGGGGCGGGGACATTCTTGGCCCTAGGGCTATAATTTGAACAATCTTGGTAGAGGTCCACTAGATGAAGCTTCATACCAAATATCAGAGACCTGGGCCTTTCAGTTTCAGAGAAGAAGATTTTAAAGATTTTCCCTGTATAAGCCTATGTAAAACCAAAGGCCCTTAGGGCGGGGGCATTTCCGGCCCTAGGGCTATAATTCGAGCAATCTTGGTAGAGGTCCACTAGGTGAAGCTTCACACCAAATATCAAAGACCTGGGCCTTGTGGTTTCAGAGAAGAAGATTTTTAAAGATTTTACCTATATAAGCCTTTGTAAACCCTGAGGCCCCCAGGGCGGGGGCATTTCCGGCCCAAGGATCATAATTTGAACAATCTTGGTAGAGGTCCACTAGATAAAGCTTTATACCAAATATCGAAGACCTGGGCCTTTTGGTTTCAGAGAAGAAGATTTTTAAAGATTTTCCCTGTATAAGCCTATGTAAAAACCAAAGGCCCCCGGGGCGGAGGCATTTTTGGCCCTGGGGCTATAATTTGAACAATCTTGGTAGAGGTCCACTACGTGAAGCTTCACACCAAATATCAAAGACCTGAGCCTTGTGATGTCAGAGAAGCAGATTTTTAAAGATTTTCCCTATATAAGCCTATGTAAAACCAAAGGCCCCCAGGGCGGGGACATTTTTGGCCCTAGGGCTATAATTTGGACAATCTTGGTAGAGGTCCACTAGATGAAGCTTCATACCAAATATCAGAGACCTGGGCCTTTCGGTTTCAGAGAAGAAGATTTTTAAAGATTTTCCCTGTATAAGCCTATGTAAAACCAAAGGCCCTTAGGGCGGGGGCATTTATGGCCCTAGGGCTATAATTTGAACAATCTTGGTAGAGGTCCACTAGGTGAAGCTGCACACCAAATATCAAAGAACTGGGCCTTGTGGTTTCAGAGAAGAAGATTTTTAAAGATTTTCCCTATATAAGCCTATGTAAACACAAAGGCCCCCGGGGCGGGGGCATTTCTGGCCCAAAGGCCATAATTTGAACAATCTTGGTAGAGGTCCACTAGATGAAGCTTCATACCAAATATCGAAGACCTGGGCCTTTTGGTTTCAGAGAAGAAGATTTTTAAAGATTTTCCCTATATAAGCCTATGTAAACACATAGGCCCCCGGGGCAGGGGCATTTCTGGCCCAAGGGCCATAATTTGAACAATCTTGGTAGAGGTCCACTAGATGAAGCTTCATACCAAATATCGAAGACCTGGGCCTTTTGGTTTCAGAGAAGAAGATTTTTAAAGTTTTCATTTCAAAAATCTATTTTTAGCTCCTGTGACCCAGATGTGCAATGGACCGGAACCATTTGAACAACTTTGAAAGGGGACCACCTAAGGATCATTCCTGTGAAGTTTGGTCAAAATCCGATCAGTGGTTTAGGAGGAGATGTCATTTGAAGAAAAAGTTTACGCACACACGCACGCACACACGCACACACGCACGACGGACGACGGACAAAAAGTGATCCCAAAAGCTCACCTCGTCACTTCGTGACAGGTGAGCTAAAAAAAGGGCCCTGGTGTGGGGGCATTTTTGGCCCCAGCACTATAATTTGAATAATCTTGGTAGGGGTCCACTAGACGAAGCTTCATACCAAATATCAAAGACCTGGGCCTTGCGGTTTCAGAGAAGAAGATTTTTAAAGATTTTCCCTATATAAGCCTATGTAAAACAAAAGGGCCCTGGTCAGGAGGCATTTTTGGCCCCAGCACTATAATTTGAACAATCTTGATAGGGGTCCACTAGATGAAGCTTCATACCAAATATCAAAGACCTTGGCCTTGCGGTTTCAGAGAAGAAGATTTTTAAAGATTTTCCCTAAATAAGCCCATGTAAAACCAAAGGGCCCCCGTGCGGGGGCATTTTTGGCCCCAGCACTATAATTTGTACAATCTTGGTAGAGGTCTACTAGATGAAGCTTTATACCAAATATCAAAGACCTGGGCCTTGCGGTTTCAGAGAAGAAGATTTTTAAAGATTTTCCCTATATAAGCCCATGTAAAACCAAAGGGCCCCTGTGTGGGGGCATTTTTAGCTCCAGCACTATAATTTGAACAATCTTGGTAGGGGTCCACTAGATGAAGCTTCATACCAAATATCAAAGACCTGGGCCTTGCGGTTTCAGAGAAGAAGATTTTAAAGATTTTCCCTATATAAGCCCATGTAAAACCAAAGGGCCCCCGTGCGGGGGCATTTTTGGCCCCAGCACTATAATTTGAACAATCTTGGTAGGGGTCCACTAGATGAAGCTTCATACCAAATATCAAAGACCTGGGCCTTGGGGTTTCAGAGAAGAAGATTTTTAAAGATTTTCCCTATATAAGCCTATGTAAAACCAAAGGGCCCCCGTGCGGGGGCATTTTTGGCCCCAGCACTATAATTTGAACAATCTTGGTAAGGGTTCACTAGATGAAGCTTCATACCAAATATCAAAGACCTGGGCCTTACGGTTTCAGAGAAGCAGATTTTTCAAGATTTTCCCTATATAAGTCCATGTAAAACCAAAGGGCCCCCGTGCGGGGGCATTTTTAGCTCCAGCACTATAATTTGAACAATCTTGGTAGGGGTCCACTAGATGAAGCTTCATACCAAATATTAAAGACCTGGGCCTTGCGGTTTCAGAGAAGAAGATTTTTAAAGATTTTCCCTTTACACTGCAACCTCGTTATAACGCGGGTGGTGGGGTCCAAGAACCCCAACCGCGTTAGTGGTGATCACCGCGTTATAAATTTGGGGGCACCGGCAAGCCCAGATCAGACACCTCAGAAAGACGCCGCAGACATCTGATTTGGATTTACACTGTTTGATGATTTATAACGGTTCAATTATGACACTATTGTTAATCCCTGTCATATAATTGCCACCCTGTGGTGCATGTCGATAAGGTGTGAAAATATGGTCAAGTTATGTCTCTAATTTGCGTTTATTCCCCGATCATAAAATTTTAATCCGCAATCAATGTGAAAATTATTTAATTGCTCCTAAGACGAGTTGCTACGACTATTCTACTATCTCGTGAATGATTATGTTTTGGCGCCAAATAGCAGACGCTTGGCGAGAAAAGTTGGAGAAAAATTCGTGTTAACACATCTGTATGCTGTTGTTGGTTATTGACACGGAGCTTACAGAAAGCACTGTTTTCCTGAACCGTTTTGCTATCGAGAATTTTTTTACCGTTTCCAAACAATTAATGAAAGAGATACGCCCTATTTAGATAAAACAATAGACACGTGTGGGGTTGCTGGGGTCCGATGACGTCGCGTGCAGAAAAAAACTGTAGCGGTGGTTTCATCTCATTGATTCGCGCCCGTCAATTTCGGACGCTCGGAAAAAATCGGCCGATTCGCCCCAGTCAATTTCGGATGCGCGGAAGTTCTATGCGCCGGATTCAAGTGTGCGGGTTGTCAAAGATCTATTTCAGCTAATCGGCCGATTCGCCCCCGTCAATTTCGGACGCTGGAAAAAAACTCGGCCGGTTCGCCCCAGTAAATTTCGGATGCGCGGAAGCTCTACTATGCCACGGATTCAAGTCTGCGGCTTGTCGCAAATCTATTTCAGCGAATCGGCTGATTCGCCCCCGTCACTTTCGGCCGCTCGAAAAAATCTGCCGGTTCGCCCCAGTCAATTTCGGACGCGCTGAATCTCGCCCGACGGAAAAAAATCGGGAGCCATGGAACAACTGCGTTATACTGATTTCCGCGCTTAAACGATCAGCGCTATAACGAGGTTGCAGTGTATAAGCCCATGTAAAACCAAAGGGCCCCCGTGCGGGGGCATTTTTGGCCCCAGCACTATAATTTGAACAATCTTGGTAGGGGTCCACTAGATGAAGCTTCATACCAAATATCAAAGACCTGGGCCTTGCGGTTTCAGAGAAGAAGATTTTTTAAGTTTGCGGTGAAAAAAAATCTATTTTTGGCTACTGTGACCTATATGTGCAACGGACCGGAACCGTTTGAACAACTTTGAAAGGGGACCACCTAAGGATCATTCCTGTGAAGTTTGGTCAAAATACGATCAGTGGTTTAGGAGGAGATGTCGTTTGAAGAAAAGTTTACGGACGCACGCACGCACGACGGACAAAAAGTGATCCCAAAAGCTCACCTTGTCACTACGTGACAGGTGAGCTAAAAAGTTCAAAGGTCAAAGTCACAGGTCAAAAAGGTTGGTATCAATGGAAAAGTGGCACCGCGGTGCAAGTCGAACCGTCCATGCTAATGAACCCTATTGGTTTCATTGGGCGCAATGTCGGGTAAAAGTCCCACAAAATTGGAAGCAACGTCTCCAAAATGACCTTTACAGTGTTGACGGGGACGTTAAACCTCAAATCATAATTCAATGGAAAGGTCTAGTGCATAGTCCATGTGAAGTTTGAAGGCTGTATTGTTAGTGGTAATAAGATGAGTGACAAAAGCGTATTTTTAAAATGGAGAGAAAAGGGGAGACAATTCAGCAAAATTGCATACTAGAGTTATGAAACTTGAATAGAATGTAGCTTTTGCGATGGTGAGTATGTGTGTGAAGTTACTACTCAGTGGTAAGAAGTAATATTTTGGAAAACTAAACCACATTGTGATTTGTTTGTTTGTATTGGAGTTTAACGGCCCAGTCAACACTATTTAGGTCATTTTTGAGCCGGTCAGTTTACCTATCAACACTTTCCTGGGCAGGCTTATACGTAAGCGGTTAACCTGTACAGTGCACATTCTTCCGCCAGAAACTGACAACTGCCCTTCTTGAATCAGCGGAAGTGGGAGAATGACCGTAGAAAAGATTTTATGATCAATCTCCATGAAAGAATGTTGCCGACCCCGGCGGGAGTCGAACCCGCGTCCTAAACCACATTGTGATAGAAACAGGAAAGGTAAAAGGAACATGAATGAGGATGACCTTGGTGATTACAATAGCTCTCCTGCAAGCTTTAGCAAAAAATGCTGAAAAATATGCCAGGTGTATCTCGTCCCCCCTACATTACGAAAACACGCCTATACAAATACATTGTAATCTTTACCACCGAAAAAACGAAACTTTCATGATGAAAAATTGTAAAATTTTGCTTATTTTTGCTCGAAATATAGATTGTGGGTACTCGTTAGAACCGCCTCATTGAGGCGGTTCTAACGAATACCCACAATCTATATTTTAGAGCAGAGATAAGCAAAATAATGTTTACCCCCGTTAACCCCAGTTTTACTGTATAAAAGTGGGGTTAAAGGGGGTCAAAATTATATAGGCATGTTTTCGTGATGAGTCGAGAATGAATCAAATCGAGTGATAAGGGTCTAGTTGTTCAAACTACTGACATCATTAAGTTAACATATCGTTAAAACCTTGAACATTTAAGGGGAATAGGAACACCTGGCAGATTTTTCCGCCATTTTTTCCAAGGGAGACAACTTTCAGG
Organism: Lucinisca nassula; assembly: GCA_963580285.1. Lineage (NCBI taxonomy): Eukaryota > Metazoa > Mollusca > Bivalvia > Lucinida > Lucinidae > Lucinisca > Lucinisca nassula. Next base: position 66,992,732 of record OY757017.1, on the reverse strand, counting down.
ACTTCCTGTTCGCTTTTCTATAAGCCCTTTCCCACTGAAAAAGGGATCTAATCTTGAAGGAAAGAAAACAATGCAGGCCCAGGTCTGATCAGGGCCTACACTATTTGCTAACGAAATTTTCTGTCAAAAATAGAATAACAAGAGCTCCGCAAGCGGGGCATTATACGCCCGTGGCAAATTCATATTTGGTAAACTGAAACCTGAAAACAGTATTCATTGATGGTGGAACTATTTTTCAAGTTTCAATGGGTGACAGCAAATGCAAGAAGAGCATGCACAGTGCCAAGCCAGAGCTAGGGCATCACAGAGCTTTCTTCCTTTTCCCTGTATTGCTCTTTCCACAGCAGACAGCTTAGAACTAGAATTAATCTCATCAGTTATTTACAACACATAAAAACGAGCACTTATAGCATTTGCTTAACCTTTAACCCGATAATTCTCGAAACTTTACGCACATCTACACATCATGGTCTTACTACCTACCAAGTTTCAGCTTGATCGGATGAAAACTGTAGGATGAGTTATCCGGAAACGAAAATGTTTACAAAAATTTCAAAGGGGCATAACTCTGTTAATATTTGGCCGACGTTGATTCTCGAAACTTTACGCACATCATGGTCTTACTACCTACCAAGTTTCAGCTTGATCGGATGAAAACTGTAGGAGGAGTTTTCCGGAAACGAAAATGTTTACAAAAATTTCAAAGGGGCATAACTCTGTTAATATTTGGCGGACGTTGATTCTCGAAACTTTATGCACATCTACACATCATGGTCTTACTACCTACCAAGTTTCAACTTGATCGGATGAAAACTGTAGGAGGAGTTATCCGGAAACGAAAATGTTTACAAAAATTTCAAAGGGGCATAACTATGTTAATATTTGGCGGACGTTGATTCTCGAAACTTTACGCACATCTACACATCATGGTCTTACTAACTACCAAGTTTCAGCTTGATCGGATGAAAACTGTAGGAGGAGTTTTCCGGAAACAAAAATGTTTACAAAAATTTCAAAGGGGCATAACTCTGTTAATATTTGGCGGACATTGATTCTCGAAACTTTATGTACATCTACACATCATGGTCTTACTACCTACCAAGTTTCAACTTGATCAGATGAAAACTGTAGGAGGAGTTATCCGGAAACGAAAATGTTTACAAAAATTTCAAAGGGGCATAACTCTGTTAATATTTGGCGGACGTTGATTCTCGAAACTTTACGCACATCTACAAATCAGCGTCTTACTACCTACCAAGTTTCAGCTTGATCGGATGAAAACTGTAGGAGGAGTTATCCGGAAACGAAAAGTTTACGGACGGACGGACGGACGCCGACCCCATAACATAATACGACCGTTTTTTCAAAACGGGCGTATAAAAATGAAGAAATAGGCCCGACACACCTTATATGACAAACAAACTTGTCCAACATATAACAATGGAAGAGTCCACTAGTATTTGTTTGATTTGATGTTTAACATCCCCGTCAACACTATATAGGTCATTTTGGAGACGTTGCTTCCAATTTTGTGGGACTTTTACCCAACACTGAGATGAAATGACATCTCAAGCCCTGCCGCCCAATGAAACCAATAGGGTTAATAAGCATGGACCGGCCGACTTGCACCGCTTTGCCTGGGCAGGCTTAGTTCCTCTAAGCAGTTTATCAGTAATTGTGTGCGGGTCGGTTTCAGCTATGCGTGGAAGCATCATGCAGTCCAATTATTTCTTCAAGCCCCAATGGGCGGGGGCTGCCCGCATTAAAGAGGGTTGACTGTACATACCTTCTGATTGATATGTCCGGGTCTTTCAAACAATCTACTATAGTTGTTCTGTGTCTCTGTACAGCATTATAGTCCGCATGTACTACCCGCAATAATGTGTTTAAAGCTACATATCTGAAATCACAAATAAATAATGCATCACTTCTTTAGAACACAGTTCATTAAATAGAGCATCTTACACGAGTGTTCATGTATTATTGAATTTATTAAACCAGTTGAGGAAAAGGGATAAAATGCGAGGCTTTGCAGAGCAGTTTACCCCTTTTCCTCAAAGAGTTTAATAAATTCAATAATACATGAGCACGAATGCAAGATTCTATTTATCATATGACATTTAAAACACTTTTAATTCACAATTTTGTACAAAATGTCAATATTCCACCAGAAGTAAATGCGACATGGTTAAGGACGTCGTATGTGTAACGTTACGGGATGTATCTTACTAATTTGTATATTTAATCCACTAGTGGATTAAAGAATTTATTACATGGCGTTATTACACTCTCAGACGCGATGCCATATGATATAACAGTTTTGAATATACAGTCGAACTTCGATGGCTCAAACCCTTTTGGGACCATGAAAATTTGTTCGAGCCAACGGTAGTTCGAGCCATAGAGGGTTACTATTTGTGCCAAACCAGGAGGCATAATGAAGATAATTGTGGATATCTTTTCAGTGTTATCTATTATAAATGTATGTTGTGTGTACTCAATAGAATCGCCTCATCGAGGCGATTCTAATGAGTACAAACGGCATACATTTGCAAGATAAATGAAGAAAATCTTCCTAAATTACCCCTATATAGTATTTGGAGGAATTCCCTGCAGACTCAAGAACGGGTTCGACACATCCATGGTAAACGAGCCATCGGAGTTCGAGCCATCGGAGTTCGAGCCATCGAAGTTTTACTGTAACACTGTTTAAAGACGGATCTAAGAAGTATATAGATTATATGGACAAATGACCATAAATAATCTTTCAATAAAATCTATTGTAATGATCCAAAGTATTGGGAGAGGTAGGCCTAAGCAAATAGTGTAGACCCAGATCAGGCTGCTCCTGAAGGGGCAGTCTGATCAGGGTCTACACCATTTGCCATTCTGTCTCCACTTTTTTGACTACTTGTTAGACTGCAAAACTAACACGTCAAAATTTTAAGAGAATTAGAGTAAGTCCTAAAGGTGTCCGAATTTTTAGGATTTTGTTGGTATATATCTATTGTTATTTTTCTATATAATCTATTTCTGCCCTCACAATTATATAATTTTGACATTTTAAACATGGGAGGAAAAGCTTGAACTTTCATTGCATGAAATCCACCTTTTCCACGCTATGTCTTCCAAACAGCTGCATCAGGCTGAAATTTGTCTTTGGAATGTGCATTCGTGCAGTCTGTAAGGACAGTCTTTGCCGAGAACTTTACAGTGCCTAGTGACCCAACACTTCTTTGCATCATGAAAACACGCCTATATAATTCTGACCCCCTTAAAACCCCACTTTTATACAGTAAAACTGCTATTACAGGGGTAAACCTTATTTTTCTTGTTTCTGTATTTTCTCTAAAATACAGATTGTGGGTACTCGTTAGAACCACCTCATCGAGGCAGTTCAAACGAGTACCAAAAATCTATATTTTGAGCAGAAATAAGTAAAATTTCACAAGTTTTCATTTTAACCTTTATCTTGCTGTTCAGATCAACCACTATCTTTGCAAACAGTGTAGATCTGATCAGGATCTACACTGTTTGGTATTCAGTTTATGAATTGTAGCAATAAATTACATCAAGTAATTTGATTGGTTGATAGACAGAAATGGGTGTGGCTTAAATGAATATTCAGCAAGATAAGAGTAATTTTTTTTTTTTCGGTGGTAAAGTTTACAATGCATTTATATAGGCGCATTTTTGTAATGTGCTTGGACGGGGAAGCCATCTTCTGAGAGGCGCAAAGCCTGATTAGTCTTTGCTGTCCGAGTGCATGTCAGATCACAAATTTTCTTCAGTGTGGTTCATATACCAGCTGAGGTGCAATCAACAATGCGGCGCTCACCGAGCATTCAACTTTGTTGCCTACATTCTGTAGGCAACAAAGTGAGCACTGGGTGGGCACCTGCTTTATTGAACGCCCCTCGGATATTTCATGCATAGCTCGAGATAAGGAATAATGACAATTATTTAGGGATAATGATTCTTATTTCTTGTTGGAAACATATACACCCCAACCTCTTAATAACACTATTAACGGTGTCCAAAACAGAAACCATGTCAGTTAAACGACTGTTTATATCCAAACAAAAATGTATAGCTTATATAGAAAAATGACCATTTATGGTCATTTTTCTGCATAATCTAAACATTTTTGGGATCCATCATGAAGAGTGAGTGAGTGTTTGAGTTTTGTTTGTTTGTTTGTTTGATTTGAAGTTTAACGTCCCCATCAACATTGTATAGGTCATTTTGGAGACGCTGCTTCCAATTTTGTGGGACTTTTACCCAACATTGAGATGAAATGACATCTCAAGCCCTGTCGGGCACTGAAACCAATAGGGTTTATAAGAATGGACGGTCAATGTTTGAGTTTTACGTCCCACCAACATCTCAAGCCCTGTCGGGCACTGAAACCAATAGGGTTTATAAGAATGGATGGTCAATGTTTGAGTTTTACGTCCCACCAACAGCTAAGGTCATATGGAGACGGGACCTCGGTTTAAAGACTCATCCGAAAGTCTGGAGAAGCCCGGGATCGATCCTGCCACCCCTGGTTTACAAGGTAACCACTACTCCAGGGAGGTTTCTGATCCATTATGAAACCGTGTTATATCCAAAACTGTGTTATAATGAACCATGTTATAATGAGGTTGTGGTGTATTGTGAAATATGTATTAGAGAGCTATATTGTGGGTACTTATTAGAATCACCCCACTAAGGCAATTCTAACAAGTATGTGTGTGTGTTTGAGTTTTACGTCCCACTTATAGCTAAGGTCATACACAGACGGACCTCGGTTTAAAGACTCATCCGAAAGTCTGGATGGAGAAGCCGAGGATCGAACCCACGACCCCTGGTTTATCAATTCTAACAAGTAACAAGCAATGTAGGTTTCTATAGCAAAATAAGGTCTAACCTGATTACTCCTTATTTACACTGGCCCCAGTTGTTCAAAGCCTTGTTAGCTTAACAAGCTCGTTAGTGGTCAAATTGTTACCTATTCTAGCAAGCTTAACCCTTTTTGTACCGAATGGAATCCTTCGCCCCTGCCCATCGGGGCATGGAGAAATAGATTGGGCTGCATGGTGCTTCCACGCAGAGCTGAATCCGACCACACACGAGAACTGGTAAACCGCTTTTAAGAAGGATTAACCCTGCTCAGGCAAAGCGGTGTGTGTCAGATCGTCCAATGCGTATAAGCCTTCTGGTTTCATTTGGCGGTAGGGTTTGAGATGTTGTTTTCATCTCATTGTTGGGTAAAAGTCCCACAAAATTGGAAGCAACGTCTCTAAAATGACCTTAATAGTGTTGACGGGGACGTTAAGCCCCAATTCAAACAAAAAACAAAACAAAAGGGAATCCTTCCTCCTTACATAAAGCAGTAGTCCATTTCAACATTTAGGGGTGACAGGTTGGGTTTTCTTCAAAATCTACTTGGAAAATAACTGAACATTTAGCAAACAGTGGAGGCCCTGATCAGACGCCACATTCTGCGGCATCTGATCTGGGCCTGCACTGGTTGCCAACTACCTGTTTTGGGGTTTCTGGTACTAAATGGGTTAATACCTAAAATTTTGTTATTTTTGCTGAAAAAATGTGAGCGGCTTTTGCATATGCAAAAGCCGCTCACATTTTTGCAGCAAAAATATTTGTATATTTGCCATATTAAATGATCAAAGTTTTAACGATTTGTTAATGCACGACATCGTTAGTTTTGAACAACTGACCCCAGATCATCAGTGTGACCAGCAAAGACCCAGATTAACCTGTCAATCCAAACAGTCTTGTAGTCTTAACTGTTCACATGGGCATCCAGAGTGTCTAGGCTTTACAGTCATGAGTGAAATTTCTGATCAGACTGGGTGGATGCACAAGCTACCTTGTGTCTTTGTTGGGTCACAATGGGCCCAGTTGTTCAAAGCTTCATTATCTAAACGACCTTGTAAGTCGTCAAATTTTTAATAGTTCTAGCGAGTGCAAAACCTATTACTCAGGTATTTTTTACTGGAAAAATGTGAGTAGCTTTTGCAAATGCAAAAGCTACTCACATTTTTCCAGCAAAAATACAGTAAAATTCCTAGATTAAGACCACCTTTGGGATTGTTCAACCACTTCTGGGATTGTTCAAAAGTGGTCTTAAAGACCACTTTTGAACAGTTCTAAAGGTGGACTCCCACTACAGAACACTGAAAATGTACCTGAAACCTTCTAAACATGCTTTGGAAAGCATAATTTGGCTTAATTTTAGGTGGTCTTAATAGCAGAATTTTACTGTATTAGCATATTAGCCTCATTAATTGGTTGAAGTTTTGATGAAATGCTAACTATCAGCGCTGTTGGTTTGGTACAACTGGGTACTGGTCTCCCTATAGGTTTTGTTGTGCCATGCTCAGACTCATGTTAACCCTTATCTTGCTGTATTCATCTAAGCCACACCCATTTCTGTCTATCAACCAATCAAATTAAGTAATTTATTGCTACAGATTCATAAACTGAATGCCAAACAGTGTAGATCCTGATCAGATGGCTCTGGATCTACACTGTTTGCAAAGATAGGGGTTGTCGTGAACAGCAAGATAAGGGTTAACCAATTTGTACCAAATGGAATCTTCCTCCTTATATACAGCAGAAGTCCATTTCAAAATTTAGGGGTGTCAGGTTGTGTTTTCTTCAAAATTTGTTTGGAAAATGGCTGAACTTTATGCAAACACTGTAGGCCCTGATCAGATGCCGCGTTCTGCGGCGTCTGATCTGGGCCTGCACTGTTTGCCAGGGTATCCATTTTGGGGTTTCTAATGCTTCAGAAGCTAAAAGCACTGGCACAACCTACACTGACGCTAGAGGTAGTGCAGTAGCTCTGTCTGTACATTTATATATATTTTTTATGACCCTTTCAAGACAATTTCACTTATACAGAGCTTCTCAAAGGCAGGCAAGAACTGGGGGTACTTGATGAAATACGACCTGATCTTCCATTGCAGAACTTAAGTGTCTTCCATGCCACCCAAGCGAACCTACGCCCAAAGCGGTGAGGTACTAGTGCTATTAATCCATTTTGTACCAGAAACCCCAAAAGGGGTAGCTGGCAAACAGTGCAGGCCCTGATCAGATGCCGCAGAATGCGGCATCTGATCAGGGCCTACACTGTTTACGAAATTTCCAGCCAATTTCCAACTGGTTTTTGAAGAAAACAGAACCCAACACCCCTAAATTTCGAAATGGACTCCTGCTATATATGTGAAGGAAGATTCCATTTGGTACAAAAAGGGTTAATCAGTGGGTCACAAAGACCCTCCAAAAATTTGCTTACTCACCTTATATTCTTATCATTGTTTAATAAAAATCTTCCCAGAATATTTACTGCTAAAACCTACAAAATAGAACCAAAGCATCTATTATTACAGCAGTTTTTACTTGATAATCAGTCTGTTAAAGCAAATGGTTATGTAATTTATCAGGGTTTTCCATGATTGATTATTCTTTTATCTACATAACTAGCAGTATATGATCAGGGTTTTCCATGAATGATTATGCTTTAGACTCAAAATACATAACAAGCAGTATGTAACTGGTCTCTATGGTCTCTATATACATAACAAGCGGTAGCCGGACATAATACACCCCCCCCCCCCCTCGGACAAAATCCCCCCCTCCCCACCCCCACCCCCACCCGCGGACAAAATCCTCATCGCTGTATGTCAGGTTAGACAAAATCCCCTTGGAAAAAATCTCCCTTGCTCTAAATTGTTCTAGGTAATTATCCTTCCACTACCCACAATCTATGTTTTTGAGCAGAAATATGAAAAATATTGGAATCTGTTATTGGAATATGTCAATTTTCAATATATTTGAACAGGCGTTTTTCGTAATGGTAGAAGTTCTAAAATAGAAGTGAAGGCAATGAGCAGGAATCAATACAGATCAGGAATCTAAGATCTGGAATCTAAGTGTGCCTGGAACTGGGTTAGGTTAACTGATCATGCCGGACATAATCCTAATGGGTTGAGAGGTCCATTAAACCCCAAAGCACACATGTACAATTACAAAAAGTTAATACAAGTAAGCCCTTTTTACTTTGATCTTACAAGCACCGTCTCCAAAATGACCTATAGAGTGTTGACGGGCAATAATTTCTCCATGAGCACCAATATAGCTTTGATAGTACTGCACCAAATCTGATATGGAATCTGCAGTTTTCAAAATGACAGACTGATTTTCAAAAACCAGTAATTATGCATGTGGAGATGTGCGGGATACTGTCCACCTTTATAAACAGCAGGGGGGATTATGTCCGGGGGGGGGGGGGGGATTTTGTCCAGGGGGGGTTTTGCCACCTGAACAAATGTTGGGGGGGATTTTGTCCGCCTTTACATAAAGGGGGGATTTTGTCCGGGGGGATTTTGTCCTGGAATCTAACAAGCAGTATGTGATTGTCAGGGTTTTCCTTGATTAATTATCCTTTTGTCTCTATATACATAACAAGCAGTATGTAATTGGTCTGGGTTTTTCTTGACTGATTATGCTTTCCACTCTATGTACATAACAAGCAGTATGTAATTGGTCTGGGTTTTTCTTGACTGATTATGCTTTCCACTCTATGTACATAACAAGCAGTATGTAATTGGTCTGGGTTTTTCTTGACTGATTATGCTTTTGTCTCTATATACATAACAAGTATTATGTAATTGGTCAGGGTTTTCTATGATTGATTATTCTTTTGTCTCTATATACATAACAAGAGTATGTAATTGATCAGGGTTTTCCATGCCGGATTATGCTTTTGTCTCTATATAATAACAAACAGTATGTAATTGATCAGGGTTTTCCTTGATTGAATATACTTTTGTCCCTACATACAAATATTACGCGACAGTTAGGATTCAGAGAAAATTTGTGTTCACTGAAAATCCTGTAATCATGGTCATTTTAAAATGTATAGATTATATAGAAAATGACCATTTATGGTCATTTTCTATATAATCTATACAATTTGCAAAGAAGCAAATGTACAAAATTGTGAAGTAAAGTACAAACAACACTGAAAATGTTTCTAGAAGTTCCATTTATTGATGTATAATAATCAAGCATTGGTCACTTGTACATCCGACAACTGTTCAGAAAATTTACATCCGACAACTGATCAGAAAATTTACATCCGACAACTGATCAGAAAATTTACATCTGACAACTAATCAGAAAATTTACATCCGACAACTAATCAGACAATTTGAGTCCAATCACAAGTTATCATTATTCGTCTTGGAAGCCCTTCAGAAGTTTGGGTCTGTGCATACAAAAGCCTAGTTTGGTTTGGAGTTAAATAGCCCAGTCACACTTGTTAAGGTCATGTTAAGTTAGTCAGTAAACCTAACCACACATTTTCCTGGCCAGGCTTGAACATTAGCGCCAAGTCAACACAATTAAGGTCACATTGAGCTAGTCAGTTTACCTACTTACAGTTTTCCTGGGCATGGTTATACAGAGGAATTTTTGGGGCAGGTATAATTGGAAATGGACCACTCTAAACTTACTAGGTGGAAGATTCCCTTGTCATATATGGTTTAAGTGAAGATATGGGCCCCGCCAAGCGATTTTGGTACTTATCGCCTATGCGAGCAGCGAAGGTTCAGGCGAGCCTGCACATCCGCGCAGTCTCGCCAGAACCTTCGCTGCTCGCTCATACAAACAGTGAATCAAGAGGAACCTTCAGACAGAAAGCCATATCCCTGGCCCCTCTGAATGGCTGGGCATGCGCAGTTAAAATTTGTCATGTCGGAATGCTCGAAGACCCAAATTCGCTTGGCGGGGCTCATATGTCTATGGACATGTAAAAGTCTCAGATCAGGGGCCAGTTGTTCAAAGCATCGTTAGCTTAACGAGCTCGTTAGCGGTCATATTGTTAACTGTTCTAGCAAATACAATATCGAAAATTTTTACATTTTTGCTGAAAAAATGTGAGCAGCTTTTGCATCTGCAAAAGCTGCTCACATTTTTTCAGCAAAAATTTAAGCATATTTGTCATATTTAATGATCAAAGTTTTAACGATATGTTAACTAACGACGTCGTTAGTTTTGAACAACTGGCCCCAGCTTGCACATCCATGCAGGCTTACCAGACTACTTTGGTGTGTAAGCCTTGTGTATGCTCCCTCAAAGCTTCTTCCTGTAGATTTGTTTGTTTTGTTTGATTTGAGGTTTAACCTCCCCATCAACACTGTAAAGGTCATTTTGGAGACGTTGCTTCCAATTTTGTGGGACTTTTACCCGACAATGAGATGAAATGACATCTCAAGCCCTGTCGCCCAATGAAACCAATAGGGTTTATTAGAATGGACGGTCCGCCTCGCACCGCGGTTCTTCTTCATGTAGATAGGTTAAGTCTATATTCTACAGTCAACCCTCTTTATACCGACATTCGTTATAACGGCAAAACTCGTTATTACGACAATTTCAATGGAACAAATTCTTAGCTCAAGGCTTAGCCTCCATTCCAAGCGGCTAGGGCTTACCTCGGGTTGGAAATGCCCAAATCGAATCCATAGTCATGAAATATTCTTGTAATCTAATACTCCAAGAAACAAATGTTATAGATATTTGTGGGAGTAATGAGATGGAAAAGACCTTTTATAACCTATCATACTCCAAACTGTGATTCTCTATAAAGGCAAATTTGTTATAACGGCACAATAATAGGGAGCAAATACTGTCGTTATAACGAGAGTCCTCTGTATTTAAACTGAATGGGTATACAGGCTTATTAAATTCTCTAGGAGGCCTATGTTTGATGACTCCGGTTACGGTTTGTCCAACCTGTGTTACGCCGATGCTCAAGGGATAATCTCAATGTGCCTGCTAAAGAAAGGCGCCTTCTGAATACAGGAGAATGTTTGCCTTTTTCAAGAACTGAATGAGGGCAGGCCAAAACAGTTCGATTGCTTAACATCCTTCATTGGATTCATCCCTGACTTTGCTCTTTAAATTTAAATAGGGGGTTAGGCAGAATCACAACAGAGCGACAAACAGTGTAGATCTAGATGAGATGGATCAATATAAGCCATCTCATCTGGATCTACACTGTTTGCATACGTATCTATACTGATCTACAGGTCATCATTGCCTTCACTTCTATTTGAAAAGGCTATCAGACAATGTTAACCCTTATCCTGCTGAATATTCAATTTAGCCACACCCATTTCTGACTTTGAACCAATCAGATTACTTGATGTAATTTATTCCTACAAATTCATAAACTGAATGTCAACAGTGTAGATCCTGATCAGATGGCTTCTTCAAAAGGGTTAAGCAGGCACATAAGGGATTATTTTTTATTGGTTTTGGTTTTACAGCCCTTTCAAGATTATTTCACTTATTTAGTTTATACTAATTTATTTAAGTTCGATTGCAATGGAAGCTTCAAGCTTATTTAATCGCTCTCGAACACTCATTCGGGATGTTTTCACGCGTGCGAGAGAGAGGCAGTGACTATCACACCACTGCTACCCATTTACACACATTTCACTTATTTGGAGTTGATCATTAATCAGAGATGTGAAAACTGGAGTACCCAGAGAAAAGCCACCTGACCTTCCGTTGCAGAACATGGCATCTCACACATGACACGAGCTAGGCTTGAACTACAACGGTGAGAGACCTAATGATTAAGAGTCGGCACTCTTACCCACTAGGCCACAGAGCATGTTACACATAAGGGTCTTGCTTGCTTAATACAATTGCATTTTAACGTAACTGGCACATTTTGCCCTTTTTAGGAACTGAAAGCATGCTTGCTTCATGCAGGTTGCTTGCTTAACCCTTGACCTGCTGAATACTTATATATGCCACTACCGATTATCAACCAATCAGATTACTTGATGCAAATTATTGCAACAAATTCACAATCTGAATGGCAAACAATGTAGATCCTGATCAGATGGCTTCGTCAGAAGCCATCTGATCTGGATCTTCATTGTTTGGAAAATAAGGCATATCCGGGCTCAGCAGGACAAGGGTTAATGGAGGTTTTATTGTATATCTTACCCGAAGTCCAGCTTCCGACTTAATGCCCATGATAGTAAGAACAATCTCGTACAGAATTGCATGACCGACGTTTTTACTTGTGTCTGTATTCGTGGCCACCTACAGAACAATAACAGTAGAACATTAGAATTTGTTTTTCTACAAAAATACAGATGTCTCCCCCTTTTTGACCTCAAAGTATGACCTTGACATTGGAGGTATTGACCTGGGACCTGTGCAACACATTTCTGCAAAATAACTTTAAAAAGTTCAGTGAGAAACAAGAAAGTTATTGACCGTACACCAAAAAAGGCCCTTTTTTTACCTTTGACCTCTAAGTATGGCCTTGACCTTTGAGGTACAAAACATCGTCTCATGATGGTTAACATTTCTACCAAGTAATTTCATAATCCATCAAAGAATAAGAAAGTTATTGACTGTACACAAAAAGGACCCTATTTTTACGTTTGACCTCTAGGTATGACCTTGACATTGGAGGTATTGACCTTGGTCTTGCACATGAATCGTCTAATGAAGGTGAACATTTCTGCAAGGTTACTTTAAAAGTGAAAACAGGACAAGACATTTCATGTAAATTGGCTACTACAAAACACGAGTTGACATCTCATTCAAATTGTCTCCTATGGAGACAATTTGCATGAGATGTCAAATCCTGTTTTCTGGGAAAAGTAAGAAGACATTTCAAAATGCCATCTGCTAAAACAATTACCAGCATGCAAAGCGTTAAGTAACAGTATCTTTTTCAAAATATAATGTTATGTAAAAGTTGATTACGAATGCGAAACATCAAATGACTCAAATAAATACGAAACTTACCAATGGATCTGCATTGTTTGAAAGATCAGACATATCTGGGATCAGCAGGACAAGGGTTGAGTACAGTGTGCATTCTTTGGCCAGTAAAAGGCCCCTGCCCATCCGGGCTTGAAGAAATAGATGGGATGCATGATGCTTCCACGCAGAGCTGATACCAACCGCACACGAGTACAGGTAAACAGCTTAGAGGCTCTAAACAGCTTAGAGGATCTAAGCCTGCCTGGGCAAAGCGGTACGAGTCAGACTGTCCATGCTTATAAACCCTATCGGTTGCAATGGGGTGACAGGGCTTGAGATGTCATTTCATCTCAATGTTAGGCAAAAGTCCCACAAAAATGGAAGCAACATCCCGAAAATGACCTATACTATGTTGACAGGGACGTTAATCCTCAAATCAAACACACAAACTATGGCCAGTAAATCACAAGTGCCCTTCTTGAAGTCATGAATTCTTAATGAAGTAACACTACCAAGTACCCACAACATCTTTTCATGTGGAGAGTGGTAAAATTATCCTTTAATTATCCTTCTAACCCCTCCTTAAGGGGAATGGAAACACCTGCTAGATTTTTCCGCAATTTTTCAAAGGGAGACAACTTTCGGAACATCCTGTTAGCTTTTCTATAAAAACCCTGTCATGCTGAAAATGGGGTCTACTCTTAAAGGTGCATTATTGAGCTATCTGGAAAAAATGCTTCCAAAAATAAAATACATATAGCCGGTATTTTTCTTTTAAACAATACAAATGCATGCATTTTATGCAAAAATATGAACAATTATGATGATAGGTAAACGAGTTTGAGAGGGATTCCCTAACTAGGTTTCGAACACTAGTTAGATCTTTTTTTTAGTTCATGACAAAAATAGAATCCCCATATATGACGTTATGTGACGTTCATTTTTGGCCTTGTTTTGCTTAGGCCATGCCTGAATCGGAAAAAAATATGACGCTGAATACCATGCCATAAGTAACGACACTCAGAGACAATACTGTCGCCATGTATGTGTAAAGTGACAGATTTATTTTTAGAACAGAAATTCCGAACACATATTCAGAGTGAAGGGTAAACACGAATGAAAACGACCATTTTCACAAAGTTCTGAAGCTGTATTTGGCTCCAAAAGTGTACACATGACAAAGGAGTATGCATTGAAGATAAAAACCAGAAAAAAAAAATTGAGACCCGGTAGCTCAATAATGCACCTTTAAAGGAAAGAATTTGCTCCTCAGGAGCAAATTCTTTCCTTTAAGAGTTGACCCCTATTGTCATGGGAAACAAAAATACTTTGGCAAGAGTTGCCTCCCCTGAAGGTGTATCCATTCCCCTTAACTAAGGCTATAAAGTACGAACCTGTGCCAGAATATCGTTCATAGTTTCACTAGCTTCGCCGTCATTATGGCCCAGGATTCGCAATAACCGCAAGATCTTAACCTGAAACAATAAACAGCTGTTACAAAACTGGTTACGGCCCATCGGGGCTTGAAGAAACAGATGGGCTGCATGGTGCTTCCATGCAGAGATGAAACCGACCGCACACAAGTACTGGTAAACCGTTTAGCCGATCTAAGTCTGCCCAGGCTAAGCGGTGCGAGTCAGACCGCCCATGCTTATGAACCCTATTGGTTTCATCGTGCATCAGGGCTTGAGATGTCATTTCATCTCAATGTCGGGTAAAAGTCCCACAAAATTGGAAGCAACATCTCTAAAATGACCTATACAGTGTTGACGGGGACGTTAAACCTCAAATCAAACAAAACAAAATGTAACAACAAAATTATTAATAGTTTTCAATGACAGTTTCAATGGAATGGATGCGATGGATCGACAGAGATTTTCAAGAATATTGATTTATAAATACTCCAAGAAACAAATGTTGATGAGGCAATTCTATGGAGTACACATAACATACCGTAACCAGAGGACCAATGGTCTTGAGCCACTCACCCGAGTGCTGAGAGTTGATAGAGCCACTTAATTTCTGTGAAGAATTTAAAGGGTTTTTACCATGGTAGCCATCTTGGACATGTGACGTGATAATGGGCCCATTGGTTCAGGAGAAGAAGATTTCTAAAGGTTTTTTTACCTTATATGGGCATGGTGGCCAAACTGGTCATGTGATCAAACTCATATTAATAAATTTGCATTTGTTTGTTCCTATACAAGCTTTCATGAGACATTTGTTTACAAATGGCACAGCTGTTTCTGTAGAAGATCAGTTTTTGTTTTCATATCTGAATGACTTTAGGCCAAGGTCAGAGAATGACCTTGACCTTTATCAGGCCTCCTAGTGGCCCACTTTGAAAATATAGGTTTTTATATAGGTTCTTTTTACTCAAAATATAGGTTATTTACAGGTTTTTCAATAAAAATACAGGTTAAAAAAAGAGGCTTCCAAACTTACATAAAGAATTAAAACTGAAGAAAAAATATTTGATGAATTTTTGTGCCACAATTACTCAGATAAAGTTGATCTAAATTTACAAAGTCCGAGCGAGCGAAGCGAGCGAGGAAAAAAATTACAATTTCTTGACAGTTTTCATCACTTTTTATGGGACTAAAAAGTAACAAGAGGGCCATGATGGCCCTGGATCGCTCACCTGATCCATAGTGTAACAAGTGGGCCCCAGAGAGGGCCATTATTGGCCCCAGGGTTTTAATGTGCATAATGTTGAGGGAGGTCTTAAAGGTGAAGCTTCATACCAAACATCAACAAAGGCTATAATTAGAACAATCTTGGCAAAGGTCCACTAGATAAAGCTACACATCAAATTTCAAAGACCTGGGCCTTGCAGTTTCAGAGAAGAAGATTTTTTTTAAAGATATTCCCTACATAAGCCTATGCAAAACCAAATGGCCCCAGGGCTATATAAATCTATGTAAAAACAAAGGGCCCCGGCCCGGGGTGGGGGCATTTGTGGCCCCAGGGCTATAATTTGAACAATCTTGGTAGAGGTCCACTAGATAAAGCTCCATACTAAATATCAAAGGCCTTGGCCTTGCAGTTTCAGAGAAGATTTTTAAAGATTTCCCTATATAAGTCTATGCAAAACCAAAGGGCCCCGGAGCGGGGACATTTTTGGTACCAGGGCTATAATTTGAATAATTTTGATAGAGGTCCACTAGATGCAGCTTCATACCAAATATCAAAGACCCAGGCCTTGTGGTTTCAGAGAAGAAGATTTTTGAAGATTTTCCCCATGTAAGTCTATGTAAAACCATAGGGCCCCAGAGTGGGGGCATTTTTGGCCCCAGGGCTATAATTTTAACAATCTTGGTAGAGGTCCATTAGATGCAACTTCATACCAAATTTCAAAGTCCTGGGCCTTGTGGTTTCAGAGAAGATTTTTAAAGATTATCCCTATATAAGTCTATGTAAAACCAAAGGGCCCCGGGACGGGGCCACTTTTGGCCCCAGCACTATAATTTGAATCATCTTGGTAGGGGTCCTTTAGAAGAAGCTTCATACCAAATATAAAAGACCTAGGCCTTGTGGTTTCAGAGAAGAAGATTTTTAAAGATTTTCCCTATATAAGTCTATGTAAAACCAAAGGGCCCCTGAGCGGGGGCATTTTTGGCCCAAGGGCTATAATTTGAACAATCTTGGTAGGGGTCCACTAGATGAAGCTTCATACAAAATATCAAAGTCCTGGGCCTTGCGGTTTCAGAGAAGAAGATTTTTAAAGATTTTCCCTATATAAGGCCATGTAAAACCAAAGGGTCCCAGTCGGAGGCTTTTTTTGCCCCAGCACTATAATTTGAACAATCTTGGTAGGGGTCCACTAGATAAAGCTTAATTCCAAATATCAAAGTCCTGGGCCTTGCAGTTTCAGAGCAGAAGATTTTTAAAGATTTTCCCTATATAAGCCTATGTAAAACCAAAGGGCCCGGCGGCGGGGACATTTTTGGCCTCAGCACTATCATTTGAATAATCTTGTTAGGGGTCTTTTAGATGAAGCTTCATACCAAATATAAAAGACCTAGGCCTTGTGGTTTCAGAGAAAAGGATTTTTAAAGATTTTCCCTATATAAGTCTATGTAAAAACAAAGGGCCCCTGAGCGGGGGCATTTTTGGCCCAAGGGCGATAGTTTGAACAATCTTGGTAGAGGTCCATTGGATGAAGCTTCATTCTAAATATCAAAGTCCTGGACCTTGCGGTTTCAGAGAAGAAGATTTTTAAAGATTTTCCCTATATAAGTCTATGTAAAACCAAAGGGCCCCTGAGCAGGGGGATTTTTGGCCCAAGGGCTATAATTTGAACAATCTTGGTAGGGGTCCACTAGATGAAGCTTCATACAAAATATCAAAGTCCTGGGCCTTGCGGTTTCAGAGAAGAAGATTTTTAAAGATTTTCCCTATATAAGCCTATGTAAAACCAAAGGGCCCCAGGTGGAGGCTTTTTTTGCCCCAGCACTATAATTTGAACAATCTTGGTAGGGGTCCACTAGATAAAGCTTAATACCAAATATCAAAGTCCTGGGCCTTGCAGTTTCAGAGCAGAAGATTTTTAAAGATTTTCCCTATATAAGCCTATGTAAAACCAAAGGGCCCGGGGGTGGGGACATTTTTGGCCTCAGCACTATCATTTGAATAATCTTGTTAGGGGTCTTTTAGATGAAGCTTCATACCAAATATAAAAGACCTAGGCCTTGTGGTTTCAGAGAAAAGGATTTTTAAAGATTTTCCCTATATAAGTCTATGTAAAAACAAAGGGCCCCTGAGCGGGGGCATTTTTGGCCCAAGGGCGATAATTTGAACAATCTTGGTAGAGGTCCAATGGATGAAGCTTCATTCTAAATATCAAAGTCCTGGACCTTGCGGTTTCAGAGAAGAAGATTTTTAAAGATTTTCCCTATATAAGGCCATGTAAAACCAAAGGGCCCCGGAACGGGGGCATTTTTTGCCCCAGCACTATAATTTGAACAATCTTGGTAGGGGTCCACTAGATAAAGCTTAATACCAAATATCAAAGTCCTGGGCCTTGCAGCTTCAGAGCAGAAGATTTTTAAAGATTTTCCCTATATAAGCCTATGTAAAACCAAAGGGCCCGGGGGCGGGGACATTTTTGGCCTCAGCACTATCATTTGAATAATCTTGTTAGGGGTCTTTTAGATGAAGCTTCATACCAAATATAAAAGACCTAGGCCTTGTGGTTTCAGAGAAAAGGATTTTTAAAGATTTTCCCTATATAAGTCTATGTAAAACTAGAGTGTTCACAAGTTTTTTCTTTAATTTGACCTACTGACCTACTTTTTGACCCGAAAAGACCTTTATTCAAACTTAGCCAAGATATTGTCACAATGACCATTCTGAGCAAGATTAATGATTTAACCAAACTTGTGGCCTCCTGAGTATTCACAAGGTTTTTCTATGATTTGACCTACTGACCTACTTTTCAACCGGACATGACCCATATTCAAACTTGACCGAGATATTGTCATGATGATCATTCTGAGCAAGTTTGATTATGATTGGACCAAAATTGTGGCCCCTAGGGTGTTCACAAGGTTTTTATATGATTTGACCCGCTGACCTACTTTTTAACCCGATATGACCCATATTCGAACTGGACTGAAATATTGTCACAATGGTCATTCTGAGCAAGTTTCATGATAATTGGACCAAAACAGTGGCCTTCAGAGTGTTCACAAGGTTTTTCTATGATTTGACCTACTGACCTACTTTTTGACCGGACATGACCCATATTCGAACTTGACCAAGATATTGTCATGATGATCATTCTGAGCAAGTTTGATTATGATTGGACCAAAATTGTGGCCTCTAGGGTGTTCACAAGGTTTTTCTATGATTTGACCCGCTGACCTACTTTTTAAGCCGACATGATCCATATTCAAACTTCACTAAAATATTGTCACAATGATCATTCTGAGCAAGTTTGATGATGATTGGACCAAAATTGTGGCCTCTCGAGTGTTCACAAGGTTTTTCTATGATTTGACCTACTGACCTACTTTTTTACCCGACATGACCCAAATTCGAACTTGACCGAGATATTGTCATGATTATCATTCTGAGCAAGTTTGATGATAATTGGACCAAAACTGTGGCCTCTAGTGTGTTCACAAGAAAAAGTTTACGCACGGACGACGCACGACGGACGACGGACGACGCACGACGACGCCGGACATCTTACTGTCACAAAAGCTCACCATGACCTTCGGTCAGGTGAGCTAAAAATAGTAGTGCATTTTGAAGAAAAGTTAGGGTTGAGTCGCAAGAAGGTTCAAAAAGTGAAAAATATAGATTTTTTTCATGAAAATACCGGCTTTTTATAGGTTTTATGAACAAAATAAAGGTTTTATAGGTTTGGCACAAAATTATAGGTTATTATAGGTTGTATAGGTTTTGCTAGGAGGCCTGCTTAATACTAAAGTAGTTTCATTCACTTAACTAGCTAACTGCATCTACCAATTTTCAGATAACAGGCTTCAATAGTTTCCGAAAAATGCACAGTTTTTACTTGGCGTAAAATTGGTCAAGGTCAACCAAGGGTCATCATTTGAACAAACTATGATAGGCCCGTCCCCAATGCCACATACCAAGTTTCATGGCAATTGGCCCTATTGGTTCTGGAGGAGCTGATTTTTTAAGGACTTTTACCATACATGGGCATGGTGGCCATCTTGGTCATGTGACCTGGACCCCACGAACAAACTTTCTTTTCTGCTTTTACCATACATGGGCATGGTGGCCATCTTGGTCATGTGACCTGGACCCGCAAACAAACTTTCTTTTTCCCCATCCCATGGACGTTTCATATGAGATTTGACTTCAATTGGCCTAGTAGTTTCAGAAGAGAAGATGTTTGAAAATGTTGACAGAAAGACAACAGATGCCAGACAACAATGGAGCCTTGCCATATAATTAGCTCACCTATGAGCCCTCGGCTCAGGTGAGCTAAAAATCCAAACAATTCAGACACCCTGGGAACTTACTGTAATTCTCCTAAAATTTTTACAAATTTGCTTCATGATCCAGCAAGGAGTCCGAAAGTTGTGGACAGAATGGCAAACAGTGTAGACCCTGATCAGACTGCTCCTGAAGGAGGCTTATCTTGCCGTTAACTACAACCCCTATCTTTGCAAACAATGTAGATCCAGATCAGATGGCTTCTGAAGAAGTCATCTGGTCTGTATCTACACTGTTTGACATTCAATTTATGAATTTGTAGGAATAAATTACATCAGGTAATCTGATTGGTTCAAAGTCAGAAATGGATGTGGCTAAACTGAATATTCAGCAAGAGAAGGGTTAAGACTGCAGGGATGCAGACTCAGCATTTTTATTTCGGCGCCAAGACTGCCATAAATAAAAATTTTGCAGTAAGTTAATGGGCATTTTTATTAAAAACTGAGGCACCCAGGCCAAAAATAGGCACCTTGGGTGACTGGGTGCCTGATAGTCTGTATCCCTGGACTGAATGTAATATTACCTGTAGGAAAGGGTCACTAACTCCGGACAGATCATGTTCCGGGCAGTAACCAGCCATAATCAATTCTTAAGGATTCTCACTGAATGTAATATTACCTGTAGGAAAGGGTCACTTACCTGACACATCATGTTCCGGAGAGTAACCAGCCATAATCAAATTCTTAAGGATTCTCACTGAATGTAATATTACCTGTAGGAAACGGCCACTAACTCCAGACACATCATGTTCCAGGGAGTAACCAGCCATAATCAAATTCTTAAGGATTCTCACTGAATGTAATATTACCTGTAGGAAAAGGTCACTAACTCCGGACACATCATGTTCCTGGGAGTAACCTGCCATAATCAAATTCTGAAGGATTCTCACTGAATGTAATATTACCTGTAGGAAAAGGTCACTAACTCCGGGACACATCATGTTCCTGGGAGTAACAAGCCATAATCAAATTCTTAAGGATTCTCACTGAATGTAATATTACCTGTAGGAAATGGTCACTAACTCCGGACACATCATGTTCCGGGGAGTAACCAGCCATAATCAAATTCTTAAGGATTCTCACTGAATGTAATATAACCTGTAGGAAAGGGTCACTAACTCCGGACACATCATGTTCCGGGGAGTAACCAGCCATAATCAAATTCTTAAGGATTCTCACTGAATGTAATATTACCTGTACGAAAGGGTCACTAACTCCCGACACATCATGTTCCAGGGAGTAACCAGCCATAATCAAATTCTTAAGGATTCTCACTGAATGTAATATTACCTGTAGGAAAGGGTCACTAACTCCCGACACATCATGTTCCGGGGAGTAACCAGCCATAATCAAATTCTTAAGGATTCTCACTGAATGTAATATTACCTGTAGGAAAAGGTCACTAACTCTGGACACGTCATGTTCCGGGGAGTAACCAGCCATAATCAAATTCTTAAGGATTCTCACTGAATGTAATATTACCTGCAGGAAAGGGTCACTAACTCCGGACACATCATGTTCCGGGGAGTAACCAGCAATAATCAAAATCTTAAGGATTCTCACTGAATGTAATATTACCTGTAGGAAAGGGTCACTAACTCCGGACACATCATGTTCCGGGGAGTAACCTGCCATAATCAAATTCTTAATTCTCACTGAATGTAATATTACCTGTAGGAAACGGTCACTAACTCCGGACACATCATGTTCCAGGGAGTTACCAGCCATAATCAAATTCTTAAGGATTCTCACTGAATGTAATATTACCTGTAGGAAGGGGTCCCTAACTCCCGACACATCATGTTCCGGGGAGTAACCAGCCATAATCAAATTCTTAAGGATTCTCACTGAATGTAATATTACCTGTAGGAAAGGGTCACTAACTCCCGACACATCATGTTCCGGGGAGTAACCAGCCATAATCAAATTCTTAAGGATTCTCACCAGCTGCGGTACCACCTGAAAAGAAGCAGGAAAAGTAAGGTAAATGGTTCACTCTCAAGTGGGATGACCGACTCGGAAGTTGCTTCGAATCTCATATGGCAGTAGAATATAATGTGAATTTTTGGTGTAGTGCAATACTGTTTGGGATCCAGCTTTCTGACTCTTATGTACAATTGTATCAAGTACCAATGTTTGTTTGTTTGTTTGATTTGAGGTTTAACATCCCCATTTTTGACCTTTGACCTCTTAGTATGACCTTGACCTTGGAGGTACCGACCTGGGTCTAGCGCACAAGCCATTGTCTCATGATGGTTAACATTTCTGCCAATAATTTCACAATCCATCCAGGAATTTGAAAGTTATTGACTGAACACTAAAAAAGTTCCCATTTTGACCTTTGACCTCTTAGTATTACCTTGACCTTTGAGGTACCAACATGGGTCATGCAAGAGACACATTGTCTCATTGTGGTTAACATTTCTGCCATGTAATTTCAAAATCCAACTACAAATAAGAAAGTTATTGACCAAACACGAAAAAAGGCCCCTTTTTTACCTTTGACCTCTAAGTATGACTTTGACCTTTGAGGTACCAAGCTGGGTCATGCATGCAACACATCCTCTCATGGTGGTTAACATTTCTGCCAAGTAATTCCAAAATCCATCTAAGAATAAGAAAGTAATTGACCAAACACGAAAAAAGGCCCCTTTTTGACCTTTGACCTCTATGTATGAACTTGACCTTTGAGGTACCAACCTGAATCGTAAGTGCTACACATTGTCTCATGGTAGTTAACATTTCTGTCAAGTTATTTCAAATTCTATCTAAAAACAAGAAAGTTATTGACAAAACATGAAAAAAAGTCCCTTTTTTACCTTTGACCTCTAAGTATGACCCTGACCTTTGAGGTACCAACCTGGTTCATGCACGTCACACATTGTCTCATGGTGGTTAACATTTCTGTCAAGTATGTTCAAAATCCGTCTAAATATAAGAAAGTTATTAACCAAAAACGAAAAAAGGCCCCTTTTTTGACCTTTGACCTCTAAGTATGACCTAGACCTTTAAGGTACCAACCTTTGTCATGATGGTTAACAATTTTCATATTTCACAAGCACACAATAAGCCTAACAAAACTATTTTCTCTCCTGTTGGTGCTCGCCACATTTAGCGAGTCATAGCAACAGATAAGGTAAGTATTTTGTGATAACTGAAGCATAGTTTTTGTCAAGTCTCCATAAAAACCTATGTTGTGGGTATTCATTAGAACCGCCTCGGCGCGGTGGCTCTTATGAGTACCGACGACATAGCTTTATATGGAGAAATAAGGAAAACTATGCTTCAATTATCACAAAATACTTACCCGGTATCTTGTCTGTTGCTATGGCCAGTCAGACTAGGGTGAGTGACTAAATTTTCACTCAACAAGACTATTTTTACCCTGTCTTGGCAAGTTTCTTTCCATGATTACATTTATGGTCTCCACAGGCCAGATACTTGAGCAAAGGGGCTTTAGTGAGCTGGTGGACAACAATTATTGCTTTAAACATTGTCACAAAATGTAAAATTTCAAATCAATTTCAACATATAACATGAAGTGTCTCAAGCTTTAACCCTGTCAGTACAGAAACCCCAAAACGGGTACACTGGCAAACAGAGCAGGCCCAGATCAGACGCCGCAAAATGCAGTGTCTGATAGGGGCCTACACTGTTTGCAAAACATTCATCCATTTTACCAAATGAATTTTGAAGAAAACACAACCTGACACGCCTTAATTTTGAAATGGACTCCTGCTACATATAATGTGTGTGTGAATTCGGGTTTAACGTCGCTTTCAACAATTTTTCAGTCATATCAGGAGGGCCTGCTAGGTGGCAGATTCCATTTGGTACAAAAAAGGTTAAAACCAATGATGGTCACATTTTAGCATAGGGGTCCTGGGTTTGAGTTCCAAAAAAGATGTCATGTGTCGTGGCCTTTGGCAAGTTAATTATATAGCTTCACCTCAGTGTAAATATATATAGTGAAATTGTACTTATTTTTGCATATACCATTTTATATGTTTTTCTAGATTCTTGCATATTAGCTGTTATAAAAGATGGCCGTTTACATATTTTTTCCTATTTGTTACCATTATGATCCTAAGTATGGGGAAACTTAGGCCTTAGCAAATAGTGTAACCCCAGATCAGACTGCTCCAAGGAGCAGTCTGATCTGGGTCTTCACTGTTTACCATTCTGTCTGCACCTTTTGGACTCCTTGCTGGATCGTGAAACTAATTTCTTTATATTTTAGGAGCAGTACAGTAAGTCCTCAAGGTGTTTTTAGGATCTTTATTGCATTCACAAAATTCTTACATTCACATGAATTAACCCATTATCCTGCTGAATATTCAGTTTAGCCACACCTACTTCTGACTTTGAACCAATCAGATTACTTGATGTAATTTATTCTCAGAAATCCATGAACTGAATGTCAAACAGTGTAGATCCTGATCAGATGGCTTCTTCAGAAGCCATCTGATCTGGATCTACACTGTTTCCAAAGATAGGGGTTGTCGTGAAGTGCAGGATAAGAGTTACTGTTCTTAGAATTTTGCTGATCACTAAATTCTTGAACGTAAGTACATTGCAAAATTTTGTATAATTACAGTAAATGTACAATACATATTAGGACCCCGCCCATCAGGGCTTGAAGAAATATATGGGCTGCATGATGCTTCCACGCAGAGCTGAATCCGACCTGCACATGTGTACTGGTAAACCGCTTTGAGGATTTAAGCCTGCCCAGGCAAAGCGTTGCAAGTCAGACTGTCCAAGCTTATAAACCCTATTGGTTTCATTGGGCGACAGGGCTTGAGATGTCATTTCATCTCAGTGTCAGGTAAGAGTCCACAAAATTGGAAGCAACGTCTCCAAAATGACCTTTACGGTGTTGATTGGGACGTTAAACCTCAAATCAAACAAACAAAGCATGTATATTGTATGAGTTCTCTTGATCAATCACAATAAAATCTCTTCCTAAAAAGTGACTGTTAATATGGGAGTTTGAGTTTTAGGTCCCATTAACAACAAAGGTCATATGGGAACGGGACCATGGTTTAAGTCTGGACTGTTAATAAAAATTATTGTTACCATTACTTGTAATATCATTATTGAACCACAACCTTGTTAAAACATTGTTCGTTATAACATTGTTTTGAATATAACACTGTTGAAAGTTGGATCCCAAAATGTATAGATTGTATCGAAAACAAGATCTGTCGCATGACAGCATAGCTCGCCTGTTTCACGCCTTCAAGATATGAACCATGAAGTATAGGTCATACTCACCTACATATATTTTGTGGTCAATCATCAGGTCACATGGAACATATATTCTAGATATTACATTTCAGAATCTCAAATAGTGTCTTAATTATAGGGCAAACCTACGTGGCCTAATGGATAAGAGCGCTGACTCTTAGTCATTAGGTCTCTCACCGCCGTGGGTTCGAGCCTCCCTCGGGTCACGTGTGAGACGCCAAGTTCTGCAACAGAAGGTCAGGTGGTTTTTCTCCGGGTACTCCGGTTTACGCCCACCTATGATTAACGATCGGCTCGATATGAGTGAAATAATCTTGAAAGGGCCGTAAAACCCAAACCAAAAAAAAAAATATATAGGGCAAAATCATTGAACCATGAAAATAGGTCACACTGACCTGGATATATTTCTATGTCAATCATCTGGTCACATGGAATTCATTATTCAGATATGAAGTTTCTCCATCAAATAGTATTCAAGATAATTGGTAAAATCACTGAACCATGAAATATAGGCCACACTGACCTTGCTATATTTTGAAGTCAATCATGGGGTCACATGGTACTAATAATCCAGGTATGACAACACTCCATCAAATAGTATTCAAGATAATAGGCAAAATCACTGAACCATGAAATATACGTCACACTGACCTAGATATATTTGGTGGTCAATTGTCAGGTCACATGGAACTAATAATCCAGGTATGACATTTCTCCATCAAATAGTATTCAAGATAACAGGCAAAATCACTGAACCATGAAATATAGGTCACAGTGACCTAGATATATTTTGAGGTCAATCATGGGGTCACATGGCACTAATATCGCAGGTATGACATTTCTCCAACAAATAGTCTTCAAGATATAAGGCAAAATCACTGGACCGTGAAATGTAGGTCACCATGACCTTCACCCTTTTACACTTAAACCAATGTCACATGGTTGGCTAATATACTGGACTGCAAAAGAAATGCAACTCCAAATATAAATGTGAGTATTTGCAGAAATAATCATGTTTGCAGAAAATCGATTTAATGACGCAATAATATTATCATTCCTGAATGTAACTACTATAGAGAGGTCAATTTCCAGTGAGAATGTTTGGAACACAAATCCATTTTGTCATAGAGGTAGTCATTTCACAAGTTCAAAACATAAGCAGTCAATAGCGAGTATGTCCTCCATTTGCATTCAGTCCTGCATGCACACGCCTGGTCATGGACAGGATTAAACGACTGATCTCTGCCTGGAGAATAGCATTCCACTCCTGTATGAGCATGAGACGCAAGGTTTGATGCGTTGTTGGCGGCTGGGGGTGGTTACGATCGCACCTATCCAAGACGTCCCACAAATGTTCTATAGGAGAGCGATCTGGACTATGTGGAGGCCAATGCATCAGGTCAACGTTGTTTTTCTGGAGAAATGCCAATGCTGAGCCTCACTACATGCGCCTGAGCGTTATCCAATTTTGTGCTGTCGTACATATGGAATAACTACCGGTCGTAAACGACATCAACGTAACGCCGAGCCGTCAAAGATCCATCATGGAATACCAGGGGCATTCTATGACCATAAGATATGCCAGCCCACACCATCAACCCACCGCCTCCAAATTGATCACGTTCAACCAAACAATTGGCTCGATAAGGCTCTCCGTCACGCCTATACATACATTGTCAGCTCTGTACAACAAGTACCTGGACTTGTCAGAAAACATTACGTTACGCCACTGACAAAGGGGAAACAGGTTTGGCCTACCGTATGTTGTGTGAGCCGCGCAATTCTAACCTGAAGTCGTTGTGGTGTTAATGGCATAACAATGTACGGACGACGAGGACGTAAGCCAAACTCTCGAAGGCGATTCCTGACAGTATCTGCACTTATTTGATGTTGTGTGTTTCGTGTGTCACCTGAGACGTCTCGACGGCTGTATGGAACCGATTACGAAGGTGGGATAAACGGATATATCGGTCCTGTTGACGTGTCGTGACGCATGGACGTCCACTTCTGGGCCTGTCATTTGTCGTTTCCGTTTGATGTAGACGCTGGTACAAGCGAGTTATCGTCGATTTACTCACTTGGAAGTTCCTGGCGATGACAGCCTGAGACGCCCAATGTAGAAGAATTTGGACCGCTACCTTACGTTGATCTTGCGTCAACTTATCATATTCCGTAGAGAAATTTGTCCTGACTTTAGAAACCTAAACACCAGGTAACACAATATGCCAATATGATGAGGTTACTGTATACATTTAATGTATTGCACGAGGAAATGTTGAAACAACGAATTGCCAAGTGCAGTGTTACACTTTACAGATATCGCCCAAATGTTTTCTGCATAAGAAAGTTTAAAAAGTATGAAAGTAAATCGCAAAATGATTTTTCAGTCAACCTGATGGTCACATGAAAATATTTTGGGTTAAAAAATTGCATTTCGTTTTCGGTTCAGTATATAGAACTAATTGTGTGTCTATAACTTGTTAGCATAATGGAACAAGAGGCCAAAGAGGGCCTGTCGCTCCACCGGCTAACTTCAGACAATTGTCATATTTATTACATTAACCAATGGTATACTAGTGGACTCTTCTATTGCTATATGTTGGACCAGTCCATTTGTCATATAAGGGGTGTCAGGCCTATTTTTTTCTATTTTTGATGGAAAATTCTGTTAGCAAATAGTGCAGGCCCTGATCAGACATGGTGTTCTGTGGGGTCTGATCTGGGCCAGCACTGTTTGCCAAGGTACCCATTTAGGGTTTTCCCGCATGCAATGGGTAAAAAAGAAACAAGTGATCCACCCAAGGAATGTCCATTCTATATTTTTTGGACCCCAGAGCCATGGTTGGCAGGATTTATGTGAGTGACCATTTGGCATTGCTCCGTTCTAAATATCTAAAGCTCTGGGCCTTATGGTTTCAGAGAAGAAGACTTTTTTTAAGTTTTTCCTATTATAAGTCTATGGGAACTAATATGCCTCTGGGCGTGACCAATTTTTTACCCCAGGGGCATTGTTGGCAGGATTTATTTGAGTGACCACTTGACGTTGCTGCATACTTAATATCTAAGCTCTGGGCACTGATGGTTTCAGAGAAGATTTTTGTCAGTTTTTCCCAGTATAAGTCTATGGGAGCTTATGGGCCTCAGGGTGTGGCCAATTTGGACCCCAGGGGCATAGTTGGCAGGATTTATGCAGATGAATACTTCAAGTTGCTACATACTAAGCTCTTGGCCTTATGGTTTCAGAGGAGAAAAGTTTCAAGATTTTGTCATTACTAGTCTATGGGAGCTACTAAGCACCGGGGCGTTGCCAATTTGGACTCAAGAGTCATAGTTCGCAGGACTTAGTAGGTGACCACATAACTTTGCTACATACTACAGTTCAACCTGTATTAAGCAAGTGCCTAAGGGATAGTCAAAATATGCTTGCTTAAGACAGGTTCTTGCTTAATACAGGTGAAATTTAACACATCTGCCTTTCTTGGGAACTGAATGCCTGCTTGCTTAAGACAGGTTGCTTGCTTAATAGAGGTGGCCACTAAGACAGGTTTTACTGTAAATGTCTTAGCTTTAGGCTTTATGGTTTCAGAGAAGAAGTTTTTCCGTTTATTGGTCTATGGAAGCTAATGAGCCAAAGGTGGTGGCCATGGCGGCCATGTTTTTTGTCTGATCAAAATTTCTTCAATGAATCTGACAATGGTAGACACAAGGAACATTCATGAAAATTAAGAACGAAATCCATTTAGCGGTTTTGGAGGAGAAGATTAAAAAAAACAAAGATCCCTTTATGAGTCTATGGAAGCTAATTAGCCAATGGGCGTGTCCATGGCGCCATGTTTTTTGTCTGATCAAAATTGCTTCAAGGAATCTGACAGAGGTCCACCCAAGGAACATTCATGCAAAGTAAGAATGAAATCCATTACGTTGAGCGGTTTTGGAGGAGAAGGTTTTTAAAACTTTTCCCCATATAAGTCTTTGAAAGCTAATGAGCCAAGGGGCATGGCCATGGCAGTCATGTGGGGCATGGCCATGGTGGCCATGTTTTTTGCCTGATCCAAATTCCTTCAAGGAATCTGACAGAGGTCCACCCAAGGAACATTCATGCAAAATAAGAATAAAATCCATTGAGCGGTTTTGGAGGAGAAAGTTTTTAAATATTTTTTTTTGCTTTCGATGCCATTTTGTTCTGCATGTAACAAAATTCTTTGAAGGAATTCAGAAGAGGACTATGTGAGAAACATTCCTGTGAAGTTTGGTTACAATCGACCAAGTAGTTAAGGAGGAAATGTTTAAAGAAAAAAGTTAACGCACGGATGCACAACCGCACAGACGCACAACAGACACAGGGCCATAACATAAGACCCGCCGGTCTTTGGCCAGTGGAGCTAAAAAATGAACAGATTTATGTTTTTATTTCTTTATTTATTTATTTTTTCCTTTCCTCCGTCGGATTCGGTATGCCTCCCTTTTCAACTAAGCCATTTTAACCCTCAGGGATCTGGAGAACTGTTGACACTGTAGTATAATTAGGTCTAATAAATCAATCTCCCTCAGTATTTTGAAACATCAAGTCGTATAAATAGAGTTTGTGTTGAAAACATCAGTTCTATCACCAGTGTGATGGGCATGTGAAATTTCTGATGTTTTTGAATTTTAGAATGACAATTTGTAGGTGGACCTCTATAGATATGTGATAGTCAGCAAAATTGGAGGAGATTAATTCAGATACAGGAAGGTACTTTTAAATAAATAAATAAATAAATAAACAAGAACTTTTGAAGAAGAGAAGACTTTTTTAACATTACACTACATGTTATATAGTGAAAATAAACCCCGCCCACTGCAGCCATGTTTTATGTCGGATCAAAATTTCTTCAAGGAATCTGACAGAGGTCCACCCAAGGAACATGCATGCCAAATAACTATGAAATAAAACAAGAACTTTTGCAGAAAATATTTTCAGCATTACACTATATGTTAAATAGTGAAAATAAGCCTCGCCATGGCGGCCATGTTTTTTTGTAAGATCAAATTTTTTTCAAGGAATCTGACAACAGTCATTCATGCAAATTACAATGAAATCCCACAAGTACTTTTGCAGAAAATGATTTTTTAGCATTACGTTATATGATAAATAGTGAAAATAAGCCCCGCCAATGGCGGCCATGTTTTTTGTCGGATCAAAATTTCTTCAAGGAATCTAAAAGAGGTCCACCCAAGGAACATTCATGCAAAATAAAAACAAGGCATCGCATGCAATACAAATCCCCTCGCACTAGACAACTTCGTGTGTGGAAAACACTGAAATGGCAAAAGTCCAACTTGCTTGAGATATTATCATATGCAACATTTGTGTAAAGTTTGTTTAAAAACCCTCCAATTAATGTACATTCTAGAGTGATGACGTTTCTCTAAAAATAGCCATAGTGACCTTGACTTGAGGCCATGACCACGAAAGTAGATCTTGCTCAAGATATTATCATAAGCATCTTTTGTGTGAAGTTATATTAAAATCTGTTAATAAATGTAGGCGGTAGAGCGATGACAAAGTTTTTCTAAAGATAGCCACAGTGACCTTGACTTTGAGGTCATGACCTTGAAAGCCGAAGTAAGTCGAGATATTATCATAAGAAACATTTGTGTGAAGTTCTATTACAATCCATCATTAAATGTAGGCGCTAGAGCGATGACAAAGTTTTTCTAAAAATAGCCACAGTGACCTTGACCTTGAAAGTCTAAATAGCTCGAGATATTGTCATAAGGAACATTTGTGTGAAGTTATATTGAAATTTGTGAAAAAATGTAGTCACTAGAGCAATGACAAAGTTTTTCTAAAAATAGCCACAGTGACCTTGACCTTGAAACTCAAACTCGCTCGAGGTATTGTCATAAGGAACATTTGTGTGAAGTTATATTGAAATGGATGAAGAAATGTAAGCGCTAGAGCCATGACAAAGTTTTTCTAAAAATAGCCACAGTGACCTTGACCTTGAAAGTGGAACTCACTAGAGATATTGTTATAAGGAACATTTGTGTGAAGTAATATTGAAATTGGTGAAAAAAATGTAAGCGCTAGAGCAATGACAAAGTTTTTCTAAAAATAGCCACAGTGACCTTGACCTTGAAAGTCAAACTCGTTCGAGGTATTGTCATAAGCAACACTTGTGTGAAGTTATATTGAAATCAGTGAAGAAATGTAGGCGCTAGAGCGATAACAAAATTTTCTAAAAATAGCCATAGTGACCTTGACCTTGAAAGTCGAAATGGTGAGATATTGTCATAAGGAACATTTGTGTGAAGTTATATTGAAATCGATGAAGAAATGTAAGCGCTAGAGGGATGACGAAGTTTTTCTAAAAATAGACACAGTGACCTTGACCTTGAAAGTGGAACTCGCTAGAGATATTGTCATAAGGAACATTTGTATGAAGTTATATTGAAATTGGTGAAGAAATGTAAACGCTAGAGCGATGACAAAAGTTTTTCTAAAAAATAGCCACAGTGACCTTGACCTTGACCTTGAGGCCTTGACATTGATAGTCGAACCCGCTTGAGATATTGTCATAAGGAACATTTGTGTGAAGTTATATTGAAATCAGTGAAGAAATATAGGCGATAGAGCGATGACAAAGTTTTTTCTAAAAATAGCCACAGTGACCCTGACCTTGAGGCCATGAGTTGGAAAGTCGACTCTCTCTGGAGATATTTTTATAAGGAACATTTGTGTGAAGTTATATTGAAATTGGTGAAGAAATGTAGGCGCTAGAGCGATGAAAATGTTTTTCTAAAAATAGCCACAGTGACCTTGACCTTGAGGTCATGACCTTGAAAGTCCAACTCGCTCAAGATATTGTCATAAGGAACATTTGTGTGAAGTTATATTGAAATCAGTGAAGAAATGTAGGAGCTAGAGCGATGACAAAGTTTTTCTAAAAATAGCCACTGTGACCTTGACCTTGAAGCCATGACCTTGAAAGTGGAACTCGCTCAAGATATTTTTATAAGGATCATTTGTGTGAAGTTATATTGAAATTGGTGAAGAAATGTAAGCGCTAGAGCGATGACAATGTTTTTCTAAAAATAGCCACAGTGACCTTGACCTTGAGGTCATGACCTTGAAAGTCCAACTCGCTCGAGATATTTTTATAAGGATCATTTGTTTGAAGTTATATTGAAATTGGGGGAGAAATGTAGGCGCTAGAGCCATGACAAAGTTTTTCAAAAAATAGCCAGAGTGACCTTGACCTTGAGGTCATGACCTTTAAAAGTCGATCTTGCTCCAGATATTGTCGTAAGGAACGTTTGTGTGAAGGTATATTAAAATCGGTCAAGAAATGTAGGCGCTAGAGCGATGACAAAAGTATGTACGTACATTGCGCTAGAGCGATGACAAAAGTACGTACTTACGTACGTACGTACGTACGGGACAAATGCTATATCCCCCCTCACAACTATGTTGTGCGAGGGGATAATGAAATCCAACAGGTGGGTTTGGAGGAGAAGATGTTTAAAGATTTTTAATTTTTTGTGTGGTTTTGTTGCCATGGCAACCAGAGTTCTGGGTGTAACAAAATTCTTTGAAGGAATTTAGAAGAGGACTAAGTAAGGAACATTCCTGTGAAGTTTGGTTACAATTGGCCCAGTAGTTTAGGAGGAGAAGATGTTTTAGCATTACACTATATGTTAAATAGGGAAAATAAGCCCCGCCCATGGCGGCCATGTTTTTTGTCGGATCAAAATTTCTTCAAGGAATCTGAAAGGGGTCCACCCAAGGAACATTCATGCAAAATAAAAATGAAATCCAATAGGTGGTTTTGGAGGAGAAGATTTTTAAAGATTTTTAATATTTTGTGTTGTTTTGTTGCCATGGCAACCAGAGCTCTGGGTGTAACAAAATTCTATGAAGGAATTTAGAAGAGGACTAAGTAAGTAACATTCCTGTGAAGTTTGGTTACAATGGGCCCAATAGTTTAGGAGGAGAAGATGTTTTAGCATTACACTATATGTTAAATAGGGAAAATAAGCCCCGCCCATGGCGGCCATGTTTTTTGTCGGATCAAAATTTCTTCAAGGAATCTGAAAGAGGTCAACCCAAGGAACAGTCATGCAAAATAAAAATGAAATCCAACAGGTGGTTTTGGAGGAGAAGATTTTTTAAATATTTTTATTTTTTTTTGGTTTTGTTGCCATGGCAACCAGAGTTCTGGGTGTAACAAAATTCTTTGAAGGAATTTAGAAGAGGACTATGTAAGGAACATTCCTGTGAAGTTTGGTTACAATTGGCCCAGTAGTTTAGGAGGAGAAGATGTTTAAAGAAAAAGTTACAACGGACACAACGGACGCACAACGGACGCACAACGGACACAGGGCCATGACAATAGCCCCGCCCCGCTGGCCTTCGGCCAGTGGAGCTAAAAAGTATATAACAAATTACAAAGGTGTCCTAGATTTTGACCCCTAGCCCCATCCCATCACCACTTCTAGGCATGAACCCAGGGGTGCTATGTCTTGGAATCTCAGAAGACACTTCCAGGTATCCAAGTTGTAAAATACGTATGCTTTGTTATGGTCTGTTGAGATATAAACATTTCCAAAACTTTAACACAGTTTTACAGAGGTGTTCTAGGTTTTGATCCCTAGCCCCATCCCATCACCACTTCTAGGCATGAACCCAGGGGTGCTTTGTCTTGGAATCTCAGAAGACACTTCCAGGTATCCAAGTTGTAAAATACGTATGCTTTGTTATGGTCTGTTGAGATATAAACATTTCCAAAACTTTAACACAGTTTTACAGAGGTGTTCTAGGTTTTGACCCCTAGCCCCACCCCGGGGCATGAACCCAGGGGTCTGCTGTCTTTGAATGTCAGAAGACCCACCCAAGTACGTAAGTTCCAAATATGAGTGCTCTGTGATGAGTGACTGTTGAGATATAAGCATCTGAAAAACTTTAACGCAGTGTGACGGGAACGCACATGCCCACATCCGAGGTGACAACAATAGCTCTCCATGTACTTTGTACAGGCGAGCTAATGACCATAAATGTTCATTTTTCTATATAATCTATACATTTTTGATTGGATATAACACGGTTGTTTAACTAACATGGTTTCTGCTTTGGGGTTTGGACCCCATTAAGAGTGTTAAGAGGTTGTGGTGTTCTATTATTATTATTGTTAATGGTTATTGTGTCATCAGGTCTGGTTAAATTTTCGTATATTATGGTTAATTAAACTGATATATTTAGAAGAATATTCAGCCATTTCTACAACAGTTGCTTTTCAGCAAACTCAACATTGATTCAGTGATTGACTGATTCTTTCAGGTTTAACGACACATCAACCCTTGTGGGTCATTTTGTGTCATCTCCAAGAGAAAGGGAGAAAAGAGATAGTAGAGGAGATGAAAGTGAGGGACAGAGGAGAAAGAGGAAAGTGTTAAACTCAGCACATCCGAAAAAAGGAATGAGGGGGTCTGCTCTTAATGGAAAGAATTAGCTCCCTTTAAGAGCAGACCAATGTTGTTCAGGGAACTAAGAATATATTTTTGGTTAGTTTTATGGCCCTTCACTTATATTGAGCTGATCATTAATCAGAGGTGGGTGAAAACTGGAGTATCAAGAGAAAAGAAAACTAAAATCAAACATAAAATTCCACAACCTTCTTAACCCATAACATGCCAATCACAACAATTGTCATCTGCTTTGGAGTTCCTAGAGGAGCAGTCTGGTCTGGGTCCCATTGTTTGCAACAATGACATTTAAAGCAACCGGCAGACAAGAAATCTTGACAATTGTCATCATATGGGTTAATTACAGTAGAACTTCGATGACTCGAACACCGGTGGCTCGTTTACCACGGATGTGTCGAACCCATTCTTGAGCCCCTAGCGAAATCCTCTACACAAGGAATAGTGGGGGATAATTAAGGAGATTTTAGTCTTTTATCATGCAAATGTATGCTGTGTGTACTCATTAGAATCGCCTCGATGAGGCGATTCTAATGAGTACACACAGCATTATAGAACACCGAAAAGATGTCTAAAAGTATCTAGTTATGCGTCCTGACAGTAACCTCAGTGGGTCAAACTACCCCTGTCTCGAACAGATTTTCGAGGTCCCAAAGGTCGAGCCATTGAAGTTCGACTGTAATTTTAAGTGGCACAATTGTGGTAATGTTTTGTTTGAGTAATATTCAAGTAAGTAGGTGAACTTAAGTGCAAGAACAGAATTATAAGAACAGGGGTGTAGTGGCTGTATGATAATGTGTATCTATCAATCTACTTATACCGCGATCGGTCACATTTGACCATTACTCAAAGGTGTACATTACATACATTCTCCAACCTCGGTAGCTCAGTTGAATGCGCATCTGACTGGTGATCAGGAGGACGCAGGTTCGATACCTCCAGGGTCCGCAACATTCTTTCGTGGAGATTGATCATGAAACCTTTTCTATGGTCATTCTCTCCCTTCCGCTGCTTCGAGAAGGGCAGTTGTCAGTTTCTGGCGAAAGAATGTGCACGGTACTGGTTAACTGCTTACGTATAAGCCTGCCCAGGAAAAGTGAGGATAGGTAAACTGACGAGCTAAAAAATGACCTAAATAGTGTTGACTGGGCCTTTAAACTCCAATACAAACAAACAT
Organism: Lucinisca nassula; assembly: GCA_963580285.1. Taxonomy (NCBI): domain Eukaryota; kingdom Metazoa; phylum Mollusca; class Bivalvia; order Lucinida; family Lucinidae; genus Lucinisca; species Lucinisca nassula. The sequence goes on along the minus strand of OY757017.1, from coordinate 66,957,065 downwards.
TACATACATTCCAGATTTACAGGATGAAAGCCTAGACAGTAATCACCATTATTAACCCTTATCTTGCTGAATATTCATTTAAGCCACACCCATTTCTGTCTATCAACCAATCAAATCACTTGATGTAATTTATTACTACAAATTCATAAACTGAATGTCAAACAGTGTAGATCCTGATCAGATGGCTTCTTCAGAAGCCATCTGATCTGGATCTACACTGTTTGCAAAGATAGGGGTTGTCGTGAACAGCATGATAAGGGTTAAACAGGCAATCAGTTCTGTTATCAAGTGGTTAAAGGTGCACTATTGAGCTACCGGGTCTCAAATTTTTTTTTCTTGTTTTTATCTTCAATGCATACTCCTTTGTCATGTGTACACTTTTGGAGCCAAATACAGCTTCAGAACTTTGTGAAAATGGTCGTTTTCATTCGTGTTTACCCTTCGCTCTGAACATGCGTTCGGAATTTCTGTTCTAAAAATAAATCTGTCACTTTACACATACATGGCGACAGTATCGTCTCTGAGTGTCGTTACTTATGGCATGGTATTCAGTGTCATATTTTTTTCCGATTCAGGCATGGCCTAAGCAAACAAGGCCAAAAATGAACGTCGCATAATGTCATATATGGGGATTCTATTTTTGTCAGGAACTAAAACTAGATCTAACTAGTGTTCGAAACCTAGTTAGGGAATCCCTCTCAAACTCGTTTACCTGTCGTCATAATTGTTCACATTTTTGCATAAAATGCATTCATTTGTATTGTTTTAAAGAAAAATACCGGCCATATGTATTTTATTTTTGGCAGCATTTTTTCCAGATAGCTTAATAATGCACCTTTAAGCTGGGTATTTGGATAATTTTTAGTTCTCGTTCTCGGGGAAAAACCTATGTGGTGGATATTCATTAAACCTTTCTCGGAAAGGTGGTTCAAATGAATACCCACAACATAGTTTTATATGGAGAAATAAGGAAAATTACCTTTCCATTATCAGAGAAATAAGGAAAATTATCTTTCCATTATCAGAGAAATAACGAAAATTATCTTTCCATTATCAGAGAAATAAGGAAAATTGTCTTTCCATTATCAGAGAAATAAGGAAAATTATCTTTTCATTATCAGAGAAATAAGGAAAATTATCTTTCCATTATCAGAGAAATAATGAAAATTATCTTTCCATTATCAGAAATTTGATGTTAGAAAGCAAAGCTTCTTTTATGACAGTCTCATATAACCTGTATTTTCTGATTTATTATAACTAACCCTTATCCTGCTGAATAAACTGATTCAGCCACACCCATTGCTGACTATCAGCCAATCAAATTACTGGATAGAACATATTTGTTCAATTCATAAACAGTGTAGATCCTGATCAGATGGCTTCTTCAGAAGCCATCTGATCTGGATCTACACTGTATGCAATGGTAGGGGGTTTTCATGCTCAGTGGGATAAGTGTTAAGATCATTATTACACCACTACCTCATTAAAACATGGTTCATTATAACATGCTTTTCAATATAACACAGTTGCAAGATGGATCCCAAAAATGAATCCCCAAAAATGTATAGATTATATAGAAAATGACCATAATGTATAGATTATATAGAAAATGACCATAAATGGTCATTTTTCTATATAATCAATACATTTTTGTTTGGATCTAACACTGTTATTTAACTAACAAGGTTTCTGCTTTGGACCCCAACAACAGTGTTGTAAAGGGGTTGTGGTGTTTTCCAAAACTCACAAAAGGGGGCGTAAATCTGTCTGTCTGAAACTATATGTGAACCAGGACATGAGAGATAATTTGTGTCTTCTGATATCAAGTTTATCAGGCAAGGCTTCGAGAACACTTGTAGAATCGCAAGGCTTGCTGTGCGATTCTCAAACTTTCTAAAAGCCGAGCCTGATAAACTTGTTATCGAATTATACAAATCTGGTAGTCTATTTATCAGTTGATCCCCTTGTACACTCTTATATAGGCAATTTACGATCAATAATCGATTGTCTTAAGTACGCCCCGACATTCCAGCGTGCAATAATTGGTTGATATATTTAGTATCAGCTGACTGTAATATTTTCTATGATATTTTCCAATTTTTCCAGTAATAACATTTTTGCCATTTTTCCAGTAGTGCGGGTCATTCATAAAAGTGTAATGTCAAGCTGACCTGATAAAGCTCACTTGTCCTGAGATAGCTTACCTTTATCAGGTCAAGGTGTTAAAATGCGATTAATATAGGGGGTAACTGATAAAAGGGAGCTTACTGCATAAGTGACCAGCAAAGGCTAATGCATGCCTGTCCAAATCCTCATTCTCACCAGAGCGAACAATTTATGATGCAGACATTTGTGAGAATTGCTGCATCGAGGCAATTCTAATGTATCACAACATGTGTTGACTGACGAAAGGACCCTTTGCTTGTATGTTTTGAAGTTTAACAGCACAGTCCACACTATTAAGGACATACAGTGTATCAAGCCAGTTAGTTTTACTGGGCAGGCTTATGAGTAAGTGGTTAACAAGTACAGTGCACATTCTTTCACAAGGAACTGACAAGTGCCCTTCTTGAATAAGCTGAAGGGAGAGAATGACAAAAAAACTAGAATACTGTCGATGGCGCGCCATTGCAAATCCCCACGCTTTCTACAGAGGGGGCCAAGTACCCAAAACCCCTCACCCTGGGTCCTAATTTGACCCCAGGGTAAAAATATTACCTGTATTATATTCTACTAATCATGCCCTTCAATTTGATATGCTACATGACTATGTTCCAAAAAACTTAAATTGTGACCCTTTGACTCCTCCCCCAGGGCCCCAATCTGACCCCAGGGTCAAAATTTTACTTGTATTGTATTCTACTAATCCCCCCTTCAATTTGATATTCCATATGACTTTATTCGGTAAAATTTCAATTTTGACCCCCCACCCCACCCCAAGTCCGACCCCTTGGGCATGACCCCGGGGGCTGCAGCCAAAATCCCGTTCAATATGTGTTACATATATCATTAATCATTACTTATGCAAAGTTTGGTTTCAAAATCTATAAAATTGACTTTGAAATTTAATTTAATTGATATTTGACCTTTTGACCTCTCCCCAAGGCCCCTGGGGGAGGGGCCAAAAATAAATGTGACGTTGCACGCCCTCATCATGTAAGGAAGCTGTGTACCAAATTTGGTTACATTCCAACCAGTGGTTAAGGAGGAAATAGCGTGACGGACGGACTGACAGATAGACGGATGGAGGCATTCACAATATCCCCAAACGCTTTTTTTAAAAGCGTGGGGATAACAAAACATTAATAACCTATTATACTGTCATTTCGAGATCCTTTATCATGGCAAATTCATTTTCAGTAAAACCTTAGGGTACCAATTGTTGTTAATAATAAGATTGATCTCTGTAATGTCTCTTATTATGGGATCTTTCTGGTCATACTTAAACTTCTAAAAATCAAATACTGATTAAACCATTTGAGCCCCGCCAAGCGAATTTGTGTCTTCTAGCATTCCGTCATGACAAATTTTAACTGCACATGCCCAGCCATTCAGAGGGGCCAGGGATATGGCTTTCTGTCTGAAGGTTCCTCTTGATTCACTGCTTGTATGAGCGAGCAGCAAAGGTTCTGGCGAGACTGCGCATAGGCGATAAGTAACAAAATCGCTTGACGGGGCCCATTTTGTCCTAAACAATATTCTGTGTATACACCACAACCTCATTGAATACTGTTGGTTATAACATTATTTGGTTCAAGATGGATACCAAAATTGCGTAGATTAAATATAAATACTAGAAATGCATCCTTAGGACACAGATGCCCCCGCCTGAAAATATTTTGATGTTAGTATTTAACCTTCGACCGCTAAGTTTTTGCGTGAAACAAATTGTCTCATGATGGTTAACATTTTGCCAAGTAATTTCCAAATTCATCCCGGAACAACAAAGATATTGAGCAGACACACACAAAAACAAGAGGGCCATGATGGCCCTGGATCGCTCACCTGATCCATAGTGTAACAAGTGGGCCCCAGAGAGGGCCATTATTGGCCCCAGGGTTTTAATGTGCATAATGTTGAGGGAGGTCTTAAAGGTGAAGCTTCATACCAAACATCAACAAAGGCTATAATTAGAACAATCTTGGCAAAGGTCCACTAGATAAAGCTACACATCAAATTTCAAAGACCTGGGCCTTGCAGTTTCAGAGAAGAAGATTTTTTTTAAAGATATTCCCTACATAAGCCTATGCAAAACCAAATGGCCCCAGGGCTATATAAATCTATGTAAAAACAAAGGGCCCCGGCCCGGGGTGGGGGCATTTGTGGCCCCAGGGCTATAATTTGAACAATCTTGGTAGAGGTCCACTAGATAAAGCTCCATACTAAATATCAAAGGCCTTGGCCTTGCAGTTTCAGAGAAGATTTTTAAAGATTTCCCTATATAAGTCTATGCAAAACCAAAGGGCCCCGGAGCGGGGACATTTTTGGTACCAGGGCTATAATTTGAATAATTTTGATAGAGGTCCACTAGATGCAGCTTCATACCAAATATCAAAGACCCAGGCCTTGTGGTTTCAGAGAAGAAGATTTTTGAAGATTTTCCCCATGTAAGTCTATGTAAAACCATAGGGCCCCAGAGTGGGGGCATTTTTGGCCCCAGGGCTATAATTTTAACAATCTTGGTAGAGGTCCATTAGATGCAACTTCATACCAAATTTCAAAGTCCTGGGCCTTGTGGTTTCAGAGAAGATTTTTAAAGATTATCCCTATATAAGTCTATGTAAAACCAAAGGGCCCCGGGACGGGGCCACTTTTGGCCCCAGCACTATAATTTGAATCATCTTGGTAGGGGTCCTTTAGAAGAAGCTTCATACCAAATATAAAAGACCTAGGCCTTGTGGTTTCAGAGAAGAAGATTTTTAAAGATTTTCCCTATATAAGTCTATGTAAAACCAAAGGGCCCCTGAGCGGGGGCATTTTTGGCCCAAGGGCTATAATTTGAACAATCTTGGTAGGGGTCCACTAGATGAAGCTTCATACAAAATATCAAAGTCCTGGGCCTTGCGGTTTCAGAGAAGAAGATTTTTAAAGATTTTCCCTATATAAGGCCATGTAAAACCAAAGGGTCCCAGTCGGAGGCTTTTTTTGCCCCAGCACTATAATTTGAACAATCTTGGTAGGGGTCCACTAGATAAAGCTTAATTCCAAATATCAAAGTCCTGGGCCTTGCAGTTTCAGAGCAGAAGATTTTTAAAGATTTTCCCTATATAAGCCTATGTAAAACCAAAGGGCCCGGCGGCGGGGACATTTTTGGCCTCAGCACTATCATTTGAATAATCTTGTTAGGGGTCTTTTAGATGAAGCTTCATACCAAATATAAAAGACCTAGGCCTTGTGGTTTCAGAGAAAAGGATTTTTAAAGATTTTCCCTATATTAGTCTATGTAAAAACAAAGGGCCCCTGAGCGGGGGCATTTTTGGCCCAAGGGCGATAGTTTGAACAATCTTGGTAGAGGTCCATTGGATGAAGCTTCATTCTAAATATCAAAGTCCTGGACCTTGCGGTTTCAGAGAAGAAGATTTTTAAAGATTTTCCCTATATAAGTCTATGTAAAACCAAAGGGCCCCTGAGCAGGGGGATTTTTGGCCCAAGGGCTATAATTTGAACAATCTTGGTAGGGGTCCACTAGATGAAGCTTCATACAAAATATCAAAGTCCTGGGCCTTGCGGTTTCAGAGAAGAAGATTTTTAAAGATTTTCCCTATATAAGCCTATGTAAAACCAAAGGGCCCCAGGTGGAGGCTTTTTTTGCCCAAGCACTATAATTTGAACAATCTTGGTAGGGGTCCACTAGATAAAGCTTAATACCAAATATCAAAGTCCTGGGCCTTGCAGTTTCAGAGCAGAAGATTTTTAAAGATTTTCCCTATATAAGCCTATGTAAAACCAAAGGGCCCGGGGGTGGGGACATTTTTGGCCTCAGCACTATCATTTGAATAATCTTGTTAGGGGTCTTTTAGATGAAGCTTCATACCAAATATAAAAGACCTAGGCCTTGTGGTTTCAGAGAAAAGGATTTTTAAAGATTTTCCCTATATAAGTCTATGTAAAAACAAAGGGCCCCTGAGCGGGGGCATTTTTGGCCCAAGGGCGATAATTTGAACAATCTTGGTAGAGGTCCAATGGATGAAGCTTCATTCTAAATATCAAAGTCCTGGACCTTGCGGTTTCAGAGAAGAAGATTTTTAAAGATTTTCCCTATATAAGGCCATGTAAAACCAAAGGGCCCCGGAACGGGGGCATTTTTTGCCCCAGCACTATAATTTGAACAATCTTGGTAGGGGTCCACTAGATAAAGCTTAATACCAAATATCAAAGTCCTGGGCCTTGCAGCTTCAGAGCAGAAGATTTTTAAAGATTTTCCCTATATAAGCCTATGTAAAACCAAAGGGCCCGGGGGCGGGGACATTTTTGGCCTCAGCACTATCATTTGAATAATCTTGTTAGGGGTCTTTTAGATGAAGCTTCATACCAAATATAAAAGACCTAGGCCTTGTGGTTTCAGAGAAAAGGATTTTTAAAGATTTTCCCTATATAAGTCTATGTAAAACTAGAGTGTTCACAAGTTTTTTCTTTAATTTGACCTACTGACCTACTTTTTGACCCGAAAAGACCTTTATTCAAACTTAGCCAAGATATTGTCACAATGACCATTCTGAGCAAGATTAATGATTTAACCAAACTTGTGGCCTCCTGAGTATTCACAAGGTTTTTCTATGATTTGACCTACTGACCTACTTTTCAACCGGACATGACCCATATTCAAACTTGACCGAGATATTGTCATGATGATCATTCTGAGCAAGTTTGATTATGATTGGACCAAAATTGTGGCCCCTAGGGTGTTCACAAGGTTTTTATATGATTTGACCCGCTGACCTACTTTTTAACCCGATATGACCCATATTCGAACTGGACTGAAATATTGTCACAATGGTCATTCTGAGCAAGTTTCATGATAATTGGACCAAAACAGTGGCCTTCAGAGTGTTCACAAGGTTTTTCTATGATTTGACCTACTGACCTACTTTTTGACCGGACATGACCCATATTCGAACTTGACCAAGATATTGTCATGATGATCATTCTGAGCAAGTTTGATTATGATTGGACCAAAATTGTGGCCTCTAGGGTGTTCACAAGGTTTTTCTATGATTTGACCCGCTGACCTACTTTTTAAGCCGACATGATCCATATTCAAACTTCACTAAAATATTGTCACAATGATCATTCTGAGCAAGTTTGATGATGATTGGACCAAAATTGTGGCCTCTCGAGTGTTCACAAGGTTTTTCTATGATTTGACCTACTGACCTACTTTTTTACCCGACATGACCCAAATTCGAACTTGACCGAGATATTGTCATGATTATCATTCTGAGCAAGTTTGATGATAATTGGACCAAAACTGTGGCCTCTAGTGTGTTCACAAGAAAAAGTTTACGCACGGACGACGCACGACGGACGACGCACGACGACGCCGGACATCTTACTGTCACAAAAGCTCACCATGACCTTCGGTCAGGTGAGCTAAAAAAAAACAACACTTTTCTTTACCTTTGACCTCTAAGTATGACCTTGACCATGGACATACCAACCTGGGTCTTGCACATGACACTCACGTTGATCAACATTTCTACCAAGTTTTTTCCAAATCCATTAAAAAGACATTTTTCTTTACCTTTGACCTCTAAGAATGACCTTGACCTTGGAGGTTCCAACACTTGGCCTTGGGCACAACACATCCTCTCATGATGGTTAACATTTCTGCCAAGTAATTTCAAAATCCATCCAGGAATAAGAAAATTACTGACTGTGTTTAAGAATCGGACCCTTTTTGACTTTTGACCTGTAAGTACAACCTTGACCTTGGCGGTACGGATCTGGGTTTTGCGAGCGACACATTGTCTTATGATGGTTAACATTTCTGACAAGTAATTTCAAAATCCATCCAGAAATAAGAAAGTTATTGACTGTGTTTAAGTTTCTGACCCTTTTTTGACTTTTGACCTCTAAGTACAACCCTGACCTTGGAGGTATGGACCTGGGATTTGCGTGTGACACATCGTCTCATGACAGTTAACATTTCTGCGAAGTAATTTCAAAATCCATCCAGAAATAAGACAGTTATTGACTGCTTTTAAGTTTCGGATAGACGGCTTGATGGACAGACGAATGGACAGGCAACCCTATATGCCCTTCCGCCATTCTTTGAATGGTGGGGGCATAAAAAATGACAATTTTTCTGTAAAATCTATACAGTTTTGGATATAACATGGTTGTTTAACAAACACGATCTCTGCTTTGGATGCCATTAATAGTCTTATAAAGAGGTTGTGGTGTATTATAGAATTTGTCCAGTTTTAACCCTTGTCCTGCTGATCCCGGATATGCTTTACCTTTCAAACAATGTAGATCCAGATCAGATGGCTTCTGAAGAAGCCATCTGATCAGGATCTACACTGTTTGTCATTCAGATTGTGAATTTGTTGCAATAATTTGCATCAAGTAATCTGATTGGTTGATAATCAGTAGTGGGTGTGGCATATATGAATATTCAGCAGGACAAGGGTTAACATGTAGGAGTGTCAGGTTGAGCTATTTTTAGAAATTCATTTACAAAATGGCCAACTGTTTGCAAACAGTGAAGGCCCTGTTCAGATGCCACTTCACGGTTTACTTGTGTCTAATTTAGGATAAAATGGATAGAGACAATTCTATGGGACAAATGCTTTTGTTTTGTTTGTTTGATTTGAGGTTTAACATCCCCGTATGGGACAAATGGGACAAATGCAACCCTGCAACCTAAACTAAGTATATGGACAGTAGGCCAAAGCAAACAGTGCAGACCTAGATCAGATCAGGGCCCACACTGTTTGCCATTCTGTCTGCAGCTTTTGGACTCCTTGCTGGATAATGAAAAAACTTTGATACAATTTTTGGAGAAGTACAGCAAGTCCTCAGGGTGTCTGAATACTTAGAATTTTTAATGGTACGGTGTTGGGATTCAATAAAACTGTCTCCGATTTTCTTTCTCATACGCTTCTGTTTTTCAGATAGCAAACACTTTCATTATTTTATCATATGACGTCATGTCTGTGAGTGTAATAATGCCATGTAATAAATTCAATAACCCACCAGTGGATTAAATATGCAAATAAGTTAGATACGCCCCGTAACATTACATGCCAGTGTCCTATACAATGTCGAGTTTACTGATGGTGGAATATTGACATTTTGTAAAAACTGGCGAATAAAATGCGCTTAAAATGCCTTTTGATAAATAGAATCTTGCATTTGTGCTAATATATTACTGAATTTATTAAACTCGTTGAGGAAAATGGATAAAATGCTCGGCAAAGCCTGGTATTTTATCCCTTTTCCTCAACTTGAATTTATTAAACTTGAGGAAATGGGATAAAATGCTCGGCAAAGCCTGGCATTTTATCCCTTTTCCTAAACTTGTTTAACAAATTCAATAATACATGGCCACTCATGTAAGATCCTCTATAAACTCGTAGCTCAAGATAAGGAAGTGAGTGAGTGAGTAAGTGAGTTTTAGTTTTACGTCCCACCAACAGCTAAGGTCATACGGAAACGGGACCTCGGTTTAAAGACTCATCCGAAAGTCTGGAGAAGCCAGGGATCGATCCTGCGATCCCTGGTTTACATGGCGAGTAGCGTAACCACTGCACCACGGAGGCTTCTCAAGATAAGGAAGAGATGAAAGGATATTTAACCCTTATCTTGCTGAATATTCATTTAAGCCACACCCATTTCTGTCTATCAACCAATCAAATTACTTGATGTAATTTATTGCTTCATAAACTAAATGCCAAACAGTGTAGATCCTGATCAGATGGCTTCTTCCGAAGCCATCTGATCTGGATCTACACTGTTTGCAAAGATTGGGGTTGTCGTGAACAGCAAGATAAGGGTTAAGTGGTAATTTTCCTCGCATACGTTCCAAGACATGTTGGAACCACATCAAAGAGGAGATACTAACAGGAACCCAAAACATTTGTTTTAAACCATTGTATGCTAGTGAACCTTTCCGTATGTTGGATAAGTCCATTTGTCATATAAGGGGTGTCAGGCCTACTTTTTCATTGTTATTCTATTTTTGACGGAAAATTCTGTCAGCGAATAGTGCAGGCCCTGATCAGGTGCTCCATTCTGCGTTGTCTGATCTGGGCCTGCACAGTCACTGTTTGCCAAGGTACCCCTTTAAGGGTTTCCCGCATGCAATGGGTTAAAGGAGAGAAAAAGAAAAAAAATTATCCATTGAATTTCATCTTGAGCAGTATAATCTGCCTTTATTTCTTATAGAGCTTCTTTTTTCTGTTTTAAAGCCCTTTCAAGACTATTTCACTCATTTCGAGCCAATGGTTAATCAAAGATGGGCGAAAACCGAAGTACTCGGGGAGAAAAACCACCTGAACTTCCATAGCAGAACTTGGTGTCTGTCTCACATGTGGCCTGAGCGAGGTGTGAACCTACAGCGATGAGAGAACTAATCAGGCCTCATACTGAACACACTTTTCCATGCCTGAAAGGTCTGATTTTGCAGCTTCAACCCTTATCCTGCTGAACAAGACACAACGACATTACCTTTGCAAACAGTGTAGATCCTGATCAAATGGCTTCTGAGCCATCTGATCAGGATCTACACTGTTTGTAATGGAGTTTGTGAAAATATCAAGTAATTTGGCTGACTTATAGTCAGAAATAAGGGTTAAATGTTTTTTTAAACAGACTATACACACAAAAATCAGAATCTAAAAGCCTGAAATCAAGAAAAAAATCAAGCTCTAAAAGCCTGAAATCCTGCAAATGCCTGAAAAATATGAGGCCTGCTAATAAGTAAGAGTCAGTGCTCTTATCCACTAGGCTCTGGAGGCCCATAAACGTTACAATTATGCCTCCTTATCTGGAGCTGTATAACCTGCCTTTATTTCTTATAGTTCTCACAGGAATATGAGAATCTTACATGAGTATGAGGGTGGATGGAAAAATCTGTCCTGAGTGTCACTGTCTGGAAACACGAGGCTTGCCCAGTGATGCCGGACAGTGATCCTGAGGGACGGATTTTTCTATCCTTCCCTCACATCCATGTAGGATTCTTCTTCTTGCAAACCTTCCATTTCTGAGTGTGGACTTTTAATACTGCAGTCCTTTTGGTTGCCGACTTCAGACATATTGTGATGACACTACAGTGATGTTTAGTGACGTCACGTAACATGTTGTGACGTCAACCTTAAAGACGGTGACTATGACATCATATTCAACCAGTACATTTATCAAACATGCGAGAATAGTCGATTTTGGGTAAGAGCACCAGGGTTAGAATAGACTTTCTACCCCAAGCTAAAACTATGGATTTCCTTGTTTAGTGTGGAAGAACATATATTCTTGCACACCAGACAAGGAAATCTGTGATTTTACCCTGGGATAGAAATTTATGTTCTGACCCTGGTGTTCCGACCCAGGCAACTAACATAGATGCGCTTCAATTCTATTCAACTGCCGGAACTACTTCCGCACTACTTTTATTTTGTAAACAATATACATGTGCGAGCTGTCAAAACAAACAGGAGGTGTTGTGCAAGAAAAAGAATCCAATATGGGGTTCTGTTGTAGATGGGCGTTTCCAACCCTCAGGATGACCGTGCTGAGCGGAACCGAGGCATAGCCTCGGTTCCGCTCAGCAAGGTCATCCCTCGGGTTGGAAACGCTCATCTACAACAGAACCCCATATCTGATTCTTATATTCTCACAGGAACAATTGTAAATGTACTCATTTAAGCACTCATAAAAACCAGTACACCAAGGCAGCCATCTTGATTATCAGAACGAAAAGATTTTAACAATGCTGATTCTTGATGCCTCCCATGAAGATTCAGCATAATTCAACTCTATTCTGAACTAGATGCCATTAGCTGGTTGCCATGGTGGCCATCTTGGATACTGGAACAGAATGATTTAGCAATGCTGAAACTCAAGGGTGCCCCAGTGTCTGCCAATAAGTATCAGATCAATACAATTTACGGTTCTGGAGATGTTGAAAAAGTGAATAGCTTATTACGACCGGATGAAGGACAACAGGCCTAAGCATAGGTGAGCTAGCTAGAAAATACAGTCAACCCTAATAGGGAACAAATACTGTCGTTATAATGAGGGTACTCTGTATTGTAAAGAGTTGGGGTGTCTGAATACATAGAGAATACCAGGTTCGTGTCTTTTGATAAGTTTATCAGGCAAGGCTTCGAGAACGCTTATAGAATCACGAGGCTTGCCGAGCGATTCTACATGCGTTCTCGAACACGAGCCTGATAAACTTGATATCAAATGACACAAATCTGGTATTCTATTTATCAGTTTATCCCCCTGTGAACTCTTGAAATATGCAATTTACGATCAGTTATCGATTGTCCTCAGTGCGTCCCAACATTGTGGCGCGGAATATAATCGGTCAGTATATTTTATTTCAGCTGACCGTTATTTTTCTTTTGATCTGTTTTTCAATTTTACTTTTCCAATTTTTCTAGTAATAAAAACTTTTTGGCTATTTTTGCCGCTAGTCCGCTTCATTCATAAAGGTGTAATGTCACGTTGACATGATAAAGCTCACTTGTCCTGAGATAGCATATCTTTATCAGGTTAATGCGTTGCAATGCAATATATACAGGGGGTGACTGATAAATTCAGTTAATACGGCACTCACCTTTCTGAAATGTGTCAGCGTATCTGGGCTCTTTTCGCACATCTCTGTGATCAAACATACAGCTGTCAATAACACACCTGCAACGGAAGACCAGGGCAAAGTTCAGCAAAGTGCTGTAAGCTTTAGGGGAATGGGAACACCTTCAGGGGAAGCAACTCCTCCAAAAGTATTTTTGTCTCCCATGACAATAGGGGTCAACTCTTAAAGGAAAGAATTTGCTCCTAAGGAGCAAATTCTTTCCTTTAAGAGTAGACCCCTTTTCCAGTGGGACAGGGCTTATAGAAAAGTGAACAGGAAGTCCCGAAAGTTGTCTCCCTTTGAAAAACGGTGGAAAAATGTGCTAGGTGTTCGCATTCTCCTTAAAGCACTGATTGTGGTCAAAATGCTTACTGTATACACGAAAGTAAATTGCCCACTTTTGTCGCACCTGCTTTAGCAGGAAGACGTAGGCGTGCATGTTTCCTTCTGTTCGTTAATTCGTCCATCCATCTCTTGTTTCTCACAGATGGATAATTATGTGGCTATTTTTGGCAGGATTGATACTTTGGTGGCTAAATTTAGCCACAGAAAAGAATCTTTTATGTGTGTCTAACATAACAAGAAAGCAGTCTGAGGGACAACGAAATCCCACGCCGCTCTTTGTATCAAGGCTTAACCTACCTGGTGACTTTCACCTGTGACCTTGACCTTGAGTTGGCATGGTTTATTTATGGGTACTGCACATCAGCTCACTGGGGGTGGGGGGTATATTACATGAAAGTATAATGAAAATCCTTCAAGGAGATATGGAACAGACACAAAATTCCAAGTTTCAAACTCGTGAATTTCACCTGTGACCTTGACCTTGAGTTGGCGTGGTTTATTTATGGATTGTGCACATCAGCTCACTGATGGGGATATTTGATTAAAAGTTTTGAAGAAAATCCTTCCAGGGGTTAAGGAGATATGGAACGGACACAAAATACGAAGTTTCAAACTCGTGACCTTGACCATGAGCCGGCATGGTTTATTTATGTGTTCTGCACATTATCTCACTGAGGGGGTCATTTGACCAAAGTTTAATGAAAATCCTTTGAAGGGTAAAGATATGGAACGGACACAAAATTAAAAGTTTCCAACTCGTGACCGTCCAATGTGACCTTGACCTTGTGTTGGCATGATTCATTTACCAACTCTGCACATGATCTCACTGAGGGGAATAATTGACCTAAGTTAAATGAAAATCCTTGCAGGGGTAAAGGAGATATACAACCAGAGCTCTCGGAAACGCAGGATTCTGCGTATTTTACACCAACTTTTTGCCATTGTACGCATAAAATTCACTACCGCCGATTCTTATGTACGCATGTTTTTATTGCGACACACGTCCAAAATTACAGAAGAGGTAATATCAGAAGCTAATTTAGGTCGCTTACGCAATACCAGTAAAAGATCAAATGCCGCGCCGCTTTTTGTGTTGAAAGCACACGTGCCACTTATTGACAGGTATTTTTGCAAGTGGTAGGTTTGCGGCACATGTTAAAACTGATTGTATCTTTTTAATCTGGCTGCCCTAATCCCTGTATTATTACGGATTACAATTAATTTTTTTTTTTTTTTTTTTGGTTTGGGTTTTACGGCTCTTTCAAGATTATTTCACTCATATCGAGCCGATCGTTAATCAGAGGTGGGCGAAAACCGGAGTACCCGGAGAAAAACCACCTGACCTTCCGTTGCAGAACTTGGCGTCTCACACGTGGCCCGAGCGAGGCTCGAACCTACGGCGGTGAAAGACCTAATGACTAAGAGTCAGCGCTCTTATCCACTAGGCCACGGAGGCCCATCATTACAATTAATTAGTTTACTGATTGATGTGAGCATGAACCATCAACAGATTAGTATTAGTTGGTAAAATATCACATTTAGTTAAACCAGAGTTACGGCAAAGACGTTATAATTGACGAATTACCAATGTCATGTATTTTCGCGACCACAGGATCATACTTTTTATCGCTCGGTCAAAGAGTGTTTCGATGTTTACTGGTGACGCAAATGTTTGTAATTCTTCAAAATGCAATCATTTTAACAATAACAGGAAGTCAGACTTAGTTAGGATGCTTGCCCTTCGTATTTGTTCACAAAATTATGAGCTAGTGTCACGTACTTGAAAGTATAGAATCGGGGTTTACATTATATCTGTTGTTATCCTAACAAAACATGATTTTTATGATATATGGCATTATTTGGCTAGAAGTGTGAGAATAAATCGGAGCAACTGGATGTTTTTTTTTTTTTTTTTTTTTTGGTGGGGGGTGGGGAAGAGTGGGTTTTACTGGGGTATACATTATTTTCCTAATATTTCTACAAAACATCAGATTGTGGCTGCTTCTTACACATATCAGTGAAATAGTTCTAACTAATACCCACAATGTACACATCAGTTATTCATATGGATGTGTAGCCTGATAATAAGAAATTTTTGTCTATGTTCTATGCACAATCAAGAACTCCAACTTTTTATATGGGAATCCAACTTTTTATATTGGAATCCAACTTTTTACCTGTGAATCCAACTTTTTACAAGGAAGGATTCCTGGAATCCTGTTTTCAAAATCCTACTGAGAGCTCTGACAACGGACACAAAATTCAAAGTTTTAAGCTTGTGACCTCCAAATATGACCTTGACCTTGAGTTGGCATGGTTCATTTATGGATTCTGTACATCAGCTCCCTGAGGGGGATAATTGACCAAAGTTTAATAAAAATCCTTGCAGGGGTAAAGGAGATATGGAACGGACTCAAAATTCAAAGTTTCAAACTCTTGACCTTCAGATGTGACCTTGATCTTGAGATGGCATGGTCCATTTAGTTTCTGCACATCAGCTCACTGAAAAGAATATTTGACCAAAGTTTAATGAAAATCCTTCCAAGGGTACAGGAGATATGGAACGGACACAAAATTCCAAGTGTCAAACTCCTGACCTTCAACTGTGACCTTGACATTGAGTCAGCATGGTTCATTTATGGGTTCTGCACATCAGCTCACTGAGACAAATAAATGACCAAAGTTTAATGAAAATCTATCAAAGGATTCAGGAGATATGGAGCGGACAAGAAAGTGCTACAGCCAGACAGATGGACAGACGGACCTACCCACTTTCTTGGCAGGCTCATACTGTCATACATACATGTAAACATTTAATTAGTGAGCTAAAAATTCTTTCCCTCAAAACTGACAACTGCCTGTCTCTAATCAGCAGAGGGGAAAAACCACTGTAGAAAATATTTGAGCCAGCGAATGACAAAACCTACAATAAGACATGTGCCCACCGAAGACTCGGCCTTCTCTTGCTGCATGGAGAAGCACTGGGCCCTTAGCTATCCTTAGAGAGCACAACAAAGACTGATCAGACTGCACACATGCGCAGACTGATCTGAGTCTTCATTGGGCGCACATGTCTTATTGTAGGTTTTGTCGTGCACTGGCTCATTTCATAAAGAATCTTCACATAAAAGTGTTTCTGGGCAAGCACAGATCAAAGTAGAAGTGAAGGCAATGATCAGGAATCGATACAATTAACCCACAGCTCCCATCAGAGACACCAAAGGAGAAGAAACACAAACATGAAACAACAGACCCTAATGGAAACATCAATAGTGGAAAGCCAAAAGGACAGTTACTTTCCCACAAAATGGCCAATAGGCTATCCAAAATAAAATCATAAAAGCGACACAAACACCCAAAGACAAACCATAACAAAAATAAACCGTGACAGAAGAACCGCAGCGGAAACAAATTCCACTCAGGAGCTTAAATCGATTTTAAGTGGCCACAATCCTTGCCCATACTTCCGTCGCGATTAAGACAAATAATTTGTTCAGTCCGCATGAAGACCTCCTAACTCATCAGTGCAGCTTCTCCTTGAACACAAAAAAACAACCACAGAGATGAAACAATGGTGAGGACTCGACAGCAAGAAACAACAGAAATGATGGAGCAAAAAAAAAACAACAACAATTTAGACTCCGATGGGCCCGAACAGAGACAAGAGCATCAGGTACCAACCAACATACCGTAACAAGAGGGCCCAGAGGGCCCTGAATCGCTCACCTGAGAATCAGGTGTCTCTAGTACATTCTTGGCCCAAGGGCTATACTAGGTGAAGCTTCATACCAAATATCAAAGACCTGAGCCTTGTGGTTTCTAAGATGAATATTTTTAAATATTTTCCCTAAAAAGCCTATGAAAAACCAAAGGGCCCTGGGGATGGGGGCATTTTTGGCCCCAGGGCTATAATTTGAACAATCTTGGTAGAGGTCCCCTACATGAAGCTTCACACCAAATATCAAAGATTTGAGCCTTGCGGTTTCAGAGAAGAAGATTTTTAAAGATTTTCCCTGTATAAGCCTATGTAAAACCAAAGGCCCCTGGGGCGGGGGCATTTTTCGCCCAAGGGCTATAATTTGAACAATCTTGGTAGAGGTCCACTAGATGAAGCTTCATACCAAATATCGAAGACCTGGGCCTTTCGGTTTCAGAGAAGAAGATTTTTAAAGATTTTCCCTGTATAAGCCTATGCAAAACCAAAGGCCCCTGGGGCGGGGGCATTTTTGGCCCTAGGGCTATAATTTGAACAATCTTGGTAGAGGTCCACTAGGTGAAGCTTATCACCAAATATCAAAGACCTGGGCCTTGTGATGTAAGAGAAGCAGATTTTTAAAGATTTTCCCTATATAAGCCTATGTAAACCCAAAGGCCCCCGGGGCGGGGGCATTTTTGGCCCTAGGGCTATAATTTGAACAATCTTGGTAGAGGTCCACTAGATGAAGCTTCACACCAAATATCAAAGATCTGATCCTTGTGGTTTCAGAGAAGAAGATTTTTAAAGATTTTCCCTGTATAAGCCTATGTAAAACCAAAGGCCCCTGGGCGAGGGCATTTTTCGCCCTAGGGCTATAATTTGAACAATCTTTGTAGAGGTCCACTAGGTGAAGCTTCACACCAAATATCAAATACCTGGGCCTTGTGGTTTCAGAGAAGAAGATTTTAAAAGATTTTTCCTATGTAAGCCTATGTAAACCCAAAGGCCCCCGGGGCGGGGGCATTTCTGGCCCAAGGGCCATAATTTGAACAATCTTGGTAGAGGTCCACTAGATGAAACTTCATACCAAATATCAAAGATCTGATCCTTGTGGTTTCAGAGAAGAAGATTTTTAAAGATTTTCCCTGTATAAGCCTATGCAAAACCAAGGCCCCCGGGGTGGGGGCATTTTTGGCCCTAGGGCTACAATTTGAACAATCTTGGTAGAGGTCCACTAGGTGAATCTTCACACCAAATATCAAAGACCAGGGCCTTGTGATGTCAGAGAAGCAGATTTTTAAAGATTTTCCCTATATATGCCTATGTAAACACAAAGGCCCCCGAGGGGGGGGGGGGCATTTTTGGCCCTAGGGCTATAATTTGAACACTCTTGGTAGAGGTCCACTAGATGAAGCTTCACACCAAATATCAAAGATCTGAGCCTTGTGGTTTCAGAGAAGAAGAATTTTAAAGATTTTCCCTGTATAAGCCTATGTAAAACCAAAGGCCCCCAGGCGGGGGGCATTTTTCGCCCCAGGGCTATAATTTGAACAATCTTGGTAGAGGTCCACTAGGTGAAGCTTCACACCAAATATCAAAGACCTGGGCCTTGTGGTTTCAGAGAAGAAGATTTTTAAAGATTTTCCCTATATGAACCCCTGTATACACAAAGGCCCCCCGAGGCAGAGGCATTTCTGGCCCAAGGGCCATAATTTGAACAATCTTGGTATTGGTCCACTAGATGAAGCTTCATACCAAATATCGAAGACCTGGGCCTTTCGGTTTCAGAGAAGAAGATTTTTAAAGATTTTCCCTGTATAAGCCTATGTAAAAGCAAAGGCCCCCGGGGCGGAGGCATTTTTGGCCCTAGGGCTATAATTTTAACAATCTTGGTAATGGTCCACTAGGTGAAGCTTCACACCAAATATCAAAGACCTGGGCCTTGTGGTTTCAGAGAACAAGATTTTTAAAGATTTTCCCTATATAAGCCAATGTAAACTCAAAGGCCCCTGGGGCGGGGGCATTTCTTGCCCAAGGGCCATAATTTGAACAATCTTGGTAAAGGTCCACTAGATGAAGCTTCATACCAAATATCAATGTCCTGGGCCTTGCGGTTTCACAGAAGAAGATTTTTAAAGTTTTCATTTTAAAAATCTATTTTTAGCTCCTGTGACCTAGATGTGCAATGGACCGGAACCATTTGAACAACTTTGAAAGGGGACCACCTAAGGATCATTCCTGTGAAGTTTGGTTGAAATCCAATCAGTGGTTTAGGAGGAGATGTCATTTGAAGAAAAAGTTTACGCACGCACACACGCACTGACGCACACACGCACGACGGACAAAAAGTGATCCCAAAAGGTCACCTCGTCACTACGTGACAGGTGAGCTAAAAATTCGGCTATAAGGCGATTCCGCTATAATGCGGGACCCCCTTTTTATTTTTTCTAAGGTGGGATTTTGCTTATACTCTTTTATAAGACGGGTCAAATTTTTGCCATATCTATCGGGGCCTATCTGCTACCGACAGATGCCGTTTAGATGTGAGAAATCGGCCTTTTTTCGTCAGAAAACCCCTCTACTTACCCCCCAAATGGCTTGTTTGGCCGCTTGTTTATGTCTGTTGACATTCTATGTCTTCGTTTGTGAGAGTTACAAAGAGAGACAACTCTTATTGAATCTGAATAGGTAGGTCTATTAAGCATTAAGTAACTGAACTATATTTTTATCGTGGAACACAACACCTAGCTATTCAGATTCAGAACCAACGCAAAAGCTAACACAAAATAGTGGGCAAACGTCGGGCCGATACGTCGTATCGCTGTCAGCCCAAAGTTGGCCCGGTACATGCTTTGCTGGCTAAGGCTAGACAGCTACACAGACTTCTATTTAATAGACGACAGGGGCTGACAAATCCATTTCCCGGCCGCCCGGGACAAGACTGAAATTGCGCCGGGCAGGTGCACTTTGACCTAATGACGTTTTGTCGGGCAAGTGCAAAAAAATTGTCTACAACTGTCAGTCTTTTTGAGTCCTTAAATACGGTAAAACTAGACCAGTAAGTAAATCCCAATAATTGCTGCACTGTTAATTGAGAGACAAACCATCTGTGTATTTATTACCGTTCAAGTACAACACTAGTGTTAATCCCTGTCATATAATTGCCACCCTGCGGTGCGTGTCGATAAGGTGTGAAAATATCACCAAGTTATGTCTCTAATTTGCGTTTATCCTCCAATCATAAAATTTAATCCACAATCAATGTGAAAATGAATTAATCGATACTCAGACAATTAGCTGCATATAACGGTATATGTTTGCATAATAAAAACGGACTTTTCTACGATCTCATGAATGGTTATGTTTTGGCGCCAAATAGCAGAAGCTGGGCGGGAAAAGCCGAACGCTGTTGTTGGTTATTGACACGGAGCTTCTGGGGAAAATTCGGGAGCTGTGCAAAGCGCTGGTTTTCTCTCCACCTCTATTCACAACCGTTTAGCTATCGACAAAAGATTTTTTACCGCTTCCAAACATTTTTTTATGAAAGAGATACATAGAATGACATTAAACACATGTGAGGGTGCTGGCGTCGGATGACGTCAGTTACTGATCGCATGCAGAAAAATGGTAGCGGTTGTTTGTGGGCGGCGATTTATATCAATTCAAAAATCACCAATCAGCTTTTTCCGTATGTCTGGTCTTCGCCGGACATTGCAGGAAAAAAGCCTGCACTCCATGACCTCGGCTATAAGACAGGGTCATTTTTGGGGGCTCATTTTGGAGGGAAAAATCCTTGTCTATTGTCGAATTTTTACGCTAAGCCTTTACGTTGGAACCTTCATAGAATCTGAGGCCTGACCCACCGGAGTGCAATTAAAGAGGGAAGCAAAGTTGTCAAGCGTGATTGGGTTAACTACCATGCATGCAGTCTGTCTTATAACATTGATGTTGTACCCAATCTTTTTATATCGAAGAAGATCAAACCTGGGACTTCCTGATTACCAGTCAGATGTGCAGCTGACTGCGCCATCAAGGCCCACTCTGATGTCTTTTGACTTCAATGTCTGTACATATTCAAAGACATATGAGCTCTGTCGCGACAAAAGGGGGTCAGATTTATATAGACGTGTTTTCGTGTTGATCAATTTACAGTGTTAGTAAACAATCAGACCACCACGAAAACACGACTGTATAATTCTGACCACCTTGAAACCAACCTATGTATAGTAAAACGTGGGGTTTACTGAGCTGAAACTGAGTTAGATTCAGAGCTTCTCCAAACTTTCCAACGTCTTTAGATCGAGGCCCCGTCTGTGTATGACCATAGTTGTTGGTGGGACAAAAGACTCGCACACACAATCGGACACAAACGCCAGTGCTGTCAGTAATTTGATTTGAAATGTACATACGTATATCGCTGAACAACACGGGAAACTAACTGATCGAAGGCTGATCATTGGAATGTTTTATCGCAAATCTTCCACCGACTGTATATTGCTGTAATGATCAATAATTAGATCTAACGACAACCTGCTCATAAATAATAAATTTCAAAATGCCTACCAATTTATGAGCAGGACAAACAAGCTTTGCTGATTTAAGGGGAATGGGAACACCCCTTCAGGGGAGGCAACTCCCCCCCCCCTCCGCCCACGTCAATAGGGGTCAACTCTTAAAGGAAAGAATTTGCTCCAGAGGAGCAAATTCTTTCCTTTAAGAGTAGACCCCTTTTTCAGGTGGACAGGGCTTATAGAAAAGTGAACAGGAAGTTCCGAAAGTAATCTCCCTTTGAAAAATGGCGGAAAAATCTGCCAGGTGTTCCCATTCCCATTAAGCCAGAAAATTGCTCGATTTGTTTGTATTTTAATACTTATGAGCACGGGCCTCCGTGGCCTAGTGGATAAGAGCGCTGACTCTTAGTCATTAGGTCTCTCACCGCTGTAGGTTCGAGCCTCGCTCGGGCCACGTGTGAGACGCCAAGTTCTGCAACGGAAGGTCAGGTGGTTTTTCTCCGGGTACTCCGGTTTTCGCCCACCTCTGATTAACAATCGGCTCGATATGAGTGAAATAATCTTGAAAGGGCCGTAAAACCCAAACCAAAAAAAAAAATACTTATGAGCATAACAAATTTCATGCTAATTTGAGTTGAACATGAAAAAATGTTCAAAAACCTTCAAATGACTTACCATGATTTTTCTCATTCAGCAATGCTCTTGTGGACGGAATGAACATCTCCATTAAGTCAGGGACTTTCTTTATAATTCTGTACGAACACAGGATAGCCTGCAATACAAAGGGCTCATATTTGTATCCTTATACATGTAATTTAACAACCCACAACTTCTACCTCGCCCACTGGGGCTTGGAGAAATTGGAAAGCATGGAGTTTCGTGCAGAGCTGATACCCACTGAACTCAAGAGTTCTGGAAAACTGCTTAGGTCTAAGCCAATCTATGGAAGGTGGCCGTAATCTGACCTTTTCTAAAGCCCTAACAGTTTCTTTGGGGGTAGGGCTTGAGACGTCATTTCATCTCAATGTCTCACAAAATCAGAATTAACTTCTCCAAAATGACCTAAATGGTGTTGATTGGGATGTAAAACCTCAACACAAACAAACAACTACCTTCAATCACCTTCCTTGGTATATTATTCACAATTATGACTATGTTTATGTTTATGACTGCTTTAAACTTAGAAATACGTCGTAAATATTTCAACATAAAAGTTCTCTTACAGTATTCGTACACTATTATGTATTTATACATTGTTTAGTTTCGTACACACACATCCCCAAAGGTTTTGTTCTATGGTGGTATATCAGTCTATTAATAAACTGGTATACTGTTGTTTGCACCATTTTAATATGTTTGAGCAGTGGTGTTCATTATGGTGCTATTACGTGGAATTGTTTCTTTTTTGATATATGGACCGTGGCATTGGAAGAGGTGTCGTTCAAACAATGTGTACCGTTGGTCGGTGTTTCAGGGAATAGGAACAGCCTTTTACTGAAACTTGACTTTTATTATTCAGAATGTACCCCTTGGCCTACGGCTTATCAGGGCAAGCAGGAAAGGGTTCTGGTGAGAATGTTCATATTTCCAGGCTTAGCTGAGTCTTTTGTGTTTGCATAAGTCATAACAACTCTTCTTCGAGTGACGCGACTCATATTATGATCAATGTATTTTATTATGTTCATTGTTATATATGCCAGAGATGGCCTATGATTGGGTTAATAAAAGTATTCTATTCTATTCTATTCTATTCAATTACCGTAAAATTCTTATATAAAGACCACCTTTGGGACTGTTCAAAAGTGGTCTTAAAGACCACTTTTGAACAGTCCCAAAGGTGGTCTTTGGCCAGGCCAGAGGACACTGTATGCAGAAAACACAAAGAAAGAATAACTGCAACATACTAAGTGAGCCTTTTTAACCCTTATCTTGCTGTTCACGACAACCCCTATCTTTGCAAACAGTGTAGATCCAGATCAGATGGCTTCTGAAGAAGCCATCTGATCAGGATCTACACTGTTTGGCATTCGGTTTATGAATTTGTAGCAATAAATTACATCAAGTAATTTGATTGGTTGATAGACAGAAATGGGTGTGGCTTAAATGAATATTCAGCAAGATAAGGGTTAAAAGGAGAATTAGTCTTTTAATTTTAGGTGGTCTTAATAGCGGAATAATATTTCACTGTATTCATACACTAACAATATAGATTATAAGTATACACAATTATTCATAGACCAATAATTGTGCCTGGGAGTTGACGGGCCTCCGTGGCCTAATGGATAAGAGCGCTGACTCTTAGTCATTAGGTCTCTCACCGCCGTGGGTTCGAGCCTCGCTCGGGTCACGTGTGAGACACCAAGTTCTGCAACGGAAGGTCAGGTGGTTTTTCTCCGGGTACTCCGGTTTTCGCCCACCTATGATTAACGATCAGCTCGATATGAGTGAAATAATCTTGAAAGGGCCGTAAAACCCAAACCAAAAAAAAAAAAAAAAAAAAAGTTGACTCTTCAACACAGTGTTTAGAGTACTGGACTGTCACCGGACTGTTCTGGGTTTTTATACCACAATCAGGAATTCAAGGAATGCGGCTCTTACACTGTCACGACTTTGACCACGATTGTCCACGACTGTCCACGACCAATGGGGACCATGAAAATCGTGGCAAATCGGGGCATACACGATTCCGATTTCACTACCCTACGAATACTCACGACATTGCTACGACACTTCTACGAACAATCACGATTGCTGTACGATAATGGAGCCGATTTACAACGATCCTCCACGATCGACCACGATGTCTTACGATCCTCTAGGATTCTTCTACGACTGCACCACGATTGCTTCAAGATATCAGACGATCATACACGATTTCTCACGATCCCTGCAAGACTGCTCTACGATCAAGGCCGAATTGGCACGATTATCAAAGACTCAGTACGATCATGGAGGATTCGATACGTCAGGATTTATAACGATCTGGGTATATAAGAGTGTTTGTCGGGATAAATCGTGCTAGCGTCGTCATCAATCGTAGTGCATTCCTGGTGAATCTTGCATTGTTGTGAGCAGCCGTCGTGATATCGTAGTAGATCGTACGGCAGTCGCAACGGAATCGTAGAGCCGTCGTAGATGATCTTGTCTCGTCGTAGCTCAATCGTGGTAGAATTCAGTCACAATTATTCACGATTGGCCACGATTACCACGACGACGGCTCACGACTGAGCTACGATTTCTCTACGCCCGCTCTACGATTTGAAAAATGATGCCGACTCGTCACGAATGTTTTGAACATGTCCAAAACAGTCGTGGTCACTCCCGAACTATCACGATCAACCACGATTCCTCAAGATCTCTGCCGACTTCTCTACGACGTTGTTCACGATTTACCACGATTTATAAAAATCGTGTTGAGTCGTGGTAAAAATCGTGACAGTGTAAGAGCCCCTTAACCTAATAAACGGGGTGGAACATCCGCACACTATGATCGGTAGTGACCTATAATACCTTCTACTGACCTATAATACTTCTAGTGACCTTTTATAGACCGGACCAACTTTCCAGGTCACTAATTTACAAATACAATCAGGCATTCGAGTAACCTAATAAAGGGGGTGGAACATCCGCACACTATGATCGGTAGTGACCTAAATACCTTCTACTGACCTATAATACGTCTAGTGACCTTTTATAGACCGGACCAACTTTCCAGGTCACTAATTTACATGTGTAAACAATAGCATGCAACCTTTTATACATGAAAACAACGAAACTGCAAGTTAAAATTTTTGCAATATATATCTTAACAGATTTTCAGAAATTCTAGGTAAATTCTTACCTTCTCTGCCTTTCCTGGTTTGAATGGACCATTGGAATAACTGCCCACTGCTACTGCAGTTGCGGCTAAACCTCAAAAATAATTTATAAAGATAAAATGAACTATTTATTTGCAGATTTTCATACCTAACGTAAAGCGCTGAGAAACTTTTATTCCAGCGTCCATGTTGATTCCTTCGTCTTAGTGGCTTGGTGATGTCAGAAACTTTGCACTCGTTGACGTTATACTATGTGCACGCCATAGCACTGAATGCCAATTTACATGTCACACTGTCTTTTTTTGCTTAAATTTTCTAAATTATTGCAAAATCCCTTGTTTGTTTTGAATTGTGGTATAAACTAAATACATGATTAGTGTCTTTAACAATAAAATATAATCGGTTCGCCTTGACAATTTTATAGACACTAACCATGTATTTACTACAGTCAAACCTGTCATAGTGGCTACCTCTATTAAGCAAGCAACCTGTCTTAAGCAAGTATGCTTTTGGTTCCCCAAAAAGGCAAATGTATATAAATTCACCTGTATTAAGCAAGCACCTGTCTTCAGCAAGCACATTTTGATCATTCCTTAGGTGCTTGCTTAACACAGGTTCGACTGTATATAACCCATCGAGCTAGAGAACTTTTTCAGCTGTGCAGTTTTTTCCTTTGTTCTGACTTTCATATGACGTTAGAGACGGGTGCTAATTAGGGATTAGACTTTACTTTGCTTAAAATGGGTTCAGGTCA
The DNA here is from genome assembly GCA_963580285.1 of Lucinisca nassula. Lineage (NCBI taxonomy): Eukaryota > Metazoa > Mollusca > Bivalvia > Lucinida > Lucinidae > Lucinisca > Lucinisca nassula. The sequence goes on along the minus strand of OY757017.1, from coordinate 66,931,138 downwards.
GCATAAAATGGTGACTTCCTAGAAGAGGGCGAGTGTTATGGGCCACTGCCTCAACTTCAATTGCCTACCTTGGCAGGTTTTGAAGAGCTTCTAGTTTTATAACCATCTCTGACAGCTACAACAGGGAGTGGATTCTTGTGCTCAGTGATTATAGCATTGGACCCCCCCCCCCCACCCCCCTGCACCCCAAAGGTTTGAAATATTTAACCCTTGTCCTGCTGAGCCCGGATACGCCTTATCTTTGAAACAATGTAGATCCAGGTCAGATGGCTTCTGAAGAAGCCATCTGATCAGGATCTTCATTGTTTGCCATCCAGTTTATGAATTTGTTGCAATAATTTGCATCAAGTAATCTGATTGGCTGATAATCAGTAGTGGGTGTGATATATTTGAATATTCAGCAGGACAAGGGTTAACATTAAAGGCAGAGATTTTGGGGTCAATTGTACATCAATGACCCAAAGTTATAAAGCACAGAAACACTTCAGTGCTAAAGTCCATGTGACTATCACTGATTGGTTGGAAATCCAGGTAAATAGCAGTTAACCCTTGTCCTGCTGAATATTTGTATATGCCACACCCACTACTGATTATCAGCCAATCAGATTACTTGATGCAAATTATTGCAACCAATTCACAATCTAAATGGCAAACAATGTAGATCCTGATCAGATGGCTTCGTCAGAAGCCATCTGATCTGGATCTTCATTGTTTGGAAAATAAGGCATACCCGGGCTCAGCAGGACAAGGGTTAATTTTATCGCAGTGAGGTCAGAGTGTTGCGTAATAGGGTTATCTATAAAATCTGGGCTGGCTAATGGTACAGTGTTAACCCAGACCAGATGTTGCAAATCAGGGTCTACAATGTTAGCTTACAATAGAGGAATTTAAGGGTCAGCCAATGCATCTGATCACAGTCTAAATGTTTTTGCCTAAAAATGGTAATTTAAGGGTTAAAAAAACTGATGCCTGAGTTTAAAATTTATTCCAAAACTAGGTAGGCAAACATCTGAGCCAGGAAAACAAAAACGTTTAAGAGAGCTATGTTAGATTGCCAAAATACAATGTATGCAGATTGTACAGAGAAATGACAATAAAAAGTCATTTTTCTAAATAAAATATGGAATTTGCCTAAATGTAACAGTTTAGTTGGGCGCCTGTCATCAGAGCTTGAAGAAATAGATTTGGCTGCATGGTGCTGCCACGCTGAGCTGAAACCGACCGCACATAAGTACCCGTAAAGCGTTAAGAGATCTAAGCCTGACTGTGTAAAGTGGTGCGAGTCAGGGATGATTTATTAGTCAGTCCATGCATTAAAACCTACTGGTTTTATTGGGTGGCAGGGCTTGAGATGTCTCTTCATCTCAATGTCAGGTAAAAGGTAAGAAGTCTCATAAAACTGGAAGCAATGCCTCCAAAATGACCGAAATAGTGTTGAGTGAGTGTTAAGAGTTTTACGTCCCACCAACAGCTAAGGTCATATGGAGACGGGATCTTGGTTTAAGGACCCATCCGAAAGTCTGGAGAAGCCCGGGATCGATCCTGCGATCCCTGGTTTACAAGGAGAGTAGCGTAAACACTACACCACAGAGGCTTCTACCGAAATCATCCATCAAACAAACATAAGCTTAGCTAACTGTTTCTGCTATGGACCCCTAAAATTGTGGTCTATAGTAAATACAGTAGAACTTCGATGGCTCGAACACCGATGGCTCGTTTACCATGGATGAGTCGAACCCATTCTTGAGTCCCTAGGGAAATCCTCTACATAAGAAATAGTGGGGGATAACTCAGGAAATTTTAGTCTTTTTCTTGCAAATGTATGCTGTGTGTACTCATTAGAATCGCCTCGATGAGGTGATTCTAATGAGTACACACAGCATACATTTTCATTATAGAACACCGAAAAGATGTATAAAAGTATCTCGTTATGCCTCCTGAAAGTAACCTCAGTGGCTCGAACTACCCCTGTCTCGAACAGATTTTCGAGGTCCAAAAGGTGTTCGAGCCATTGAAGTTCGACTGTACATGGTTAGTGCCTTTAATAATAAAATATAATCGGTGAAGTTCGACTGTACATGGTTAGTGTCTTTAATAATAAAATATAATCGGTGAGCCTTAGACAATTTTATAGGGGCTCGCCCCCTATAAAATTGTCTCGGCAAACCGATTATATTTTACTATTAAAGACACTAATCATGTATTTAGTTTATACTGCAATTCAAAACAATCAAGGGGTTTTGCAACAAGTAAATTTAAGCAAAAAAGACAGCTGACAGAGTGGTATATTAAACGACATTCAGTGCCAAGCCTCATGATGCTGGACAGTGTCCCTTAGGACGGATTTTTCCATCCACCCTCACACCCATATGAGATTCTTATATGCTGCCCATCTATTTCTTCAAGCCCCGATGGGCGGGGGTGGATAAAGAAGTTGAGGTACACTTACTTTTTTCTTGATATAAGCATTGGAGGACTTCACCATCTTCTCCACTTCTCCGGCTAAATCTCTGCTCATCTCTGCAGAGCATATAGAACCCAGCGTACAGAGAGCCAGGCTCTGAATATACTGTGTCTGATGGCCCAAGTCACTGAAATGGACAGCAGGGGAGATGATTAACCCTTTTTGCACCAAATGGAATCTTCCTCCCTATATATAGCAGGAGTCCATTCCAAAATTTAGGAGTGTCAGGTTGTGTTTTCATTAAAAACTGTTCAGAAAATGGCTGAACTTTTTGCAAACAGTGTAGGCACTGATCAGACGCCGTGTTCTCCGGCGTCTGCATCTGATCTGGGCCTGCACTGTTTGCCAAATACCCGATTTGGGGTATCAGGTACTAAATGGGTTAACCCTCTGGGAAGGCAAATCTTGGACAAGAATTCTGGCGAAGGCTATGTCTTGCCTGCAGGGCCTCCGTGGCCTAATGGTTAAGAGCGCTGACTCGTGATCATTAGGTCTCTTACCGCTGTGGTTGGAGCCTCGCTCGAGTCATATGTGAGACGTCAAGCTCTGCAACGGAAGTTCAGGTGGCTTTTCTCTGGGTACTCTGGTTTTCGCCCACCTCTGATTAACAATCGACTCAATGGGAGTGAAATAATCTTGAAAGGGCCATAAAACCAAAACTGCCTGCAACTGTAGGTCATGGGAAATCGAATTAAACATTTGTGTTGACACTGAAGTCATAGCAACAGACAACAGAAGTATTTTGTGATTTTGTTTGTTTAATTTGAGGTTTAACATCCCCGTCAACACCGTATAGGTCATTTTGAGACCTTGCTTCCAATTTTGTGGGACTTTTACCCGATAATGAGATGAAACAACATCTCATGCCCTGTCGCCCAATGAAACAAATACCTTTTTTAAGCATGGAGGGTCAGACTCGCACCACTTTGCCTGGGCAGGCTTAGATCCTCCACGCCATTTACCAGTACTTGTGTGCGGTCTGTTTCAGCCCTGCGTGGAAGCATCATGCAGCCTATATATTTCTTCAAGTCCCGATGGGCAAGTATTTTGTGATGATTGAAGGATAGTTTTTCTTATTACTCCATAAAAACCTATGTTGTGGGTATTCATTAGAACCGCCTCGCCAAGGTGGTTCTAATGAGTACCCACAATGAGTTTTAATGGGGAATTGACAAAAACTATCATCCTATTATTACAAAATACGAGGGTAGGCTGAAAAGTTCTGAGCCTGACCAAGATCCAATGGTTTGTCCATGCTGAAAGTGCCTTATTTTTCAATATAGTCTCCCTTCCTGTCCACACACTTCCTCCAGCGATGCTGGAGTCCTTGGTTCACAGTGGTATAGAAGGTCTTATTTTGGTCCCTGAAAAACTCCTCCACAGCAGCTATCACCTCCTCGTCCGACCGATAATGCTGCCCAGCCTAGTGCTTTTTCATGTTTGGAAACAGGAAATAATCTGATGGAGCTAGATCAGGTGAATACGGAGGGTGATCGACAAGTGTGAAGCCACAGTCATGCACAGCTGCCATTGCGACAACCGATTTATGAGCAGGCGCATTGTCCTGATGGAACAAGACGCCTTTTGTCAATTTTTCTGGATCGTTCAGCCTTAATTGCTTTTCGCAATCGTTTTAGCAGATCTGCATAATACTCCCCATTAATTGTTCTGCCCTTTTGAAAGTAATCTATGAATATTATACCCTTGGCATCCCAGAACACTGATGCCATCACCTTCCCTGCAGAGGAGACGACCTTTGCCTTCTTTGGAGGGGGTGAGCCAGGGTGCTTCCATTGCATAGATTGTCTTTTGGTCTCTGGCTCAAAGTGATGAACCCAACACTCATCCTAAGTGACAAAACGGTCAAGAAATCCATCTTGGTCTGCTTCAAAAATAGCCAAGTTGGCTTGTGACAGGTTCAGTCTGGTCAACTTTTGGTCAGGCGTCAAAAGCCGTGGCACGCATCTGGCGGAAACCTTCGACATTCCTAATTCACTGTGTAGAATGTTCTCTACTCGTTCACGGGAGATGCCAACAGTGTTAGCTAACTGATTCAAAGTTAAACGCCTGTCATCCATCACGGCCCTGTGCACTTGGCTGATGGTTTCCTCAGTTGTTGCCATTGTGGGTCGTCCACACCGTCATCATCTTCAAGGCTGTCCTTGCCCATCTTAAAATTTGCTGCCCACCTTTTCCATCACGGCCCTGTGCACTTGACTGATGGTTTCCTCAGTTGTTGCCGTTGTGGGTCGTCCACACCGGACATCATCTTCAAGGCTGTCCTTGCCCATCTTAAAATTTGCTGCCCACCTTTTCACGGTTGCATACGAAGGAGCATCATCCCCTAATGTCGCAACCATATTGGCATGAATGTCCTTAGGAGCTAACCCCTTTTTATGGAGGTACTTGATGACACCACGATGCCAGATTTTGTTCATTTTCTCAAAAACCTGCTAGTATCAATTTTCAAGTCTAGAATTTCTACGTTATTGCAGGTAAACTTGAACTCATTTGAGTCAAATCAAGTAATAAAGGTTTGGCTTTAATGAATACAAAATTTCATGGCTGTTTGATGCCTGCTTATTGGTCAGGCTCAGAACTTTTCAGCCTACCCTCGTACCTAATCTGTTACTTTGCAGAAGTTGACAAAAATTGTGACTAACAAATGAGTAGATGGACAACTGGACTCCCTGTATTATGACATGCTTAACCCATTTAGTACCCGATCCCCAAAAATGGGTACCCTGGCAAACAGTGCAGGCCCAGATCAGACGCCGCAAAACACGGCGTATGATCAGGGCCTACACTATTTGTAAAAAGTTCAGCCATTTTCCAAATTAATTTTGAAGAAAACACAGCCTGACACCCCTAAATTTTGAAATGGACTCCTGCTATACATAAGGAGGAAGAATCCATTTGGTACAGAAAGGGTTAAAGCAGGCGCATGAGCCTTGTATAGTTCCTGAGCTTAACAATGAGCAAGAATCGGAGACGGCTCAGTAGGACTGGCTAATCGGAGCTGAAACGATAATCGATTATCAGTCCTGTCATTGCGATCGGTAATCGATTAGTAATCACTGAGGTTTTTGTCTTAATTTTACCTGTATGGCTTTGTCTGAGCATGACTCTTACCATATGTTGCACTATACCATATGTATATTTGAACAGACAGGCCTGAGCAAACAGTGTAGACCCAGATGAGACGCCGCATTTTAGACGCCGCAAAATGCGGCGTCTCATCAGGGTCTACACTGTTTGCCACTCATCCAGCTTTTTTAGGCATAACGTTGGGTAGTAAATTGTACCTATCAAGTAATTGATTAAAAGCAAATCAGAAATGATAATCATTTTTGTGGAATTTATCGATTGATTAATCGATTATGCGATTAATCGTGTCAGCCTTACTGCTCAGACCAGTTTATTAAACTTGCTGAACTGATTCTCCTCTGGTCACATTATGCTTTCTTGAAGGTTTTGAAATACACAGGCTCAATGTCGGGAAAAAGTCCCACAAAATTGGGAGCAACGTCTCCAAAATGACCTTAACAGTGTTGACGGGGACGTTAAACCTCAAATCAAACAAATCATTTATGTACTAGCAGTGTGGGCAGAGTTTCTACCCGACTCTGTAAGTACATATCAAGAATTCTGCCGAAGGCTTTTTCGCACCTGTGGGGGCGCAAAGTCAACGAACCATGACATCTAGGCCAAGGTCAAACATAGATGCTTGCATAAAAGTTGCCATTCTTAAATGCAAGCTTGTACTAAGTATCATTAATGAAGCTCTAATAATTCTTGAGAAAGGAACTTAACCATTAAGGTGAACGCTAGAGGGGTTGCTATATTTTACAAAGTCAGTGGACCATAAAATGTAGGTCAAATATGGATGCTTGCATTTAAGTAGCCATCCCGAGATACAAGTTTGTACCAAGTATCATTAATGAAGCTCTTATAGCATGAGAAATAAACTTGAACCTTTTTGGTGAACACTAGGGTGGTCGCAAATGTTGACGCCTTGACAAACGGACGAATGAACGGATGGAAAACCGGAGGCCTATATCACGCCATGCTAATAGCAGGTGTGACAAAAAGAGCCTGTCAGGGTTTCTAAAGGGTACCATATAGCACAGGTTTTAGCTGTTTAGCGGTGTACCATCACAAACTAGGCAATATCACCCTGTAATAAACAAGGGGTTGAAGCGAGGTATTTGTTTGTTTTCTTGTTAAATGGCCCAGTCAACACTGTTTAGATCATATGGAGCTGGTCAGTTTACCTAACTACACATTTCCTGGACATGCTTATAAATACAATAGTAGTTAACCAGCACAAAGTGTATTCTTTACCAAAAACTGACAACTGTTCTTCTAATGGATCAGCAGAAGGGAGAGAATATAACAATCTTTTATGGGTGTGAGGGGTGGATGGTGAAAAATTCGTCCCAAGGGTCTTTGCCCGGAGTTCATTTTTGCGACTGCCTTACAGCTTTTTTGGCTGTCTGGTACGTATTATTCAGCCAACCACAAGCCGCATGTTGCCTAATAAAACTCAGAAAAATGTTTTGTTTTATCTGTTTAACCAGTAACAATTCTTATTTTTTAAACCCAAATCAATGTTTTATTTACCATGGAAGCGGTCATGTTAGGTCAACTTGTATGCGCCTAATGCAATATTTGTGTGCGCCCGTGCGGCTTACGCTAAATAGTGGCCCGAATTACCGCAACATACCGAGGCGGGCGCTATTTATTATAGAGTTATTGTCTTCCAGACATAAATTTAATGGCATTTATTCTAAATAAAACATGCATTTAGTTCTGGAGCGAGCCACTTTAATCAAATTGCTTTGTACTGGTTTACTGAGGTAATGGGCAAATGTGACCATCTCAGTACAAGAAGATGGATAGATAGACAAAATAGATTCTGTCTGTGATGTCTAACTTGTTTTGTGTCCATTTTTATCATGCAGCCAAAACCTAAAGATAAATCTGGCAACTTTATATAGTATAATTCAAGGGCCCCCAAAATTTCCAAATGTTCCCCAAACCCCAAATCCTAGATTGAACACTGCAGTTCTAATGAATACCAACAAGGTTTTTGACAGAAATCATCCTTTGAACACTGCAGTTCTAATGAATACCCACAAGGTTTTTGACAGAAATCATCCTTTGAACACTGCAGTTCTAATGAATACCAACAAGGTTTTTGACAGAAATCATCCTTTTAACACCTATCACCAAAACACCCACCTTATCTATGTGTATCTGTTCTGGTAAAACTTGTTTGTTTGTTTGATTTAAGGTGAAAGCATCATGCAGCCCATCTACTTCTTCAAGCCCTGATGGGCGGGGGCCACTGCTCCGGTAATACTGGGCTAAAAGGGATAAAAGTCTATACTCACTTCTTGAGAGAATTTGTAACGAGAAGATGTATGTCTTGTCGCTCATCCAGCAGCAACATAGCTCCGAGGTAACCTATTCTCTTATCTGTGAACTTCTGTGAGGCAATGAGTTTCAGACACTCAAGCTGTAACAAAGTATGACAGACTTTACAGACCATAAGCCGCCCCCGCCCATAGGGGCTTGAAGAAATATATGGGCTGCATGATGCTTCCACGCAGAGCTGAATCCGGCCCGCACACTAGTACTGGTAAACCGTTTAGAGGATCTAAGCCTGTCCAGGAACCGCGGTGCAAGGCGGACCGTCCATGCTAATAAACCCTATTGGTTTCATTGGGCGACAGGGCTTGAGATGTCATTTCATCTCAATGTCGGGTAAAAGTCCCACAAAATTGGAAGCAACGTCTCCAAAATGACCTTTACAGTGTTGACGGGGACGTTAAACCTCAAATCAAACAAAACAAATACAGACCATAATAATCACAAGTATTGGAACAGATAGGCCTAAGCAAACAGTGAAGACCCAGATCAGACTGCTCCTGAAGGAGCAGTCTGATCAGGGTCTACACTGTTTGCCATTCCATCTGTACCTTTTGGACACCTTCCTGGATCATGAAACAAATTTGTTAAAATTTTAGGAGAATTACAGCAAGTCCTCAAGGTGTCCAGATTTTTAGGCTTTTTACGGTACATGCACATATTTATAAGAGGACAGCTGTTCAAACTAACGACACTGTTAGTTAACATCATTTAAAATCTGTGTCCAGTTGTTCAAAGCCTTACTGGCAATTTCTAATATAGAGCTATATTTTCTGAAAAAAATGTGAGTTGCTTTTGCATTTGCAAAAGTTGCTCACCATATTTGCCATATTAAATGATCAAAGTTTCAATGATTGTTAACTAAAAAACAATGTTGTTAGTTTTGAGTAACTGGCCCTGGATCATTATGATTAAATATGGCATAATGATATATATGCACTAGTATTTTTGCTGAAAAAATGAAGTGCATTTTACGGCAAAAATAACTGAGGTTTGACGTCACCTTCAACACAATTTCTAGGCCATTTTGGAGACGTTGCTTCCCATTTTGTGGGACTTTTACCCAACATTAAAATGAAATATCTCAAGCCCTCCCATCCAAACAAAGCAAAAGGGTTTAAATGTAGGGAAGTTTTGAATCGCACCACTTTGCCTGGGCAGACTTTGACCCTCTAAGCGGTTTACCAGTACATATATATATGACCTGTCTATTTATAGGTTTTACATAGAATCTGTATATTGAAAGAGAAAAGTTTGGTCAGTTGTTGTTTTTTTTCACGGTGCCAAGGAACTGCACGCCCCTTAGATGGCAGACCACAGAGGGAAGTTCAAGTCGGATCAGACAAGCTGGAGGTTGTAGCTTCCTTCTGCTACCTAGGTGATATGCTCTCTGCAGGGGGTGGTTGCGACCTTTCAACTACATCACGTGTGAAAACAGCCTGGAAGAAATTCAAGGAGTTGCTACCAGTTCTCTCTTCCCGCCACCTCTCGTTCAAGACACGTGGCCGTGTGTATAGCTCTTGTGTGCGGAGCGCAATGCTCCATGCCAGTGAGACATGGCCATTGACAAAGCCAAACCTCCAACGTCTACAGCGAAATGACAGGGCAATGATCAGACAGATCTGCAATGTCAAGCCACAGGACACTGTCACCATCAGGTCCAGTGAGTTACTGGAGCGTCTTGGCATTGAGGACCTGGACCTCATCCTGAAAGAGAGAAGACTTCGCTGGTATGGACATGTGGAACGCTCCAACGGTGCAATCAAGACTGCCTGTGACATACAGGTAAGTGGAAAGCGGGGGCCAGGAAGGCCCAAGATGACCTGGAAGCAGCTAACAGAAAGAGATTGCAGAGAATGGAAGCTCTCTGCTATCGATCCTCATGATAGACAAGCCTGGAGATCTGGTGTAAGATCTGCCATGCGTGCAGCAAGCCAGCTACCTGGAAGGGGGCCCACTTATGTGGACGTTGCCCCTGTACCTGCACGTTAATCAAAAATCCGTTGATGATGATGATTTCAATTATTTGCAGTATTATGATATATTGCACATGTCTACTGTGTTTAACTTGCATTTTATTGTGTGTTTCTCGATGTACAGATCAAACGAATATCTACTGACCATTGCATAGCTTGCAATTTAATGGTTGCTGTGCTGGTCAGTGGGAGTCATTGATTTGTACACCCGTACATAAATCTTGAGGGCCGTATTGAAGATAAGCTGATGCATGTAAATGTCTATGCTAAATGTTGTTAATAGAGGATCTTACATGAGTGTTCATGTATTATTGAATTTATTAAACGAGTTGAGGAAAAGGGATTATCCTTTTTCCTCAACAAATTTAATAAATTCAATAATACATGTACTTTAGCTCGCAACCTACACCAAGCCAGTTTTTGGCCAATTTTAAGTGTGAAATTGATTGTTTATACAAGTTAGTGATAAGATCACTTTAGCCTGCTAATAGCCCCATAAATCTCTTCAGAGCTACATGAGGTTTCAGTCACAACAGATGGATGCAGTTCTGAAAGAAAATTTTAACTCACTATATGCATGAGTCCAAACGGAATTTTATTGGGAAGTACAAAAAAAGACAAAACTTTAAATCCTTCTAAAGATGCCAAGAAAAACTGCGTCAAAAATGTTGCATCTTTATATGTTGTCTGCTGAATCTTCTTGCTTACTTTTCAAACATAAGTTTGCATATAGACAAACTTTGTGGACCAGGAAGAGCAGTCTGATCTGGGTCCACACTGTTGGCAACAATGACTTTTAAAGTAATCAACAGACAACAAAGCAGATGACAATTGTTGTGATTGGAATTTTAAGGGTTAAATATGAACAAAGTCATCCTATTTATGGCTTTATTTTTGTTATCAGCCATTAACTGCTTCAAACACACACACACACACACACACACACACATACACACACACACACACACACACACACACACACACACACACACACACACACACACACACACACACACACACACACACACACACACACACACATTCATTTTAAACCTTAAGTATTGGGGCAAATAGGCCTTTGCCAACAGTGTAGACCCAGATCAGACTCTTAAAAATGTGACTAAAGGTCTACAATGTTTGCCATATACACATATCAGTAATTTAGTAATCACATCAGGAAAACACGCTTATATAATTCTGACCCCCTTGAACCCCACTTTTATATATAGTAAGGGGTAAACCTTATTTTTCTTATTTCTGTTCTACAATGTGGATTGGGGCTTGGAGAAATAGATTTGGTTGCACGATGCTTCAACGCATAGCTGATACTGACCGCACATGAGAACTGGTAATCCGCTTATAAGGTCTAAGCCTGCCGAGGACAATTGCTACGAGCATAGGGGCTTGAATCATGAAAAAAAAATTGTTTTTTTTTTTTTTATGATTCAAGCCCCTATGCTATGAGTTAGCCCGTCCATGCTTATAAACCTTATTGGTATCATTGGGCGGCAGGGATTGTGTCATTTTTAATCTCAATGTCGAGTAAAAGTCCCACAAAATTGGAAGCAATGGCTCCAAAATGACCTAAATAGTGTTAACGGGGACGTTAAACCTCAAATCAAACAAACAATGTGGAGTGTGCGTACTCGTTAGAAACACCACAATGAGGCGTACTATACCTACACTCTCTAACATACTGTACCCACAATCTGTATTTTGAGCAGAAGTAAGATTTTTTTTTCATCTTAAAAGTTTCGTTTTTAGGCGGTAAAATTTACAATCTGCATGTATTTGTATTGGCTTGTTTTAAGAACGGGTAGCAGAATGAACCCTTTTGGTTGGTTGGGGGGCATGGCTTGAGATGTCATTTCATCTCAGTGTCGGGTAAAAGTCCCTAAAACCTGGAAGCTGTGTCTCCAAAATTACCCAAATAGTGTTTACGGTGACTTTAAGCCACTTTTCAATCAAATTAACAAATATATTATCATGGTAGACCTTGCCCTACTGTAAGCCTACCCAGTGACGTAAGATACACGATATCTTTAGCAGTTGTCTTACCCTTAACATGCTCTGTAAAATAGTATTCTGAAAATGTTGTCTGTTTTTGTCGTCTGCTTCATGGCCTTTCAAACTTTTCAAACATATTTTAGTGTGGATCCTGATTAGGAGCACTCTGATCTGGGTCCACACTGATTGCAAAAAAAAAAAAAATACTATCAAAGTTACAAGCAAACAAAAAGCAGACAACAGTTGTTATGGTTGGCATCTTGTGGGTAAAAATAAAACTTGGCATTTTTCTGGCTTAAACATTCCCATCGGGTCTTGTAGAAATATGGGCTGCATGGTGCTTCTACACAGAGATCAAACTGACGACACATGAGTACTGGTAAACCGCTTAGAAGGACTAAGCCTGCACAGACAAAGTGACGTGATAAGACCGTCAATTGCTTATAAGCATTTTGGTCTTACTGTGCGGCAGGACTTGAGATGTCATTTTATCTCAATGTCGGGTAAAAAACACGTCGTCTGATAGTGCCCTATATCTTTTAAGTTTCGTGAAAATATCTCAAATGGAATCGGAGTTATGGAGCAGACACGAAACTGATAGCAAAAGCTGTATTCAAAGTTCAAAGGGCAATAACTCCAAAAGTAGGAAAATCAGAGTTATTATTCATATGTTCTGCACGTCATCTCATGATGCTTTACATATCTGTGAAGTTTCCTGTAAATATCTCAAACGGTATCGAAGTTGTGGAGCGGACACGAAACTATGACAGAAATGGCTATGTTCAATGTTGGAAGGGCAACAACTCCAAAAGAAGGAAAATCAGAGTTACGGTTCAAATGTTCTGCACGTCGTCTGATAGTGCTCTACATATCTGTGAAGTTTTGTGAAGATACCTAAAATGGTATCAAAGTTATGGAGCGAACAAAAACTATGAGGCGCTAACGGACGAAATGACGGACTCTCAAAGCTTCGGGGGGTATAACATAATACCCCGCAATTTTTTTAATGGCGGTGCATAAAAAGGGGGAGGGGTGCGAATTTCAGGTAAATTGCTGTGGACAAAAAACAGCATGACTTTGAGAATTTTCAAACAAAAAAATGGGGTGGGGGGGGGGGGGTGGCATTTGCACGTCTCTCACCCTGTGTGCGGACCATTTTTGAAACATATCACTGAAAGGTCTCTGTTTCTGATCACTGGTATTCAGGAGCTGGAATGCAGTGGTGGGAGAGAGAGAGAGAGAGAGAGAGAGAGAGAGAGAGAGAGAGAGAGAGAGAGAGAGAGAGAGAGAGAGAGAGAGAGTTGAAACTATGACTGATGGGACTGAGAGAGAAGAGAGAGAGAGAGTGTGTTGAAAATATGACAAAAATTGTAGACATCGATGGATCTACAGTTTGCAGCTGGATAAAATGTTATACATGTAGCACAGATTGCGTTGCATATGCACTATCAAGGAAATATTGTTGGTTCAGAAAGATGAATTTGCTGTGCTGTTTGATTTTGTTTGTTTGTTTGTTTGATTTGTAGTTGAATATACGTGTTTACAGCAGGGAGATAATTAAACCCTAAGACGTCAGAGCGCTGCGTTAAAAGTAAATTCTTGACTGTGCTCGTGTACTTGGGCATTGGCAAACAGTGTATACCTAATCAGACGCCATATGATCAAGCCCCCGCCCATAGGGCTTGAAGAAATATATAGGCTGCATGATGCTTCCACGCAGAGCTGAATCTGGCCCACACACTAGTATTGGTAAACCGCATAGAGGATCTAAGCCTGTCCAGGAACTGCGGTGGAAGGCGGACCGTCCATGCTGATATACCCTATTGCTTTCATTGGGCGACAGGGCTTGAGATGTCATTTCATCTCAATGTCGGGTAAAAGTCCCACAAAATTCGAAGCAACGTGTCCAAAATGACCTTTACAGTGTTGACGGGGACGTTAAACCTCAAATCAAACAAACAAATAACTGTCTGATCAGGGCTACTGTGTTTGCTTAAAATACTGGAATTGAAGGGTTTTAGCATGGCCGGTCCGCCTCGCACCGCGGTTCCTGGACAGGCTTAGATCCTCTAGGTGGTTTACCAGTACTAGTGTGCGGGACGGATTCAGCTCTGCGAGGAAGCATTATGCAGCCCATATATTTCTTAAAGCCGCTATTGGCGGGGGCCAGGAATTGAAGGGTTAAACGAACAGTTCGATTCTCAGTTTTGGATTATTTTTCCAATTACTCCACCAGTTCTCTCAGTGCTTTGATAAAGTCTCTGCCTCTCTCTCTCTCTCTCTCTCTCTCTCTCTCTCTCTCTCTGTACCTAGAGACAGGGGTTATGAACTTTGTGATAAGGAATTGCTAACACACAGACAGTGTTTATTTTGTAAACATTCTGTGAAAAATTATAACTGTAAAGCTGTCATTAAGCCACTGGATGAGGTAATTTGAGCTTTCCTAAGAAATAGGAGGAATCCCGAGGTTGCGGTATATAGTACATGAGCATGAATGCAAGATTCTATTCATCATATGACATTTAAAATGCATTTTATTCATGATTGTTCACAAAAATATCAATATTCTGCCATTAGTAAACGTGACGTCGTTAAGGAGGTCGTACATGTAACGTTACGGGATGTATATAGCTAATTTGCATATTTAATCCACCAGTGGATTATCAAAAATATTACATGGCGTTATTACACTCTCAGACGCGACGTCATATGATAAAACTGGTTAAATAAAGACTTTACTTACTTACTTACTTGCTTGAGTCTTTAAACCGAGGTCCCGTCTCTGTATGACCTTAGTTGTTGGTGCGACGTAAAACTAAAACTCACTCACTCACTTACTTGCTTACTCATGGTCGCCCCCACCCATCGGGACTTGAACAAATAGATGGGCTGCATGATGCTTTCACACGGAGCTGAAACCGACCGCACACGAGTACTGGTAAACCGCTTAGAGGATCTAAGCATGCCCAGGCAAAGCAGTGCGAGTCAGCCTGTCCATGCTTATAAACCCTATTGGTTTCATTGGGCCACAGGGCTTTAGATGTTATTTCATTTCAATTTTGGGTAAAAGGACCACAAAATTGGTAGCAACATCTCCAAAATGACCTATTTAGTCTTGATGGGGACGTTAAACTTCAAATCAAACAAACAAACAAAAATCAGTACTCACGGACAGCCAGCTCTGCGTGGAAGCATCATGAAGCCCAATCTATTTCTCCGAGCCCTAATGGGCAGGGACCCAAATATTTTTCTGATTTTACAGAGAAGATAAGTCTTGACATTTCATGTGAATCTGGGGCCAGTTGTTCAAAGCCTCGTTAGCTTAACAAGCTCATTAGTGGTCATATTGTTAACTCTTCTAGTAAGTTTATTTCTTAAAATTTTGGTATTTTTGCTGAAAATATGTGAGCAGCTTTAGCGTATGCAAAAGCTGCTCACATTTTTTCAGCAAAAATATTAGTATATTCGCTATATTTAATGATCAAAGTTTTAACAATACATTAAATAACGACATCGTTAGTTTTGAACAACTGGCCCCTGATTCACATATAATTTCAGCCCTTATTTTCACAGAAAAAATAAGGAACAAGATGAGTTTGTGAAACACGAACAATACATGTCCCCCGGCATGGTCATTTTATTTTTTTAAAGTTGGTCACTGTTCAAGGCAAGGTCACAGGTCAAGATTTTTTGTTAGAGTAGGAAGCCCTTGACACAAGGAACTTACATGCCTAATATTTTTTCTTTTATGTAGGTCAAAGGTCAAGGTCATGGTCAAAAATTTTTTGCATGAATGCAAAGCTCTTATCATAGGGAACCTACATGCCAAATATGAAGGCTCTATCCCAAACAGTTCGAAAGTTATGACCAAAATGTTATTTTTTCTTATAAGTAGGTCAAAGGTCATAGTCTAGGTCACAGGTCAAAATTTTGAGCATGAATGTAAAGCACCTACATGCCAAGTATGAAGGCTGTATCTCAAACAGTTCAAAAGTCATGAGCAATGTTCACTTTTTCTGTTATGCAGGTCAAAAGTCAAGGTCACACGTCAAAAATTTTTGTCTGAATGTAAAGCTATTGCCGCAAGGAACCTACATGCAAAATATGAAGGCTCTATCTCAAACGGTTCCAAAGTTATGACCAAAATGTTATTTTTTTATTTCAAGTAGGTCAAAGGTCAAGGTCACAGGTCAAAATTTTTTGCATGAATGTTAAGCTTTTGTCACAAGGAACATACATGCCAAGTACATGTATGAAGGCTGTATCTCAATCGGTTCAAAAGTTATGACGAATGTTATTTTTTTTCTTTTAAGTAGTTCAAAGGTCAAGGTCACAGGTCAATTTTTTTGCATGAATGTGAAGCTCTTGTCACAAGGAACTTTCATGCCAAATATGAATGCTCTATCTCAAACAGTTCAAAAGTTATGACCAACGTAAAAGTTGTCTACGTACAAACTAACAAACAAACTAGAATCGCAGAGTCGATGGCAAGACATTGCATATCCCCACGCTTCCCCGTGGGCCCACCCCCTGGGCCATCCCCTAAGGGCCTTTGGCCCCAGGGGTAAATTTTTTATTGCAATGTATTCTACACATCATGCCATTCGATTTAATATGCTACACGACCATATTCTGAAAACTTAGATTTTTTACCCCCAAGGTGCACCACCCCTGGCCCCACTCCTGGGGGTAGGATAAAAATTCGGAAGTGTCATGCACTTGTTACACTACCATGTTCTGGAAATTTTTATTTTCTACCCCCACCACACCTCCCCCCCCCCCCAAACCCCGGCTCCAACCTACTGGGCCCACCCCTAGGGGTTGTGATCAAAATTCCGAAAGTTTCATGCACTCCCCAAACCAAAGATCTATCAGTTCCCAAAGTTTCAAGTTTCTTTCTATAACCGTCTAGGAAGACTCATCCGGTAAGACGGATGAACGGACGTACATACGTACGGACGACAAAGACCACTTTTTTCTTCGAAAAGCGCAGGGATAACACAGACAGGGCAAAATCAATATGTCCCTGCTATCGCTACCGGGGAAATCACAAGGAACATACATGCCAAATATGAAGGCTGTATCTCAAGCAGTTAAAAGTTATGACGTATGTTATTTTTATCCCCACGCTTTTCCAAGAAAAAAGATATTGTAATGGTCTTTGTCGTCCGTCCGTCCATCTTACCGGATAACTCCTCCTAGACGGTAATTGATAGAAACTTGAAACTTTGGTCTGGGGAGTGTATGATACTTTCAGAATTTGATCACACCCCTAGGTGTGGGCCCAGGGGGTGGGACCCGTGGGGGGGGGGGTCAAAAATCAAAATTTCCAGAACATGGTCGTGTAACATATCAAAGCGAACGGCATGATGAGTAGATAAAATTACAACCAGAATTTGACCCTTGAGGTCACCAGAAGTCAAAAACTGATTTTGACCCTTTTAGCCCCATACATTACTGATTCTATCCCTGGGAGTGGGGCCAGGGGTGGGGCGTCTTGGGGGTAAAAAAACTAGAGAAAGTGCCCAGTGGGGCACGTATACCCCCGACCAGTGCCATCCCCTTTTAGTGGAAATGAAAATTTGTTTGTAGCATTGAACCTTTCCATATAAACTTTCCATTTAGTCCACTGAGAATAACTATTGCATTTCAACAAATATAGAATAATTTATCATATCCAAAGATGAGACTGCTTGTCTTTGCTGAATAATAAAAATTCAAAGTTTGTTGCAATTTGGAACAATTTCAACTGGAAACAACAAACATAGAATAGGCTGTCATAGAACATTTGCTGAATTAAAGTAGCTGTATACTGACATAATAAAGCAATGCATTTTTTATTATTACTTGCATTTATTATTGTCTGCATTTCAAGAAAAAATATTATGCAAAATTAACAGTTCTAGTCGCTGTTGTTTCTAAGATCACAAGGACCAATATACATGTATAAACTGACAAATCTGACAAGGGTCACAGCATAAAGAAACAACAAACTAACTAATAATGAACAGATGGAAAGACAAAAACTATAACCTTTGATATCAAGGTTGCAAAAATGCCGGCAAATATCATATTTTCCATGCCACTGGCATTTACCGGCATTTATGGCAAATATGGCAAATTCAATTGATGGTCATCAAGTATGTTCCAAAAAATTACTTGTATAAGTAGTTTAAACAACACACCTTAATTATCTGAAAATCAAAAGTATTAAGCTGATTTAGATTTAGCACTGATTTTAGTTCTTTATTTGAAAATTAAATAAATAAAAAGTGATTTTATTTTTTTCTATTTGGTTTGGGCCCCAAATAAAACATAACAAAATCTCCTGTTTCGTAAACAAATAACAAATTATGACATCTTCTTGTTTTCATCTTTGCCTCTGGCTATGCTCTACCTACTTTAAATAAACATTTTCTTAAATTTGTTGTTTTAGTAATTCTATCTGTCTAGTGTCTATCCAAAGATTAAGGGTCAATATACCAAGTGTCACTGGCGGAGCTAAATAAACATGTTCTTAATTTTGTTGTTAAGTAATGTCAAATTGACAATTTATGTAAAACTCCTTGCAACTTTGGATAGTGTCAAACTTGCTGAATATTCAATTAAGCCACACCCATTTCTGACTTTGAACCAATCAGTTTACAATTAATTTCTACATATTCATAAACTGAATGTCAAACAGTGTAGATCCTTCAGAAGCCATCTGATCTGGATCTACACTGTTTGCAAAGATAGGGCTTGTCGCCAAGAGCAGGATAAAGGTTAAAGCATGTTGTTGAGAAAGTAAACAGACAAATCAGTGAAGGACCTGATCAGACTGTTCTGATCTGAACAATCTTTAAGAGGCCTGTCTACTGTCTATCCAAAAACTTAGGATCAATATTAGTGTCAATGGCACAGCTAAATGCATACCTGTGATTTTATTTTTACCTGCTTAATATCTCAATTTCTGACTTGGTCGAGATTTCTAAAATATTTTAAGACCAAAATCATATTTGCCATATTTGCCATATTTACCACTTTGGGCATATTTTCCAGGCCGGTAAATACCGGTAAATGCCACTGGTAAATACCAGGGGTGGAATTTGCCACACAACCTTGTTTGATATACTTTGTATGCAAGGAGTATAATGAAAACAGTTATCAAATCCTGTACCATATACTATTATGCGATGTATATATGTGAATTTATTCTAATAAATATTGTTTAAACCAAAACAGTTAACACAAAACTTGGACGTGATCAAAATGTGTAAGTCCTTATTATTGACCCATAGCCCCACCCGGGGGCTTGACACAGGAGCTTAGATATTCCATATGAAAGTTAATACTATAGCTATATTCTGTACCAAATATGAAGAGAATCTAACATGAGGTTACAGAGATATAAGCAATCAAAAAGGTTTAACACAAAACTTCGACTTAAAAGTTGACAAACTCACAGACAGCCCACCCAGGGACTTGACCCAGGGGCTTAGATATTCCATATGAAAGGTTATGCTATAGAGATATCCTTTACCAAATATGAAAAGAATCTAACATGTAGTTACAGGGATATGAGCAATCAAAAAGGTTTAACACAAAACATTGACGTAAATATTGATGAACGGACTTACGGGTGGACAGCCCACCCAGGGGCTTGATCCGCGAGCTAAGATATTCCAAATGAAAGGTAATGCTATAGAGATATCCTGTACCAAATATGAAGAGAATCAAACATGTGGTGACAGAGATATGAGCAATCAAAAAGGTTTAACACAAACCTTTGACGTAAAAGTTGACAAACGGACAGACAGCCCACCCAGGGGCTTGACCCAGGGGCTTAGATACTCCATATGAAAGGGAATGCTATAGAGATATCCTGTTCTAAATATGAGGAGAATCCAACATGTGGTGACAGAGTTATTAGCAATCAAAAAGGTTTAACACAAAACTTTGACGTAAATGTCGACAAACGGACAGACAGCCCTACCAGGGGCTTGACCCATGGGCTTGGATATTCCATATGAAAGGAAATGCTATAGAGATATCCTTTACCAAATATGAAGAGAATCTAACATGCGGTTACAGAGATATGAGCAATCAAAAAGGTTTAACACAAAACTTTGACGTAAAAGTAGATGAACAGACAGATGGACAGACAGACAGCCCACACAGGGGCTTGACCCAGGGGCTTAGTTATTCCATATGAAAGGTAATGCTATAGAGATATCCTGTACCAAATATGAAGAGAATTTAACATGTGGTTACAGAGATATGAGCTATCAAAAAGGTTTAACGCAAAACTTTGACGTAAAGGTTGACGAACGGCGGGACGGACGGAAGTACGAACGAACGAACGAACGAACTAACTAACGAACGAACGAACTAACGAACGGACGGAAAGACGAAAACTATATATCCCCTGACATACTTCGTATGTCGGGGGTATAAAAGACGAAAACTATATACCCCCTGACATACTTCGTATGTCGGGGGTATAATCAAAGTTTTCAGAACATGGTCGTGTAGCACATTAAATCAAACGGCATGATGAGTAGAATACATTACGATAAAAATTTTACCCCTCAGGCCAAAAAACCCTAGGGGCTGGCCCAGGGGGTGGGGCCCACGTGGAAGCGTGAGGAAATGCGATGGCTTGCCATCGACTGCGTGATTCTAGTTTCTTTTAAGTAGGTCTAAGGTCAAGGTCACAGGTCTAATTTTTTTGCATGAATGTGAAGCTCTTGTTGCAAGGAACCATCATGCCAAATATGAATGCTCTATCTCAAACGGTTCAAAAGTTATGACCAATGCTAAAGTTGTCCGCGTGCAAACCAACCAACAAACAAACAAACCAACCAACAGACAGACAGGGCAAAAAAAATATGTCCCTGCTATCACTACAGGGGTCATAAAAAATACTTTTAAATGCTGTCTGTGCCAGAAGGAATATTGAATTCTTCCTCACTATATATAGTAACTGTCCATTTCAAAATCTGAGTTATTTTTAGAAATTTTATTGCATTTATTTTTCTGGGATCCCAGTAAAATTTTTTTTGAATGGGCAGGATTCTTCAGAGTCAGTAGTCAGAGGGCAAACAAAGTTCAATTTTATTTTGGCCTTAACAAAATGTATAACAATTATACCTGTCCAAAGTGTGCTGGGTATCCAAGCATATGGATGTAAAGCAACTTGGCCACATTACGACATCTGTATGTGTTGTCCTGATCTCTGAAGGAGTCTCGTATTGTTGAAGATTCTTTCTGCACTACAGCTCTTTCATCAGCTGCTGTTCTTGCAGATCTGATCTCACGAATCAGATCACGCAAGCGCTTCGGTGTGGGCATTATGGACGACTGAAAAGCATAAAACAAAACAAATGAACCAAATGTAGTTTTTGCTTAAACCAGATATTAATATAATGTTATTAATCAAGTGATTTCGCAGTTACAAGTCCATGGTCTGCTGTATTGGCCCGAGGCCAAGGCCAATACAGCTGACCGAGCACCTGTAACTGGGAACAGGTCCAGGGTCTGCTGCATTGGCCCGGGGCCGAAGGCCGAGGCCAATACAGCTGACCGAGGACCTGTAACTAGGACAATACAAAATTACTTGATTAATGACAATTTTATTAACTGACACCATTGAAAGCATAATTATTGATTTTTGACCTCCGTGTTAATATGGATGACCTCCGAACAATGCAGGATAGTCAAATAATAAATTATGGTAATAGAGGTCATCAGTCACATCAAATTGTTCAAACTATATATGTAATTTGACATGAGACTGACAACCTCTATCACAATGTACCATAATTTCACACCAGACTGAATACATATATTTATGTTTTCCGAAGAGTTTGATATTGTTAATCATAGAGGCTGGTTAATACCGGTATGGGTTGCAATTCACAGATGCCGAAAATGCATGAGAAGCTTACGAAAACTGACCTATTGGGTGATTACATTGACTATATATTCTTTGCATAAAGGTCAGTCTTGTGTCAAATTGCACCAGCTACCAGATATACATACAGCTGAAATTTATGTACATGCAGCTACACAATCCTCAGCACCTTCAGTCGTCAAAATAATCAAATCGGGAAGGGCGTTCCACTCTCTAATGGTTCAGGGGAAGAACGATTCTTTATAAATGTCAGTTCTTGCAGTAAGGGTCTGAAACATCATTGAATGGTGCTTTCTACAGTGCCTAGCTGGGGTAAATGGTCGGTCCATTTAATTACCGCAAACCACCCAAAAAAACACACAAAACCACCACAAACCACTTTATTTAAATATTTTTATACAAATATAATACATTAATTGCACTTGTATAATTGATTTATATCAAAGTTAAGATATTTAAAGGCTCATTTGCAACATACAGTGTGTGACAGGCTTTAGTGTGTTCCGGTACTTTATTTCGAAATTGAATTTTGAGTGAATGGTAACGAGGGCATGTACATGTATGGCATTTCCAAAGATTCCTTTCTTGGTTATCAAAAACCCTAAAAAGAAGTTTTTTGATACATGTTACGTTAACATGTCCATACAACGAGGACCCCTGTAAACCCCTCTTATATAGGGGCCTGTTTATATGTCCTGTTCGTAAATGACATTCTTGAAGTTGTAAATGGGAGAGTAAAGATGTATGCCTATGATACAAAATAACATGATAACCAGTGGAAAAGCAAATCTTTACAAAGGGACTTTGACAAAATTGAAAGTTGATCTAGAAAATGTTTGTTATGATTTAATGAGCTGAAGTGTAAAGTAATGCATTTTGGAAGAGACAATCCAGAGCATAAATACACTAAAATGTGATGCGTGGAAAATGTGTTGTGATTTCAATGTGATACCTCATGCATTTAAATTTATATGATATGTAAAATATGTTCCTGGATGATGAGCTTATGTACTCTTAAATCTGAATAAATTCTGTAGAGCCCACGGGGAAATATAAAATGCAAAAACCATTTTATTTGACAGTGCGTAAAATTGTAATAGGAACCCATCAACTAAATCACAGCACATCTGCTGAAGGTTTAAAAATGGGGGAAAAGGAAAATGTATCTTAAAATTTTGTCTGTTTATATCGACTCCTGCAGGTTTTTGCAAACTTTTTCAAATGTTTGCATACAGGCAAACTGTGTGGCCCCTCCTAGAAGGAGCAGTCTGATCGGGATCCACATTGTTTGCAATATTGATTTCAAAAGCAATGACATGTAGCAGACAACAAAGCAGACGACGGGCAATAATTGTAAAAACTATCTATACTCCCAAGTAGACAACAATTATATAAACCATTCACCCCCGAGTTTCTGAAGCTTGATCAACAAACTACATCAATATAAGAGAGCAAACAGACATATAAGTACTAAAATACATCAATAAATGTTAGTAACTAGATCTATTTCGTATATATATTCTAATATTTTAACCTTTACCCTGCTGAATATTTAATTTAGCCACACCCATTTCTGATTTATAACCAATCAGAATTCTTGATGTTCTTCATTTCTCTATATCCATAAACTGAATGTCAAATAGTGTAGATCCTGATCAGATGGCTTCTTCAGAAGCCATCTGATCTGGATCTACACTGTTTGCAAAAATAGGGGTTTTCGCCAACAGCAGGCTAAAGGTTAAGGGTGTTTTGGGGTGGTTTGGTGTGTTTTGTGGTAGTTTGGGGTAATTTGATGGACCCCGTAAATGGTCATCTGTTGGATGCTGGCAGAAGAGAAAGATAAAGAAGCTTTATTTAACGTCGCATATCCGAAGCAAATACATAAGCTCTGTAGAGCTTTTATTGCAACAAACACAGTATCCTTTAACCCTTGTCCTGCTAAACCCGGATATGCTTTTTCTTTGAAACAATGTAGATCCAGATCAGATGGCTTCTGAAGAAGCCATCTGATCAGGATCTACATTGTTTGTCATTCAGATTGTGAATTTGTTGCAATAATTTGCATCAAATAATCTGATTGGTTGATAATCGGCAGTGGGTGTGGCATATATGAATATTCAGCAGGACAAGGGTTAACAAATACTTACCTGCCTTCATTTATCTTCCTAGGACTACCCCTGATAATGCGAGCGTCAGCCAAGGGAGCACCTAGTACCATTTTTCACGCCTTTGGTATGACGCAGCCAGGGATCAAACCCACGACCTTATATTCCCAAATCGGACGCTCTACCACTGAGCTATCGGGGCAGCACCCTTTAGACCTTTGTATAAGAGTAAGAGCCTACTGTCTCTTCTCCTTTTCTTGAGAGACTCCCATCCGGAGGCTGAAGTCTAAAACTTTCCCATAGTAACTTAGTAAGGTATGGACTAAAATGAGTATTAAACGCGAGAAACGAAAAAATCGATGATTCAGATTTTCTGAACAGAGTTTAACCACTGAGCCAAGCTACCACGCATGTCCACGGGGATATCACACGGGTCTCTAAGGCTGTTGAGACCAACAGATTAGATGCAGCTGAGGACCATATTAGATGCCATGAAGGACCAAAATAGGTGCCAGGACCATTATAGATGCAAGAACAAATTCAGATGATGTACATGTACAACCGTAAAGAGGCAGCATATAAAGGACTTGTTGGTCCAATCTTGGAATATGGTAGTTGTATCTTTCATTCTTTCTTTCTTTCTGCTGATACTGCGTCGGTCACATTTGACCATTACCGCAGGTAAACATTACATACATTCCAGGTTTGCAGAATGAAAGCCTATACAATAACCATATAATTATGGTAGGGTTCTTTGACCAGCACAGGGAATGGTTCTCCCTTGAACAGGGGGCCTCCAGTTAATTGTTTGTTTGTTTGATTTGAGGTTTAACGTCCCCGTCAACACTATAAAGGTCATTTTAGAGACGTTGCTTCCAATTTTGTGGGACTTTTACCCGACATTGAGATGAAATGACATCAAGCCCTGTCGTCCAATGAAACCAATAAGGTTTATCAGCATGGACGGTCCGCCTCGCATCGCAGTTCCTGGACAGGTTTAGGTCCTCTAAGCCGTTTACCAGTACTAGGTTGCGGGCCGAATTCAGCTCTGCATGGAAGCATCATGCAGCCCATATATTTCTTAAAGCCCCTATGGGCGGGGACTTCCCGGGCCTCCAGTTAACGTCCCAATCCGAAGGACAGTGCACTTTATGACATTCATCCCTGCAAATGATGCTAATGGAGCCTGTTCGGACACCGAAATTTTATCACCGCTGCCAGGGATCGAACCCGGGACCTCTAGCATCAGAGGCAAGTGCACCAACCACTGACCTATCAGCAGAGTGGTCCTTAATGAAGAAATTGAAAAAGTTCAGAATAGAGCTGCTAGATTTGTAACAAGCAATTACTGCTTTGAAACCAGAAGCACGACTGGTATACTAGGAAAATTAAGACGGGAGTCTCTCAAGAAACGGAGAAAAGACGGTTTTTGTTTTTGTTTGATTTGAGGTTCAACGTCCCCGTCAACACTGTAAAGGTCATTTTTGAGATGTTGCTTCCAATTTTGTGGGACTTTTACCCGACATTGAGATGAAATGACTTCTCAAGCCATGTGGCCCAATGAAACCAATAGGGTTTATTAGCATGGGCGGTCCGCCTCGCACCGCGGTTCCTGGACAGGCTTAGATCCTCTAAGCGGCTTACCAGTACTAGTGTGCGGGCCAGATTCAGCTCTGCGTGGAAGCATCATGCAGCCCATATATTTCTTCAAGCCCCTATAGGCGAGAAAAGACATTAGGCTCATACTTTTATACAAAGGTCTTAAGGGTGCTGCCAGCATCCCAACAGATGACCTTGTTCCCCCAGATAGGCATTGTAGAAATCATCATTCTTTGGTGTTTCAGACCCTTGCTGCTAGGGCTGGCTAATCGGAGGTGAAAGGATAATTGATCATCATTCATGTCATTGTGATCGATAATCGATTAGTAATCGCCAAGGTTGTTGTCATTATTTTACCTGTCTGAGCATGACTCTTACCATATGTTGCACTTTACCATTTGTTTTTTTTAACAGACAGGCCTGAGCAAACAGTGTAGACCCAGATGAGAAGCCGCATGATGCGGCGTCTCATCAGGGTCTGCAATGTTTGCCACTCATCCAGCTATTTTAGGCATAACTTTGGGGTAGTAAATTGTACCTATCAAGTAATTGATTAAAAGCAAATCAGAAATGATAATCATGTTTGTGGAATTCATCAATCGAGGTTAATCGATTATACGATTAATCGTGTAAGCCTTACTTGCTGCAAGAACTGACGAAGATAAAGAAGGAATCGAGACAGTTCCCCCCGACACGGTTTTTGGAGACAGTTCCCCCGACACGGTTTTGGAGACAGTTCCCCCCCCCCCCCCCCCCCCGACACTGTTTTTGGAGACAGTTCCCTGATACACATATTTGAAGACAGTTCCCTGACACTATTGTTCAAAGTCAAATGACCTGTGACTGATCATGATGATTATCATAATTGATAATTATTATGTGTTCATCAATATTTTGAAGACAATTCACCGACAGAAGTTTAGAAATATTAAATTATGGGTTCATCGACATTTTTGAAGACAGTTCCCAGACAGACTTTTACATGTATAAAATAAAAGCTTATACTTGATACCATTATCAATAAGTTTAATGAATACACCTGAAATTAAGCGAACTAGCATGTTCATGAGTTAATGAACATGCACACATTTAAACAAAACAAAAATGTCTTCTAGGAAACGCAATAGTATATTTCTAATTGTCATTTTTCCATATAATAAACATTTGAAAAGAGAAGATGAGTTCAAAGTTTTTGTTTTAAATAAATATTATTAAAGTACAGTTGTATAAGAATATGAAATTTTCATCAAAGTTTGTTTCCGCACTGCTATTTTGTTAGGCCCCCGCCCATAGGGGCTTGAAGAAATATATGGGCTGCATGATGCTTCCACGAAATGCTGAATCCGGCCCGCACACTTGTACCGGTAAACCGCTTAGAGGATCTAAGCATGTCCAGGAACCGCGGTGCGAGGCGGACCGCCAATGCTAATAAACCCTATTGGTTTCATTGGGCGACAGGGCTTGAGATGTCATTCCATCTCAATGTCGGGAAAAAGTCCCACAAAATTGGAAGCAACATCTCCAAAATGACCTTTACAGTGTTGACGGGGACGTTAAACCTCAAATCAAACAAACAAACAAAACTGCTATTTTGTAACATACGATAACTGTCTACATGTTACATGTGAACTTTGTTCACGTTGATGAGTATACATGCAGATGTATGTTGATCATTGTCATCAAAGTTCGTTTCCGTACTGCTACTTTGTAACATACGATAACTGTCTACATGTTACATGCAAACTTCATGAGTATACATGCAGATGAACATGTATGCTGATCATTGTCATCAAAGTTTGTTTTCGTACTGCTACTTTGTAACATACAATAACTGTCTACATGATACATGCGAAGTTGATGAGTATACATGCAGATGTATACTGATCATTGTTACCAAAGTTTGTTCCTGCTACTTTGTAACATACGATAACTGTCTGCATGTGACCTGCAAACTTTGTTCACGTTGATGAGTATACATGCTTATGTATGCTGATCATTGTCATCAAAGTTCATTTCCGTATTGCTACTTTGTAACATACGATAACTGTCTACATGTGACATGCGAACTTTGTTCACATTGATGAGTATACATGCAGATGTATGCAGTTCATTGTCATCAAAGTTCGTTTCCGTACTGCTTTCTACATGTCGCATGCGAACTTTGTTCACATTGATGAGTATACATGCAGATGTATGCTGATCATTGTCATCATAGTTTGTTCCCGTGCTGCTACTTTGTAACATACGATAACTGTTTAAATGTGACATTGGAACTTTGTTCACGCTTTTGAGTATACATGCAGATGTATGCTGATCATTGTCATCAAAGTTTGTTCCTGCTACTTTGTAACATACGATAACTGTCTACATGTGACCTGCAAACTTTGTTCACGTTGGTGAGTATACATGCTGATCATTGTCATCAAAGTTTGTTTCCGTACTGCTACTTTGTAACATACGATAACAATAGTGTCAGGGAACTGTCTTCAAAATGTCTGGGAACTAATTGCCAATTATAATTATCAGTCACAGGTCATTTAACTATGAACAATAGTGTCGGGGTACTGTCTTCAAAAATGTTGGGGAACTGTCTTCAAATGTGTCGGGGAACTGTCTCCAAAAAACGTGTCATTGAACTGTCTTGTCGGGGAATTGCATTGTTCCCATAAAGAATCATTCTTCCCCCAAATCCTTACAGATTGGAATGCCCTTCCCGATGGTGACAGGACATCTCGGCCCCTAATAAACTCGGCCCCTGACAAACTTGGCTCCTACAAACTCGGTCCCTGACAAACTCGGCCCCTAAAATTAGAATATGTTTATATTAGTGATGGAAATTAGTTATTATCAAACTATTACACATATTTTTAATGTACATATGCCTAATTACCTTTTGAACTCATTTTGATGAAATTATGAGTGACCCATCTCACATGAGTTAAATGAACCTAATGCCGTTCATTGAACCAGTGTATGACACGCTGCTATGGGTCCATTGTCACTCACCTTTCGATGTAATTAATAAACTAATTGATTGATTGGCGTGTAATTGCATCTCTACCACTTAAGAGACTAGTAGTATGTTCTGTTGCGCACTTACAAAAATTGAACCATTTTGTTATTATTATCATTTGCAGGGTTTGACCATTCCAAAGCCATTAGCCTTTTTTTCTATTAATACCAATGATTTTAATTGTTTGACACCCCCGTCAACATTGTATAGGTCATTTTGGAGAAGTTGCTTCCAATTTTGTGGGGCTTTTACCCGACCTAAACCCATGAGGTACTGGTGTGTTCATTTAAGAAATGAATTTAATTTTTCTGCTGTTCATTAAAATATGATGGCCCCCGCCTGTCGGGACTTGAAGAAATATATGGGCTGCATGATGCTTCCACGCAGAACTGAAACCGACCCGCACACGAGTACTGGTAAACCGCTAAGAAGAGTCGGCCCGTCCATGCTTATAAACCCTATTGGTTTCATTGGGTGGCAGGGTTTGAAATGTCATTTCATCTCAATGTCGGGTAAAAGTCCCACAAAACTGGAAGCAACGTCTCCAAAATGACCTTTATAGAGTGGAAGGGCACGTTAAAACCTCAAATCAAACAAAAACAAATCATGAAAGCAGCGGATCGCCTGCAAAGTTATTTAACACCAAAGGGGTTCATATAAACTATGCTGTCATTCATACTTTCAGGAACGGCAGAAAAAATTAAGTTTCTTTCTTAAAACATTATTTTTCTTATATCCCCATTATCTGTGTTTCTAGCATAAGAAAAATATCACAATTTTTCATCTTAAAATTTCCATTTTTGGCCAAAAAAATTTACGATGTATTTGTATAGGAGTGTTTTTGTATTGAACGTCGTCAACGCACAATCAGATCGTGGAGAACCATGTATATCATGACCTATATTGTTTTCTATTTGTTTTTGTTTGTTTGAATTGGGGTTTAACGACACCGTCAGCACTATTTAGATCATTTTGGAGACGTTGCTTCCAATTTTGTGGGACTTTTACCGGACACTGAGATGAAATGACATCTCAAACCCTGCCGCTCGATGAAACCAGAAGGCTTATATGCATTGGAGATCTGACTCACACCGCTTTGCCTGGGCAGGCTTAGTCCTTCTAAGCTGTTTACCAGTACTCATGTGTGGTCAGATTCAGCTCTGTGTGGAAGCATCATGCAGCCCAAACTATTTCTCCAAGCCCTGATGGGCTGGGTGAATATAGTTTTCTGTAGGTTTACATTTGGATTTACACTGGAAATGTTAATATCACACACACAAAAAAAACACGCCTATTCTAAAATTTTGAATATTTCACCACCCAAATATGAAAATTATCAGATGAAACATGAAGATATTTTTCTTGTTTCTGCTATAAACATAGATTTTGGGTACTTGTCAGAACTACATTGACAGGGCGATTCTAACAAGTACCAACAATCTATGTTTTTGAGCAAACAGATTTGGGTACTTGTAAAAACGGCATCGAACCAACAATCTATGCTTTTGAGAAGAAAAAAGTAAATTGATATAAACCCTTGTAAACCCCAGTTTTACTATATAAAAATGTGGTTGCAGGTGGTCAAAATTACATAGGCATGTTTTCGTGATGCCACACTCAATTCCAACACTGTCCCAATTACAGCATGGGTTTCCGCAATCATTTATTGTGGATAAAGTTTCATATTAAAAACTATAAATATGCTCAAACTTTCTGTGAAACTAGCTATCCACCTTCCAAATTGACTCTCGAAAACAAAAACATTGTATTTAGGACCTAAATGCTGCTAGGGACTGAGTTTTTAGGGACGGAGTTTAATGGGGGCCGAGTTTGCGGGGGGCCGGGATTGTCAAGGGCCGAGTTTGTCAGGGGCCGAGATGTCTGTAAATCTTCCCGATTTGATTATTTCAATGGCTGAAGGTGCTGAGGATTGTGTAGCTAAGTTTACCTCTTTTGTGAGAGCTAGGGACCATCACAGGTCCTGGCGTATGTCATTTGACGTGTCGCCAGTTACAATTCTGATTCTGACTTTAGTGCGGGTGGGGTACTTTTCCCGGTGACGTGTCTCGTTTACTGCGTATCGTGTGTAAAACAAAATTTGGTAGGTAACAGAAGAGACGCAAGGTAAATAGATTAGGAGAACATATGTCGGGAAAGGGCATGCATCTGTGGACAATCTCAAGCGATTTATACAACAAAAACATTTCACATTTGGAAGTGAAAGGTGGGAGGAAGTAATGGACCGGAGATTTTTTACGACAATTCCATGACTCAATTTTTAATTTAACGGTAAATTACAAAATAAGGTGAACAATTTTGTGAAGAAATATTACCAGCATTATTGGGTCTTTGCTTCTTCCACTGACCCCCGACTTGTAATATCAAATCAGCCTCCCTGAAGTGACAGGTATCGCGGATCAAAACATTAAAATTTTCAATATGGCGGATGACATCGCGGAAAAATACAATTTCTTTGAAAAATATAGTTCGTAATTTTTTTCAGGATTTAAGTTTAACTGAAATTATGATAAAATTCAATGTTTAATTTTATGCTTAAACAATATAATATTGACTACTAATTTTCATGACAAATGTTAAAGTATCACAAACAAAGATTTGCTTAGCACGTAAAAGTAGTTCTATTTTGTTACCTCCCTCAAATACTGATTACCTCCCTTACATGCCCCCCCCCCCCCCCACCAAAAAAAAATCAAAGAACTGAGAGTACTGGTAGCTGGTAGCTCGATTTGTCCTCTTAGTGTAAGCTGAGAAAATCAGGTAGAAGAAAGTTGTTTTATTTAAAGACTTTTTAGTCTGTAAATTTAAAGACATCATGGCCCACTTGGACGAACATGAACTTTTGTCAGACAGACAACATGCATTTAGGAAAAGGCACAGTTGTGAAACTCAGTTAAGCACAGTTATTAATGACTGGGCAAAAATCTTGGACAAAGGGGGACAGGTGGACAAATTTATTCTGGACTTCGAGAAGGCTTTTGACACCCCTCCTCATGAACTACTTAAATCTAAGTTATTTGGTTATGGAATTGGGGGAAAAACCCTCAAATGGATAGATTCCTTTCTTTGCTACAGAAAACAGCGGGTTGTTGTTAATGGGGCATGGGATTTCAGCCAGTTAAATGCAATATTATGCAGATAACTAGGAAGAGATCTAATAAAGTTGAGGCTTCTTATACCTTAGAGGGAACGGTCCTCGAGAATGTGGACTCCATTAAATAACTTGGAGTGACAATCTCACACAACTTGAGATGGAATACTCATATTAGCAACATGTGTACTAAGGCAAATAGAACGCTTGGTTTCCTGAGGCGAAATCTTCATCAGTGCCCTCAGGATGTAAAAGAGGCAGCATATAAAGGTCTTGTTCGCCCAATCTTGGAATATGGTAGTTGTATCTGGGACCCCAGTGAAGTGGTCCTAAACGATGAAATTGAGAAAGCTCAGAATAGAGTTGCTAGATTTGTAACAGGCAATTACTGCTTTGAAACTGGGAGCATGACTGGAATACTTGGAAAATTAAAATGGGAGTCTCTCAAGAAAAGGAGAAAAGACAGTAGGCTAATCCTTTTATGCAAAGGTCTAAAGGGTGCTGCCAGCATTCCAACAGATGACCTTGTTCCCCCAGCTAGACACTGTAGAAAATACCATTCGTTGGCGTTTCAGACCCTTAGCGCAAGAACTGACATTTATAAAGAGACGTTCTTCCCCAGAACCAATAGAAATTGGAATGCCCTTCCCGATTCGATTATTTCGACAGCTGAAGGTGCTGATGATTGTGTAGCTAAATTTACCTCTTTGGTTAGAGCTAGGGACTAACTTCCCACATCACAGGTCCTGGTGTATGAAAGTCATTTGACGTGTCAACAGTAACAATTCTGATTCTGATTCTGAAAGACTGACACAAATAAAATCATCAAAATGGTGTAAAACGGAAAAAAATCGCACTTTGCTGTTTATAGTAGTTTGGCCGTTGCCTATGGAATATTTAATTATGTGTAACTGTAAATGGTATAGCTGTCTCTATTTAATTTAATTCCTTCGCCATAATTGAAGAGTTCTCAGAAAAAAAAAAAACAGTTTTGTAATAAGATTTATATGTAAAATGAGCTCAAGAATGAATGTGTATAACGATTTTATCATTTTGTCAATATAGCCTACGGACCACGTGCACTCGCTTCGGCAGACAGATTTTCTGACAACTAAAATTGATGAAAGTTTCAGACGGACTACACCAGTAAAATGTCCGAAAACGAAATGACGTCAGTACGAAACTCATCTTATGTTCGACCTTTGACAGATATTTTCTCCCTTACTGTGGAGTTTCACGGCATTTGTGGTCTAAGGGAAGGAACTGTTGTTTTATTTCTTATTTTTTTTTTCTATCATTAAAACGATATTAGAAGACAATAAAATACATGCAGTCTTTAGCAACGCACGTTTTATTAATGAGATGAATACTGAGGCTGCGTATGAGAATGCGATTTTTTTCGTGTTACATCATTTTCATGATTTTCCGTTGTGTTACTCAGTGTTAGTCTTTAAATTTACAGACTAAAAAGTCTTTAAATTTACAGACAGACTTTAAATTTAAAGACAGTCTTTAAATAAAACAACTTTCTTCTACCTGAAAGTAGCCATGAACCGAGGAGGAGTCAGGGCTCTTGCTCGTAATTATCGCCCTGTGTCTCTGACTTGTGTTCTGTGTAAGTTGCTTGAACATATAGTCTGCTCAAACATCATGGCCCACTTGGATGAACATAAACAGACAGACAACATGCATTTAGGAAAAAGCATAGTTGTGAAACTCAGCTGAGCACAGCTATTAATGTGTGGGCAAAAATCGTGGACAAAGGGGGACAGGTGGACACAATTATTCTGAACTTCGCGAAGACTTTTGACACCTCACCTCATGAACTACTTAAATCTTAGTTATTTTTACTACGGAATTGGAGAGAAGACTCTCAAATGGATAGATTCCTTTCTATGCTACAAAAAACAGCGCGTTGTTGATAATGGCGAATCTTCGGAGTGGGCTCCAGTTTGTCTGGAGTCCCACAAGGGACTGTTCTTGGTCCACTATTGTTCCCCCTGTATATCAATGATATTTCCACTCACATTGACTCAGCAATAAGATTGTTCGCAGACGACTGTGTTTGCTACCGGGAAATAAGAGATACAGATGACTCATTAACACTTCAGAATGACATAGATAGATTAGGATGTCGAGCACGAAAATGGGACATGTGATTTCAGCCAGATAAATGCAATATTATGCAGATAACTAGAAAAAGATCTAATAAAATTGAGACTTCTTACACCTTAGAGGAAACGATCTTCGAGAATGTGGACCCCATTAAGTACCTTGGTGAGACATTCACACACAACTTGAGATGGAATACTCATATTAGCAACATGTGTTCTAAAGCATAGCAACATGTGTACTAAGGCAATTAGAACGCTTCAGTGCCCCCAGGATGTAAAAGAAGCAGCATATAAAGGTCTTGTTTGCCCAATCTTGGAATATGGTAGTTGTATCTGGGACCCCAGTGGAGTGGTCCTTAACGAGGAAATTGAGAAAGTTCAGAACAGAGCTGCTAGATTTGTAACAGGCAATTACTGCTTTGATACTGGGAGCATGACTGGAATACTTGGAAAATTAAAATAGGAGTCTCTCAAGAAAAGGAGAAAAGACAGTAGGCTCATCGTTTTATACGACGGTCTAAAGGGTGCTGCCAGCATTCCAACAGACGACATTGTTCCCCCCAGCAAGCCACTGTAGAAATCACCATTATAATGCACCGGCGTATGTAACGCGACGTCTGATTGGATAACGTCAAATATTTATATTCTGGGATATACTGTCGGAAACCCGACGTCATCACGTAACGTCGCTTTTCATTGGCTAGCATTTGGTTTTACGCAGCTCATAGCGCTTGCCGCTTTGTGCTAAATAGTAAAATTTTTAACAAAACTACCAAATAATTGCATTAGAATGGGGATAACTGTATTGAAAATTGTCATTTGGGGAGGTAAATCGTCGGTTTAACGGTCGCAAATTACGTTTTACGGCTCCGCTGACGCGTCGCCGTAAAACGAAATTTCCGACCGTTAAATCTCCGATTTACCTTCCCAAATGACAATTTTCAATACAGTTATCCCCTAATTCGTTGGCGTTTCAGACACTTACTGCAAGATCTGAGTATAAAGAGTCGTTCTTCCCCAGAACCATTAAAGATTGGAATTTCTTTCACACCAGACAAGGAAATCCGTGATTTCACCCTGGGATAGAAATTTATGTTCTGACCCTGGTGTTCCGACCCAAAATCGAATATAATCGCGTGTTTGATAAATGCACTGGTTGATTGAGGGTTGATTACGACCTCGTATGCGCCGTCGTTAAGGTTGACGTCTATAAACATTCCTGCAGTGTCATCACAACATGGCGGACTTTGGTGCAGCATTAAAAATCCGCGCTAAGAAATGGAGGGTATGCAAGAAAAAGAATCCAATACGGGTGTGAGGGGTGGATAGAAAAAGCCTCGTGATGCCGGACAGTGACTCTCGGGACGGATTTTTCCATCCACCCCTCACACCCATATAAGATTCTTATAGCCCTTCCCGATTCGATTATTTCGACAGCCGAAGGTGCTGATGACTGTGTTGCTAAGTTTACCTCTTTGGTTAGAGCTAGGGACTAACTTCCCACTGTATGAATGTCCAGCAACAATTCTGATTCTGATTCATCCCTGCAAATGATGCCAATGGAGCGTTTTCGGACACCGAAATTATCACCACCGCCGGGGATCGAACCGGGGTGGGGTGGGGTGGGGTGCTCTAATATCAGAGGCAAGTGCGTTAACCACTGATCTATCACGCCTTCTTTCTTTCTTTCTTTCTTTCTTTCTTTCTTTCTTTCTTTCTTTCTTTCTTTCTTTCTTTCTTTCTTTCTTTCTTTCTAATACTGCGATCGGTCACATTTGACCATTACTCGCAGGTGTAGGGTAGACCGGGACTAGTTGGTCCGTGGGGCAAGTTGGTCCGAGCGCAATTTCTCTGAACTGAGAAGGATCATGGCAAAATGATTTGGTTCAATGGAATGCTTGATCGTGACACACTTTCTAAAGAAAATTAGATGGCGATCAAAAAAGGCGAACAAATTTTAGAGAAAAAAATTGATTTTGTACCACAAAAGGGACTTTATCAACTTGGAATCATTTGCTTGTCTTTTTTGTGTGTAACAAATAACATGCAAATGGTATACTTTTCCCGAAAGCTCATTATCTAAGGTATTCAAATGAGTGTATTTGGTGTTTCTAAGTTCAATGATGTTTCTATCATTTGAGCCCCGCCAAGCGAATTTGTGTCTTTGAGCATTCCGTCATGACAAATTTTAACTGCCATGCCCAGCCATTCAGAAGGGCCAGGGATATGGCTTTCTGTCTGAAGGTTCCTCTTGATTCACTGCTTGTATGAGCGAGCAGCGAAGGTTCTGGCGAGACTGCGCGGATGCGCAGGCTCGCCTGAACCTTCGCTGCTCGCATAGGCGATAAGTACCAAAATCGCTTGACGGGGCCCATTTGTGAAGATCTACCAGGCGCTGGGGTCGGGGCATATTGGTCCATTCGCGACGGGGTAAGTTGGTCCGTCGAAAAAGCATTTGTATTTATCAGAACCTGGCATTTTCTGAATGAAAAACAGCAGCAAATTATTGAAAAAGTTACATAGCACCAAAATCGTTCTAAGAAATATATATTAGCCCCAGCTGTTGAAGGCAAATCATAATCTTAGGACCAACTAGCACAGGTCTACTCTATGATAAGACTTTTAACGGGGTTTCCAATCAAATCGGCGATTTTTTTAGAAAAATAACTAACAAAATATAAAGTTGGCTGATCATCTCAGAAATTTGTGTTAGGATCCAGTGTCGCCTGGCAGTCTACTGCATTGTTACTGAAGCCATGTAATTTCTCAGATCTTTTGTCAAAAGTGGCATTTATCGACCCATCATTACTTCCTGATTTTCTCGTTGAATCCCAGTCGGTCCAACTTACACCGCGGGTCGGACCAACTTACCCCGAAAGTGGGGTAAGTTGGTCCGTTTTACCTCGTCTTGGAAAACGGCAATATTTGTAAGAATCTGTCATTTCCCGTACGCGAAACTATGAAATAAGGTGGAGAATGGATTATACTATTTGCATGATGTAAAAGTATTGCCCATCGGGGCTTGAAAAAATATATGGGCTGCATGATGCTTCCATGCAGAGCACACGAGTACTGGTAAACAGCTTAGAGGAGCCAAGTCTGCCCAGGCAAAGCGGTGCGAGTCGGCCCGTCCATGCTTATAAACCCTATTGGTTTCTGAAGAAGCCATCTGATCAGGATCTACACTGTTTGCAAAGGTGGGGGTTGTCGTGAACAGCAGAATAAGGGTTAAAATACCAAAAATTCATTAATTTGAAATTTGAAGACTATGAATGTTTTCAAAAGAAAACTATGTCTACTACAAACAAAAACAAGAGGGCCCAATGGCCCTATATCGCTCACCTGTGTACCAGAAAATCATTAGTGTAGGAGACCACTTGACATTGCTACATACTAAATATCTAAGCTCAGGCAAAGCGGTGTCCATGCTTATAAACCCTATTGGTTTCATTGGGGGACAGGGCTTGAGATGTAACTTCATCTCAATGTCGGGTAAAAGTCCCACAAAATTGGAAGAGACATCTCAAAATGACCTATACAGTGTTGACAGGGATGTAAAACCTCAAATTTAACAAAATCTGTGCCTTATGGTTTTGGAAAAGAAGATTTTTTTTTTAAGTTTTTTTTTCCAGTATAAGTCTATAGAAGTTAATGAGCCCTGGGGCTTGGCCAATTTTGACCCAAAGGGCATGGTTGGCAGGATTTAAGTAGGCGACCATTTTGTGTTGCTATATACTAAATATCTAAGGTCTGTATTTCATGGTTTCAAAGAAGATGTTTGAAGCTTTTTCCATTATAAGTTTGTTGGAGTTAAGGGGCCACAGGATTTGGCCAATCTGGACTAAATGTCTAAGTTCTGTGCTTCACAGTTTCTGAGAAGAAAATTTTTTAAGCTTTCTTCCAATATGAGTCGATGGGAGCTAAGGGCCACCGGGGCGTGGCCCATTTGGACCCCAGGGGCATGATTAGCAGGAAATATGTAGGTGATCACTTGCCGTTGCTACATGCTAAATATCTAAGCTCTGGGCCCTATGGTTTCAGAGAAGAAGATTTTTGAGGCTTTTCTCCATTATGAGTCTATGGGAGCTAAGGGGATCCCAGGGTGTGGCCCATTTGGACCCCAGCGGCATGATTGGCAGGATTTATGTAGGTGACCACTTGTCATTGCCACATGCTAAATATCTAAGCTCTGGGCCCTGTGGTTTCAGAGAAGAAGATTTTTGAAGCTTTTTTTCCATTATGAGTCTAGGGGAGCTAAGGGGCCCCGGGCCGTGGCCCATTTGGACCCCAGGGGCATGATTGGCAGGAATTATGTAGGTGACCACTTGCCATTGCTACATGCTAATTATCTATGCTCTGGGCCCTGTGGTTTCAGAGAAAAACATTTTTGAAGCTTTTTTTCCATTATGAGTCTATAGGAGCTAAGGGGCCCCAGGGTGTGGCTCGTTTGGACCACAGGGGCATGACTGGCAGGAATTATGTAGGTGACCACTTGCTGTTGCTACATGCTAAATATTTAAGCTCTGGGCCATGTGGTTTCAGAGAAGAAGATTTTTGAAGCTTTTTTCTATTATGAGTCAATGGGAGCTAAGGGGCCCAAGGGCGTGGCCAATTTGGACCCCAGGGGCATGACTGGCAGGAATTATGAAGGTGACCACTTGCCATTGCTACATGCAAATAACCTAAGGTCTGGGCCCTGCGGTTTCAGAGAAGAAGATTTTTGAAGCTTTTTTTCCATTTTGCGTCTATGGGAGCAAAGGGGCCCCGAGGTGTGGCCCAATTATTACCCAGGGGCATGATTGGCAGAAATTATGAAGGTGACCACTTGCCATTGCTACATGCTAAATATCTAAGCTCTGGGCCCTGTGGTTTCAGAGAAGAAGATTTTTGAAGCTTTTTTCCCATTATGAGTCTATAGGAGCCAAGGGGCACCAGGGCGTGGCCCGTTTGGACCCAGGGAGCATGATTGGCAGGAGTTATGTAGGTGACCACTTGCCGTTGCTACATGCTAAATTTCTAAGCTCTGGGCTCTGTGGTTTCAGAGAAGAAGATTTTTGAAGCTTTTTTTCCATTATGAGTTTATGGGAGCTAAGGGGCCCCGGGGCGTGGCCCATTTGGAACCCAGGGGCATGATTGGCAGGAATTATGTAGGTTACCACTTGCCGATGTTACATGCTAAATATCTAAGCTCTGGGCCCCGTGGTTTCAGAGAAAAAGATTTTTGAACCTTTTTTTCCATTATGAGTATATAGGAGCTAAGGGGCTCTGGGGTGTGGCCAATTTGGTCCCCAGGGGCATGATTGGCAGGAATTATATAGGTTACCACTTGCCATTGCTACATGCTTAATATCTAAGCACTGGGCCCTGTGGTTTCAGAGAAGAAGATTTTTGAAGCTTTTTTCCATTGTGAGTCTAGGGGAGCTTAGGGGGCCCAGGCCGTGGCCCATTTGGGCCCCAGAGGCATGATTGGCAGGAATTATGTAGGTGACCACTTGCCATTGCTACATGCTAATTATCTAAGCTCTGGGCCCTGTGGTTTCAGAGAAAAACATTTTTGAAGCTTTTTTTCCATTATGAGTCTATAGGAGCTAAGGGGCCCCGGGGCGTGGCTTGTTTGGACCACAGGGGCATGATTGGCAGGATTTATGTAGGTGACCACTTGCTGTTACTACATGCTAAATATCTAAGCTCTTGGCCCTGTGGTTTCAGAGAAGAAGATTAATGAAGCTTTTTTCTATTATGAGTCAATGGGAGCTAAGGGGCCCAAGGGCGTGGCCAATTTGGACCCCAGGGGCATGATTGGCAGGAATTATGTAGGTGACCACTTGCCGTTGCTACATGCTAATTACCTAAGGTCTGGGCCCTGCGGTTTCAGAGGAGAAGATTTTTGAAGCTTTTTTTTCCATTTTGAGTCTATGGGAGCAAAGGGGTCCCGGGGCCTGGCCCATTTGGAACCCAGGGGCATGATTGGCAGGAATTATGTAGGTGACCACTTGCCATTGCTACATGCTACATATCTAAGCTCTGGGCCCAGCGGTTTTAGAGAAGAAGATTTTTGAAGCTTTTTTTCCATTATGAGTCTATAGGAGCTAATGGGCCCCGGGGCGTGGTCCGTTTGGACCCCAGGGGCATGATTGGCAGGAATTATGTAGGTGACCACTTACCTTGACTACATGCTAAATATATAAGCTCTGGGCCCTGTGGTTTCAGAGAAGAAGATTTTTGAAGCTTTTTTCCATTATGAGTCTATGGGTGCGAAGGGGCCCAAGGGCGTGGCCCATTTGGAACCCAAGGACATGATTGGCAGGAATTATGTAGGTGACCACCTGCCATTGCTACATGCTTAATATATAAGCTCTGGGCCCTGTGGTTTCAGAGAAGAAGATTTTTAAAATTTTTCCCTTTATATGTCTATGGGAGGTAAATGTTGCCATGGCAACCAGATTTCCAATCTGATCAGCCCGAAAACCTTATGCAGCCTTTCCCCCTACCGGATGATGCTTCACATGTAATTTGATCAAGATTGGCCATGTGGTATTGGAGATATACTTATTTGAAATTGTTTACGGACGGACGGACGCACGCACGCACGACGGACGACGGACAAAAAGTGATCCCAAAAGCTCACCTCGTCACTACGTGACAGGTGAGCTAACAAAACAAAACAAAAAAACAAAAACAAAAAAACAACTATACGTGACCTTGAACATGAGGCCAATAACAACAAAGGGAGATCAAGTCGAGATATGTAACACCAAGCTTAACCACAATTTTTCAATCAGATTCAGAAGAATAAAAAAAATAAATAAATAAATAAATAAACTAAAGCTAGAGCCTGTGTTAATGAAACACTATGCCCCCAACCTCTTGACCCTTATACACTGCTTGCCCCTAACAGTTATTGAGATATATAGTTTTTATTTGGTTGCAATGTTGAAATTCTCAAAGGACCATAGTACAAAAATCGAGAAAAAAAGTATTTTTTTTTTATAAATTGATCATTTCATCTTATCAGACTGTAAAGATTCAGGGCAATAGCTGTAATGGTTCATGAAATATCTTGCTTACAAGATTATATACATGTATCTTGCTTACAAGCTTAAAATGCCCTAAGTTTCAAAGGGCCATAACTCAAGTCAAAATTCAGATTTGTTTAAAAAATTAATCCGTTCATCTTCTCATCGACCCCAATCAGTCTGTAAAGTTTCAGGGCAATAGCTGTAATTGTTTTTGAGACATCTTGCTTACAAAGTTCCAAAGGGCCACAACTCAAGGAAACAAGAGGGCCATGATGGCCCTGGATCGCTCACTTGATCCTTACGGTAGGTAATATAAGGTGGAGTGGACGGTAAGAGCAATTTTGGCTGACAGTGAATCAACGAACATTTCAAAATCAATCTAGCTATTTAGGAACTTAAGTCATTTTAAGTGTTAGACATTTTTTTCTGGTGGCTATCATGTTCAGTGGAAAATTGTCAGAGTGTCAATCTAGGAAAATTCCTTCAAAATTGTTTTCTTTTTTGAGGAAGAAGTCATTCAAAAGTTCGCTTTGACAATACAGCACCGACTTGTATGTCACCTTATGGACATTTAGGGCCAGGTCCTAGTGCATCAGACAGAGCTAAATGGGCTCAATCTATCTACAGTCGAACTTCGATGGCTCGAACCCCGTTGGGACCATGAAAATTGGTTCGAAACAGCGGTAGTTCGAGCCAGAGAGGGTTACTATCAGTGCCATACCAGGAGGCATAATGGAGATAATTGTGAAATATCTTTTCAGTGTTCTATATTATAAGTGTATGCTGTGTGTACTCTTTAGAAACGCCTCATCGAGGCGATTCTAATGAGTACACACAGCATACACTTGCCAGATAAAAGAAGAACATCTCCCTACATTATCCCTATATTGTATTTGGAGGATTTCCCTGCGGACTCAAGAACGGGTTCGACCCATCCATGGTAAACGAGCCATCGGGGTTCGAGCCATCGAAGTTACACTGTAACTAGCAATGAATCATGGTGACAAGGGGGAGGGGTATCCATCACTTTAACAATACAGAGCTGACTTGTATGTCACTATTTGAGCACCTTGTGGACATTGAGGGTCAGGCCCTAGTGCACCAGACAAAGATGAATGGGCTCAGTCCAACTAGCTAACAATGACTCATGGTGACAAGAGGGGGTATCCATCCCTTTGACAATACAGATCTGACTTGTATGTCACTATCTGAGCACCTTGTGGACATTGGGGGTCCGGTCCTAGTGCACCTGACGGAGATGAAAGGGCTCAGTCTTACTAACTATGACTCTTGATGACGAGAGGGGAGAGTGGGGGTAGGGTATCCGTCCCCATGGCAATACAGAGCTGACTTGTATGTCACTACCTGGGCACCTTGTGGACATTTAGGGTCAGGTCCTAGTGCACCAGATGGAAATGAACACGCCCAGGCTAACTAACAATGGTGATGAAGGGAGTGTGTGTGTGTGGGGAGGGCTGGGGGGGAGGGGGATGGCCCTTTGTAAAAGGTACCACTATATTCAGAAAATACCCCTCCTGACCAAGGTATTACCAAAAGAGGTCAATTCTGAGCAAGTTTGGTGATGATTGGACTAAAACGGTGGTCTCTATCTAGAGTGCTAACAAGGTTTTCCTATGATTTAACCTTCTACCCTCTTTTTGACCCCACATGACCCATATTCGAACTTGACCTAGATAGTGTCAAGATGATCATTCTGAGCAAGTTTTATGATATTTAGACTTAAATTGCAGTCTATAGAGTGTAAACATGATTTTCTTTGATTTGACCTACTGACCTACTTTTTGACCCCACATGACCCATATTCGAATTTGACCTTTGAGTTTGAGGATGATTGGACCAAACCTGTGGCCTCTAGGATGTTAACAAGGTTTTTCTATGATTTGACCTATTGACCTACTTTTTGACCCGACATAACCCATATTCGAACTTGACCAAGATATTGTAAGGATGATCATTCTGATCAAGTTTGAGGATGATTGGACCAAAACTGTGGCCTCCAGAGTGTTAACAAGGTTTTTCTAATGGTTGACCTACTGACCTACTTTTTGACCCGACATGATCCATATTCAAACTTGACCGACATATTGTCATGATGATTGTTCTGACCAAGTTTGATGATGATGTGATCAAAACTGTGGACTTTAGAGTGTTAACAAGGAAAGTTTACGCACGCACGACGAACGACGACGCCGGACATCTCACAATCACAAAAGCTCACCATGACCATCGGTCAGGTTGGCCCTCGCCCATAGGGGCTTGCAGAAATATATGGGCTGCATGATGCTTCCACGCAGAGCTAAATCCGGTCCGCACACTAGTACTGGTAAAACGCTGGAAGGATCTAAGCCTGTCCAGGAACCGCGGTGCGAGGCGGACCGTCCATGCTAATAAACCCTATTGGTTTCATTGGGCGACAGGGCTTGAGATGTCATTTCATCTCAACGTCGGGTAAAAGTCCCACAAAATTGGAAGCAGCGTCTCCAAAATGAACTTTACAGTGTTGACGGGGACGTTAAACCTCAAATCAAACAAACAAAACCTTCGGTCAGGTGAGCTAAAAAAATCGGATGTTTTCCAAAAGTTAATCAGTTCATCTAATCATCATCCCAAATTAGTCTGTAAAGTTTCAGGGGAATAACTCAAACCGTTATTGAGATATCTTGCTTACAATCTTAAAATGGCAAAAGTTTCAAAGGGCCATAACTCAAGTAAAAAAAAACTCTGATTTTTTTCAAAAGTTAATCATCATCCCCAATCAGTATGTAAAGTTTCAGTGCAATAGCTCTAATGGATTTTGAGATATCTTGCTTACAAGATTAGATATCTTGCTTACAAGCTTAAAACGTCCAAAGTTTCCAAGGGGAATAACTCAAGTAAAAAAATCAGATTTGTTTCAGACATTTATCAGTTCATCTTCTCATCGTCCCCAATCAGTCTGTAAAGTTTCAGGGCAATAGCTGTAATGTTTTTGATATATCTTTCTTACAAGCTTAAAATGCCCAAAGTTCCAAATGCCCATAATTCCATTAAAAAAATCAGAATTTTTTTTTCAAAAGTTAATCTGTTCATCTTCTCACCATACCAAATCAGTATGTAAAGTTTCAGCTCAATAGCTCT
Organism: Lucinisca nassula; assembly: GCA_963580285.1. Classification (NCBI taxonomy): domain Eukaryota; kingdom Metazoa; phylum Mollusca; class Bivalvia; order Lucinida; family Lucinidae; genus Lucinisca; species Lucinisca nassula. The sequence goes on along the minus strand of OY757017.1, from coordinate 66,887,266 downwards.
AATGATTTTTTAGATATCGTGCTTACAAGATTTTATAGCAAATATATATATTTTTTACAAAGGGGCATAACTCTAAAATGGGGCATAATCCTGATGAGAAAAAAAAAGAAAAAAAAACACGGATCAATTATGTTTTCATAAGGAATCCATATATGAAATTAAAAAAACCTAGCATGCAGGGTTCAAAAGTTATGCTATGCAATAAAAAGCGGGACGGACGGAAGACGGACGAACATGGCAAAAGCAATATGCCCCCACAACTTCTTCGAAGTTGGGGGTATAATAAATAATTAAACAAGAGGCCTATGGGCCACTATGCTCACCAGAGCTCATGGGGTCACTGTCCACTGGCAATAATGTAGTATAACTAACCATGGAAGCCCTGCACCCAAGGATGCTACAGATAAAATTTGGACTCAAATCAGCCTAGTGGCTTCAGAAGTCTGATTTGGCTTGTATGTGTTGTTGCAGGACAACAGACGACAATTGACAATTTCCCAATTGTGGCAACCAATAGGCCTAAAAGAACATTATTTAAGGAACATTTCTATGAAAGTTTGACAAAATATCTTGAAAGGCATAATTTCATTTTTCAATGTTTCCCATTATAAGAAATGGAAACTCTTAACTTGCCTTAGCAAACAAACTAAAGAGCCAAATTTCATAAACCAGAGCTCAGGTGGGCACTGCCCAATGGCAGCCATGTTTTTTTTTTTTTTTTGACGTGATATGACTTTAATCAACCAATTATAAAGTTCCCAAACAAACCCCGCACCAAAATGAGCACCCATGCGGACTCTGTATCTGAAATATTAGGTGTTTTAAAAAGTAGAGGGGTTGGGGCATGGACCCAATGGTGCCATGGTTGGTATCACTAAATGCATCTTATCAAAACGAACAGAGCCGTATATGGTTTAGCGGTGGGGATATGTATTGTTCCTGAGATATAATGGAGGGATTGGGGTATGGCGCGTCCCAGAAACGGCCAAGATTGTTGCCACTGAATGTGTCTTATAATAAGGACCAAAGATATATATATGGTTAAAGGGTGGGGATCTCAACGGTTTATGAGATACAAGGCCCTTTTATGAAGTGGATGGGAGAGAAATGTCCCCTGCGGACCCCACAAGTTTGTGTGACTGAATGTGTCCAATAATAATGAACAAAATATATAAGATTATGGGGTGGGGATTTAAATGGCTTCCGAGATATATGACCTTTTATCAAGTGGAGGAGCGGGGCATGGCCCCAGCACATTGTCCCAGCACCAACGGACCCCCATGCTGACGTGACTGAATGAGTCTAATCATAAGGAACAATAATATATAGGGTTAAGGGGTGGGGATCTGAACGGTTTCTGAGATATATGGCTTTTGAAGTAAAGGGGTGGGGCATGACCCGTGGCCCGGTATGCTGGTGTCACTGATTGCGTCTTATCATAAGGAACATGAATATATACGGTTTAGAGGTGGGGCTCTGAACAGTTTCTCAGATATAATTATGGCCTTTTGTGAAGTCGAGGGGTGGAGCATGGCCCCGGCGCGCCCTGAATAACCCCTAGGTTGGTGCCACTGAATACGTCTCATCACAAAGAACAAGAATATATATGGTTTAGGGGTGGGCATCTGTAAGGTTTATGGGATATTGGGCCTTTTATGAAGAGGAGGGGTGGGGCATGGCCCCAGCACATCCGGGAAACCCCTAGGTTGGCGTTATTTAAAGGAACAAGAATATATGGGGTTAGCGGTGGGGATATGTGAAATTTCTGTGATATTGGGCCTTTTATGAAGTGGAGGGGGTGGGGCATGACCCCGGCACATCCCGGGACCCCAAAGTTGGTGTCACTGAATGCTTTTTAGTCATAAGGAACAAGAATATATATGATTTAGGGGTGGGGATCTGAGTGGTTTCTGGGATATTCGGCCTTTTATGAAGTGTGTGTGTGTGTGGGGGGGAGGCATGGCCCCGGCATATCCCGGGGGACCCCAAGGTTGGTGTCACTGAATGCGTCTTTTCATAAGGAACACTAGTATATATATTGTTTAGGGGTGGGGATCTGAATGACAGTTTATGAAATGGAGAGGGTGTGGCATGTCCCCGGCACATCCCGGAGGACCCCCAGGTTGGTACCACTGAATGCGACTTATCATAAGGAACCAGAATCTATATATTGTTTAGGGGTGGGGATCTGAATGGTTTCTGAGATTAATGGCATTTTATTAAGTGGAGGGGTTGAGGCATGTCCCCGGTACATCCCTGGGGACCCGCAGGTTGGTGTCACTTAATGCCCTTATCATAGGGAACAAGAATATATATATATGATTTAGGGGTGGGGATCTGTAAGGTTTCTGAGATATATGGCATTTTATGAAGTGGAGGGGGCGGGGCATGGACCAGGCACAACCATGGGGACCCCAGGTTGACATTAAAGCATATGATTGAGAGAAGTTACTCAAGGAACAATTCTATGAAAGTTTTGTCAAAATGTCTGCAATGACTTGGCAGTAAATGCATTTTTTTTTTCAATTTTCCCCATTATAAGCCTATGGGAACTCTTAGTTGCCATACCAACCAAACTATATATGAAGAAAACACAAAACCTGTTGAGGAAAATATGGTGAATATTTTCATAAAGTCTCAGTCACATAGAGCATATGGTTTCTGATGAGATGATTTTATATATGTATTTTTTTCTATTTTTTACATTTTGGTTTCCATGGCAACCAGTAAAATGAGCAGGAGGCTTAAAATCATAAGGCAGATAGTAGATTGCTTAAGGAACATTTCTATGAAAGTTTTGTCAAAATATCTGCAAAGGCTTGGCAGTCTATGCAATTTTTCACCCCCCCCCCCCCCCTATAAGGCGATTGAAATTCTAAGTTGCCATAGCAACCAAACTAAAGAGCCAAATTTCATAAAATAATAATAAAAAAAAACAACAACACAAACTTTATATCCCCAAGCCGACGGATGCTACAGATGAAATTTGGGCCTTATCGTTATCGATCAAGTGGCTTCAGAGGAGATGTCGTTTAAAAGTGTTGACGTCAGACGACAGACGATCTTCATTACAGGTGTAAATATACCATTATTTTGTTGAAGGAAACGTTTCCGGGTGTAATGTTTCCTTCCTTCAGTCGGTGTAAAATTACCCCAATAATAAAGACTGACTACACCACAGTGTACATTTGTGTAGTGTAAGTATTTATCTATTTTTGTGTTTCATTGGTATATATACTGACCGGAAATAGAAACTATACACTTTTAAATTGTTTTTAAATTGTCTCGCCTGACAAAGCAAGTGGATAATTCAGTTAAAAGTTACTGATTAAGGATTTGACTAACTATCGACATGATTCCTGTAACAATTTAAAGAAAATCTGGTGTTCAAAATACCCGTTTTGGGGGGAAATGTAGAAAAGTGCATTTTTCACAAAATCTGTTTGTAATCGAATTTTGACTTCAACATTTTTGCGTATAGGTAACAAGCAAAACGCAAGAAATAAAAAATAACATAACATCTAAAAATTATCGAGAATCAAACATTCTATTGAAATGTCAGAAATTGCTTTTTTCCGCGAAATTTTCAAAATAATGTTTCAAGCCAAAAATAGAGCAAAAAGTGCCTTCAATCGTCTTCAGCTGTGTCTTAAATATTGATAAAAACAAAAACCGCACTCAGAAATGTCATACTTTTCGCTCACTTCCGGTGGTTTGGTCCAATATTTAAACGTCGATAACATTTCAGCCATTGTGAAAATTTTCATTTTGTTAACAATATTTCAAACGTTAGATGATGCGTAATAACTGGTAAAAATGGGAATCACAATCGCGACACAAATCATTTGACTCAATGGAAACTTGAACAGCAAGATTTGGGCCCTTGCTTTGTACCTATGGCTCTACCCGATAAATCGTAGCTATCATTACAAATTTTATTCGATAAATCAGACATGCCACTGATGCTACGTTATATAATAGCAATTCAAATTTCATTAAAATGTTTCGCCAGTGACAACTCAAAAATGAGTGTATAGTTTCTATTTCCGGTGAGTATATATCTTATCATACTCTGTTACCCCTTTCATATGGTACCTTTGATACACTTCTTATAGGGTATCATTTACCATTTTTCAGTCGCCCCCGCCCACCGGGGCTTGAAGAAATACATGGGCTGCATGATGCTTCCACGCAGAACTGAAACCGACGGCACAGCAGTACTGGTAAACCGCTTAGAGGCTCTAAGCCTGCCCAGGCAAAGCGGTGCGTGTCGGATCATCCATGCTTATAAAACCTATTGGTTTCATTGGGCGACAGGGCTTGAGATGTCATTTCATCTCAACGTCGGGTAAAAGTCCCACGAAATTAGAAGCAACTTCTCCAAAATGACCTAAACAGTGTTGACGGGGACGTTAAACCTCAATGGTAATGTTAGAGCTTTCGTAAAATGCTGCTGTAAAAATCTGGGCCCAGTTGTTCAAAGCATCGTTAGCTTAACGAGCTCGTTAGTGGTCATATTGTTAACTGTTCTAGCAAGTTTAATACATGTATTTAAAATTTTGGTATTTTTGCTGAAAAAATGTGAGCAGCTTTTGCGAATGCAAAAGCTGCTCACATTTTTTCAGCAAAAATATTTGCATATTTGCCATAATAAATGATCAAAGTCTTAACGGTACGTTAACTAACGACATCGTTAGTTTTGAACAAATGGCCCATGCACTTTCCAATAGATTTTGTAGAAATTGTGTTTGTAATCTGAAATGGAGTATAACTCATTTTAACCCTTATCTTGCTGTTCACAACAACCCCTATCTTTGGAAACAGTGTAGATCCAGATCAGATGGCCTCTGAAGAAGCCATCTGATCAGGATCTACACTGTTTGACATTCAATTTATGAATTTGTAGGAATAAATTACATCAAGTAATCTGATTGGTTCAAAGTCAGAAATGGGTGTGGCTAATCTGAATATTCAGCAAGAGAAGGGTTAATCTTATTTAGCAGGATTTTCATTACGCACGAAACAAGCCTATAGTCAATGTTAATAATTATATGATTTGTATGATATTTATGCCGTTTTGAGCTATATGACACGAAAGAGGAACACAATAACATATGCTGTACATAGAACGCATATTATAGGATCAGTTACACGATTCGACAAGAAACGTTAACTTACGTTACGATGAAACAAAACACCAGTATTGGTGCAGCAAAGCACCGGTAAGCTGGAGAGATAACGCTTTCAGAGTGTAATTCCTTTTTTACACTGAACATAATGTTACGAGCCAGGCGTAGCAGAAAGAAAAAGCAAACAAGCCTTTTGGAAAATTTTAACAAAATTTATTTACAAGTTAACTTTAACCTGTAGAAGTAAGAAAATTAAATGTACTTAGCTCTGTTATGAAATATCCTGAATGAATCTATTTTCCTTGATCCCACAGAATTCACAGTCCAAAATGAAAAGTAATATCCTTTAACAATCCCACACAGAATTTATAAATAACTTTTCTTAAATGCCCAAACATCAAACTCCAAAGTCTCCCTCAGTGAGAAAAATCAAGCTCTTTTATAGACCCTAAGATTTCTCTAGAACATTCCAGAGGGCTGTGGAATAAGATGAGGTAATTTTCTAAAAATAATGCAACCCAGAACTTTCTGGAAGGTTCTGAAGTACTTTTCCTTGTAAACATGTTGTTTACAAAAATGAAATTAATCTGTGACTCAGTTTTCTAGAATCTTCTATAAGAAGATTAACAAGATATTTATAGCACTATTAGGTCACAGTGGGGTGCAAGTGGGAATCAGAAAAATAAATTCTTATGCATAACACTCCCCCTCTTCGAGGAAAAGAAAGATTTATGTAATAAAGCTTTCTTTTGCTTTAAGAATAATAAAATATTGAGCATAGCATATAAAATTACATGTATCTACAATCCACTTTAATAGGAAAGAAAAACACAACTCCTGACACTGCTCAAGCTCTTGAAAGGGCATCAGGGATAATGTTATCTCTCCCTCTGATATGTCTTATGTCTAAATTATACTCTTGTAGCATAAGACTCCACCTGAGCAACCGCTGATTTTTGTTTTTCATTTTATGTATGAAAGTCAGTGGATTGTGATCACTGAAAACAACAATCGGTGCAGTAGTAGGGGTAAGATAAACTTCGAAATGTTGCAGAGTGATTCTTGCTCTGCATCTGTCTATGTTCGAGAATTAATCCTTCTAAGAGTCTATAAACATTTTTGTCCTTTCTTGTTCTGGTATAAGAATACTAGGAGAACTCCATTCCAGTCATTGTCCAGCAAATACTGAATTTCTTCTTTAAGATTTTTCTGTTTTATAAGATTCATCCTGTATAGGTGTTGTTTTACAGGTTTGGAACCATTTATGTCCACATCGTGAAATATTTTGTCTGTCCGTGTTGGAATGTCAGGAAATAAGTGTCCATATTCAAAAATCAGCTGTTTCAGTTCATTCCGCTGATTTGGCTCTAGATGTGACAGTTTCTGGTCAAGATTCCGTAGAATGTCAGAATTCTGAAGTTTTGATGATGTGGGATCCGACTTCACTGAATTAATATCCTCACAGTCATTGTCACATGAATTAAGTGGAACAGAGCTAACTAGATTGACTGATGTTAAAGATGTATTGTCCCTATCTATGTATTCCTTAAGCATGTTAATATGACATAGCTGCTTTAGCTTGCGCCTCCCAGGAGTGTTTATTATGTAATTTACGTCACTGATCTTTTTGTCTACAGTGTATGGACCAAAATACCTGGCCTGCAACGATTTTTCTGGAATAGGCAAAAGAGCTAGTACCTTATCACCTGGTTTAAATTTCCTTTCTTTTGTCCCTATGTCATATAGCTGTTTCATTTTCCTTTGGGCTGACTGAAGATTGGTCCGAGCAGTCTCACAAGCTTTTGAAAGTCTAGTTTTGAAATCGGACACATACTGAAGTAAATTCAGGGAGGTATTATCATTGGAGAGAAATTTCTCTTTGAGAAGTTTCAAAGGACCACGAACAGTATGGCCAAATACTAATTCAAATGGACTGAAGCCAAGAGATTCTTGCACAGATTCTCTAACAGCAAATAAAAGGAGATGGATGCCTTCATCCCAATCCTTCTCTGTGTCAAAACAATATGATCTTATCATGTTTTTCAATGTTTGATGGAATCTTTCAAGGGCGCCTTGACTTTCAGGATGATAGGCCGATGACTTATACTGTACAATGCCAAGTTCATGCATTACTTGTTGAAATATTCCAGACATAAAATTTGAGCCTTGGTCTGACTGAATAGATTTAGGAAGCCCAACAAATGTGAAAAACTTCACTAAGGCCTTGACGATTGTCTTAGTTTTGATATTTCTTAAGGGAATGGCTTCGGGAAAACGTGTGGAAGCACACATAATAGTCAAAAGATATTCACAGCCAGACTTAGTTCTGGGCAAGGGACCCACACAGTCTATAATTATTCGACTGAAAGGTTCATCAAAAGCAGGTATAGGCTGCAAGTGAGCCTTAGGTATAGTCTGATTGGGTTTTCCTACCATTTGGCATGTATGACAGGACCTACAATGCTGAGAAACATCTGATTTTAACCCAGGCCAGTAAAAATGATTAAGAATCTTGTGATAGGTTTTATTTACACCTAAATGTCCTGACATGGGAGTTTCATGTGCCAAGTTTAATATTTGGGAACGGTAAACCCGTGGAACCACTATCTGATGGTTGACAGTCCACTCGTCTTCTGCTGAGACGTCTGGTGGACGCCATTTTCTCATAAGAATGTCATTTTTGACATAATAACAGACTGGGACCTGAGATACTTCCTGCTCATCTAAGGCCCTTTCAAATAAAGGCGAAATTTCAGGATCCTTATGCTGTTCTATAGCTAGTTGAGACCCAGACATTATGTCATGGCCTAGATCTAAAGATGAGTTATTCTCATGAAAATCTGTCTGCTTATCAGGCAGGCTTGAAGACAGAGACCTTGTTATCTCGTCATTAGAAGACTGACCCAAAAAGGTATCAGTTAAATCAAAATCCTGTTTCCCATCAGTTTGCTTGGCCTTACGTGCCATAGCCCTTGTGACTGCACAAGACGGATAAAGATCAGGAATTTCCTGTTCAATGGGATCAGGCGGTTGGTCTATGCAAGGATTAGTAGTCAAAAGTGGGTTTACCACAACCTTATCTCCAGCTAAGTCATTGCCTAGCAACAAATGAACACCTTTAAAAGGTAAAGAAGGTCTAATACCAACAGCCACTGAACCGGATACCAAGTCTGATGACAAATAAACGTTATGGAGCGGAACATTAACAAATCCACATTCCACACCCTGAATAAGGACACTTTGGCCCAAAGAAGTCTTCTCAGAAAAAGGCAGAGTATCTGCTAGAATAAGAGATTGAGAAGCTCCGGTATCTCGTAAGATTTTAATAGGGGTAGGATGGGCATAACTGTCACCATTTAGTGACACAAAACCATCTGATAAGAATGGTTCATAACACTCCATAACTGTATCAGTCTCAGATAATTTGGTATCAGAAAGAGTTTCCTCCCTTACACAAGACTGTGGTTTTGGCCTTATAGAAGTCAAGCCTGTAGGCTTAAGTTCCTCTTGTCTTTCTCTTTCTTTCCTTCGCTTTAATTTTAAACACTCAGAGATCAAATGACCTGTATTTTTACAATAATAACACACTACTTGAGATTGAGATAAGGGATTCTGGTCTTTGTTTTCACCAGAAGGTTTGGAAAAATTCTGGCTTCTGTTTTCACCAGAAGGTTTGGACGGATTCTGGCTTTTATTTTCACCAGAAAGTTTGGGCATAGTACTAGATGTATGGCTATAACTACCAGAAGGATTACTGGGATAGAATCTTGGACCTGTCTGTGGATTATAAGGTTTTCGAGGATAAGGCCTGTTCACAAATGAGACTTTATGAGTCAAAGCATAATCATCTGCCAAACGAGAAGCTTCCTCCAAAGTTTCAACCTGTCTTTCATCGAGAAAAGATTTAATGTCTGAATTTATGCACCGTTTGAACTCTTCAACAAGGACAAGCTGTCTAAGTTTGTCATGATCAGAGCCTACCTTTTTAGAAGAACACCACCTATCAAATAGCTGTTCTTTGGTTCGAGCAAATTCTATATGGGTCTGGGAAATTTCTTTTTTACAATTCCTAAATTTTTGCCTGTAAGCTTCAGGGACCAATTCATATGCCTTAAGAATAAGCTCCTTAACCAAATCATAGTCTGAGCTTTGCTCGACAGTCAGCTGAGTGTAAATGTCTCGAGCCTTTCCGACAACAACACTTTGCAAAAGTAAGGTCCAATGCTCTTTTGGCCATTTTAAATTTTCTGCAACTTTTTCGAAATGCAAAAAATACTTATCTACCTCTTTTTCCTGAAATGGTGGAACTAATCTGATGTGCTTTGTTGCATCAAAGTAACTACCAGAGTCAAAAACAGGGGTATGTTTCACCCTATCTTGACCCTGGAGTTCCATTTCTTTCAGCCTTAATTGAAATTGCCTTTCCCTTTCTTTTTCTTCAATACTATATCTCATTTTTTCCTTTTCTAACTCAATCCGTTCCTCCATTTCTCTTTGTTTTTCCCTCTCTCTTTCTTCCATTTCTCTTTGTTTTTCCCTCTCCCTTTCTTCCATTTCTCTATTTTTTTCTTCCTGTTCTATTTTTTCTTTTCGAACACGTTCTTCCATTTCTAATCTTTCCATCTGCATTTGTCTCTGCATTTCTCTTTCTTTTTCTTTGCCTCGTTCTTCCATCTCTAATCTTAACTTTTCTAATTCAATTTGCCTTCCTATTTCAATTTGTCTCATTTGTAATTCAGTATGTGAAACCATAATGAGAGACAAAGCAGATGGATCGAAAAGTTCTTCATCAACAAAAAACTGTACCAAAATATTCTTAATTTCATGCTTCTTCATGCTTGTTTTGACAGCAGTAACCCCATAATGGGAAGCAATATCTAACAAATCTGTCCTTTTGGCCAGATTAAACAACTCCTGAGTAGGCTGAGCCAAAAAGCTTCTCAAATCAAACGACATGTTTGCTTTTTGTATGTTTTATTAAGTAATTAGGGTAATAAAGATTGAGGTTAATTTGACAAGTTTTATATATATATATATATTTTTTTTTTTTTTTGAAATGACAAGCCCAATAAGAATTTCACATGAAATGACAAGTACTATTTCACCTGAAATGACATTCACATGAAATGACAATCCCCCATATGCCTATAGGGAAACACCAATCCTGTGAAGCAACTGCCAAGTCTATATTTGACAAGAAATGACAATAACCTGCCGTCACATGAAATGTCGGTTTTAAAATGCTCGAAATGGTTTATCCCGGACGAGCCCCCAATTTCTGTTACGAGCCAGGCGTAGCAGAAAGAAAAAGCAAACAAGCCTTTTGGAAAATTTTAACAAAATTTATTTACAAGTTAACTTTAACCTGTAGAAGTAAGAAAATTAAATGTACTTAGCTCTGTTATGAAATATCCTGAATGAATCTATTTTCCTTGATCCCACAGAATTCACAGTCCAAAATGAAAAGTAATATCCTTTAACAATCCCACACAGAATTTATAAATAACTTTTCTTAAATGCCCAAACATCAAACTCCAAAGTCTCCCTCAGTGAGAAAAATCAAGCTCTTTTATAGACCCTAAGATTTCTCTAGAACATTCCAGAGGGCTGTGGAATAAGATGAGGTAATTTTCTAAAAATAATGCAACCCAGAACTTTCTGGAAGGTTCTGAAGTACTTTTCCTTGTAAACATGTTGTTTACAAAAATGAAATTAATCTGTGACTCAGTTTTCTAGAATCTTCTATAAGAAGATTAACAAGATATTTATAGCACTATTAGGTCACAGTGGGGTGCAAGTGGGAATCAGAAAAATAAATTCTTATGCATAACAATAACAAAATATTATCCATCATTTGAAGAAATATTACACCGATAATTAGTTACACTAAAACGTGTAATGTTCACAGTTACACCGCTCTTCAAAAAAGTTACCCTGTAGTATGACTAAAATTAACCTATTTAGTAGCAAACCTTACACCATAAATAGTGTAATTGATTCAAACACCAATTGATACGAAACGTAACACTTGTTTTACAGAATCGATGCACCAAACACCAAATTTGCAGCGCTACACCAAACTTTGAATAAACTATACAAGCTATCAGTGTATTGTTACTCAAAGTTACATTGTACACCCAAAATGGTGTATGGTTCGAATTAACACGTGTTTTAGTGTAAACTTTACTCTGCCTTTAGGTATAATTAACACTAATTTTTTACAGTTTTACAGTGCTTGTTTTTTTTTTTGGTCATAAAAGCTCCGATTTTCAGCTCAAAGCGTTATTTTAAAAAGTCATTTTTATATAACGAATGTTACATTAACCCTTTCTGTACCAAATGGAATCTTCCTCCTTATATATCGCAGAAGTCCATTTCAAAATTTAGGGGTGTCAGGTTGTGCTTTCTAAAAAAAAAACTATCCGGAAAATAGCTGAACTTTTTGCAAACAGTGTAGGCCCTGATCAGACGCCGCATTCTGCGGCGTCTGGTCTGGGCCTGCACTGTGTTTGCCTGTGTACCCGTTTTGGGGTTTCCGGTACAAAATGGGTTAAAACTTGGATTTTGTTGTGATGAAGACAACTAGAACTGTCAGAAGATCTGACTTTACCTCCACATTAGCACATTTTTACATTTGATCATCAGTCAGAAAGCCCACTGTCATTTGCATGATATAAGCCATCATCATTGCAAAGTACACCAAGTTGAAGGCTTCCAGCTTTTACAGTTCCTGAGAAATCTTTGACTGGCAAATGTGGAGGAAAAGAAGATTGAAAGAACAGATTAATAAAAATGTGGAGAAAGCCCACCCTCTTTTACATGAGCCATCATTATTGCAGTGCATACCAAGCGTGAGGTTTCTAGCTTTTATAGTTCCTAAGAAATCTTTGACGAAAAATCCACATTGACCTATATGGAGAGAAAGAAGAATGAACAAAGGAACAAATAAGCCGAGAAAGCCAATTGTCAATAAGCCAATATTACTGCAATACAAACCAAGTTTGAGACTTCTAGCTTTTATAGTTAGATCTACTGAGAAATCTTTGATAAAAAAAGCAAAAAAAAAAAAAAAAAAAACGGAGACAAAGAAGAATGAAAGATAAGATGAAAAGAAGCCAAGAGAGCCCGTTCTCTCATACAAAATACAAGCTTGCACATCAGGGCCCAGGATTACAATGCGTACTTAAATTTTAAGTACCTACTTAAACTAAGTATTTACTTAACTGTCGTATAAAGTGAACTACAAAGAATTTCGTTCGTTTAAGTCGATACTTAACCAGAGAATATCCTTAAATATTTAAGGTAACCCAGGTAGGTACCTTAACTTTTAAGATTTGACCTTGACACATGAATGTATATATCAACAACGCCAAACACGAGAGCTTTTATTTGTCCGAAATTACCAGTCATGCTTGGTAGCTCAGACGGTAAAGTGTTTGCATCATATTCAAGAGGCCCTGTGTTCGGGTCCCGGTCGAGCCACTTTTTTTTCCTCCTTGGAGCGCAAGTCGACTTGGCGATGAGGTATAAAACAACTGGGATTTCTCCCTTGGTGTGTCACAGTTTTCGACCGATAGAGCTGTATAAAAACTTCCCTTTACATAATACTGTATAATACTGGTAACAGGGTAACACTTTATTGTTTGGTGTAGGAAGGTTCTTACAAGCGAAAGGGGGTCTTAAACGACTTCGTTGTTTTTGTCAGGGTAGGTGTGTGTATGTTTGATTGATTGATTGGATGTTGAACGTCCCTTTCAACTATATTCAGGTCATTTTGGAGACGTTGCTCCTATTTTGAGGGACTTTTTCCCGACATTGAGATGAAATGACTTCTCAAGCCTGTCGCCCAATGAAACCAATAGGGTTTATAAGCATGGACGGTCCGACTCGCGCCGCTTTTCCTGGGCATGCCATAGGGGCTTGAATCATGAAAAAAAAAAAAAAAAAAAAAAGATTCAAGCCCCTATGGGCAGGCTTAGATCCTCTAAGTGGGTAACCAGTACTCGTGTGCGGTCGGATTCAGCTCTGCGTGGAAGCGTCATGCAGCCAATTTATTTCTTCATGCCCCGATGGGTGGGTGGGGCCGACAGGTTTGTGTGTCGGGGGATGGGGGTGTTTGGGGAGGGAGGCTAGCGCATATCACTTTTGTCTGTTATTTAAAAACTGATCCTGTGGCACAGCGGGTCCATGTTCCTACGCTTATGCATGTCCTGCTACTTTTACGCATACAATGTTCACAACCATCAAATGCCGTCTTTATATTCAGTGTCATGAAATAGTATGACGCCACGGGCATTTAAGAAATGACTTTTATTTTTCTGCTGTTCGTGAAAGTATGAACGAACAGGGTCGCCTGCAAAGTAAATGAACTCCGAAGGGGTTCATATAAACTTTGCTAGCGACCCGCTGTCGTTCATACCTTCATGAACATCGAAAAAATATTTCTTATTTACATACTTTTTTCCTCACTTATAAGGCAAACTGTTAAAGCTGAAAAACATTTACACGCAGTTTTCTATAAAGAGCGGAACGCCCAATGAGATCATAGAGAACCATGGTTTAGACTGGCGTCACTTGACGTCATGGAAAATCATATGACTTGATGCGTTCATGGAAGTATGAACTGCATTGTTTTCTATAGGTTTACATTAGTATTTTCACTTGAAATGTAAATAATTTCTATTTTGGCGGGAACAACTGTAACGTATGTCAGCGATGTACATTTGCAGGGCAAATGGTCATAGTAAAGGCAATAAAATCCAATTTAAAATCCAATTCGAAGGCCCGTTTCGTAACTTTCATATGAAAGGACCATTTGTGTAAGATTCGCGATATCAAAATTTATTAAATACAAAGAAGTTTTTTTTTGGTTGATTTGAGATTCGTCCTCGCAACACTATTTAGGTTTGATTTCGGAAGTGTTGCTTTCAATTTTGTCGGACTTTTACCCGACATTGAGATGAAATTACATCTCAAGCCCTGTCGCCCAATCAAACTCGTATATGCATGGACGGCCCGACTTGCACCACTTTGCCTGGGCAGGCTTAAGCCTTCTAAGTGGTTTACTGGAGGTCGCGTGTGGTCGGCTTGGGCTGGTTGGGTGAGGCAAGGTGACGTGTATCTACAGGCTTGCGTCACTGGGGTGTCCAACTGATAATGGCCGTAACCAATCATAAGCTTCTACTCCTTGCCTTGAAATGCTAAATGAAAATAAGTTTGAGGCGTACCACCTCCCTTGTTTGTTTTGTATGATTTGAGGTTTAACGTCCCCGTCAACACTGTAAAGGTCATTTTGGAGACGTTGCTTCCAATTTTGTGGGATTTTTACCCGACATCGAGATGAAATGACATCTCAAGCCCTGCCGCCCAATGAAACCAATAGGGTTTATATTCTCGCACCGCTCTGCCTGGGCAGACTTAGATCCTCTAAACGGATTACCAGTACTCGTGTGCGGGTCGATTTCAGCTCTGCGTGGAAGCATCAAGCAGCCCCTCTATTTCTTCAAGCCTAGATGGGCGGGGGCCGTCCACCCCCTTGTTAGCTTGTGCATGTGAGTGATTGAGTGTGTTTGTGAGGCGAGTGAGTGAGCGCTTTATGCCTCATCAACTGTAAGGTAATACGCAGATAAGGACCACATTCATAAAAAGACGGGGCAATCCGAGATGGAATGTACAGATATTTTATATCACTTTTTTTTCCTTTGTTTTACTCCGACTGGAGCTACGGGTTTTCTCCGTGTTTGTCTCTACGATGTTTGATCTAGTCGTTAATGACTATATCAACTACATACATGTATAATAATGACATCCGAAAACAATATTGTAGCCGGGGTTAAGTTTGGGGTGGTTTCTGCGGGAGTCTTCCCTGTTCTTCACCATAGTGCAAAATATATTTATTACTGTACCAGATTGTATTGAATATTATGCAATACGCCTAACGGCATGAGAAGGGTTGAATCATGGACAGACTCTATAAAACCGATTCCGCCCCCACCCCTCGGGGCTTCAGATTTGGCTGCATGATGCTTCCATGTAGAGCTGAAACTGACCACACTGGCACGAGCACTGATAAACAGCTTAAAAGGACTAAGCCTACCCAGGCAAAGTGATGTGAGTCAGACCGTCCACTGCATATAAGCCTATGGCGTGGTGCTACATTGTGACCAATGTTTGTGAGTGAGTGAGTGTTTCAGTTTTACGTCCCACCAACAGCTAAGGTCATACGGAGACGGGACCTCGATTTAAAGACTCATCCGAAAGTCTGGAGAAGCCCGGGATCGAAACCAATGTTTGTCCGCACAAATCGTGATCAAGTGTGATCCTTCAATGAAACACGTTTTATAGTGTATAAAACATTTTTCATGGTTTATGTGGTGAAATGGATACTAAACCATCATATTTCCTATTGTCTCCATTCAATGAAACAGAAGAAGTGATTTTTGACAGATCGCGGGGAAATTGTGGGCCGCCTACATCAATGTGTAATTGAAACTTACGTGCTGATCGTCGTGAAAATTTCCGTCAAAACTACGACTTTATCCGAAGTTAAATACTTAGCTAAGTATATGAAATAGGTGGCTTTCGAATGCACTTTTTAAGGAAATACTTTACTAAGATAAGAATTCCTCCTTAAATCGTTAAGTCGACCTTAACTTAAGTAGCGATTGTAATCCTGGGCCCAGATAAGGAAATCCATAGTTTTAGCTTGGGATAGAATATAAGAATCTTATAAGGGTGTGAGGAGTGGATGGAAAAATCCGTACCAAGGGTCACGGTCCGGCATCACGAGGCATGCCGAGTGATGCCGGAGAGTGATCCCGAGGGACGGATTTTTCTATCCACCCCTCATACCCATATAGGATTCTTTTTCTTGCATACCTTCCATTTCTCAGCGCAGATTTTTTATGCTGCAGTCACTTCGGTTACCGACGTCCGCCATATTGTGATGACACTACAAGAATGTTTAGTGACGTCACGTAACGTGCTGTGACGTCAACCTTAACGACGGTGCATACGAGGTCGTATTCAACCAGTGCATTTATCAAACACGCGATTATATTCGATTTTGGGTCGGAACACCAGGGTCAGAACATAAATTTATATCCCAGGGTAAAATCACGGATTTCCTTGTCTGGTGTGCAATAAATTCTGTTCTAACCCAGGTGTTCTTACCCAAAATCAAATATTCTCGCATGTTTGATAAATCCACTGGTTGAAGAAGACCTCATATGCGCCGTCGTTAAGGCTGACGTCAAAGCACGTTACGTGACGTCATTAAACATTTCATAGTGTCATCACAATATGGCGGACGTCTGTAACCGAAGTATTAAAATTCCGTGCTAAGAAATGTAAGGTATAAAAGAAAAAGAATCCTATATGGGTGTGAGGGGTGGATAGAAAAATCCGTCCCTCGGGATCACTGTCCAGCATCACTCGACAAGTCTCTAGATGCCGGACAGTGACCCATGGGACGGATTTTCCATCCACCTCTCACATATAAGATTCTTACATTATTGCATTTGTTTGTTTGATTTGGGGTTTAACGTCTAACGTCCCCATCAACACTGAATAGGTCATTTTGGAGACGTTGCTTCCAATTTTGTGGGACTTTTACCCGACATTGAGGTGAAATGACAGCTCAAGCCCTGTCGCCCAATGCAACAATAGGGTTTATAAGCATGGACGGACCGACTCGCACCGCTTTGCCGCCATGGGCAGATATAGATCCTCTAAGCGGTTTAAGAGAATGTCGGACCGTCCATGCTTATAAACCCTATTGGTTTCATTGGGCGGCAGGGCTTGGGATGTCATTTCATCTCAATGTCGGGTAAAAGTCCCACAAAATTGGAAGCAACGTCTTCAAAATGACCTTTACAATGTTGACGGGGACGTTAAACCTCAAATCAAACAAACAAACAGTACACGTGTGCCTGTCGGTTTCAGCTCTGCGTGGAAGCATCATGCAGCTCATATATTTCTTCAAGCCCCGATGGGCGGGGCCGTGTATTATTGCATTGCCTTCCAAGTTTGAGGCTTCTAGTTTGTGTTGTTCCTGAGAAATCTTTGACTGAATAATTTAACATTGGGTCTATATGGAGAGAAAGAAGAATGAAAAGACTATTAAGCTGAGTAAGCCCATGGTCCCTCATATGATATAAGTCACCATGACTGCATTGCATACCAAGCTTGGGGCTTCTAGCTTTTGTAGTTCCTGAGAAATCTTTGACGGAAAATTTAACAAGGGCCACTTTGGAGAGAAGAAAGAATGGGATACAAATGAACAATTAAGTAAAAAAAAAAAAAACAAAAAAAAAAAAAAAAAATTGTATCTTATACCATACTAGTCATCATCATTGCACGGTATACCAAGTTTGAGGCTTTTAGATTTTATAGTTCCTGAGAAATCTTTGACAAAAAAATAACAGTTAATAGGAGAGAAAGAAGAATGATTGATTAGATAAGCCAAGAAAGCCAATTGTCTCCTGCATGATATGTCATCATTATGGCATTGCATACCATAGCTGAGGCTTCTAGGTTTTGTAGTTCCCGAGAAATCATTGACAAAAATTAACATTGGCTTATGTGGAGTGAAAGAAGAATGAAAGAACAAATGAACAAACAAGCCAGAAAGCCCATTGTCTCTTACACGATAGAAGTAATCACTATGACAATATGGGCCCCGTCAAGCGATTTTGGTACTTATCGCCTATGAGAGCAGCGAAGGTTCAGGCGAGCCTGCGCATCCGCGCAGTCTCGCCAGAACCTTCGCTGCTCGCTCATACAAGCAGTGAATCAAGAGGAACCTTCAGACAGAAAGCCATATCTCTGAATGGCTGGGCATGCGCAGTTAAAATTTGTCATGACGGAATGCTCGAAGACACAAATTCGCTTGGCGGGGCTCATATAATGTATCTTACCATGTCGCAAACCCCGGATGGAGTTCATATTTCAAATTTCATGGTATCACCTTAACCCTTTTTGTACCAAATGGAATCTTCCTTCTTATATAAAGTAGGAGTCTATTTCAAAATTAAGGGGTGTCAGGTTGTGTTTTCTTCAAAATTTGTTCGGAAAATGGCTGAACATTTTGCAAACAGTGTAGGCCCTGATCAGACGCCGCGTTCTGCGGCGTCTGATTTGGGCCTGCACTGTTTGCCAAGGTACCCATTTAGGGGTTTCTGGTACTGAATGGGTTAATTGTTGGATTATTATACGAGGACTGTTCAAATATGAATAAAGTAGAACGTTTTCTCAAGCACTAATGCGAAAAACACCTAGAAATAAATATCACAGCGTAGAAAAACATTTTACCTATACATTGATACCAAACCTGTTAAAATCCGTTGACTTTAGCCATGTATATCGTTCGATAAACACTGTCTACTCTTGTATACTAATACAAAACATGGTTGGAAGAAGGTCAGAGTACGCCGTTGAAATACGGTCCTATATTAAGAATCGTTGTATTCTTGGTATACGGTGCAAAGACATTTTTGATGAAATATGTTGGGTTTATGGGCATAATGAAATGTCTTTTCCGACAGTTTCCGTTGGTGTAAGAAATTCAGCTGTGGGCTAGGCTCAACAGACGATGCACCACATGATCGTCGGCCGAAAAGAGCAACATCTGCCAAGATGGTTGCTATGGTGAAATAAATAGTTGCTACCGATGCACGATACACCACTAGGCAAATAGGTAGTATGGTTGGCATCTCATCAGGAGCAGCTCATACAATTCTGAAACGGGATTGGAAAATGCGAAAGATCTGTGCTGGATGGATTCCCCATCTGTTGACAGATGAGCAGAAAAAGACACGCGTTCAGTGCACCAAGAAGCGGCTTAAAAAGTTTCCAAATTACAATGCACGGTCTTTCGCTAATGTCGTCACAGGTGAGGAGACATGGGTTCACTTTTTTGAGCCAAAACGAAAGATTCAGAACAAAGTATTGCAAAAGACCATGCATTGCAGAGCGGACCATGAGCGTCAAGAAGGTAATGTATGCCATATTCTTTTCAAATCAGGGCCCTGCCATTCAGGTTGCTGTGCCTAAAGGCATATCTGTAAATGCGAAGTTTTACAAGAATAGAGTTCTTCGAAAATTGAAGAAATATTTCAAAGAACGAAGACCCGCAACTGGTTTGGCCAATGTCAGATTGCTACATGACAATGCGTCATCGCACAAGGCGTTCATTGTGCAAGACTATCTGAAGCAGGAAAAGGTTGTTGAACTCCCTAACCCCCCGTTTTCCCCTGACCTTGCCCCGTGTGACTTTTTTTTTGTTCCAGCGGCTGAAAAAATACCTTTCTGTTCGAAAATTTGTACAGCGCAAACACCTCGGTTCTGCAATATTCCAGTGCCTTCATAGTATACCTCGAAAAGACTACCAAAATACATTCAATGATTGGATCAGAAGACTGAAAGTTTGTATATCTGTTAAAGAGGAATAATTTGAGGGGACAAAATAAATTTTTCACCGAAATCTATCAAGGAATCATTTTTATGTGCTTAGTTGCATTCATATTTGAACAGTCCTCGTAGCTTGTTGCAATGCGCTCATGACAAAAACACGCCTTTTCAAATATATTGAATATTTTACTACCAAAATTTGAAAATTTTCAGAAAAAAAATCTTATAGTATTCTTATTTCTGTTCAAAAGATAGATTGTAGATACTCGTTAGAACCCCCTCAGCGGGTTCTAACTAATCCCCCTCAGCGGGTTCTAACTAATACCAACAATCTATGTTTTTGAAAAAGTATAAAGTATGGAAAAAGTATGCACACCCTTATAAACCCAAGTTTTACTTCCTAAAAATGGGGTTCAATAGGGTCAAAATTATATAGGCGTGTTTTCGTGATGTTCTAATCATGCTTGTATTTCAAACAATGAGGAGTGTGTTACCAGTAGGGCTGGCTAATCGGAACTGAAAAAGTAATCGATTATCATTCCTGTCATTGTGGTCGATAATCGATTAGTAATCACTGATCATTTTGTCATAATTTTAACTGTCTGGCTTCCTGTCTGAGCATGACACCTACCATATGCCATACTTTTCATATGTACTTGAACAGACAGGCCTGAGCAAACAGAGTAGAACCAGATGAGACGCCGCAGAACGCGGCGTCTCATCTGGGTCTGCACTGTTTGCCACTCATACAGCTATTTTAGGCCCAACTTTGGGTAGTAAATTGAACTTATCAAATAATCGATTGCAAGCAAATCAGTAATGATAATCGTTTCTGTGGAATTTATCGACCGAAATATCGATTATCAGATTAATCGTGCCAGCCTGAGTTACCAGCAAAAGTGACCCCCCGCCCGTCGGGGCTTGAAGAAATTGATGGGCTGCATGATGCTTCCACGTAGAGCTGAAACGGAACCGCATACGAGTACTGGTAATCCGCTTAGAGGATCCAAGCCTGTCAAGGCAAAGCGGTGCGAGTCGGACCGTCCATGTTTATAAACCCTGTTGGTTTCATTGAGCGACAGGGCTGGAGATGTCATTTCATCTCAATGTCGGGTAAAGGTCCCACAAAATTGGAAGCAGCGTCTCCAAAAAGACCTTTATAGTGTTGACGGGGACGTTAAACATCAACTCGAATAAACAAACAGAAAGGTAACGGGTCCAGCAGTGTAGCGGTATATTACTTAGGGGATAACTGTATTCAAAATTGTCATTTGGGGAGGTAAATCGGAGGTTTTATGGTCGGAAATTTCGTTTTACGGCGACGCGTCAGCGGAGCCGTAAAACGTAATTTGCGACCGTAAAACCGACAAATGACAATTTTCAATACAGTTATCCCCATTCTAATGCACTTATTCAGTTGTTTTGTTAAAAAAATTGAACTGTTTTGCACAAAGCGGTAAGGACTATGAGCTGCGTAAACCAAATGTCATGCAGCCAATGAAAAGCGACGTTACATGATGACGTCAGGTTTTCGACAGTATATCGCAGAAATACTGTCGCAAATTTTTTTACGTTATCCAATCATGGTTGTAAAGACGAAAAGTCGCTTCCATTGCTGAGAGAATTAATCATATCAAATCAGACGTCGCGTTACAAACCGAAGTGCATTAGAATTTAGATTGATCTCCCTTGTCGATGCAGCTTCTCTTCGGGACGTACATAATTTAAGCTACCCTCCATTGCTTGATTTACCTCCTCATCAGATGATGGGGTATACAATACAATATATAGCTTTGTGTCTATATACATGTACGACCCCGCCCCAATGTGACAAAGTATTCTATCAAATTCCAAAGAGATTGTGCCGGGATTATCCTTAGGTTATCTCCACCACCGCCCCATCCCAGTAATAGGTGTATGATTCATTACGAAAACACACATCTCCAAAATGGCTACTTTTCTGATGAAAATTCGTGACATTTTTCTTATTTATATAGCATATATAGGTTGTGGGTGCTCGTTAGAACCGCCTCAATGAGGCGGTTTTAACGGGTACCCACAACCCATGCCTTCGAGCAAAAATAAGAAAAATATTGTATACCTCCATAAACCCCAGTTTTCTCTATATAAAGTGAGTATAGTGAGGTGTTCATTTCACGGACTTGTTCACGTGATGTTACCAGATCAAGTACAACTACTACTGCAACAATATCAACTACTACTACTACTACTACTACTACTACTGATAATAAACATACTAATGAAGACGATAACGACAACAATTACTGCCCATCGGGCTTTGCAGAAATAAATTGGGCTGCATAATGTTTTCACGCAGAGCTGAAAGACCGCACATGAGTATTGGTAAACCGCTCACTGAAGGGTCTAAGCCTGCCCAGGCAAAATGGCGCCAGTCGAACAGCCCCAACATATCAACATTTTTGCTTGTTTGGGCAACAGGACTCGAGATGGCATTTCATCTCAATGCGGGGTGAAAGCCCCATAAAATTTGAAGCAACGTCTCCAAAATGACCTAAATAGTGTTGGCGGGGACTCGAACAAACTACTAAAAATATAGATGGTGGGCATGTTAGAACCGCCTCAACGGGGCGGTTCTAACGAGTACCCACAATCTATATTTTAGTTTTAGAGTAGTAATAAGGAAAATAAGCTTTACCCCTATAAACCCCAGTTTTTCTATGTAAAAGTTGGTTTCAAGGCGGGGGGGGGGGGGGGGGGGGGGGGGGGTCAAAGTTATATAAGCACGTTTTCGTGATGGCGGCATAATTCATTTCCTTCATACCTCACCTGGCCCCCGCCCATAGGGGCTTGAAGAAATATATGGGCTGCATGATATGATGCTTCCACGCAGAGCTGAATCCGGTCCGCACACTAGTACTGGTAAACCGCTTAGAGGATCTAAGCCTGTCCAGGAACCGCGGTGCGAGGCGGACCGTCCGTGCTAATAAACACTATTGGTCATGCAATTTGACTGATTTATTTCCCTTTGTGAAATACAAAAACTGACGAGCATGAAACCCACTTGCGGTGCTCTTGTTTTATCATTTCTGCTTCAGGACAGGTTGTGAGGTATGAATTGATTGATTTGAGGTTTAACGCCCCCGTCAACACTGTAAAGGTCATTTTGGAGACGTTGCTTCCAATTTTGTTGGACTTTTTTATGCTGCAGTCACTTCGGTTACCGACGTCCGCCATATTGTGATGACACTACAGGAATGTTTAGTGACGTCACGTAAAGTGCTGTGACGTCAACCTTAACGACGGCGCATACGAGGTCGTATTCAACCAGTGCATTTATCAAACACGCGATTATATTCGATTTTGGGTCGGAACACCAGGATCAGAACATAAATTTATATCCCAGGGTAAAATCACGGATTTCCTTGTCTGGTGTGCAATAAATTCTGTTCTTACCCAGGTGTTCTTACCCAAAATCGAATATTCTCGCATGTTTGATAAATCCACCGGTTGAATAATACCTCATATGCGCCGTCGTTAAGGTTGACGTCAAAGCACGTTACGTGACGTCATTAAACATTTCATAGTGTCATCACAATATGGCGGACGTCTGTAACCGAAGTGACCGCAGCATTAAAATTCCGTGCTAAGAAATGGAAGGTATAAAAGAAAAAGAATCCTATATGGGTGTGAGGGATGGATAGAAAAATCCGTCCCTCGGGATCACTGTCCAGCATCACTCGGTAAGTCTCTAGATGCCGGACAGTGACCCTTGGGACGGATTTTCCATCCACCTCTCCCATATAAGATTCTTACATTATTGCATTTGTTTGTTTGATTTGGGGTTTAACGTCTAACGTCCCCATCAACACTGAATAGGTCATTTTGGAGACGTTGCTTCCAATTTTGTGGGACTTTTACCCGACATTGAGGTGAAATGACAGCTCAAGCCCTGTCGCCCAATGCAACAATAGGGTTTATAAGCATGGACGGACCGACTCGCACCGAGTTATGGAACTTCGTCAGAATTTAGTTCATGCGGTGATACAGGTGTGTTTCAACTTTCATGAGGCTGGGCCAAATACTTCAAGTTGAAATATTGCCAAGGTTATAGCTTTTGGTTAAATTTTCGAAAAATAGGTCAAAGATCAAATAGGTCAAAGGCCACAAGTCAGAAAGTTTGATATAAATGAGCCCCGCCAAGCCAATTTGTGTCTTCGAGCATTCCGTCATGACAATTTTTAACTGCGCATGCCCAGCCATTCAGAGGGGCCAGGGATATGGCTTTCTGTCTGAAGGTTACTCTTGATTCACTGCTTGTATGAGCGAGCAGCGAAGGTTCTGGAGAGACTGCGCGGATGTGCAGGCTCGCCTGAACCTTCGCTGCTCGCATAGGCGATAAGTACCAAAATCACTTGACGGGGCCCAAATGAAAAGGTCTTATCCCAAAGGAACAGCCATGTAAAGTTTGAAGGCTCTGGTATAAACAGTTGTGGAAATATTGTCAAGGTTCGAGTTTTTGGTTAAGTTTTCGAAAAAATAGGCCAAAGTTCAATGGTCAAAGTCTAATTTTGTTGGATTGTATTGGGGTTTAACGGCCCAGTCAACACTATTTATGTCATTTTTGAGCCGGTCAGTTTACTTATCCAGACTTTTCCTGTGCAGGCTTTTACGTAAGCGGTTAACCAGTCCAGTGCACATTCTTTCGCCAGAAATTGGTCAAAGTCTAAGGTCAAAACGTTTGACATCAATGACAAGAGGGCCATGGTGGCCCTGGATCGCTCACCTGATCCATAGAGTAACAAAGAGGTCCACAAGATGAAGCTCCATACCAAACATCAAAGACATGGGCCTTGCAGTTTCAGAGAAGAAGATTTTTAAAGATTTCCCTATATAAGTCTATGTCAAACCAAAGGGTCTCGGAGCAGGGGCATTTTTTGGCCACAGGGCTAAAATTTGAACAATCTTGATAGAGGTCCACTAGATGAAATTTCACACCAAATATCAAAGACCTAGGCTTTGTGGTTTCATAGAAGAAGATCTTTAAAGATTTTCCCTATACAAGTCTATGTAAAACCAAAGGGTCACGAGGCGGGGGCAGTTTTGGTCTCAGGGCTATAATTTGAACATTCTTGGTAGAGGTCCACTAGCTGAAGCTTCATACCAAATATCACAGACCTAGGCCTTGTGGTTTCAGAGAAGATTTTTCAAGATTTTCCCTATATAAGTCTATGTAAAGCCAAAATGCATTTTTAGCCCCAGTTCTATAATTTGAACAATCTTGGTAGATGTCCACAAGATGAAGCTTCATACCAAATATCAAAGACCTGGGCCTTGCAGTTTCAGTCAAGAAGATTTTTAAAGATTTTCCCTATATAAGCCTATGTAAAACCAACGGGCCCCGGGGCAGGGACATTTTTGGCCCCAGCACTATAATTTGAACAATCTTGGTAGGGGTCCACTAGATGAAGCTTCATACCAAATAGCAAAGACCTGGGCCTTGCAGTTTCAGAGAAGAAGATTTTTAAAGCTTTTCCCTATATAACCCTTGTACAAACCAAATAGCCCCGGGGCCGGGGCATTTTTGGCCCCAGCACAAATATTTGAACAATCTTGGTAGGGGTCCACTAGATGAAGCTTCATACCAAATATCAAAGACCTGGGCCTTGCAATTTTAGAGAAGAAGATTTTCAAAGATTTTCCCTATATAAGCTCATGTAAAACCAAAGGGCCCCGGGGCGGGGGCATTTTTGGCCCCAGCACCATAATTTGAACAATCTTGGTAAGGGTCCACTAGATGAAGCTTCATACCAAACACCAAAGACCTGGGCCTTGCAGTTTCAGAGAAGAAGATTTTCAAAGATTTTCCCTATATAAGCCCATGTAAAACCAAAGGGCCCCAGGGCGGGGGCATTTTTGGCCCCAGCACCATAAATTGAACAATCTTGGTAGGGGTCCACTAGATGAAGCTTCATACCAAATATCAAAGACCTGTACCTTGCAGTTTCAGAGAAGATTTTCCCTATATAAGCCCATGTAAAATCAAAGGGCCCAGGGGCGGGGGCATCTTTGACCCCAGCACTATAATTTGAACAATCTTGGTAGGGGTCCACTAGATGAAGCTTCATACCAAATATCAAAGACCTGGGCCTTGCGGTTTCAGAGAAGAAGATTTTTAAAGATTTTCCCTATATAATCCTATGTAAAACCAAAGGGACGCGGGGCGGGGGCATCTTTGGCCCTAGCACTATAATTTGAACACTCTTGGTAGGGAACCACTAAATGAAGCTTCATACCAAATATCAAAGACCTGGGCCTTGCAGTGGTTTCAGAGAAGAAGATTTTTTTAAAGTTTTTATTAAAAAAATCTATTTTTGGCCCCTGTGACCTTGATGTGCAGCGGACCGGAACCATTTGAACAACTTTGAAAATGGACCACCTATAAGGATCATTCCTGTGAAGTTTGGTCAAAATCTGATCAGTGGTTTAGGAGGAGATGTCGTTTGAAGAAATTGTTTACGCACGGACGGACGGACGCACGCACGCACGCACGACGGACGACGGGCGAAAAGTGATCCCAAAAGCTCACCTCGTCACTACGTGACAGGTGAGCTAAAAGGTATAGTCCCAATGAACATCCATGTCCCAAGGAACATCCATGTGACTTGACTCGATAGATTTTGTGAGGTAACCGGGCGCTAAAAGCAAATAGGGGCTACCCCACATCCATGTGAAGTGTGAAGGCTCTGTTATAAATAGTATTGAAGTGTTTCAGGAAAAAAAAAGGAAATCGGGGAAAATTCAGCCAAATTTAACAATACAGTTAGAATGTTTGTTTGATTGAGATTGAACGTCCCCGTCAACACTATTTAGGTCATTTTGGAGACGTGGCTTCCAATTTTGTGGGAGTTTTACCCAGCACTGAGATGAAATGACATCTCAAGCCCTGCGATCTAATGAAAGCAAAATGCTTGTATGCATTGTACGGTCTGACTCACACCTCTTTGCCTTGACAGGCTTAGTCATTCTAAGCGGTTTACCAGTACTCATGTGTGGCCAGTTACAGCTCCGCGTTGAAGAATCGTGCAGCCCAATCTATTTCTTCAAGCCCAAATGGGCGGGGGCAGAGAGGGATATTAATTATACAGAAGCTGCTAATGTTAAGTGGTATAATTTATACAATTTCAACTCTCAGGATTTCCTTCTTGCTTTCACCCTCTAATAACCCATTGGACTCTTCCATTGCTATATGTTGGACAAGCCCGTCTGTCATATATGGGGGGAGGGGGGGGGGGGATAACCGGGACTTGAAGAAATAGATGGGCTGCATGATGCTTCCCCGCAGAGGTGAAACCGACCCGCACACGAGTACTGGTAAACCGCTTAGAGGATCTAAGCCTGCCCAGGCAATGCGTTGCGAGTCGGCCCGTCCATGCTTATAAACTTTATTGGTTTCATTGGGCGGCAGGGCTTGAGATGTCATTTCATCTCAATGTCGGGTAAAAGTCCCACAAAATTGGAAGCAACGTCTCCAAAAAGACATTTACAGTGTTAACGGGAGCGTTAAACTTCAAACCAAACAACAAACAAACATATAAGGGTGGGTGCGGGGGGTGGTCAGGCCTATTGTTTTTCGTTTTTATTTTATTTTTGATGAAAAATTCTGTAAGCAAATAGTGCAGGCCCTGATCAGACGCCTGCACTGTTTGCCAAGGTACCCCTTTTGGGGGTTCCCCCCATACAATGTGTTAAAGAGAATAATCGTAATCTCAGGGACAATCGAAATCTCAGGGACAAACTATTTCTTTTAAGGGAAGACCCCTATTGAAAAACGAAACAAAAATACCACTTGTTTTACTTCAACTCTTTACCAAATTTTCGAGGGTCTCCCCTCTTTATCAGGGTTATAATAATAATAACCAACCGCTTGTTTTTCTTCAACTCTTTACCAAATTTTCGATCGAGGGTCTCTTTTACCCTGATGAAGAGGGGAGACCCTCGAAAATTTGGTAAAGACTTGACGTAAAACAAGTGGTTGGTTATTATTATTCCCTTATGGAAATTCACCATATTTGCATTATTAGCTGGCCCCCAGCTTGCACATTGTCAATATTGGAAAAACAGCTAACCAGACCCTTTAAGGTCAGGGGGGTCTGGTTACCTGTTTTTCCAACGCTGATAACTTTCAGACTAGGAACCAGCAGATAATGCAAATAAGGTGAATAATCTACAATTGGAAACAAAAATATGTTTTAAAGTTGCCTCCCTTAAAGATGTAGCAAACTCCCCTAAACTAACAAAGAGAAAATCCGTACCTCTGAGATGTCGAAGAACATCGTTTGGAATATATATCTCTAAAATGTCTGTTATAACATATCTGTCACTCGGAGCGAGTACATTAAAGGGAATGGACACACCAGACGTAATATCTGCCATTTTGTTACAGAAGGGATACAACTTTTATGCCTTTCTCTTCCATGCTTATGTTTCTTTTACAAGGAAACAATTTTCACGCCTTCCTCTTCCACGTCCCTTAAAATGAACCAACCCAAAAGGACAAACATTTAAATGAAAGTGCTGGAAATAAATCATTTCCTATACGAGAATATATGGGAGACGACACCTTTTTGGAAGCGTTTTCTCCCCTGATAGTGTATATGCACCCCCTTTGATACTGAAATAAACACCCGAATAAAATGAACCATGACTTTGCATATTTTGTTACTTGATATGGTTATAATTACGAGTTAAGGTGAAAGGATATACCTGGCGCATTTTCCGCCATCTTTTGCGAGAGATATCAAGCAAGGGAGATAACCTTTGACTTCATTCCCATTTTCATCCTCTGCTATGCACCTTATTTGCATTATCTGCTGTTTCCTAGTCTGAAGGTTATCAGTGTTGGAAAAAACAGGGAACCAGACCCCCTGACTTGAAAGGGCAGGGGGTCTGGTTACCTGTTTTTCCAATATGGACAGTGTGCAAGCTGGGAGCCAGCAATAATGCAAATATGGTGAATCGGGTCCCGGTGTTATTCATACTTCAATGAACGTGAAAAATATAGTCATTTCTTAATTGAGCCGGGGCACAGCATTTCCTGCAATTTACATGTGCGCCCGGCGAAGAATCAGAACAGCCTGCTCATCCATATAGTCTGACCAGAGACTTCTCTTGCTGCATGAAGGAGCATTGGACCCTTAGCTATCCTCAGAGCGCACAGCGAAGACTCTGATCAGACTGCGCGGATCTGATTCTTCGCTGGGCGCACATGTGAAGTGTAGTAAATGCTTTGCCCCGGCTCAGTTATTGGACATATTAATTTTGTAAACCATACTTTCTGTAGGAAAAGTGTGGTTTACATGGGTGCGTGATAATTGATAATTAAAATATGGTGGGTACTCGTGAGAACTCGTGCCTATATCATAAGTTGGAGCACGAATGAAAAATTGGTAAATGATAATTATTTCTCGTTTATATGTTTGGAACATGAATGAAATAGAGAAAAAAATGGGCTTACGGTTTACGTATATAATAACTTTTTCGCAATATATTTCAAAATCATACATGTACGGACGGGGAAGAGCGCTGACTCCTAACATCGCTATGGTTCGCGCCTCGCTCGTGTCATATGGGATACACCAAGCTATGCAACGGAAGGTCATGCAGTTTTTCCCCAGATACTCCGGTTTTCTGAGGTACAAATTCTTTCCTTTAAGAGTAGACTACTTTTGTGTGGGATCGAGCGAATAGGAAGTCCCGAAAGTTTTCTCCCTTCAAGAAATGGTTGAAAAAATATCACGAAAACACGCCTATATAATTTTGACCCCCTTGAACCCCACTTTTATATAGTAAAACTGGGGTTCCGTGGAAATACCTTATTTTTCTTATTTCTGCTCTAAAATATAGATTATGTGTACTCGTTAGAACCGGCATCGAGGCGGTTCTAACGAGTGCCCACAATCTATATTTTGAGCAGAAATGAGAAAAATATCACAATGTTTCGTCCTAAAATTTTCCTTTTTTTCGGCGGTAAAGGTGGCAATGTATTTGTATAGGCGTGTTTGCGTGATGTGTGCCAGGTGTTCCCATTCCCCTTAAATCAAAATACGGCATTCTCTAGACTTCCTTGATTGTTGAAAAAGGATAATTATTTGATTAACCAAAAGTGACTGAAACTAACAATATCGTGAACAACTGTTGGTCCCCGAAATAGTGTTCGAGCCATTTGCGTTAAAAATCAAAGCACTGACAGTACTGGTGGGTCGATTGACTCTTAGTGTAGGCTGGGAAAATGGTCCTGAACGCGGACACATAGCCAGTCAGAAAAGTGGTGGGAGGGGGGGGGGCTATCGACTAGAGGGACGAATATATTTTCTTTCTGTCTTTTTAATGTTGCATCTCCTAAAGCTTTTTGCAAGACATGTGCGACAAGCGAAGGCTCAGATCAGCCTGTGCATGAGTAAGCCGGTCTGGCCAGGATTTTCGCAGTTTGCTCCGGCAACAGATGGCTCATGCGACTAGCGAGGTTTCCCATCAGACTGTTCGGATGTACATGCTGCTCTCAGAATAAGTGTTCTTTAAGATTTTGTCGTGCGTCGGCTCGTTTGCTTCGCTGTACAGGCTTTCCATACATTACAAAAAAAAAGACTGCTGTTATGGCCCGACGTTCGGTTTGGCAAAGAGATATGCGCGCATCTGCTTGAAAATGTTTTTGTTTGAGGTTTAACGTCCCCGTCAACACTGTAAAGGTCATTTTGGAGACGTTGCATCCAATTTTGTGGTACTTTTACCTGACATTGAGATGAAATGACATCTTCAGCCCGGTCGCCCAATGAAACCAATAAGGTTTATAAGCATGGACGGTCCAACTCGTGCGCACCGCTTTGCCTGGGCAGGCTCCTCCAAGCAGATCCTCTAATGCAGCCCATATATTTCTTCAAGCCCCGATGGGCGGGACCGGCTTGAAAATGTAGCTGCAACTCGCAATGGAATGGGCATACCCATTATATTTTCTTAAATTTTTGAATCACATTTCTTATATAAGCAGACTCCAAATAGTTTTCTCCGCTGAAGGTGTATCACCCCCTTAACATTTCTGCAGAGGAGTGGTGACAGACAGACAGACAGACAGACAGACAGACAGACAGACAGATACTTTTCTCTCAAGATGGTGAAACTGAATGACATACGAAGAAGGTCTTTTTATCAGTTACCCTCTACTGATATTAATTGCATTGCAGTGCACTGACCTAATAAAGATCTCAGTCAGCTCAACATGACATTGCACTTTTATGAATGAACCGGGAACTAGAAAGAATGGCAAAAAGGGCATTATTACTGGACAAAATGGAAAAATTTCCAGGAAAATATATGAAAGGAAAAAAAGTATGGTCAGCTTATACAAACTATATCGACCGCCAGAATGCTTGGACGCACCGAGGACCATCAATAGCTGATCGTAAATTGTTAAATTTAATAGTGTACAAGGGGTAAACTTATAAATAAAATACCAGATTGGTGTCATTTGATATCAAGTCTATCAGGCTCGGCTTCGAGAACGCATGTAGAATCGCTCGGCAAGCCTCGCGATTCTACAAGCGTTCTCGAAGCCTTGCCTGATAAACTTGATATCAAAAGCCATGAACCTGGTATTAAAAAGTCTATCAGTCTCGGCTTCGAGAACGCATGTAGAATCGCTCAGCAAGCCTCGCGATTCTACAAGCGTTCTCGAGACACGAATCTGGTATTCTCTATTTATCTGCGGGCCTCCGTGGCTAAGTCGGTAAAAGTACTGTCCATTAACCATTACATTACAAAAACACGCCTATACGAATACATTGTAACCTTTATCGCCGAAAAAATGAAAATTTTATGATAAAAAATTGTGATATTTTTCTTATTTCTGCTCAAAATATAGATTGTGGGTGCTCGTTAGAACCGCTTCATCGAGGTGGTTCTAACAAGTACCCACAATCTATAAGAAATAAGAAAAATAAGGTTTACCCCTGCAAACCCCAGTTTTACTATATAAAAGTGAGGTTCCAGGGGGTCAAAATTATATAGACGTGTTTTCGTGATGAGGTCTTTTACCGCTGTGGGTACGAGCCTCGCTCGGGTCACATGTGAGACGCCACGTTCTGCAACGGAAAGTCAGATGCTTTTTTTTTTCGGATACTCCAGTTTTCGCCCACCTCTTGAAAATAATATGCTCGAAATTGGTCATGTATATTTTAAGGTCACCGAATAACTAAAATAATCTTGAAAGGGCTGTAAAAATATTTCACAGAAAAATGCTCAGGAGCGAATTCTTTCCTTTACTGAAGAGTTGACCCCTATTGACATGGGAGACAAAGTGCTTTTGCAGGAGTTGCCTCCCCTGAAAGTGTATCCGTTACCCTTAAGTTCATGCAAGCCTTATTGATATTCAAAACATAAGTAATCCGCAACGAAGAATGCAAAGAACTGAGAAGACCGGTGGGTTTTGATTGATTTGAGGTTTTACGTCCCCATCAACACTTAATAGGTCATTTTGGAGACGTTGCGTCCATTTTTGTGGGACTTTTACCCGACATGCAGATGAAATGACATCTCAAGCCTTGTCGCCCAATGAAACCAATAGGGTTTATACCATGGGCAGTCTGACTCGCGCCACTTTGCTTATGCAGGCTAAGACTCTCCAAGCGGTTTACCAGTACTCATGCGCGATCAGTTTCAGCCCTGCGTGGAAACACCATGCAGCCCAATCATTTCACCAAGCCCAGATGGGCGGGCCCGAGACT
The DNA here is from genome assembly GCA_963580285.1 of Lucinisca nassula. Lineage (NCBI taxonomy): Eukaryota > Metazoa > Mollusca > Bivalvia > Lucinida > Lucinidae > Lucinisca > Lucinisca nassula. Next base: position 66,854,970 of record OY757017.1, on the reverse strand, counting down.
TAAACAGTTCCGTTTAACCCTTAAATTCCAGAATTTTAAGCAAAAAGTTTAGACACTAATCGACTGTTCGGCGGCGGCGAGGTCTTATTTTGCCAATACACCAGTACACGAGTTCAGTCCAGATGTTACTTTTTAAACAACTCTCTGACGTCACAGGGAGAAGAACTGCTATTTTGTACTTGGTAACATGTAGCGAGGCCATGTGGACAATAGCAGGCGGGAAGCTTCTGTAGTTAGGTACTGTGGGTCGATTGATAAACAATCGATCAAAAGTATATCTTCGGGCATGCGCGCTCAGCGAAAACAAGATATATGCCTAAACTTGAAATACCTTCAGAAATTAGCCAGTCAGAATCTTGAACAACAAGCATCCATACAACGCACATGCAAGACTTCGGTCTGAGCTGCTTCTTTGCTGGACGCTTATACAAAAAGACACATTTTCGCATGTCACAGACTCATTTAATACCTATCTATTTATACACATATGTCATTACACTTCGAGATTTTCACAAAGTGGTCATTGCTAGGGCAACGTCAAATCAATTGCACCGACCTACATAGGACGTTGCAATAACGTCATGGCGATGTACCGTAATCAGGATTTTCCTTAGAAAAAGAGAGGCTTTGCTTCCGTGTCGAACAGAGCAGACAATTTGCCATTTTGATGGGAAGACACTCCTAACTCTTGTCCTGACGAATAAATTAATTTAGCCGCACCGAGCTCTGACTTTAAAACAATATGTTAACTTGATGTTATTTAAGAAATAAATCAGCTCTAGCTGTGATTTGTTGAGTAATAAATCACAGTTTGGAGGTCAGTTGTAAAGTAGACAAATCACAAGCGCGTAGCGCGCGTGATTTGTCTACTTACAACTGACCGACAAACTGTGATTTATTACTCAACAAATCACAGACAAGAGCTGATCTATTTCGATTCTAACACGCTGAAAATCGGCAATAATGTTGTTGTTTCCTTCAAAATCTCACAACCTTTCGCCATTGTTAGAAGAAATCCCGCTAAAATTATCGACTGAAACACATGCATTTATATCCTTTTCTTACGTTTTCGATGCGAGGAAATGACGTTACGCCGTCTAACGTCAAGTAAATCGACTAGTGACGTCATAAATTGGGAATTTTAATGACGTCACTCGTCACGCTCTTCCGAGCTGAGATTTGTTGCAGAATAAAACACAGTTATTTTCCATTGCCTATATAGGCGCGCTGTGTTAGAATTATTCCTATAACGGCCCCGCCCATATGGGCTTGAAGAAATAGATGGTCTGCATGATGCTTCTACGCAGAGCTGAAGCCGACCGCACACGAGTACCGGTAAACCGCTAAGAGGATCTAAGCCTGCCCAAGGGGTTTGAAGAAATATATGGGCTGCATGATGATTCCACCCAGAGCTGATTCTGGCGCGCAAACTAGTACTGGTAAACCGTTCAGAGGATCTAATCCTCTCCAGGAACCACGGTGCGAGGCGGACCGTCCATGCTAATGAACCCTATTGGTTTCATTGGGCGACAGGGCTTGAGATGTCATTTCATCTCAATGTCGGGTAAAAGTCCCACAAAATTGGAAGCAACGTCTCCAAAATGACCTTTACAGTGTTGACGGGGACTCACCAACAGTTAAGGTCATACGGAGACGGGACCTCGGTTAAAACACTCATCCGAAAGTCTAGTGAAGGTAATGTTGCTTCGAGGATGTAAAGTTTACTGAAAATAAATGCCCCTAAATTTGATTTCAACGCTGGACTCCAAAATTTCAATGGTGAAATACCCTTTACTCCCTCTTATCTAGAGCTCTGGAAATGATAGCACTCTTTGAGTATGACTGTTTCGTTTGTTCTTAAAGCAAACAGCCCCAGCAGGCACACGTCGCTAGGGCAACGTCAAATCAATTGCACCGACGTACATGTGACGTTGCAAAAACGTCATAACGCTGTACCGACGTTGACGTCACGATTACGTCATCTACCTGCTGTAGTGTAGGCTAAAAAGAAAAGCGAAAGTAAAAATGCTTTACTCTGGTAAAGACGGCAAAACCACAGTTGGTGGGTCGATTGTCTTTGAGCGTAGGCTAAACAAAAATGGACCTGAACTGGGGACTGTTTCGTTTAACCCTTAAGCTGGCAGATTTTTCCACCATTTTTCAAAGGGAGATAAGTTTCGGGACTTCCTGTTCGCTCTTCTATAAGCCCCGTCGCACTAAAAAAAGGGGTCTACTCTTAAAGGAAAGAATTTGCTCCTCAGGAGCAAATTATTTCCTTTAAGAGTTGACACCTATTGACAGGGGAGACAAAAACACCTTTGCAGGATTTGCATCCCCTGAAAGTATTCCCATTCCCTTAAATTCCTGTGTGGTAAACAAACAGTGTAAATACTGATCAAACGCCACATCTGCGGCGTCTGATCTAGGTCTACAATATTTTCCAAAATCGGATACATAATTCCAGTCCAAATATTTTAGATAATCCTTTTAGATATTTTAGTCCAAGTTCCTGGGGAAAAACAAGAAACATAGCAGACACATGTCGCTTCAACGTCGGTGCCGACGTGGATGCACAGGAACTTGTAGTTACGTCAAACAAGCTATAAAAACTGTAAAAAAAGCCGAAAATGCTTCGGCTCGCCTACAGCATTTTCGGCTTTTTTACAGTTTTTATAGCTTGTTTGACGTAACTACAAGTTTAACGTTGCATAAACGTCATGACGTTGTACCGACGTTGATTTGATGTCCCAATTACGTCATACCTGCTGGGTATCAACAGCTTGCCTTCTGCTGATTTAGCCCAGAGTGTTGTGAAGATCAAAACATGATTTAATCGACCTTACCTCTGCCATGCTATAATGTCAGTTTCCAAATTTCCGCGAAATTCTAAAATATGCAGCTTTTATTTAGCGTAGATTTACGTGTGTAAACGAACCACAAATTTTGTTAAAGGTCAGTGCTTCAGTTGTCAACCCAACATATGTACCTAAATAGCGTTTAAAACCACGATAAATATGCATAATATGATAAGTAGTTAATACACAGATGTTTGACACACATCGTACTTCATAGTTTTGCGAGTCGGACCGTCCTATTGGTTTCATTTGGCGACAGGGCTTGAGATGTCATTTCATCTCAATGTCGGGTAAAAGTCCCACAAAATTGAAAGCAACGTCTCCAAAATGACCTATATAGTGCTGACGGGGACGTTAACCCTTCTCTTGCTGAATATTCAGTTAAGCCACACCCATTTCTGACTTTGAACCAATCAGATTAATTGATGTATTTTATTTCTACAAATTCATGAATGGAATGTCAAACACTGTAGATCCTGATCAGATGGCTTCTTCAGAAGCCATCTGATCTGGATCTACACTGTTTCCAAAGATATGGGTTGTCGTGAACAGCAGGATAAGAGTTAAACATCAAATCAAACAAACAAAGAAACAAACAATAGTAGGCTACCACAGAAAGTTGACTTTCCTCTTACATGGGTGTTCATGTAGTATTGAATTTATTAAACGATTTGAGGAAAAGGGATAAGATGCGAGGCTTGGCAAAGGCTCTAACAGGCCTAGTCTGGTAGTTACCTCTAAGGCTGACACGATTAATCGTATAATCGATTAATCGATCGATAAATTCCATAAGAATGATTATCATTTCTGATTTACTTTTAATCGGTTACTTGATAGGTACAATTTACTACCCAAAGTTATGCCTAAAATAGCTGAATGAGTGGCAAACAGTGCAGACCCTGATGAGACGCCGCATTATGCGGCGTCTCATCTGGGTCTCCACTGTTTGCTCAGGCCTGTCTGTTCAAATATACATATGGTAAAGTGCAACACATGATAAGAATCATGCTCAGACAGAAAGCCAGACAGGTAAAATTATGACAGAAACCTTAGCGATTACTAATCGATTATCGATCACAATCGTAAGACTGATAATCGATTATCTTTTCAGCTCCGATTAGCCAGCCCTAGTTACCTCTTGTTCATAGTTTCCATTCAAGTAATTTAGTAATTTATTTTACTGAGACACGATAACAGCACAATGTTTTTATTTAAACAAAGGACCTTCGTTAGTTCCCTAACATTTTGCCACTTTAGCGAATGAGCCGTAGATAAAAAAAGATAACTCCAAGAAACAAATGTTGTGGGCATTTGTTAGAATCCCCTCGACGAGGCGATTCAAACAAATATCCCCAACGTTTGTTTCTTGGAGTAGTAAATGGTTTTCAATATTCTCGAATATCAATTAATCGTCGTCTCAGGAAAAATGCTGCGAGTCGGCCCGTCCATGCTTATAAACCCTATTGGTTTCATTGGGCGGCAGGGATTGAGATGTCATTTCATCTCAATGTCGGGTAAAAGTCCCACAAAATTGGAAGCAACGTCTCCAAAATGACCTAAATAGTGTTGGCGGGGACGTTAAACCTCAAAACAAACAAACAAAATCAATTAATCGTCTCATATTGAGCTAAGGATTCGTTAACCCTTATCTTGCTGTTCACGACAACCCCTATTTTTGCAAACAGTGTAGATCCAGATCAGATGGCTTCTGAAGAAGCCATCTGATCTGGATCTACACTGTTTGACATGCAGTTTATGAATTGGTAGCAATAAATTACATCAAGTAACCTGATTGGTTGATAGACAGAAATGGGTGTGGCTTAAATGAATATTCAGCAAGATAAGGGTTAAGCTGTCGGTACAACGCGATTCGGCGTTATATAGAATGTCGGTATAAAGCGGGTTGACTGTAAAATCATCCAATCACAGTTAGTCAGCTGGTATCCTGTTAGCTATGCTTTGATTGTGCTTCTTGACATTCACCATTTCTTCTCACATAGAGCTAGACTGTTCCCAGCAGTCACATGACGTAATTGTGACGTCACATCCACGTCGGTACAACGTCTTGACGTTTATGCAACGTCACATCTACGTCGGTGCAACGTCATGACGTTTATACAACGTCACATCTACGTCGGTACAACGTCATGACGTTTATGCAACGTCACATCTACGTCCGTGCAACGTCATGACGTTGCACCGACATTGATTTGACGTTGCCCTAGCGACGTGTGCCTGCGTGGTTCGTGTCTTCTTTGAGTGTGTTTTGTTTGTTTGTTTTGAGGTCTAACGTCCCCGTCAACACATGTATAGGTCATTTTGGAGACGTTGCTTCCAATTTTGTGGGACTTTTACCCGACATTGAGATGAAATGACATCTCAAGCCCTGCCGCCCGATTAAACTAATAGGACAGTCCAACTCGCATCACCTTTCCTGGGCATGCTTATAACCTTTTCCTGGGCATGCTTAGAACCAGTACCAGTACACATGTGCCGTTGGTTTCAGCTCTAGGTGGAAGCATCATGCAGCCCATCTATTTCTTCAAGCCCCTCGGGATGACCGTGCTGAGCGGAACCTCGGCGTAGCCTCGGATCCGCTCAGTACGGTCATCTCTCGGCTTGGAAACGCCCATCTACAACAGAACCCCATATCAGATTTTTATAATCTGCCCCTACCAACAGGCCTTGTCCAACTGTAACCCAATATCAGTTCGACGCCTCACTGACGCAACCCAGCAGGCACATGTCGTGAAGGCAACGTCAAATCAACGTTGCATAAACGTCATGACGTTTCAATTACGTCATGTGCCCGATGGGAAGATACACCGCGCCTTTGGCTCACCCAACCACCCTAAACCATACGTGGCAATCTTTAGCTAAAACATTGAAGGAAACCAGTGCTTCAGCTGAAGTGCACGACCCGCCGGATGCTTTTAGCTTTATGAGTGTTATCATATACGGGTATGGTGGCCCTTTTGGTCATGTGACCTGGACCTTAAACGGTTCCCCCAATAAATGCGCCTTATCGTAAGGAGCAAAAAATATCTTATACTTTAATACTGTATTCTGAATCGTTTGCAGGATAAAATGCATTCTCACTTTTCCAATGGAATGCAATATTTCGCAAGTTCATTGGTTAGATCTCATTGATATCTATCAGTATGCCAAAAATTGTTTAAATATTCCAAGCGGTTAAGTCACTATCACCAATTTTCACAAACGGGTTACGGACGGACAGACAGACATACCATATATGGCTTGGCGGCCATTTTGATCATGTGACCTGGACCCCATGAGCAAATTTTGGTTTCCCCAATCCCATAGAGGCTCCATATGAAATTTGACTTCAATCGGCCCAACGGTTTCCGAGGAGAAGCAGTTCGAAAATTTTCACATTATTCGCCTCGCCGAGGCTATACTAAATGGAATGTAATATCTCGCAAGTTCATTGGTTAGATCTCATTACTTTAGTACTGAATTCTGGATCGTTTGCAGGATAAAATGCATTCTCACTTTTCCAATACAAAAGCATATGTGTCAAAGTTTGACCTAGGCAGAAAAAAGGTCAAGGTCAACCCAGGGTCACCATTTTAGCCATTTATGATGGGCCTACGTCCCAGATGCTATTTATCAAGTTTCGTGGCAATCTGCCCAGTGGTTCTGGAGAAGATTATTTTTGAAGGGTTTTTACCATATATGGCTTGGCGGCCATTTTGGTCATGTGACCTGGACCCATGAGCAAATTTTGGTTTCCCTTATCCCATAGAGGCTCCATATGAAATTTGACTTCAATCGGCCCAACGGTTTCCGAGGAGAAGCAGTTCGAAAATTTTCATATTTTTCGCCTCGGCGAGGCTTTACTAAATGGAATGTAATATTTCTCAAGTTCATTGGTTAGATCGCATTGATATCTATCAGTATGCCAAAAATTGTTTAAATATTCCAAGCGGTTAAGTCACTATCACCAATTTTCACAAACGGGTTACGGACGGACAGACAGACAGACCATATATGGCTTGGCGGCCATTTTGGTCATATGACCTGGACACCATGAGCAAAGTTTGGTTTCCCCCATCCCATAGAGGCTCCATATGAAATTTGACTTCAATCGGCCCAACGTTTTCCGAGGAGAAGCTGTTCGAAAATTTTCACATTTTTCGCCTCAGCGAGGCTATACTAAATGGAATGTAATATTTCCCAAGTTCATCGGTTAGATGTCATTGATATCTATCAGTATGCCAAAAATTGTTTAAATATTCGAAGCGGTAAAGTCACTATCACCAATTTTCACAAACGGGTTACGACGGACAGACAGACTGAAACACTGACAGAATGACAGAATGACACGGTGATTTTAGGGCACTTAGAAAATCAACCGACTTCAGTCGGTCGCTTTTCTGCGGGTCGTGCAATTACGTACCGTCAGTCTCAAGTACAGTGGTCTTCGATGGCTCGAACACCGATTACTCGTTCTTGAGTCACTAGGAAAAACCAGTGCTTCAGCTGAAGTGCACGACCCGCCGGATGCTTTTAGCTTTATGAGTGTTACCATATATGGGTACGGCGGCCATTTTGGTCATGTGACCTGGACCTAAAACGGTTCCCCCAATAAATGCGCCTTATCGTAAGGAGCAAAAATATATCTTATACTTACGTACTGTATTCTGAATCGTTTGCAGGATAAAATGGATTCTCACATTTCCAATACAAAAGCATATGTGTCAAAGATTGACCTAGGTACAAAGAAGGTCAAGGTCAACCCAGGGTCACCATTTTAGCAATTTATGATGGGCCTACGTCCCAGATGCTATTTAACAAGTTTCGTGGAAATCTGCCCAGTGGTTCTGGAGAAGACTATTTTTGAAGGGTTTTTACCATATATGGCTTGGCGGCCATTTTGGTCATGTGACCTAGACACCATGAGCAAATTTTGGTTTCCCCCATCCCATAGAGGCTCCATATGAAATTTGTTTTCAATCGGCCCAACGGTTTCCGAGGAGAAGCAGTTCGGAAATTTTCCCATTTTTCGCCTCGGCGAAGCTATACTAAATGGAATGTAATATTTCGCAAGTTCATTGGTTAGATCTCATTGATATCTTTCAGTATGCAAAAAATTGTTTAAATATTCCAACAAAAGCATATGTGTCAAAGTTTGACCTAGGCACAAAGAAGGTCAAGGTCAACCCAGGGTCACCATTTTAGCAATTTATGATGGGCCTACGTCCCAGATACTATTTATCAAGTTTCTTGGAAATCTGCCCAGTGGTTCTGGAGAAGACTATTTTTGAAGGGTTTGTACCATATATGGTTTGGCGGCCATTTTGGTCATGTGACCTGGACCCCATGAGCAAATTTTGGTTCCCCCCATCCCATAGAGGCTCCATATTAAATTTGACTTCAATCGGTCAAACGGTTTCCGAGGAGAAGCAGTTCGAAAATTTTCCCATTTTTCGCCTCGGCGAGGCTATACTAAATGGAATGTAATATTTCGCAAGTTCATTGGTTAGATCTCATTGATATCTATCAGTATGCCAAAAATTGTTTAAATATTCCAACAAAAGCATGTGTGTCAAAGTTTGACCTAGGCACAAAGAAGGTCAAGGTCAACCCAGGGTCACCATTTTAGCAATTTATGATGGGCCTACGTCCCAGATACTATTTATCAAGTTTCGTGGAAATCTGCCCAGTGGTTCTGGAGAAGACTATTTTTGAAGGGTTTTTACCATATATGGCTTGGCGGCCATTTTGGTCATGTGACCTGGACCCCATGAGCAAATTTTGGTTTCCCCATCCCATAGAGGCTCCATATGAAATTTGACTTCAATCGGTCAAACGGTTTCCGAGGAGAAGCAGTTCGAAAATTTTCACATTTTTCGCCTCGGCGAGGCTATACTAAATGGAATGTAATATTTCCCAAGTTCATTGGCTAGATCTCATTGATATCTATCAGTATGCCAAAAATTGTTTAAATATTCCAAGCGGTTAAGTCACCATCACCATTTTTTACAAACGGGTTACGGACGGACAGACAGACTGACAGACTGACAGAATGACAGAATGACACGGTGATTTTAGGGCACTCTTAGAAATCAACCGACTTCAGTCGGTCGCTTTTTCTGCGGGTCGTGCAATTCTAAGGACTTTGTTGGAGTTACGTCAACACAATTTAGGTCATTTTGGAGACGTTGCAGTTTTGTGGAACTTTTACCGGACATTGAGATGCGATGACATCTCAGTCCCTGTCGCCCAATGAAACCAACAGGTTTTATCGCACCACTTTGCCTGTGTAGGCTTAGACCTTCTAACCCAACCCCCGACCCCACCCCACCCCCATACACCATCAGAAAATCCCAGGACTGCAGGTAGTATTAATATATTTCAGATGATTTAAGGATAATTTTCTTCTGAGTTTAACTTGAAAATGTATGTTGTGTGTGCTCATTAGAATCGCCTCAATTAGGCGATTCTTATTTGTTTGTTTTGATGTTTAACGTCCCCATCAACACTATAAAGGTCATTTCGGAGACGTTTTTCTTCCAATTTTGTGGGACTTTTACCCGACCTTGAGATGAAACGACATCTCAAGTCCTGTCGCCCAATGAAACCGATAGGGTTTATAAGCATAGACGGTCCGACTCACACCTCTTTGCCTGGGCAGGCTTAGATCCTCTAAGCCGTTTACCAGTACTCGTGTGTGGCCAGATTCAGCTCTGCGTGGAAGCGTCATGCAGCCCACTTATTTCTTCAAGCCTCGATGAGGCGATTCTAATGAGTATACACGACATACCTTAATTAAAATACATCACGAAAACACGCCTATATTATTTCGAGCCCCTTGAACCCCACTTTTATATAGTAAAACTGTGGTTTGCAGGGGTAAACCTTATTTTCTTATTTCTGATCTAAAATATAGACTGTGGGCACTCGTTAGAACCGCCTCGATGAGGCGGTTCTAACGAGTACCCACAATCTATATTTTGACAGTGGGCACTCGTTAGAACCGTCTCGATGAGGCGGTTCTAACGAGTACCCACAATCTATATTTTGACAGTGGGCACTCGTTAGAACCGTCTCGATGAGGCGGTTCTAACGAGTACCCACGATCTATATTTTGAGCAGAAATAAGAAAATAATCACATTTTTTCATCTAAAAATTTAAGCTTTTTTTCGGAGATAAAGGCTACAATGTATTTGTATAGGCGTGTTTTCGTAATGAATCGAAAAGATATTTGTGCTATGTTTTCTGGCCCAGCGCTACGATTAACCCCAAACGGCTAGAACTCATTCCGAAAGCACACCTATACAAATACATTGTAACCTTTATCGCCGAAAAAAATGAAAAAACTTTAAGATGAAAAATTGTGATATTTTTCTTATTTTTGCTCAAAATATAGATTGTGGGTATTCGTTAGAACCGCCTCGGGTACCCACAATCTATATTTTAGAACAGAAATAAATAATATAATGTCTACCCCTGTAAACCCCAGTTTTACTATATAAAAGTGGGGTTCAAGGGGTCAAAATTATATAGGCGTGCTTTCGTGATGTATTCCTGTCTCAAACCAATTTCCATTGTTCCTAAGGTCTTCGTGCCATTGCAGTTCGTCTGTAAATATCCTCTTGTCCTCGTTTGTCCACGTTGCCTCAAACTTGTTTGCTTGTCTAAATAGCAGCATTTTTCTTTAGATCAGCGTGGAGATTTCCATGTCTCTTCATTAGAGTCTTTCCCTGAGGAATTAATGAACGACAAAAAAGTATTCGTTCTTTTTTTTTTTTTTTTACTAGGCTTTAGTACTTTGTTTTTGGAGTAACGGCCCTTTTAAGATTATTTCGAGCCGATCATTAAGCAGAGGTGGGCGAAAAATTGTGCATCCGTAGGAAAACCACCTGAAGATTCGTTGCAGAATTTGGCATCTCAAATTCTTCGAAGGAGAATTTTAACTCCCCTTAAACAAAAGAAATTTCAAACCCTCCCCTCATCACCGAAACCCCACCCACTCACGACTCCGAGAGAAAATTATTTTCTGTTTTTTTTTTTTTTTTTTTTTTTGTTTTTTTTTGAATTGAGGTTTATCGCCCCCTTCAACACTACGAGTAATAGGTCCTTTTGGAGACGTCTTAGCTTGCCTTGGCAAAGTGATCTGAGTCGGATTATCCCTGTATATAAACCCGCTTGGTTTGTTTGGGCAGCAAGGCTTGAGATGCTATTTCATTTCAATGTCGGTTAAAAGTCTCACAAATTGGAAGCAAAGTCTCCAAAATGACCTTAATAATGTTGTCGGGAACATAAAATCTCAATACACGTACAAACAAACAAACCACTACTACTGATGATACTACTTATAATAACGAAAATAACAATGAAAAAAAAAAAAAAAAAAAAAACGATGACACTTATTTATATACTCTTACTACTACTTCCACTACTACAACTCAGTACTACAATAATGATAATTATCAAAACGATGGTAATAATATTTATATTTTGCTACTATTCCAAATGCTATTACTACTAATAGCTATACTGCTTCTATCGCTGTACTACTACCACCACTTCAACTATTATTATTGTAATTATTATTAAAGTGATGAAAATAAGGTGGATAAACACTAAAAAAGCTAGTATTGCTTGTAGGAAAGAACATTTAGCAATAATAATAATAATAATAATAATGTGTTGTTCTTGATGTTGGAAAGGAGGGTGTTAAGTATGAAGAAGACCAGATTTTTTGCTGATTGCGCTTATCGGTTTATAATTTCGCTAAGGCTGCTCGCTGATCAATCATGGTCGAATTCAACTCTGTGAAATATACATTGTAAAATCAACACCAGTTTATACGTCAATTTAGATATTCAATCTAACGAATTCAACAACAACAAACTTGAAAAATGTACATTTGATACTGCAAAATCACTGATCGTGTAATTCTAGTTATAAGTCTATAACTAAACGGTTATAAGTCTATAACTATAACTGATCGGGACGTTAACTGGAGCCCCCCCCCCCCCCCCCCCCCCCCCCCCCCCCCCTGTGCAAGGAGAACCATCCCCTGTACAGGTTGAAGAACCCTACCGTAATATTGAGATACCATTGCCTTTGTCTTTCCAAAATCACAATCGAGTCACCTGATATGGGTGATATGTGTCATATGTTTTCTTGTTCCAAGCTATTTTTGGGGCTTGGGCCTAAAGAAAAGAATATCATTTTTCTTTGAGCTCCTATCACGAAGAAAGATGGTTTACACAGATATATTCATTTTTTGTGCTTTTTAATATTTTCTGTTAAGGCTACCACATGTTCTTGTTTTGCAAAATAAATAAATAAATGAATGGCCAAAATCAACAACAACAACAACAACAACAACAACAAACAAATAACAACAACATATAATAACGAAAATAATAATTTTACTCTTACTACTACTTCCACTACTGAAAATAATGAGATACCATTGCCTGAAGAATGTGAAAATTTCGGTGTCCGAACACGCTCCATTCGCATCATTTGCAGGGACGAATGTCATAAAGCGCACCGTCCTTCTGATCGGGACGTTAACTGGAGCCCCCCCCCCCCCCCCCCCCCCCCCTGTGCAAGGAGAACCATCCCCTGTACAGGTTGAAGAACCCTACCGTAATTGCATGATTACTGTGTAGGCTTTCATCATGCAAAAACTGGAGTGTATGTAGTATACACCGTCTGTGTCCCCTCACGGGGTTAAGGCGAAACCGGAAGAAAGAAAGAAAGAAAGACCAAAAAAAAAAAAAAAAATACATTTTGTCATTGAGGAATTTCCATATCCTCTTCAGAAGGGTTTATTAAAGAGCTTGGGAAAATTTGATAAATTGCTCTATAAAGGAGAATGGATACATTTTCATGGGAGGCAACTCCTGCAAAAGTGTTTTTTGTCTCCCATGTCAATAGGGATCAACTCTTAAAGGAAAGAATTTGCTCCGCCGGAGCAAATTTTTTCCTTAAAGAGTAGACCCCTTTTTCATTGCGATAGGGCTTACAGGAAAGCGAACAAGAAGTCCCGAAGTTGTCTCCCTTTGAAAAATGGCGGATAAATCTGCCAGGTGTTCCCATTCCCCTTAAACAGCTTGGGGAAAATTTCTTGTTAATCTTTTTTTTCTTTAGTGTTTTTGTCCTCACATTTCATTGGACAACATGTTTTTGTTTGTTTGTTTGATTTGAGGTTTAACGTCCCCGTCAACACTGTAAAGGTCATTTTGGAGACGTTGCTTCCAATTTTGTGGGACTTTTACCCGACATTGAGATGAAATGACATCTCAAGCCCTGTCGCCCAATGAAACCAATAGGGTTTATTAGCATGGACGGTCCGCCTCGCATCTCGGTTCCTGGACAGGCTTAGATCCTCCAAGCGGTTTACCAGTACTAATGTGCGGGCCGGATTCAGCTCTGCGTGGAAGCATCGTGCAGCCCATATATTTCTTCAAGCCCCTATGGGCATTTGGACAACATGTCGACGTGCTTAGTATTCTGTGGTCGCTGCGCGTGCACTGGGTGTGCGATCGCCCCATCGTGGTATCGACACCCCTGCAAACCCCATTTTATATAGGGAAAACTAAGGCTTACCGAGATAAATAATATTTTCGTATTTCTGCTCCTATGCTGTGGGCACTCGTTAGAACCGTCTTATCGAGGCCGCCCTAACGAGTACCCAGAACTTAGTATATAGGCCTATAAACAATAAAATTATCACGGTTTTTCAGTAGAAAAGCGATCGTTTAGGAGAAATGAAATAAGGAACAATATAACACGGCCCCCAGCAGGCACACGTCGCTAGGGTAACGTCAAATTAACGTCGGTGCAACGTCACGACGTTGCACCGACGTAAATGTGACGTTGAATAAACGACATGGCGTTGCACCGACGTCGATGTGACGTCAGAATTACGTCATGTGCCTGCTGTGGGTGTGTTATCGTAATGCCACTTCCAGCACACAAAGAAAGAAAGAAACGAAGAAAGAATTAAAGGAAGAAAATCAAGGAAGAAAGAAACAAAGAAATATATTAGATATAGGCCTTCACGAACATCAATAATATTAAAACTTGACATACTGTTTGCAATAAGCCAATGCTTGCTGTACAAGGGAGGTCACTCTCCAAATGATTTATCATATTGTAACTAATTCGTTGAATAATACACAATAGGCATAGTCATTCATCTGATTGAACATATGCTTTGAAATAATTAAAACGTCATATACATTAAATATTTTGTTTTAAATTAAAAAATCGACAACGATTACCTATCAGATTTTTGTTTATAAAAAATAAAATACTGTGATATTGTTTGCAGTTCATAAACCAAACAAGTTAAAAATTTTGTTTGAAGACATCAATAATTTGCCGTTCATTCGTTGGTCAGGTGGTTTCCGTACTCCGGGAGTACTCCACCAATTAGTGAGACGCTAATTCTGCAACAAATGTTTGTAGCTAGTCCTATGGGGCTAGCAGCGATAAAAAAGAAATGATTTTTTTCTCGTATTCATATTTTTACACCCCCTCATGAGAACTATGTGTACGGATGAAAGCCTAAATAACAATCATGTAATTACGGTAAGGATCTTTTTACCTGCACATGGGATGGTGGGCCTGCAGTTGACACCACGATTTTCTTACCCATTTCGAAAAATTGCATTGTAAAAACGAAACTTTTACAGGTAAATTTAAGATATTTTCTTATCTCATCAAAATATAAATTGTGGGTCGCCTCATCGAAGCGGTTCTAACGAGTACCCACAATATATATTTTAGAGCAGAAATAAGAAAAAAAAAGGTTTACCCTAGACTGAATCAGTCCAAAAGTTTAACCAATATCTTCTCATTTGTATTAGCACTGATTTATATTATTCTCCTCTCTAATACTTTCTGATCTCCAAAACTTTTGGGACTGGACTAATACGATTTCCAGCCTGCCAGAGAGATGGTTGATCAACAGGTAAAGGTCAAAGTTCATAACCCCATTAACTGTCTGTAACATGTGTTAGGAATTACAGTTTCAGCCTTAATCAGAAATATCTATTATTCAGTTATCTCATGTGCATAACTGCATTCTGTTCATTAGTATCATTTGTTTGGTTTGAGGTTTAACGTCCCCGTCAACACTGTCAATGTCATTTTGGATACGTTGCTTCCAATTTTGTGGGACTTTTACCCGACATTGAGATGAAATGACATCTCAACCCCTGCCGCCCAATGAAACCAATAGGGTTTATAAGCATGGATGGGCCGACTCGCACTGCAATTTTCTGTGGCAAATGATAGAAACGTATCTTAAAGATTATGGGTGCTGTTATTAGTATCATAAATTGTGTGCATGTATATCACTATTACATATCGTTTGATGTGAAATAGGATGTATTTTGTTTGTTTGATTTGAGGTTTAACGTCCCCTTCAACACTATAAGGTCTCTTTGGAGACGTTGCTTCCAATTTTGTGGGACTTTTAACCGACATTGAGAAGAAACGACATCCCAATGGACGCTCGCACCGCTTTGCCAAGGCAGGCTTAGATCCTCCAAGCGGTTACTCGTGTGCGGGTCAGTTTCACCTCTGCGTGGAAGCATCATGCAGCCCATCTATTTCTTCAAGCCCCGATGGGCGGGGGGCGAACATCATTAGTATCATAAATTGTGTGCATGTATATCACTATTACATATCTTTTGATGGGAAATAGGATGTATTTTGTTTGTTTGTTTGTTTGATTGTTTGATTTGATGTTTAACGTCCCCTTCAACACTGTAAAGGTCTCTTTGGAGACGTTGCTTCCAATTTTGTGGGACTTTTACCCGACATTGAGAAGAAACGACATCTCAATGGCAGCTCGCACCGCTTTGCCAAGGCAGGCTTAGATCCTCTAAGCGGTTTACCAGTAGTCGTGTGCGGGTCGGTTTCAGCTCTGCGTGGAAGCATCATGCAGTCCATCTATTTCTTCAAGCCCCGATGGGCGGGGGCCGATACAAATATATTGAAAATTTTACCACCCAAAAATGAAAATTTTCAAATAAAAATTCTGATATTTTTAATATTTCTGCACAAAAACATATTGTGGGTACTTGCTAGAACCGCCTCGCTGGGTACTCATTAGAACTGCCTCGGTGAGGCTGTTCTAACGAGCACCCACAATCTATGTTTTGAGCAGAAATAAGAAAAATAATGTTAACCCCCTTAAATCCCAGTTTTACTATATAAAAGTGGGGTTTAAGGTGGGGGGTGCAAAATTTTATAGGCTTGTTTTATTGATGAAATCATTTTCATTTTACTTCCGAGGAAAAGCTGTCACGTATCACATGGATAACAAGCTATAAGAACATTTGTCATATGATTTCTGATACTTTTTATGCTAATGGGGTCAACAAACCATTACATCATGGACCGTCGCATTAGTCCAGTCCATTCATTTGGCGCTATGGGATGGAAGTCATTGCTTTTGAGCTGGGTTAAAATTAATAAGCATATTCTTATATGCGAAATGATTAAATGAATGGACTGTTTCCAGTCTAGGTTTACCCCTGTAAACCCCAGTCTTACTATATAAAAGTGAGATTCAATGGGTCAGAAATATTATATAGACGTGTTTTCGTTAAGGCTGCCGGGAATCGAAATGATGGACAAGTGTACTAACCACTGAGCTACCACGTTGCAATCTAGATCTAGATTGGGTTGACCCTCGCCTATCGCATGTATCGTGGCTTGAAGTAATATATGGGCTGCATGGTGCTAAACCGACCGCACACGAGTACTAGTAAACCGCGCCTGCCCAGGCAACGCAGTGCGAGTCGGTCCGTCCATGCTTATAACCATATTGATTTCAGTGGGCGACAGGGCTTGAGATGTCATTTCATCTCAATGTCGGGTAAAAGTCCACAAAACTGGAAGCAACGTCTCAAAAATGACCCATACAAAGTTGACGGGGACGTTAAAGGCATTTATTCTGTAACAGTAGAACACGCCGTGTGTCCATAATTGTTTTATTGCCCCCTGTGATATACTGACTATAGCAGATCAAAGGCGGCCCTTAATAGGGTGATTAGTAGCTCTTGTTGAATCCCCTGACTGAGACACTTAAGGGGAAAATCACTAATGTACACCAGTCAACAGTAAGTTATTTATTGATTTTCCCCAAGGCGGCCCCTTACCTGTTGAAGACAGAGGACAGAACTTCAATGAGCACTGAGGGCTACATAATATTATGTAATGAAATGATAGTCCTCAATAATCAATAATAAATGCCTTTAACCCTTTTTGTACCAAATGGAATCTTCCTCCTTATATATAGCAGGAATTCATTTAGAAATTTGAGGTAGTCAGGTTGTGTTTTCATCAAAATTTATTTGGAAAATGACTGAACTTTAAGCAAACAGTGGATGCCCTGATCAGACGCCGCATTCTGCCTGGGCCTGCACTGTTTGCCAGGGTACCCGTTTTGGGGTTTCTGGTACTAAATGGGTTAAACCTCAAATCAAACAAACAAAAATCTAGATTGGGTCTTTGTCCAGAAGTCAGAAAGTTGAAAAGCAAGGTACGTATTAGACTTGCCCAAGTCCCTACATTTACATTTTTTATTTTTAAATGAAAGTCCCTTTAAACAAAAAATATGAAAAAGTCTCTTTATTCTTCATCTATGAATGTAATTTCACAATTTTCATAAAAGATTGTTTTCATTTACAATGTATTTATTTTTTATTTTTTGTAAACAATTATTTCTACAATGGACACCTAATTAACAGACTTGGGCAAGTCTAAGTACGTATGTTCGGTGTCATTGCTTGATGAGTATCATGCGCATAACTCAGGCACGTGACGCCCTAAGGTCGAGGTCACACTCAGAGGTAAAACAACAACAACAATAAACAGTTGTATTCACATTATTTTTTATCTGTGCTCCATGCTTTATGGTGGGGCATCCGTCCAAACAGGTTGTTGGTGCTTGCTAGAACCGCCTCGATGAGGTAATTTGTTTGGACCATACCTAAGGAAACTTTGTCTACACTTGATTTGTTTTGTTTGTTTGAATTGAGGTTTTATGTTTCCGTTAACACTATTTTCATGTCATTTTGGTTGGTTGTATTGGGGTTTAACGGCCCAGTCAATACTATTTAGGTAATTTTTAGCCAGTCAGTTATCCACACTTTTCCTGGGTATAGGCTTATACGTAAGCGGTTAACCAGTACAGTGCACATTCTTTCACCTGTGTCAACTGTCCATTTTATATCAGCGGAAGGGAGAGAATGGCAGTAGAAAAGATTTCATGACCAATCTCCACGAAAGAATGTTGCCGAACCCGACGCGGCTTCCTGATTCCCAGTCAGACGCGCACCCGACTGAGCTACCGAGGCCGGCATCATGTCATTTTGGAGACGTTTAATTTTGTGGGATTTTTACTCGACACTTCGTTGAAGTGGTGGTTGGGGTTGGGGGTTGGGGTAGGTTAAATAAATTGCATGAGAAATAGAAGTGAAGTCAATGATACGGAATCGATACAATTAGCCATAAGTCATTAACAATTAAGTCATAAGTCATTTGGTATCTCGGCTGCTCGTTAGTTTCCCAGAGTTACATTCCCGAATTACTGTTTCAGCCAAGTTTGAGAATAGGGTTGCTAATTTCAAACTAAAAAAGGACCAAAAAGTTGTGCATTTAACTAAGTAAAATTTACATTTTGATATTGAAAAAAACAAAAAAAAACGACCTCGACTGAAAATGATCGTTCAAATCTGAAAAGCACGTACTTATCTTCATCTATATTTTATTTAATCGTGTATCGGTCTTCTACGGAACCCGGGAAGTACGGAACCCGGGAAGGGACATAATTTTTTTTAATATGTTGTGCGAACAAGATATTAAGTTGTGCGAACAAGATAATATGTTGTGCAGACAAGATATTATCTTGTGCGGACAACATAATTTTTGTTGTGCGGACAACATATTATCTTGTGCGGACAAGATAATATCTTGTTTGCACAACTTAATATCTTGTGCGGACAAGATATTATCTTGTTCGCACAACATATTATCTTGTTTGCACAACATAGAGCTTGGGAAGTTGTGCGAACAAGATATTATCTTGTGCGGACAAGATATTATCTTGTGCACACAAGATATTATCTTGTCCGCACAAGATCTATGTTGTGCGGACAAGATATTATCTTGTGCGGACAAGATAATATCTTGTTCACACAACTTAAGATAAGTTGTTGTGCGAACAAGATATTATGTTGTCCGCACAAGATAGTAACTTGTGCGAACAAGATAATATCTTGTCCGCACAAGATAATATCTTGTCCGCTCAAGATCTTATCTTCTTCGCATAACATAATAAAAATAAAAAATCATGTCCCTTCCCGGGTGTGGACAACATAATATCTTGTTTTGCACAACATATTATCTTGTGCGCTCAAGATTTTAAGTTGTGCGGACAAGATATTATCTTGTCCGCAGACAAGATATTATCTTGTCCGCACAAGATAATATCTTGTCCGCACAACATAGTTCATGTGCGGACAAGATAATATCTTGTGCGCACAAGATAATATCTTGTCCGCACAAGATAATATGTTGTGCAAACAAGATAATATCTTGTCCACACAAGATAAAATCTTGTTCAAACAACTTCCCAAGCTCTAGGTTGTGCAAACAAGATAATATGTTGTGCGATCAAGATAATATCTTGTCTGCACAAGATATTTAGTTGTGCAAACAAGATACTATCTTGTCCGCACAAGATAATATGTTGTCCACATAACATAAATTATGTTGTCCGCACAAGATAATATCTTGTCTGCACAACATATTATCTTGTTCGCACAACTTAATATCTTGACAACATATTAAAAAAAAACAATTATGTCCCTTCCCGGGTTCCGTAGTCGTCCAGATATTAGATTGACTCAGTTATCGAAAGTTGGCCATGCTGTATACCCTTTTATCATACATTTAGTATAAAATAATTAGTTTTTGAATATGCGATACGAACGTGACACCAATGCACGTATCAAGCTTGCACGTGCTGCCATATCGCATGGGCTTTATCATACCCCAAAAATCCATATCACAACCCTTTATCGCATCCCTAAGGCATCAGGGGACAGTTTCGCAGTTGAGGGTGGACGTTTTTTTTTAAATATTATAGTAGGAGGGTCAATAATGGCATGGTTAATTATAGAAATTGTGATATGTGGATATTTTTTGCCAACGTGGGCTTATTTGCTGAGTATCTGTACTTTTATGAAATGGGATGCGAAACTAACATCCTAGCTGTCTGGATGCTGTGCAAATTCAAGGTGTAGCGGCATATCTGAATTCACGAAGGTAGCTTTGGCACTAAAAAGTGGCTGTTTTTCAAAGAGGATTCCTGGAAAAGTTTACTGGTTATGGTATACTTTTCTGTCTATTTCTTTGCATGTGACTGAGTGTACATGACATTTCAACAGGTGCTAAGTACTGGTGTTTTGGGAGTAAATTCACAGGATCTGTCAAAGTGAGGTGGAGTCATGCTTTTTTGTATGTAAAAATAGTGGGTGGGGTAAGTGAAATGATGCTGCTGTCAGCCCATGCAAACAGAGAAGTGTTTCTTTGGTATTCTGTTTTGATTTCATGCATGTGTGGATCACTTTGAAACCAAAACAGAAGTTATCGCTTTCTCCAGGAGTTGTCGATAACGATTCAAAAACTTGGTGTGGCGCGGACCAAAAAGTGCTGCGATTAACTGTCCCCTGATACCTAAGCCTTTATCATACCTCTGACGTCACCCCATTCGGAACACGCGGCGTTCTTCCTTTTGTGGCATTTCGCATTTGTTGTTCGGGACGCCATATGCAATTTGCAATATTTTCGTCCGTTCGAACTGTTTGGCAAATAAAAAAAAAACATGGCACGGCGCAGCGAATACGAGAGGAAAATGGGCGAAAGAACGTTGCAGGGGATTGCTGACAGACTTTTGGATCTGGATAATATTATCGAGCAAAGAAATTCTAGTGATTCGGTAAACAATGGAAAAGTGAAATCTATGATAAAAAGATTATGATATGGCATTTTTCATATCATACCCCATGTCAGCCCTCGACCCATAGGCCCTCGGGCTGATATGGGAGTCTCAGGCTGATATGGGGTATGATATGAAAAATGCCATATGATAATCTCTATGTAACATATTCTATACAAGGATAGCTTTTAAAAAAGCTGAAACGGCCCGCCTAGCATTTGATTCCCATGTTTTATCAATAAACGTAACAGCTGTGAATGAATATTTCAACTTTTTCTTCAACTTTTTTTTCATGGAATATTTTGTATGAAAAATGCGGTTCGTTAAATGTAGACTAACAAACAAAAACAAGATTATTCGTGGCACATTTATTAATCGGGTGGTAACGTTAATTAGGTGGGACTGAATCTGGTTTTTTTTTTAGATAAAAGTGTCTTTAGAAACGGAGAAGTAATAGACACAGATTTTATAAAGACTCTTAAAAAGCATCACTTTACGTCCTAGGACTGCTTTCGCTCTAAGTTATTATTTGAACAGTATTTCATATATTTTTAAAGACATCAAAATTGGCTCAGTGATTTCATTTGAAATAGAAATATAATCTATACTATGATGAAACACTGGGAAACGTTCGATCGCTTCCACACGACACTTAATACCAGCTGCATTGAAGTGAAAATGAAACTGCGTGTCTTGATGTTGTTTTTGGAAAAGTAACTTGGGGGAAAATACACTGTTTTGCCACTTTTCCATTCAAATACAGTTGATCTTGACGTAGAATTAGGCAAGGTCAACCAAGTTAATAAACCCGGTAGGGCTACAGTCTCCCAATGCAGCATACCAAGCTTCACGCTTCCTAAAAGAAAATTTGTAAATTTTTTCCGGGTATGGGCATGGTGACCCGCCTTGATCATGAGACCCAGATCTTATGAACAACTTTCATTTTCCAATCCCGGGGGCTCAATGTGTAATTCCGTTCATTCAGCCTAGTAGTATCAGAAGCGGCGAAAATAAAATAACTAAACCGGTAGTATTCAGGACAAAGATCTAGAAAAGACCTTAACCTTTCGTATTTATAAAAGTTCATTCATCGGATTGCACAATTCTACTTTCATGTCATAGGCTACGATAGAATAAGAAAATTCATTGTCTTGCCTTTTCAGTGGTAAGAAGGAATACTTATAAGTATACTTGCCAGTATGAATTTGGCGAAATGTCGTAGAATGACAGTACTTTGAAATCCTATGAGTACGAGGCTGGACATAATCAAGAAGGGACTCAGCCACAATGCCGTACACTATTCTGTAGAAAAGACAAAGACGTGCCACTGAAAGTCTTTCTTCAAGGGGTTGCCAGTCCAGCTTGTGCAGTAACGAAGCGACGTTAGTTTTTTTATAGCCATTCATGGTCCATCGGGCTGCACGTCTCTGGACCATTTCAACCTTATGGGTGTTCCTTTTTGTATGGCGTCCCATATGGCTGAAGCATACTCCAGCTGGGGACGCACAAGGGTAATAATGTAATCTTGTAATTACGATAGGGATCTTTTAACCTGCACACGGGATGGGCCTTCCTGCACAGGGGCGCCAGTTAACGTTCCGATCCGAAGATCGGTGTATTTTGTGGCATTCATCCTTGCAAATGATGCCAGTGGAGCATGTTCGGACACCGCAATTTTATAACCGCTGCCGGGAATCGAACCGGGGGCCTGTTGCATCATAGGCAAGTGTACTTACCACTGAGCTACCACGCTTGTTTTCACTTTTGTAAAAAAACTGTTAGCTGGCTGACTTGGAATATGTTAACCGTCAATGTGAAAGCAGATGTATCTGTTCTACTGTTTGGTTTATATATGAAACTGGAATCAAGTTTTGGAATCTTTGGCTATTATACAAGTTTCCGTATTTACTAGAACACTGATAAAGCATACTCATGAACAGCTTTGTTATCTGACTATGCAATCCTATGACTACACAAACTAATCTGTGCTAAGCGTTTTGTAAAAGCTAATACTTGTGCTATAGGACGGTCCATCGAATTACACAACTGCCACCTGCGCCACGATGTTTTTTTAACCTTTAATGTCCTGGCAAGGTGTGTGAAAGAATGTATTATGTTCCCTTTCGATATACAATCGAATCAGTTAAATATACTACTCAAGGTTTGCTAAGGATCACATTTTATAATGTCTACAACTTTTAATAGATCGAAACAATATGATAAATGAAGTGCACGACCCGCCGGATGCTTTTAGCTTTATGAGTGTTACCATATATGGGTATGGCGGCCATTTTGGTCATGTGACCTGGACCTAAAACGGTTCCCCCCAATAAATGCGCCTTATCGTAAGGAGCAAAAATATATCTTATACTTTAGTACTGTATTCTGAATCGTTTGCAGGATAAAATGCATTCTCACTTTTCCAATACAAAAGCATATGTGTCAAAGTTTGACCTAGGCACAAAGAAGGTCAAGGTCAACCCAGGGTCACCATTATAGCAATTTATGATGGGCCTACGTCCCAGATGCTATTTATCAAGTTTCGTGGAAATCTGCCCAGTGGTTCTGGAGAAGACTATTTTTGAAGGGTTTTTACCATATATAAGTTCATTGGTTAGATATCACCAATTTTCACAAACGGGCTACGGACGGACAGACTGACAGACTGACAGAATGACACGGTGATTTTAGGGCACTCTTAGAAAATCAACCGACTTCAGTCGGTCGCTTTTTCTGCGGGTCGTGCAATTAGATCATTTTTGGAAGCGTTATTCATTTAAGAATTCATTTTTATTAAAGTAATGGCCAAGTAAGTGTTTGTTGATGCGTGAATATGGTGGATGGAACGTAAGGGTCGAAAATCAACATTTTAAGTATTGCTGGCGGAAATCTGAAAATCAGGAAATCATTAGTCTGTGAGTTTTAGCTTAGTTAATAGCGTGTATGGTGCCGCCCGTGGGTATTGATTACGGCCTGACATCGCCGTCGCATGCTACCGATAAGTCTACGGAGCTTATGCTGGGGGAAGCTGGGCCACTCCTCAATGAGAGCCTCTCTGAGCTTCCGGATAGTTGCTGGTTGGACCTGGCGAGAAGAAAAGGCTTTCTGCAGGAAATCCCATGCATGTTCTGTGGGATTCAAATCAAGGGATCTCGCTGGCCAATCCAATCGCACAATCGAAGCTTGTTCAAGGTACTGGTTGAAGATGCGGGCCCTTTGTACACGGGCATTATCATCCATCAGAATGAAATTAGGAACTATCGCACCTGCATATGGGCGAACATGAGCATCCAAAATTTCATTGACGTACCTCTCTGCCGTCAGCGTGGCGTTATCGATGACGTGGAGGTCCGTTTTCCCATGAGCGCTAATTCCCGCCCACACCATAACTGACCCCCCGCCATAGTGATCATGCTCTGCAATCCAAACTTCAGCAAAACGTTTATTTCGCATCTTCCAGACCCTAGCCCGCCTGTCAGTGAAGTCCACACAATACCTGGACTCATCAGTGAAAAGAATGGAGTCCATTCATTAAGGGCCCATGTAACATGATCTCATGCCCATTCTAAACGCTCCTGAACATGGTATCGTGTCAATAGGATGCGTATTGCAGGTCGTCGTGACCTCAAGCCAGCTTCATACAACCGAATTCTATTGGTCTGCGTACTTAAACAAACACAGGTAGCGTTCTGCAAGTCGCTACGTAACGTTGTTGCGTTGTTGAACTGCTGATGTCTGGCTTGTAGAGCGATAAATCGGTCTTGAGCTCGAGTTGTTGAGCGTTCACGACCTCCGGCATGCTGATGCATTACGTTTCAAGTCAAATGGAATCTAGTCCACATTCTGAAGACAACGCTCTGAGTCATGCCAAAAACACAAGCAACCTCCATCTGTGACAACCCAGCCTCAAGCATTCCAATGCCCCTATTCATCTCGTCTTCGCTTAGACGACGACTAACTTGTCGGTCTGTCATACCTAACGTTAAATTCGATCACAATTTGACGATAACACATGCAAAACCTTCTTTCAGGTACACATGTACAGGAAAGCAAATGGCCATAAATCGACGATTTCCACGAGTAGGCCTCTTTCCATGCTTCTCGTGCAAAATGCACATGTCAAATCATTAACTGCATTACACGTTTATGAGGCCCGAACATCGATTTACCTTTAGTAGCAATATGATTATATATGGTAGTAATATGAACAAAATATTTAACGTCAAAAGAGTGATCCTTAGCAAACTTTGAGTAGTATATTTCTTTCCGCCGTCCTTAAACATGAACATCGAATCAATAGCAGGCGTTACCAGAAGATAAAACGGCACGACAGACCTTAGTCGCTACCTGTCGGTAGGAGAAAGGAAATTTGTATCATGAAATGATTATCCATTCAAAGGTGGATAAGCGCATCATTCTCAATGAACTTGTGCTAAATGGCCAAGCGTAAGCTAATTAAAGTATAATTCCCTGTTTTGTCGGGTGTACCTGAAGGCAGGGTTCTTGAACCGGTCCTTTACTTGGTATTCCATTCATGATCTCCATGATTCTATCAAGTCATCTATCCGCTGTTGCTGATGACTGTGTCCTATATATTCTTATGACTGCCTCATTCTAGAAGATAACCTGGATAGGCTGACAGATGAATGCCACAAAGTGCACCGTCCTTCGGATCGCGACGTTAACTGAGGTCCCCTGTGCAGGGAGAACCATCCCTTGTGCAGGTAAAAGATCCCTACCGTAGTAACATGATTACAGTGTAGGCTTTCATCCTGCAAATCTGGAGTATATGTAATGTACACCTGCCGAAAATGCCCTTTTGGCGTAGGCAGTATACGAAGAAAGAAAGAAAGAACGAAAGATAGACAGGTGAAGTTCAATGCTGCTAAATATCCAACGAAGTTGTCACAGCACCTCTCAAAATATTCACTTCTCCAGCAAAAGCAAGGTCAGATTAAATCCGCATTTTTGGCACCACCATTGCTGACAAGCTTGACTGTTGTCTTCTTGACCTTCTCAACCTGTTAAATCTGAAATAACATTGGGAAGCCGTGGGAGAACCAGAGTTTCGTATACATTATCATTTGTCTGCCTGGATGCAACAGCCACATTAAGTCTAAGGTATACTAATGTCCTAGTTGTTTTGAATGTGGCACACAGGTGGACACATTTATTCCGGACTTTGAGAAGGCTTTTCACCCCCCCCCCCCACGCATGAGCACCTGAAATCCAAAAATAATTTGGCTACGGCATTAGGGCGAAGACTCTCAAATACATACATTACTATCTTTGCTAAAGAAAACAGAGAGTTTTTGCTAATGGTGAATCTTCGGAGTGGGCGCTAGTTTTGTCTGGGGTCTCACAGGGGACTGTTCTTGGTCCACTGTTATTCTCCCTGCACATTAGTGATATTACCACTGACCTTGACTCAGAAATAAGACGACTGTGTGTTCTACCGGGAAATTAGAGATACAGAGGACTCTGTGGAGCTTCAGGATGATATAGGTAGACTAGGATGTTAGACATACCTTAGGTGAAGGAGAACCAGAGTTTCGTATGCATTAGCATTTGTCTGCCTGAATGCAAAAGCCACAGTAAGTCTAAGAAATACCAATGTCCTAGTTGTTTTGAATGCGATACACACCCCGGCTCAATGGACACACAGGTGTGCGCATTTATTCTGGACTTTGAGGAGGCTTTTGACACCACTCCCTCATGAGCACCTGAAATCCAAATTGTTTGGCTGCGGCATTAGGGGGAAGGCTCTCAAATAGATACATTCCTTTCTTTGCTATAGAAAACCGCGAGTTGTCGCTAATGGCGAATCTTCGGAGTGGGCGCCAGTTTTGTCTGGGGTCCCACACGAGAAAGTTCTTGGTCCACTGTTATTCTCCCTGCACATTAGTGATATTTCCACCGACATTGACTTAGAAATAAGACGACTGCGTTTGCTACCGGGAAATTAGAGATACAGAGGACTCGGTGAAACTTCAGGATGATACAGATAGACTAGGATGTTGGGCACGAAAACGGGGCATGCGATTTCAGCCCGTTACAGATGACTAGAAAGAGAACCAATAAAATTGAGGTTTCTTACACCTTGGAGGAAACGTCCCTCGAGATACGGTTTCCGTTAAATATCTTGGTCTGACAATCACACACGATTTGAGATTTAATACACACATTAGCAACATATGTATACTAAGGCAAATAGAACGCTTGGTTTCCTGAGGCGAAATCTTCGTCATTGTCCTCAATATGTGAAAGAGGCAGCATATTCAGGACTTGTCGCCAATAGTTGTATCTGGGACCCAATGCAGAAATTAAAAAAAAAGTTCAAAATAGGGTTACTAGATAAGAATTACTGTTTTTTAAACTGGGAGTATGCCTGTATAATACTAGGAAAATTAAGATGGGAGTCCCTCAAGAAAAGTAGAAGAGACAATAGGCGCATACTGTTATACAAAGGTCTAAAGGGTGCTGCTTACATTTCAACAGACGACCTTGTCCCCATCCCCACCTAGCTAGGCGCTGTAGAAATCACCATTCACTGGCATTTCAGAACTGACATTTACAAAGAATATTTCATACCTCAGACCATTAGAGATGGGAATTCCCTTCCCGATTCAATCATTTCCACAGCTGAAGGTGCTGGGGATAGTGTAGCTAAGTTTATCTCTTTGACGAGAGATCGGGATCAACTTCCAATATCACAGTCTCGCTGTATGAATGTTGGTGATGGCGGAATAAATTAGCATCTGTTACATGCTTAACGAATGATTAGAGAGGTCGTCCCTGGAGGCCTGTCGTGAACAGTTCTCCTGAAACATTCTTTAAAACATACGTAATTACAGATACATAGTCTCAACCTGTTTAAGATACATGAACCTGTTTTATTTGTTTATGCTAAAGGTTTGACATCCCCATCAACTCTATTAAAGTCATTTTGAAGGCATTCCTTTCGATTCTGTGAGAAATGCATAACATAACTGAAAATTGTGAGGTATGCATGTTTTTGTTGGTCAGGCTAGTTAAACATGGCCAACGGCTTCTGAGGGTCCCGAATAGAACCATTGATTGTTTCCCGCGCGTTACGCAGTTGTAACCTGGTAACGTCTACAGTTTTAACCATCGTGATGTAAACAGAACCTCCGCTAGGTGGCTACAGATATAAGCCTAAACTATTAACAAAGAGCATAATTGATTAGCCGAGATTAACATAGCCAATAACTACCCGAGTTTCAAAAGTGACAGGTTTTCAGCAGCAACAGAAATGAAAGAGACTGAGCCAGAAAACAACTCCTTTTGCCAATTGGAACGTTTTGGATTTCTTTGCAATTTCTTTGCGAAATTCCTATCGTTTTTCCGGCCGCCCGTGAGCGGGCCGGAAAAAGTTTTATGCTTTGGAAGCAAGGGATACACCACAGAACTAAAAATATGGAGTATTCGTATTTTCTAGGCCGGACTAGCTATTCTCGCCAATTAGGCCTCATCAGTGACCGTGGGATAATTTAAAAAAATCAGCAATGAAATCATAGATAATCAAAGCACTGAGAGTACTGGTAATCGATTGTCTCTGAGTGTATATCAAAGAAATAGTCCTGGACTGTGATTTAGACTGTTGCATTTAACCCTGAAATTCCGGGTTTTAAGCAATTGGTGTAGATCTTGATCAGACTCCGCGTTTTGTGGCCTCTGGTCTGTGTCTACACTGTTTGCAATGCCCAACCTATGATTCAAAGATAACCCTCTTACGCAACACTCTGACCTCACTGCGGCTATATTCTATAAAAATATTCCGACAAGTCAGTGATGGTCACGTGGACTTTAGCACTGAAGAGCTTTTCTGCTTAATAACTGTGGGTCGATTGACAATCGACCCAAAAGTAGCCGTGTTACTGATTGTTCCACTCTGAGGTCAGTGTTTTGCGTACATGTAAGAGAGTTATCTGTAAAATCTGGACTGGTTTGCCAGGTCAGGTTCTTCATTGTTTCCGTTTCAAAGACAATCGCCCAATCAGTGCTGTCAGTGCTTTGATTTATTTATATACTCAAACCCCTCTCACCCTTGAATTTCTGGAGTCACCATTCTGCCACTGAAGTTGAGCACATCCATTCTACTGAAAAGGGCGTCTAGCTGAACGGTTAGAAAATATCCCGATAAGATGGCTCAGGGCCATGGTATCAGGATCTACACTGTTTGCATAAGTATCTGTACTGGCCTTTAGGGTTGTAAGAGATAACCATTATTATGAATTTGAAATCGAGACTGAACATTCTATGTAGGAAAACTGTCATCACAGACATACCGTCATCTGTTTCAAACTCCCGAATTTTAATTTTGAGACCATAATGATATATCAGGGCCCAGTTGTTCAAAGCATTGTTAGCTTAACGAACTCGTTAGTTGTCAGATTGTTAACTGTTCTAGTAAGTACAAAATCTAATACACAGGTATTTTTGCTGAAAAAATGTGAGCAGCTTTTGTATCTGCAGAAACTGTTTACATTTATTTTCAGCAAAAATACTAGCATATTTGCCAAATTAAATGATCAAACTTTTAACGATATGCTAACTAACGACGTCGTTAGTTGTGAACAACTGGACCCAGGACTGTTCTAAATGAAATCAAACAATCATCAAAAACCGTACATCATTTCATTGACGCTTATGACCCACAAAGAGGATTGACGCGTCGTTAAACGCGAAATCATCATAATCATCACATCATTTCGATATAACACGGGTGGTAATCAGGGGAACTAGCTCGAAAATGAGTCAATGGAATTTTGTTCCCTCGACACACCCGGGAACTCTCGAGCTAGCTCCATCACCAGGAAACTTGTAAACATATCACCATTTTCTCCTTTGTAAGCTATTTATAAAAAATCCGGCAATGCAGTGCCACAATAGAAATGATTTAACTTTGTACCCCGCTAGAATTTGTCATGGAAACTTGCAGCGCTGGAGTATGAATGAAAGTAAACTTTTTATCACGGACCTGAACAATTGTCAATTTATGTCAACTCGGAGATTTTGGCCGACGATTTTTCATTTTCGTCAAAAGTACGCCCTTCACACCCCCAGAAGCAACATCCCTAGTGAAATGAAACATGGAACGTTTGAAATAAGCAAAATATTTTGGCCGTGATTACGTTACTTCCGACTTATGACGAAATTACTGTCCGAGCTAGTCTTATCATTTCATTTCATTAGGAATGTTACTTCTGGGAGTCTGAAGGACATACTTTTGACGGAAAATGAAAAAATCGTCGGCCAAAATCTCCGTGTTGATATAAATTGACGATTTTTCATGTCCGTGTTAAAAAGTTTACTCTCATTCATACTCCAGCGCTGCAAATTTCCATGGCAAATTCTAGCCGGGTACAAAGTTAAATCATTTCTACGTGGCACTGCATTGCCGGATTTTGTTTGTAAATAGTTTACAAAGAAAAAATGGTGATAAAACTCTTCGAGACCTTCCTTTGTTTTCAAGTTTTCTAGTGATGGAGCTAGCTCGAGAGCTCCCGGATGTGTCGAGGGAACAAATTTCCACTGACTCATTTTCGAGCTAGTTCCCCTGATTACCACCCGTGTATAAGAAAAAAATTCTACAATGAAGAAATATAACGTTAAATTGACAGCTGAGACGTATACCTAAATACCAGTATTTTAAGCAAACAGTGTAGACCCTGAACAGGCGGCTGAGCAGACTCCGCATTTTGTGTGTATGATCTAGGTATACACTGTTTGCCAAAGGCGTCTAGCAACACGCAATGTAACATCGATAAAAAAGCACGATAATTTTCTTTTAATAACCATAACTTTGCCTTTCGGAATCAGTGATAGTCACGTGGACAACAACATTATTTCTGATTATGATAGTTAGTAACTTTGGGTCGATTGTAAAAACAATCGACCCAAAATATACACTGATCTCGGACACATTAGTCATTACGAAGACATGCGTATACAAATACATTGTAATTTTACCACAAAAAAAAAAAAAAAAAAAAAAAAAAAGAGGAAAATTTTGTGTTGAAAAAATGTGATATTTTTTATTAGTTCTGCTCAAAATATAGATTGTGACTACATGTTAGAACCGCCTAATCGAGGCGGTTCTAACGCGTAACCACAATCTATATTTTAGAGCAGATAGCAGACAGTGTAGACCCTGAGCAGGCGGCTGAGCAGACGCCGCATTTTGCGTGCATGATCTAAGTATACACGGTTTGCCAAAGGCGTCTAGCAACACCCAATGTAACATCGATAAAAAAGCACGATAATTTTCTTTTAATAACCATAACTTTGCCTTTGGGAATCAGTGATAGTCAAGTGGACAACAACATTATTTCTGATTCTGTCATTTAGTAACTTTGGGTCGATTGTAAAACAATCGACCCAAAATATACACTGATGTCGGACAGAGTAGTCATTACGAAAACATGCGTATACAAATACATTGTAATTTTACCACAAAAAAAAAAAAAAAAAAAAGAGAGGAAAATTTTGTGTTGAAAAAATGTGATATTTTTTATTATTTCTGCTCAAAATATAGAATGTGAGTACACGTTAGAACCGCCTAATCGAGGCGGTTCTAACGAGTACCTACAATCTATATTTTAGAGCAGATAGCAGACAGTGTAGACCCTGAGCAGCCGGCTGAGCAGACGCCGCATTTTGCGTGCATGATCTAAGTATACACGGTTTGCCAAAGGCGTCTAGCAACACGCAATGTAACATCGATAAAATAGCACGACAATTTTCTATTAATAACCATAACTTTGCCTTTGGGAATCAGTGATAGTCAAGTGGACAACAACATTATTTCTGATTATGATAGTTAATAACTTTTGCCGATTTAAAACAATCGACCCAAAATATACACTGATGTCGGACACATTAGTCATAACGAAAACATGCGTAGACAAATACATTGTAATTTTCAACCGAAAAAAGGACAATTTTGTGTTGAAAAATTGATATTTTTCTCATTTCTGCTCAAAATATAGATTGTGACTACATGTTAGAACCGCCTAATCGAGGCGGTTCTAACGCGTAACCACAATCTATATTTTAGAGCAGATAGCAGACAGTGTAGACCCTGAGCAGCCGGCTGAGCAGACGCCGCCTTTTGCGTGCATGATCTAAGTATACACGGTTTGCCAAAGGCGTCTAGCAACACGCAATGTAACATCGATAAAATAGTACGATAATTTTCTATTAATAACCATAACTTTGCCTTTGGGAATCAGTGATAGTCAAGTGGACAACAACATTATTTCTGATTATGATAGTTAGTACCTTTGGGTCGATTGTAAAACAATCGACCCAAAATATACACTGATGTCGGACACATTAGTCATTACGAAGGCATGCGTATACAAATACATTGTAATTTTCAACCGAAAAAAGGACAATTTTGTGTTGAAAAATTGATATTTTTCTCATTTCTGCTCAAAATATAGATTGTGACTTAAGAAATAGATCAGTTCTAACTGTGATTTGTTGTGTAATAAATCACAGTTTGGAGGTCAGTTGGAAAGTAGACAAATCACAAGCGCGTAGCGCGCGTGATTTGTCTACTTACAACTGACCGAAAAACTGTGATTTATTACCCAACAAATCACTGGCTAGAGCTGATCTATTTCGATTCTAACACACTGAAAATCGGCAATAATGTTGTTGTTGCCTTCAAAATCTCACAACTTTTCGCCATTGTGAGAAGAAATCCCGCTAAAATTATCGACTGAAACACATGCATTTATATCCTTTTCTAACGTTTTCGATGCGAGAAAATGACGTTACACCGTCTAACGTCAAGTAAATCGACTAGTGACGTCATAAATTTGCAGTTTTTAATGACGTCACACGTCACGCTCTTCCGAGCTGTGATTTGTTGCAGAATAAAACACAGTTATTTTGCATTGCCTATATAGGCGCGCTGTGTTAGAATACATGTTAGAACCGCCTAATCGAGGCGGTTCTAACGCATAACCACAATCTATATTTTAGAGCAGACAGCAAAAAGTGTAGACCCTGAGCATTACACTGAGAATTACTTGACTGGGTCGACATGAACACTGAATTTGTAGTATTAAATTCAACACGATCGGTTGTCTTGTTTTGTTTCTTTTTGTTGAATTCGATAGATTGAATATCTAAACTGGTTGTTTGATCATGTTTGAGGAAAACTGTGTTGAATTTAACAGTGTAAACAGGGGCGTAGCCAGAACAACAATGTTATTACACGCAACAAGGAAAAGACTTTTATAAAACATCTTTCTCTGAGATTGGGGCTACTCTTAAGGGAAAGAATTTGCTCCCGAGGGGAGCAAATTCTTTCCTTTAAGAGCAGCCCATACAGAACACTATTACCGGCCCCGATAGCTCAATTGGTAGAGTGTCCGCTCCGGGGAACGGGAGGTCACGGGTTCGATCCCGGGCCGCGACATACCAAAGTCGTTACTGGTACTAGCTGCTCCTCGCTTGGCACTCAGATTTACGGGGTAGGGCTAGGACTGGTCGATCCAGTGTCAGGATAATGTGACTGGGTGTGGTATCATGTAATGTGTCTGGGACATGATATTTCAGTGAGGCAGCACTATAAAAGTGAGCATTGAGCTCCCTGTCGCAACCAGACACCGTCGTGATATGACTGAAAGATTGTTGAAAGCGACGTTAAACCCGAATTCACACACACACACAGAACACTATTATTTAAGTGTTTTCTCACTTTATCGCAAATATTTTACATTACGCACATGCGGAGTATGCGTTATGGGCGATACGCCTATGATAAAGTCTGACAGAGTTGAATTCGACATTGAATGATCAGTGGGCACAGCCTTAGGGATATTACAAACCGACAAGTGCAATCAGCAGAGACTGGTTTTCTTTATACTTAGTACCCTCATTTTCAACACCAAGAACAACACGAGTATATTAACCCATATATGCCTAGCGGCCCTTTTCTGGGACATTGGCAAACAGTGTAGATCCAGATCAGACGCCGCAGAACGCGGCGTCTGATCTGGATCTACACTGTTTGCTTAAGGAACATTCGTTTTTGTAAAATTTGCCACAAAGAAAACCAAATATGACACCCCTATAATTGGAAATGGACCACTCCAAACTAACTAGGTGGAAGATTCCATTGTCATATATGGGTTAATGCCGTTCGTGTTAATACATTACATACAATTATCGTTATTATTATTATTATCAAATTTATCATCGATCTCTTGGTCCCCGCCTATCAGGGCTTAAAGAAATAAATGAGCTGCATAATGCTTCCACGAAGAGCTGAAACCGACCCGTACACGAGTACTGGTAAACCGCTTAGAGGATCTAAGCCTGCCCAGGCAAAGCGGTGCGAGTCGGCCCGTCCATGCTTATAAACCCTATTGGTTTTATTGGGCGGCAGGGCTTGAGATGTCATTTCATCTCAATGTCGGGTAAAAGTACCACAAAATTGGAAACAACGTCTTCAAAATGACATTTACAGTGTTGACGGGGACGTTAAACCTAAAATCAAACAAACAAATTACCGTTATTATTATAATCAAATTAGTATCGATCTCTTGGCCCCCGCCTATCGGGGCTTGGAGAAATAGATGGGCTGCATGATGCTTCATCGCAGAGCTGAAACCGACCCGCACACGAGTACTGGTAAACCGCTAAGAGGATCTAAGCCTGCCCAGGCAAAGTGGTGCGAGTCTGCCCGTCCATGCATATAAACCCTTATAATTTCATTGGGTGGCAGGGATTGAGATGTCATTTCATCTCAATGTCGGGAAAAAGTCCCACAAAATGGGAAGCAACGTCTCCAAAATTACCTATACAGTGTTGACGGAGACGTTAAACCACAACTCAAACAAACAAGATCATCGATCTCTATTATTATTATATCTATTATCATTTTTATTATTAATATTATTACTAATGAACTTTCCTACACACAATATGAGCAAGTTTTTATCAAAATTATTTTCAACACGTAAATAATAATAATAATAATAATAATAATAATAATAATAATAACAACAACAACTACAACAACAATAATAATAATAATAATAATAATAATAATAACCTTCTTTTAAAGTAGCAGTAGCAGGAGAAATAGTAGTAAGTATAATTATTATAATAATTATTTATTTAAATTATTATTATCATTATTATTATCATTATTATAGTAGTAGTAGAAGTAGGAGTGATTGTGGTTGTGGGAGGAGTAATTTGTGTAGTGTGTTTGTTTAATTTGAGATTAAACGTCCCCGTCCGAAATATTTAGGCCATTTTGGAGACGTTACTTCCAATTTTGTGGGACTTTTACCCGACATTGAGATGAAATGACATCTCAAGCCCTGTAACTCAATGAAACCAATACATGAATAGGGTTAATATGCATTGACGGTCCCACTCGCGCCGCTTTGCCTGAGCAGGCTAGTAGTAAGAGTAGTAGTAAGAGTATAATCATTAATATAATTAATTAAGAAGTAGTACCAGTAGTAGTTTGTTTGTTTGTTTGATTTGAGGTTTAACGTCCCCGTCAACAATGCAAAGGTCATGTTGGAGACGTTGCTTCCAATTATGTGGGACTTTTACCCGACATTGAGATGAAATGACATCTCAAGCCCTGTCGCCCAATGAAACCAATAGGGTTTATTAGCATGGACGGTCCGCCTCGCACCGCAGTTCCTGGACAGGCTTAGATCCTCTAAGCGGTTTACCTGTACTAGTGTGCGGGCCGGATTCAGCTCTGCGTGGAAGCAGTAGTGGTAGTAGTTTGTTTGTTGGAATCCCCGCCAACACTATTTAAGTCATTTTGGAGATGCTGCTTCAAATTTTGTGGGACTTTTATCCCGCACTAAGCTGAAATGACATCTTAAGCACTGCCACCCAAACAAACCAACAAGGGTTATATGGACCGACTCGCACCATTTTGCCTGGGCTGGCTTAGAACCTCGAAGCGGTTTACCAGTATTCATATACGGTGCGTGGACACATTATGCAGTCCGATTTATTTCTCCAAACCCCGATGGGCAGGGGTCCATGTATATAGTAGTAGTAGTAGAAGTAGTAGTAGTAGTAGTAGTAGTAGTAGTAGTTTAATTAGTATCATCATCGTTTTCATTATTAACATTAATATCAGCAGTAGAAGTAGTTGTAGCAGTAGTTGTTTTAGTGATATTATTATTATTGTCATTGTTATTATTAACGTACATTCCTACAAACAATATTGGCTAGTGTTTACCAAATTTCATTTTCATCACATTAACATGCTCTTGTAACGCCCTTATAAATCCAATTTTATGTCAAGAAACACCTTTACATTTTTTTGGACAATATTTCAAACACTAACCGACAATTATATTGTCAGAAAAAGCCACTTTTTACAGTAAAACAAAAAAAAAAAAAAAAAAAAAAAAGGTAAAAAACAGCTTTATTATGGATGCATAACGAAAACATACATATATATACTTGGTCAAAAAAGTAACTATACCAACTTCCGGGTGAAACTCACTAGATACCTGGCAGCTATTGGGCTAAATTTGGCTGTAGGCATGTAAATCGGATGTTGGCTAGAGAATGCTCAAACTTGCAAACCCATATCTTTCTACTCAAGAGTTGTCTTGCTATATGTGCCTAGAAAGATTTTAGTAGAAAATGGACATTGCGCAAGCGCAGAAATCTCTTTTTGTTTGTCTAAGGTGGAAGACAATATCAGCTGAACATGGGATAACAATTTACTTTTACAATATTTCATGATCTCACATTATAAGCGAGGTTTTAATTTGTGAAATTCTAAAATTATCTATATTGCAATTAAAAATATAGCAATTTTCGAAACGCTGTAATTTTAATTCTGTCAATCAATTTTTGCCATCTTTTCAAAAAACGCTTTGTTTCCACCATTGCTGTTCATCATGGTGGTAACAATACAGAAAAAGCATGTCGTATGTAGCACTATCGATCACGACTTTCTATGGAGTTCCCATTGAAAGCAGCATTTGCACACAACTTCTATGAATTAGATGTCAATATGTGATAGCCTGTTTCTCGTAGCTGATGCAACTTAAGTTCATAATCTTTGTGAATAGACGCAAATGGTATATAAAGAAAATTAACATATATTGAAGGAAAGGTAAAAATGATAATACGATTTCATGTATTTGGGAACGTTATTTAAATGTAAGCGTTATCTATTAACGTAAAACGTATCCTTGCGGTACGTCTTTACGTTACGTCGGTTACCAGGGATATCGGTTTCTGAGTCGGTTTAAGAAAACGTCGAGGATAATCGTATGGGCCAAAAATCAGTTTATAATATCGGATTAAATTGAAATTTGCCTACGAACTTGGTTTTCTGGAGTTATTTCCATAATCGGGAAATCCTATGAACCAAAACTGGTAGCAGAGCGAGGTTTAAGACATTTAATCGTGGAAAATGCGGAATCAACGGAAAAATGGCGTCGTTGGAGAACGGCATCATCAACGGAGATGATCTGCAGGAACATGGCGATCCAACAGGGACAGCCAGCGGGTTCGCAGAAATAGAAGCGTAATTGGAAAGGGGAAAATTTCGCGCTAAATCAGCATTCACTCGGATTAAAAACAAGGTATTGTTTTTAATTGATCAGCCGGAAAAGCCTGAATACCGCGAAATTCTGGAGGCATGTAATAAAATGGACAGCGCTCTGGAGAGGGCCATGGACCTGATGACAAGACTGTCCAAACTTTACGGGAAAAATAAGCAAAATCAGCTGGAAAATAAAGTAATCCTTGAAATGGAGACGCTTGATAATGAATTTTCGTCAACATACGCGATGGCGCCGCAGTATATCCACGCAGAAAAGTGAAAAGTCGGAAATTCTGTCAATTGATTTGTTGAACCGCATGAACATTTCTGACCAGTCAGGGACCTACAGAAAGGACGGATACGCTTCACAAGATGTAGGAACTATTGACGATTACCATATCTGTAATTCGGGGACATTTAATAGCAGTGAAAAACAAACGGATAGCACCGGCGAATACCAGAAAAATGCCACGGATTATGGAGCAGAACCACAGCAAACACAAATGCAGGACATTTCGTTGCCGAAAGAACAGTGTCAAGGGCTTTATCGCCCCGTAGTCAACAAAAGCAGCATGAAACTAGTGCAGCACCGTTCGAGCCAACTGATACATGTAATAGCAACACTTCCCCTACCATTGGACAAGATTTATGGCGTC
Organism: Lucinisca nassula; assembly: GCA_963580285.1. Taxonomy (NCBI): domain Eukaryota; kingdom Metazoa; phylum Mollusca; class Bivalvia; order Lucinida; family Lucinidae; genus Lucinisca; species Lucinisca nassula. Next base: position 66,816,866 of record OY757017.1, on the reverse strand, counting down.
TGTTAAAACATATGCAGAAACCTGTATTCACCGGCGACAAGAAAAAAATATCAAAGTTGGAAGGCAACTTTCCTCGCGTGCATCGACTCCGCACCTGCAACCGCCGAATACAAGTTACTGCAACTTCGGCAGTACGTTTCTGGGGACGCTCTTAAGGTCATCGACAGCCTGGGACATTCTGCAGCAGCATATGAAGCAGTCAAGGAGCGCTTAAAACGAAAGTACGGTGGGAAGCGTAGGCAGATAGCGTTGTATCTGGAAGAGTTGGAGGACTTTCCACTGATAAGGCAATGTCACGCGAAGAATATTGAAGACTTTGCTGATCTTTTGGACATCGCCATGATCAACCTACAAGAGGCCGGCCAACATCACGAGATCGGTGCTGGGTCACTCTACGCGAAGCTACAGCGCAAGATACCCTAGGCAATGCTAGCAAGGTACCATCCCTGGGTGTTTGAGTACAATAAAGAAGAGTCAGTGCTATCATTATGGGAATGGATACTGCAGGAATCAGAATTCCAAGACGATAGCCACAGAAGCAGTGCGCGGGTTGTCAGGAAAGGCAACTAAACCACCAACACGACAAACACCTAGACAGAGAACCCAACGAACATTTTTAGCGAAACAGATTCAGGTCGAAATACGAAGAAAGTGCCATGCCTTGACTGCGGAAAGAATCATGGCATATGGAACTGTCAAGAGTTCATTCAGAGAAAGATAACCAGTTATGCTTTCGCTTTCGCTGTTTAGGTCAAAATCACCAGGGTAAAACATGTCCTAGAAGTCGCCAGTGCGGCCAAGATGGGTGTTCCGATCTACATCACAGGCTACTGCATAGGCAAGGATCCATCAAACCAAATGCACTCAATTTGGAAAAAACCGGCGGTAGTCGTAGATACCGACACTATGGGGACGAAAAATACTGCATGGCGAGAAGTAGATATAGGTCTGCAAAATCGTGATAGTAAGGCTACGGAAGGGAAAGAGCACACAACGATGGTTACCCAGAACAACGTAAGGGCAAACTTCATAGGGCTTCGTACGGTTCCAGTCATCGTGAAGAATGGTGAACGGTCCTTGAAGATAAATGCATTGCTTGATGATGCCAGTACGAAATCCTACATTAATGCTGACGTCGCAGCGGAGCTAGGACTTCAGGGAAGAACCGAGAAGCCGACGGTGAACGTACTGAACGGACAGGTAGAGACATTCGAGACTAAGTCTATCGACGTTGAACTGATGAGTCTTACCGACAACGTAAGCACAATGGTTAGTGCATGCACGGTTGACAGAGTGACGGGTAACATGCCGGTTGTAGAATGGAATAATTTCAAGCAGCAGTGGTCTCACCTGAGAAACATCGACTTCCCAACTTCAGCCACGAGGTCCATTGTCGACATGCTGTTGGGATTGGACTGCGCCGATCTGCTGTGTGCTAACCAGGAAGTTATGGGCAAACCAGGAGAGCCTATCGCTTTACTCACACCACTAGGATGGACATGCATTGGGAACTAACGTCTCGAGAGGTATGTCATACGAAATTTGCCTACACCTATTTTTTAAAAGATCAGGCGGAAATTGAGTAGATAAATTCGAAGTTGAAACAGTTTTGGGAGATTGAAAATGTCAAGCCCCCAATTGATACACCGATAGTTCGTATTGAAGAGAAACTGGCTATGAAAAGGATTGAAAGCACACTTTCCTTCCAGAACCAGATATACAGAGTTGGTTTACCATGGAATTCTGATACACGTGCATTGCCAGAAAATTATGAGATGGCTCTTTGTAGACTAGAAAACACCGAGAAGCGACTAAAAAGGCCCCCGGCGGTTGCAGAGGTATACAGCAAATACATTGAACAATACATCCAGAAGGGTTACGTCACAAAAGCTAAAGAGCCGGACCGGTCAATGTCAAGGTGGTACCTTCCACACTTCCCGATACTAAGGCCAGAAAAAGAAGAGAATTGTTTTTGACGCATCAGCAAGGTACAAAGGTCAGTCGTTCAATGATCTGAGCTACAGCGGGAACTATTTGATGTTCTTCTGCGATTCAGACGACAACCAGTAGCACTTGTGTGTGATATTGCCGAAATATACCTGCGAATTGGTATAGCTCACGAAGACAAGTCTTTCCATCGATTCCCATCGAGGAATCACAAGGTAGAGTAGATCGGCGACCAAAGTCGCCAACCGGGCATCTATGAATTTTACAGTGTCGTGTTTGAGGTCAACTCCTCTCCGTTCCAAGCCCAGTTTGTCTTAAGACACCATGCGAGAAAGTTCAGAGAGAAGTTTCCTATGGCAGCAGAAACAGTACTAATGTCAACATATATGGACGACTCAATGGACTCGGTTATGAACAAAGAAGATGGGATAGAGCTACACAGACAGCTATCACAATTACTGACTCAAGCTGGGATGCATGCCAGAAAATGGCGGTCTAACTCGTCAAGGGTGTTGAAAGAGGTTCCACTACAGGATCGCAAGGCTGAAGTGGATCTTGACACAGGGTACCTACCGAGTGCGAAGACATTAGGGGTATGGTGGTCAGCGGATCAAGATGCCTTTATGTTCAAGGAGAGTGCACCGGACAATGATATGAAGTACACCAAATGTAGTTTTCTAAAGAAGATAGCCTCGCTGTTTGATCCTGTTGGTTTTTTGGCACCATTTACCGTCAGGGCCAAAATATTGTTACAAGACATGTGGACGGCCAGACTGAGCTGGGATGAGGAACTGGCAGAAACATTAGCAAACTAGCACGGGCCTGGTTCAGTGAACTGCAAGACTTAACAGAGACAACATGTCTTTGCATACCTTCACAGATGCTTCTGAAGACGCATACGGAACCGAAGTCTAAATAAGATACAGTTACAAGGACGGGACAGTCTCAACAAACATAGTGGCTGCTAAAACACGAGTCGCACCTACCACAGCAACAAGTATCCCACGTCTCGAGCTTATGGGTGCATTAATTGGGGTCAGGTTAGCGACGAGAATAGCAGGAGTCTTGGAACTTCAGGCAAATCAGCATACCTTCTAGTCGGACAGTCAAAATGTACTATGGTGGATTCGAGGGCGCAGTCGAGATCTTAAACCATTCGTCGCCAATAGGGTAGGCGAAATCCAGACTAGTACAAGCCCAGAGCAGTGACGATGGATACCTTCTAGTTTGAATCCAGCCGATTTACTTAGTAGAGGGATGAAAACAGCTGAGCTTATAGACTGTGACAGATGGTGGACTGGACCTGAATTCTTGAAAAAGACGTTTGGCCAACGAGGATCATTCATGATAAACACACTGGATATGATGAAGTGAAACGATCCGGAAGGACTACTATTCTGAGCCAAATGGAAAACTCTGAGTCGGTATTTATGGCTGTCACTGGTAAAAAAGAGAACTTGCCACTGAACACACGTGTCTACCCAAGCTTCCTACGCCTGCAGAGAGTGTTGGAATGGATAAACCGTTTCGTTGACAATTGTAGAAAACCCAAAGAAGACAGAACAGCCGGTGAACAGCTGAGTGATGAACTGAAGCGGGCTGAGATTCAGATTATTCGCCATACCCAGATCACAGAGTTCACTGACGAATGGAAGGCTCTGTCTTGCAGGAAACCCTTGCCATCAAACAGCAAGCTGCTGGGGTTGCAACCAAAACTTGACGACGACGGGTTGATGCGATTTGGTGGTCGACTGACGCATGCCGAGTTTCTACCATATGACGTGAGGTACCCAGTCATCCTACCAAGAGGAAACTGGGTGACGAAACTGATCGTGAAGGAATACCATGAACGAGGAAACCATGCCACGGGGACCAACCAGACACTCGCAGCATTATCCTCTAGATACTGGCTACTTGCAGGACGTGCAGAAATACGAGAATGGGAGAAAGAATGTTCAGTATGTCGCCGACGGAAATCGAAGCCGTGCTCGCAAATAATGGCACCATTGCCAACATCGAGATTGAAGCCATCTCTGCGAGCATTGGCTTGGTCGGCAGTTGATTTCGCCGGCCCATTCATTACAGTTCAAGGTCGGGGAAAACGTCGGGAGAAACGATATCTCTGCCTTTTTACCTGTCTGGCCACAAGAGCGGTTCATTTGGAGATGGCATATGGGCTGGACACAGATTCGTTCCTGAACGCGTTCTACAGGATGGCAAGCCGCATGGGATTGCACGAAGAATTGTTTTCAGACAACGGTACTAACTTCAAGGGGGCAGACGCTGAGCTAAAGTCGTTAATCAGGGAGTTAGACGAGAACAAAATACACCAGTCTACAGCTAACAAAGGAGTCAAATGGAACTTCAACCCACCACTAGAACCACATTTCGGTGGTGTCCACGAAACAATGATTGAGGCGGCGAAGAGAGCAATTCAAGCCATACTGAGCAAAGCGGACATCAATGACGAAGAGCGCACAACAGCAATGACCGGATCAGAGGGCCTGATAAACTCGAGGCCTCTAACGTACCAATCGGCGAACCCAGCAAACGACGTACCATTGACCCCTCATCATTTTCTTCATGGACAAGTCGTGGGTCAGTTTGCATCAACGTCCTGCGATGAGACAGACTTCAATCTGAGGAAGAGATGGCGCCGAATCCATGAACTCGTGCGCCACTTTTGGATCAGATGGATGCGAGAATGGCTACCTGGGCTCAGCGCACGACAGAAATGGTTCCAGACGCAGCGTGACGTCCAGGTCGGTGACGTCATGTTGGTCATATCACCAGACACATCGAGAGGGAATTGGCCACTCGGATGGATAGTCGAAGTCTATCTCGGGCGAGACGGGCACGTGCGGGTGGTGAAGATCCAAGTCGGAGATGGGACTTCAACTAGACCAGTGCACAAGCTGTGTCCACTGGAGTTGGAACATTAACCATGACAAATAGACTGATACCTGCTTAACTTAGGGTTTTTTTTTTTTTTTTTAATTTTGTTTTACTAATTGGGATAAATGTTTGTTGTTTTAATAGATTATTAAGTGCATATTAAGATGTAAAAGCAAGTGCGTGTTTAATTTGGTGTAAACTGTTATTACGGGCTAACATTTATTTAACACCATCTTCAAAATGAATATCATTTTGAGGAAGGGAAAATATAGAAAAGGTAAAAATGATAATATGATATCATGTATTTGGGAACGTTATTTAAATGTTAGCGTTATCTATTAACGTGATGGGACGTAAAACGTATCCTTGCGGCACATCTTTACGTTACGTCGGTTATCATGGATATAGGTTTCTGAGTCGGTTTAAGAAAACGTCGAGGATAATCGTATAGGCCAAAAATCAGTTTATAATATCAAATTAAATTGAAATTTGCCTACGAACTTGGTTTTCTGGAGTTATTTCCATAATCGGGAAATCCTAAGAACCGTCTATCAAATTTCCATGAAGGGTACAGGGAAATTTTGTGATTTTAAATCGTAGCATGTTTTAACGATTTTCTCTGCGAAAGTGACACAGTGACCCCTTGGGTGTTTAAAGCAATAGTCTACGATGATGTGTTTACAAAAACAAAAACGAATGGAGCGTTTGCACAGAAAAAATGCGTTGTCTTACCAAAACATAACAGACTTTGCGTAGATTTTATCTGTAGTAGCTATAGTAACAGAAGCAATTTTACGTATAGGAAGTTTTTTGACTGAGTATATAATTTTGTCCCCATTAAACCACACTTTATAAAGTGAAACTGGGGTTTACATTATTTTCTTATTTCTGCTCAAAAACATGGATTGTGGGTACTGGCTGGAACCGCTTTCCACAATCTTTGGAAAAGAAATATGGAAAAAATAATCAGAATTTTTTATTTGAAAATTTTCATTTTTTGGTGGTACAATTTTCAATATTTTTTGAATAGGCATGTTTTCGTAATGGAATTCACGGACACAATAGACACGATATGCATATAATTGTAAATTGTTTTCTGTCCTTTTCAATAAACTGCTAGAAATTTCATTTGAAACAAATGAGAAGCATATTAAAACGATATCTTGTGGACAGCTTTATATTTATTTTTGTGACTTAAGTGCTTTGTACTTATTACACATCTTCTAAGTTAGCATACTGGTGTATATTTCTCCCATAGTCAGGGCACAGCAAAACGTACAAGTTGACAAGTTTGAAACACAACCTCCAACCACATTCCTTACGCAGCGGGTCGCACCCCTAAAATATCCATCAAAGGAAATTTTAATATTGTGTGCATAATAATCAGAGCCAATCTCAGGTCAGGTTCGTTCCTTCTACTAGTATCATGTAATCTAGTACAACCTGTTGCATGCGGACAGATGGGACTCGTTACCTCGGGAGAGCAACATATCTAGAAGTTGCTAGATCTCTAAACAAAACTAGCTTGGGTAGATGGAACCCATAGCCTTGGTTGGCAATCCACCTAGGGGTTAGGCCCTTAAACAAAACCTAGCCTGGGTAGATGGAACCCACAGCCTTGGTTGGCAATCCATCTAGGAGATGCTAGACCTCTAAACAAAACTAGCTTTGGTAGGTGGAACTCGTAGCCTTGGTTGGCAATCCACCTAGGGGTTATAGGTCCTTAAACAAAACATAGCCTGGGCAGATGGAGCCCATAACCTTAGTTGGCATTTCCTCCTAGGAGTTGGTAGGTCTCTGAACGAAATCTGGCTTGTCACATTCATTCATCTGGAGAGCCTGTGAGTTGTCAGAAGCTTAAATGTGCTGAGCTATATATCCAGGCAATCCTCCTAGGAGTGGGTAGGTCTCTGAACAAAACCTGGCTCGTCACACTAATTTATCTGAAGAGCCAGTGAGTTGTCAGATACTTGAGTGTGCTGAGCCATATATAACGACCTCCAGAGTCCTGGGTATGGCGCAAAAATGCATCCAGCTGTAACACTCTAAATATGTGTGGGAATATGAGGTTGCCCATTATCACAGTAGCCTCCCCACCTTCAGGGTTATGAGGCTACCACAACCTGGGTGGCAGAGCTAGGCAGCAACCATCTACAGACCGATGGCTTGGTGTACTAGCTACTGTGGTTTGACGGATTATCCTTGCTGTGCAAGGCCAACGGTAAAGCACACCTTCCCTAGTGAGTTGGGAACGGCGGCTTGCCCAGGTGCCGTAAAAGAACTGTGTAGGGACACCAGCCAGGACAGGCGGTCATGTAAATTACAACCGTCAAAACATATCGTGGCAGCTACAAATTCAGAATCAATGTTAGGCGGTGCCAACAGACATCAAAGCTCTGTTCGTGACGTCTCCGGCTAAGCCTCCTCTCGGGCGTGGGAGGCAGGGTCGGGCGATTGTGGCAAATCAAGCAAGCGCCTGAGGAAATTCAGGGTGGGAACACTCAATGTCAACATTAACACTCTGAGAGGAAGAGTTTGCGAGGTAGTGGAAACACTATCCCGCAGGAAAGTGGATGTCTGTTGTGACCAGGAGACCAGTTACCGTGGTGGAAACTGTCAACGGCAGGGACACCAAGTATAAGCTCTACTGGTCTGGAAACGATAAAGGCACTGCTGGTGTAGGAGTGTTTGTGGCAGAAGAGTGGATAGAGAAAGTTTTTGAAGTGCAAAGAGTCTCAGACAGAATCATCGTGGTGAAGCTTGTAGGCGACCAGTGCGTGGTTACCCTTCTGTCTGTGTATGCCCCACAGAGTGGTTTAAGTACTAAAGTCAATGACTTGTTCTTTGGCCAACTGCGTGCTGTGACTGCCAGGATCCCAGGATCCGAACTCCTGATCCCATGCGGAGATTGGAATGGCCACGTAGGCCGTGCAGGCACTGGATACAAGGAAGTGCATGGTGGGATCGGGTATGGTAGATGGTGATGATGATGAATCTTACATTTTTTCACGAAGTCTGAAAGGGTTTAATGCTCTTAGTCAAAATGAGATGCGCAAATCCCTTTCCTGCTGAACTGCTAGAGCCGAACAATATATAGAGGGTTTTAGGTGGATACCAAAAATTTTTCATCGAGTGTGTTGAAAACATCCAAATTTTTCACACATGGGATGAAATATTTTTGGTGTCCGCCGAAAAAAGTAAATTTCCTTTATATTTTATAAATTTATATGGATATTATGGCAATTGATCGACCGTATCGTACGTCACAATTTTAAGCTGGCTATGAGTTTCAAAACATAAACAGATCGCCATTTTGAATACAGCATTTTTACAGTTCAAAGAGTGCTTTTCAAGGTATTTTACAAAATTATTTTATCGATAACATATACCGGGAGGACCGAAGTTCGAGGACGTTAGTGACAAGACCTGTTTATATTTCTATATATAGCAAGAAACTTAAAAGATGGTAACAAAACATTAAAGCAACATTAAATGAATAAACTGTCAGACATAAACATGAAAATTAACGAGCAAACTTCAACAGAGCTTCTTATTAATTGAATGACCCATTTCCTAGTCATTTTCAAAATGGCATTTAAGTTCGAGGATGCAGTTGTCATGAGGGTCATTAAGGTGCTGTGCGGAGTAAAAATAAAAAGAAGGAATGTAACTGATTACAAGATACTTTGGTGGTAAATAACATAAATTTTACCGGAAATTCTAACAAAAACTGCCAATTTATGACGTCACTAGTCGATTTCCTTGACGTTGGACCGTGTAACATCATTTTAACGCATCGAAAACGTTAGAAAAGGATATAAATGCATGTGTTTCAGTCGATAATTTTAGCGGGATTTCTTATAACAATGGCAAAAAGTTGTGAGATTTTGAAGGCAACAACAACATTATTGCCGATTTTCAGCCTGTGCGAATCGAAATAGATCAGCTCTAGTTTGTGATTTGTTGAGTAATAAATCACAGGTTGTCGGTCAATTGTAAGTAGACAAATCATGCGCGCTGCGCGCTCGTGATTTATCTACTTTACAACTGACCTCCAAACTGGTTTTTTACTCAACAAATCACAGTTAGAGCTGATCTATTTCTTAATCATTTGGAAAATGATGAGTTGTTCATTTCTTCTCCATTTGTGCTCTCAAAAGTTTATTCTTCTTCTAGATATATGTTTAGTTCATTCTGTTCTATTCCATACGAGTCCAAAAATTTTGCTCCATTTTATTATTTGTTCTTTCGATCATGTCTACTCCAAAGGAGAATTAGATATGCGAAGAACAAGAACAATTTCCTAAACTTTTGTTCATAAAGGTTTTAATATTTCTTAACCTTTACCCTGCTGTAGGCGACAAACCCTACCTTTGCAAACAGTGTAGATCCAGATCAGATGGCTTCTAAAGAAGCCATCTGATCAGGATCTACACAGTTTGACATTCAGTTTATGAATATGTAGAAATAAGCTGCATCAAGTAATCTGATTGGTTCAAAGTCAGAAATGAGTGTGGCTTAATTGAATATTCAGCAGGTTAAAGGTTAAGAGCATCACATTCACTACTTCGCTTCGTTTCCCAGAAGAAAAATTGAGCCTCTGAAGTAATAAGGTTAAAGAATTTAGCCACATTGAGCCTCATACGAAAATGACGGATAGGCAGGTCTGATGGTATGTGTCAATAGTAAACAAAGGAGTGAGTGAGTGAGTTTTAGTTTTACGCCACACCAACAGCTAAGGTCATACGGAGACAGGACCTCGGTTTAAAGACTCATCCGAAAGTCTGGAGAAGCCCGGGATCGATCCTGCGATCCCTGGTTTACAAGGCGAGTAGCGTAACCACTGTACCACGGAGGCTTCTAGCAAACAAAGGACGCAGAACGTGTGTGAATGGAATTATTCAGTTAAAGTTTAGTAAAAATGGCAGATTTTTGTAACTGTTTAATGTTAACCTCTTTAATCGCCATCGCACCAAAATGTTGGCTTTTATTTGTTGTTTGTTGTTGTTGATTCACGAGAGAATGGCATCAGTAGTAATCAATATATATATATATACAAATGACGTCATCGAACTTGCGTCACCTATATGAATTTTGGCGAGAAAAAGTAGTCCGGACTGTTACTGTGAAAATAACAAGGTCATGTTATTTTTCACAGTGTAAAAATATATCATATATTTTCACAGTGTGAAAAAATCATTTTTATTTGCACTGATTTCACCGCAGAGTATAAAATAAACAGTATATGTCATGAAACGTACGTGGATGTAAAGTCGTCATATGTCCATGGTCACGGACTTCAGCACATTATGCAAACACGCCTATACAAATACATTGCCACCTTTATCTCCGAAAAAATAAAAATTTTAAGATGAAAAATTGTAATATTTTTCTTATTTCTGCTCAAAATATAGATTGTGAGCACTCGTTAGAACCGCCTCATCGAGACGGTTCTAACGAGTACCCACAATCTATGTTTTAGAGCAGAAATAAGAAAAACACGTATACCCCCAGAAACCCCAGTTTTATCATATAAAAGTGGGGTTCAAGGGGGTCAAAATTATATAGGCGTGTTTTCGTGATGGAATCAAAGCTTAACCACCTAGAAAGTTAACTAAATAGAGAAAAAGGCTAGAATTTACCCGAAAGTAATTAAAAAATTCAGTTTTATATAGAAGGGTTGCGATTGGCGATTTTAGAACACATGTGATCTAAAGTCGTCACCGACGGTGACATTAAGTCGTCATATTGATCTAAGGTCGTCATTGCATAGCAGTTTTAAAATATATAGAGACCTTTTGATATCAAGTTTATCAGGCAAGGCTTCGAGAACGCCCGTATAAATAGAGAATACCAGGTTTTTGTCTTTAGATATCAAGTTTATCAGGCAAGGCTTCGAGAACGCTTGTAGAATCGCGAGGCTTGCCGAGCGATTCTACATGCTTTCTCGCAGCCGAGCCTGATAAACTTGATATCAAATGACACGAATCTGGTATTTTATTTATCAGTTTCCCCCCCTGTACACTCTTAAATTAGCAATTTTCGATCAGCTATCGATGGTCCTCAGTGCGTCCGAACAATCCGCAGGTCTATATATTTTGTTTTTCTATCATATTTTTTCAAGTGATTTTTTTTTCATTTTGTCCAGTAGTAATAACATTTTTGCTATTTTTCTAGTAGACCGGTCCATTCATAAAAGTACAATGTCAGTTGATCTGATAAAGCTCACTTGTCCTGAGATAGCACATCTTTATCGGGTCCGTGAATGCGTTACTATGCAATATATACAGGGGGTAACTGATATGCAAGTTTATCAGGCAAGGCTGCCGAGCGGTTCTACATGCGTTCTCGAACTGTAGTGCGTGGTAGCTGTGTGGAGCGCTGTAGCTCAGTGGTTAGTGCACTTGCCATTGATGCTAGAGGCCCGCGGTTCGAGTCCCGGCAGCGGTAATAAAATTGCAGTGTCCGAAAATGCTCCACTGGCATCATTTGCAGGGATGAATGCCACAAGTGCACCGTCCTTCAGATCGGGACGTTAACTGTAGGCCCCTTGTGCAGGGAGAACCATCCCCTCTGCAGATTAAAGATCCCTACCGTAATTACATGATTACTGTGCAGGCTTTCATCCTGCAAACCTGGAGTGTATGTAATGTACACCTGCGAGTAATGGTCAAATATGACCGATGGCAGTATCAGTAAAAAAGAAAGAAAGAAGTCGAGCCTGATAAACTTGGTACTACCCATGTAAGATTCTTACAATATACAAGGCAACCGGACAGACGTGCAGACAGACGGGCAGACGGGCGGACGGACGTACGGATAGAAGAACGGGCAGACGGACGGACGGGCGGACGGGCGGACCGACGGACATCAGTCGCGCGGACGGGCAGACAACCGGGCAGACATGAAGACAGACGGGCAGACTGACTGACTGGTAGGCAGACAGACGGGCGGAGAGACAGTTTTTGGTTTGTTTGATTTGAGGTTTATCGTCCCCGTCAACACTGTGTAGGTAATTTTGGAGACTTTGCTTCCAATAATGTGGGTCTTTTGCCCGATATTGAGATGAAATGACATATCAAGCCCTGTCGCCTAATGGAGCCAATAAAGTTTATATGCACGGATGGTCCGACTCGCAACCCTTTTCCTGGGCAGGCTTAGAATCTCTAAGCAGTTTACCAGTACTCATATGCGGTCGGTTTCAGCTCTGCGTGGAAGCATCTCGTAGCCCAATCTATTTCTTCAAGCCCCGATGGGCGGGGGGCATGGGCGTAGAGACAGACAGGCAGACGGACAGACAGTGTGTCGGACAGACAGGTACGCATGGGTAGAAAAGTTTGTATTGGATGTAAACTGCCCAGTCAACACTATGTAGGTCATTTCGAGCCGGTCAGTTTACCTACCCACACCTTTCCTGGGCAGACTAATATGTAAGCGGTTAACCAATACATTGCTGATTCTTTCGCCAGAAGCTGACAACTGCCCTTCATGAATCAGCGGAATTAGTAGAGAGGGAGAGACACAGAGAAAACAAGCAGACAGACAGACAGACAGACAGATGCTATTGTAATAGTAGTGTTTTAGCTTAAAATGAATGAAAGAAACTAAAATAAGAAGAAAAGCTAAACGTTTGCTACTTTTTAGACCTGATCTAAGGCCGTCGGTCATGATCTAAAGTCGTCACATCACTTTGGGGACATTTCTTTCACATAATTTTGGATCTAGTGGTCAAAGGGTGATACTTATGGCTAAATCAATTTATCAGTCACCCCCTATATTAATTGCATTGTAGCACATTGACCTGATAAACATATGCCATCTCAGGAAAGTGAGCTTTATTAGGTTAACGTGACATTGCACTTCTTAGAACTGGACTGCTGAAAAAAAAAAGCCAGAAATGTAAGTGTATAATGGGATAAACTGATAAATACCATATTCGTGTTATTTGATATCAAGTTTATCAGGCTCGGCTTCGAGAACGCATGTAGTATCGCTCGGCAAGCCTCGCGATTCTACAAGCGTTCTCGAAGCCTTGCCTGATAAACTGGATATCAAAAGACACTCACCTGGTATTCTCAATAACCCAGGCGCATGTTTAAGTGCAAGCATTTATGTGAAACAGATCCACGTCATGACAATTTCATTTCCGCCAACACCATAGCAAAAACAGCTACAGCTCTCGCCAAACCTGGACCTTTGCCTAAATTTTGGTCACCTGATTTCGTCATTAATTACGGCAACGCCCTTTTCGTAGGTTTTAGGAAGATAAAAACAGTAAATAAAGGATTGATCTCTTTAAATTCGCCCGCCTCCAAAACTTTAAATGACGCCAGAGAAAAAGAACGAGTCTGCAAAAAATCTCTGACTGACGACTATATATCCGCGTACGTGACAAACTTCGTGTTAAGAATTGTTCTGTGTAAATGGAGTGAATTATAAGCTAAGTGATCATCAATGGTTAGGGTCCGCCAAAAGTTCGAGTCACAAAAATATGGAGTGTACATGTTTACCTAATGTAAAACCTCCACTTTTCCTTATACAGTGTAATGAATGAGGTTTGCAGGGTATTCATTACTGAACTTACAGGAGGCATATCCCCAAATAAGCTGAGATAAAGCGGAAAACTATTTGGAAATAGAGACAACAAGGTTAGTGTCTTTTGATATCAAGTTTATCAGGCAAGGCTTCGAGAACGCTTGTAGAATTGCGAGGCTTGCCGAGCGATTCTACATGCGTTCTCGAAGCCGAGCCTGATAAACTTGACATCAAATGATACGAATCTGGTATTCTATTTATCAGTTAATTCCCTTGTACACTCTTAAATTAGCAATTTACGATCAGTTATTGATGGTCCTCAGTGCGTCCAAGCATTCTGGTGGTCGATATATTTAGTATCAGATGACCATATTTTTCCTATGATACTTTTTTTTCATGTAATTTTTCCTTTTTTCTCAGTAGCAATAACATTTTTGTCCTTTTTTCAGTGGTCCGGTTCATTCATAAAAGTACAATGTCATGTTGACGTGATAAAGCTCACATGGCCTGAGATAGCATATCTTTATCAGGTCAATGCGTTGCAATGCAATATATATAGGGGGTAACTGATAAAATCTGATTTGGTGATAATGAAAAACTTATCTTATTTCTCAATTGCGGCGTAGTATTCTTATTGAACTCTGAAACGGCATACCTCTGAAGACGCCCTCATGGATTCCAGAGTCGTGTTATTGGTAGTTGTGTGTGTGTGTGTGTGGGGGGGGGGGGGGGTGGAACGTGGGGACGGGTCAAAATATTTTCTCAGATGTTATTTATTCATTGACTTCCGAAGGCGGTCCGTCAAAATAATATGATGTATATCCGGGTTTTCTGTCGTCAAATTTTGAGGTTTGCAGAGAGTTAAAGGTTAAGTACTTTGACACGAAACATGTTATAAAAATCGGAGAAAATCATGCCACATGTAGCCCCCGCCCATCGGGCCTTGAAGAAATACATGGGCTGCATGATGCGTCCACGCAGAACTGAAACCGACCCGCACACGTGTACTGGTAAACCGCTTAGAGGATCTAAACCTGCACGGGCAATGCGGTGCGAGTCGGCCCGTCCATGTTTTTATACCCTAATTTTTTTTATACCCTAATTTTTTTTCATTGGGCGGCAGGGTTTTAGATCTCATTTCATCTCAATGTCGGGTAAAAGTCCCACAAAATTGGAAGCAACGTCTCCAAAATGACCTATACAATGTTGACGGGGACGTTAAACCTCAACTCAAACAAGCAAACAAACATGCCACGTGTGTTTTGCCCTTGTGTGTGCAGATCAAATAGAAGAGTATGGTTTTAAGCCGTGTTCTTGCTATCACGTTTGTCCTCCAAGCTCCAATGGGAAATCGAAATATGGAAGAGGGTAATAATAGGTAAAGTTGCTCTGGCATTCGCAAGCTTTGAGTGAAATACATGTATTATAGACGCATTCAGATACGTCAGTACCACATCTGCTTGCAAGACACCAGGTTCTAACAAGTACCCACAATCTATATTTTAGAGCAGAAATAAAAAAAAATAAGGTACCCCTGTAAACCCATGTTTAACGATATAAAACTGGGGTTCAGGGGGGGGGGGGGTCAAAACCATATAGGCGTGTTTCCGTGATGTTTACTCATTTAGTGATTGCCCTAAACAAATTTAAAGTAAACAATCTCCGCTTTTTCCCCATATATAACAACCAAATTTGATCTTGACGTAAATTGGGTCAAAGTCAAGGTAGAGTCATAATTTTATTACGATAATACACCATGCTCCAAAATGGCTACTTTTGCGATGAAAATCTGTGATATTTTTCTGATTTATATTTTAAACATAGGTTGTGGGTACTCGTTAGAACCGCCTCAATGAGACGGTTCTAACGAGGACCCAAAACCTATGTCTAGGAGCAGAAGTAAGCAAAATAATGTAGACCCCTGTAAACCCCAGTTTTCTGTATATAAAGTGGCGTTTAGGGGGTGTTCATTTCACGGACTTGTTCACGTGATCGAACAACTTATGATGGACCAGAGACCCCAATGCTACATACCAACGATTCCAGAGAAGAAGGTTTTTGATGACAGCCATATTGGTCATGTGACAAAACTCATATTCATTGATTTTCATTTCCATGTTCCTAAACCCTTTCATATGAAATTTGGTTATAAATGGTCCAGTGCTTTCTGAGTAAACATTTTTTTTTTTATTTTCATATCTACATGTATATGCCCCTGACCTTAAATTGATTCATCACGAAAACACGGCTATATAATTTTGATCCCCGTAAACCCCACTTTTATATAGTGAAACTGGGGTTTGCAGGGGTATACATTATTTTCCTTATTCTTGCTCTAAGACATAAGTTGTGGTTACTCGTTAGAACCGCCTCAACGAGGCGGTTCTAACGAGTACCCACAACTTATGTTCCGAGCAGAAATAAGAAAAAAATCGCAATTTTTCCATCAGAAAATTTTCATTTTGTGAGGTAAAATTTTCAATATATTTAGATAGGCGTGTTTTCGTAATGGACTAGTTGATTGTTTTGGGTTTAGCGACATGTCAACCCTTATGTGACATTTTTGTGTCGTGTCTCAGAGAACGGGAGAAAAGAGATGTAAGAGATGGTAGAGCAGATGGAGTGAGTGAGTGAGTTTTAGTTTTACGTCCCACCAACAGCTAAGATCCTGCGATCCCTGGATAGAGCAGATGGAAGTGATGGAATAAGTTAAAATTGGCCGGAGTCTCCAATGCTACATTCAAGGAATGACCTTGACCTTGACTATTCGTGTAGTTTAATTTGTTCATTTTGGCTAACCGCATCTACCAATTTCCAGACGTTTTCCCATGCAAAAGCCTGCGCAACTAAATCACCCAGGGGTCACCATTTGAACAAACTATGATGAACCCCGAGTCTGCAATGCTACATACCAAGTTTCATGATAATCCCCCCGTTGGTTCCGAAGATATGTTTTGTTTCTATTGGATTAACGGCCCAGTCAACCCTATTTAGGTCATTTTAGCCGGTCAGTTTACCGATCCACACTTTTCCTGGGCAGGCTTATACGTAAGCGGTTTATCAGTATAGTGCACATTCGTTCGCAAGAAACTGACAACTGTTCCTCAAGAAAGAGAATGACCGTAGAAAAGATAGCATGATCCGTCTTTACGAGAAAATTTTGCCGAACTCGGCAGGCTCGGCAGGTATCGAACCCGCATCCTCCTGATCGCCAGGAAGGTTTCATTTGGTACAAAAAGGGTTAATTTTGGAAGCCGAAGAAGATAATGAGCGGATTATGTTAACAATTGAGCTGCACGGTTCTTCAGCGCAGATTACTGATAAACCGCTTACAAGGTCTAACCCTCCATTATCATCTAAATGACCAAAATAATGCTGACGGGGACGTTACTAGTAATGTGTGTGAGTGAGACGACGTGTTACACAAACGATGTTTGATTTGGGGCCTAACGTGCCAGTCAGCATTATTTTGGTCATTTTGGAAACGTTGCTTCCAAGTTTTTGGGATTTTTAATCGACATTTAGATGACATCTTAAGCCCTGCTGGCCAATAAAACCAAAACAGTTTATATGCATGGACGGTCCCACTCGTAACAGTCTTCCTGGGCAGGGTTAGACCTTCTAAGCGGTTTATCAGTAATCATACGCGCAGACGGTTTCAGCTCTGTGCTGAAGAACCGTGCAGCTCAATTGTTAAATAGTTTATATGCATTCGTAACACTTTTCCTGGGCAGGGGTAGACCTTCTAAGCGGTTTGCCAGTAATCATACGCGCAGTCAGTTTCAGCTCAGCGCTGAAGAACCGTGCAGCTCAATTGTTAACATAAGCCGCTCATTATCTTCTTCGGCTTCCAAAATTAACCCTTTTTGTACCAAATGGAACCTTTCTTCTTATATATAGCAGGCGTCCATTTCAAACTTTAGTGAGTGTCAGATTGCGTTTTCTTCAAAATTTAAAATGAAAAATGTCTGGACTTTATGCAAACAGTATAGGCCCTGATCAGACGCCGCGTTCTTCGGCGACTGATCTGGGCCTGCACTGTTTTCCCGGGTACCCGTTTTTGGGTTGCCGGTACAAAATGGGTTAACTGAATAGCAGCAGACATGGTCGTTGCATGTCCAAGGTTTAAGTCGAAAGTTTCAACGTTCGATGCCAAAATATTCATCTCAAAAATACGACAAAAAGTGTGAACATCGTAAATCTCGAGTATGTGATGAAACAGGATTTTCTTTATATTCGTGCGATCTTTCGAAGACGAAAATACGTCGCAAATGCAAATTCTGATTTAATTTCTAAATTCAATATTGGACTTAAATCTCTTCTGCAACAAGGTCTATCGGAACCCGAATTTTATGGTGACTTAGTATATAAATTCAGAAAAATATATAACCGCAATGAGTTCAGCACCCAAGTTTGTAAAATCATTCTTCGATATAAAAAGATTGGGTACAACATAAGTGTTATACGACAGACTGCATGCATGATAGTAAACCCAATCACGGTTGACAACTTTGCTTCCCTCTTTAATTGCACGCCGGTGGGTCAGGCCTCAGATTCTATGACGATTCCAACGTAAAGGCTTATTGAGAATTAGAGAGATCTAATTCAAGGTAATGTTGGTTGGTGCCTGATGCTCTGTCTCTGGTCGGACCCATCGGAGTATAACTGTTGGTTTTCTTATGCTCCAGCATTTCAGTGGTTTCTTGCTGTCGAGTCCTCATCGTTGTTTCATCTTTGTGGTTGTTTGATTATTTGTGTTCACGGAGATGTTGCACTGATGAGTTAGGAGGCCTTCATGCGGACTGAACAAATTATTTGTCTAAATCGCGACGGAAGTAAGGGCGAGGATTGTGGCCACGTAAAATCGATTTAAGCACCCCAGTGGAATTCGTTTCTTCTGTCGCGGTCGCAGTAGGCGGTTCTTCTGTCGCGGTTTATTTTTGTTATGGTTTGTCTTTGGGTGTTTGTGTCGCTTATGTTATTTTATTTTGGATAGCCTATTGGCCATCTTGTGGGAAAGTAACTGTCCTTTTGGCTTTCCGCTGTTGGTGTTTCCATTAGGGTCTGTTGTTTCATGTTTGTGTGTCTTTCCCTTTGGTGTCTCTGATGGGAGCTGTGGGTTAAGTGTATCGAATCCTGATCATTGCCTCCACTTCTATTTTGATGAAACTGGCCTTTGATGTCTGCAAAACTTTCATATCCTTTGATACAGCAGTTATTCAAATTTAATCACATTTTGTTCACAAGCTATCGCTGCTACATTGTTAACTTTTAACATTCGTAAGCCAGAAATAGGGTATAATTCCGTCGCTTTTTTAAAATGTCATCAAAAGTCAATCGATTCACCTACAAATAGGTCATTAGAAGTATGCATAAGTCGCAAAGGGGGCGTAACTCCACAATAAAAAAAATCAGACATCAAAGAAAACAAAAATGTCGCTTATGCGGTGGTGTTTAATAAACGGGGCAAGCCATTGTTCAGCCAAGTGTGAAAAGTAGATCAGGGTCTGGGAAGGGTGAATCGTGGCAGTAAGGTGTATAAAATAAACACAAATCTTGTGCAAAAATTTAGGTAAAGGTCAGTAACGGACGTCAGCACTGGACAGGGTGCATCGTGGTGGTAATGTGTATAAAATAGACACAGTCAAATCTTATATGAAAATTTAGGTAACGTCAGCACTGGGCAGGGTGCATCGCGGCGGTAATGTGTATAAAATAGACACAAATCTTACACGAAAATGTAGGTAAAGGTCAGTAACAGACGTCACCACTGGGCAGGGTGCATCATGGCGGTAATGTGTATAAAATAGACACGCATCTTATATGAAAATGTAGGTAAAGATCAGTAACGGTCGCCAGCACTGAACAGGGTGTATCGTGGCGGTAATGTGTATAAAATAGACACAAATCTTATATGAAAATGTAGGTAAAGGTCAGTAACGGTCGTCAGTACTGAACAGGGTGTATCGTGGAGGTAATGTGTATAAAATAGACACAAATCTTATATGAAAATGTTGGTAAAGGTCAGAAACGGTCGTCAGCACTGGGCAGGGTGTATCGTGGCGGTACTGTATATTAAATAGACACAAATCAAATATGAAAATGTAGATTAAGGTCAGTAACGGTTGTCAGCACTGCACAGGGTGTATCGTGGCGGTAATGTGTATAAAATAGATACAAAGCTTATATAAAAATGTAGGTAAAGGTCAGTAACGGTCGTCAGCAATAAACAGGGTGTATCATGGCGGTAATTTATATAAAATAGATACAAATCTTATATGAAAATGTAGGTAAAGGCCAGTAACTTTCGTCAGCACTGGGCAGGGTGCATCGTGGCGGTAATGTGAATAAAAAAGATACAAACTTATATTGAAATGCAGGTAAAGGTCAGTAACGGTCGTCACCATTGGACAGGTTGCATCGTGGCGGTAATGTGTATAAAATAGATACAAAACTTATATTGAAATGTAGGTAAAAGTCAGTAACGGTCGTCAGCATTGGGCAGGTTGCATCGTGGCGGTAATGTGTATAAAATAGATACAAATCTTATATGAAAATGTAGGTAAAGGTCAGTGACGGTCGTCAGCACTGGTCAGGGTGTATCGTGGCGGTAATGTATATAAAATAGATACAAATCTGATATGAAAATGTAGGTAAGGTCAGTGACGGTCGTCAGCACTGAACAGGGTGTATCGTGGTGGTAATGTATATAAAACAGACACAAATCTTATATGAAAATGTAAGTAACGGCCAGTAACGGTCGTCAGCACTGGGCAGGGTGTATCGTGGCGGTAATGTATATAAAATAGACACAAATCGAATATGAAAATGTAGGTAACGGCCAGTAACGGCCGTCAACACTGAACAGGGTGTATCGTGACGGTAATATATATAAAATAGCCACAAATCTTATATACAAATGTAGGTAAAGGTCAGTAATGGTCGTCAGCACTGGACAGGGCGTATCGTGGCGGTAATGTATATAAAATAGATACAAATCTTATATGAAAATGTAGGTAAAGGTCAGTAACGGTCGTCAGCACTGGGCAGGGTGTATCGTGGCGATAATGTGTATTAAATAGATACAAATCTTATATGAAAATGAAGGTCAGGTCAGTAACTGTCGTCAGCACTGGGCAGGGTGTATCGTGGCGGTAATGTATATAAAATAGATACAAATCTGATATGAAAATGTAGGTAAAGGTCAGTAACGGTCGTCAGCACTGAACAGGGTGTATCGTGGTGGTAATGTATATCAAATAGACACAAATCTTATATGAAAAAGAAAGTAACGGCCAGTAACGGTCGTCAGCACTGGGCAGGGTGTATCGTGGCGGTAATGTATATAAAATAGACACAAATCGTATATGAAAATGTAGGTAACGACCAGTAACGGTCGTCAACACTGAACAGGGTGTATCGTGGCGGTATTATATATAAAATAGCCACAAATCGTATATAAAAATGTAGGTAAAGGTCAGTAATGGTCGTCAGCACTGGAGAGGGCGTATCGTGGCGGTAATGTATATAAAATAGATACAAATCTTATATGAAAATGTAGGTAAAGGTCAGTAACGGTCGTCAGCACTGGGCAGGGTGTATCGTGGCGGTAATGTATATTAAATAGATACAAATCATATATGAAAATGAAGGTCAGGTCAGTAACTGTCGTCAGCACTGGGCAGGGTGTATCGTGGCGGTAATGTGTTTAAAATAGATACAAATCTTATATAAAAATGTAGGTAAAGGTCAGTAACGGTCGTGAGCAATAAACAGGGTGTATCGTGGCGGTAGTGTATATAAAATAGATACAAATCTTATATGAAAATGTAGGTAAAGGTCAGTAACGGTCGTCAGCACTGAACAGGGTGTATCGTGGTGGTAATGTATATCAAATAGACACAAATCTTATATGAAAATGTAGGTAAAGATCAGTAACGGTCGTCAGCACTGGGCAGGGTGTATCGTGGCGGTAATGTATATAAAATAGACACAAATCGTATATGAAAATGTAGGTAACGACCAGTAACGGTCGTCAACACTGAACAGGGTGTATCGTGGCGGTATTATATATAAAATAGCCACAAATCGTATATAAAAATGTAGGTAAAGGTCAGTAATGGTCGTCAGCACTGGACAGGGCGTATCGTGGCGGTAATGTATATAAAATAGATACAAATCTTATATGAAAATGTAGGTAAAGGTCAGTAACGGTCGTCAGCACTGGGCAGGGTGTATCGTGGCGGTAATGTATATTAAATAGATACAAATCATATATGAAAATGAAGGTCAGGTCAGTAACTGTCGTCAGCACTGGGCAGGGTGTATCGTGGCGGTAATGTGTATAAAATAGATACAAATCTTATATAAAAATGTAGGTAAAGGTCAGTAACGGTCGTGAGCAATAAACAGGGTGTATCGTGGCGGTAGTGTATATAAAATAGATACAAATCTTATATGAAAATGTAGGTAAAGGTCAGTAATGAACAGGGTTTATTATGGCGGATGTGTGTTTGTTATTTCATTGGTCTAGAGGCCTGGCTGTTTGAGAAAAGTACTAAATGCACAGACTTGACACTACTAAGCAAGGCCAGAGAGTGGTTATTCATTTTTTTAAAAATAATTCTTACGCACATGCGTAAATTGTTGCAAACAGATTGGGTGCCTGGAGGTGTCTGCCACACTTATGCGTAACGCGTTATTTCTGTGGTATGCTAAGGGCCTGCCAGCTGGCAGCTGCATGCTGGGGGATGGGACCGTGTATTTATTTATTGAGCATCTTCATTGTTTCCTCATTTTTAGAATCAATTTGCTGTTTCTTCTTTCTTTCTCACTGAACCACAACTTCCTGTAATGGTGTAGTCCTTTAGAAGCCTCCGTGGTGTAGTTGATACGCTACTCTTCTCATAAACCAGGAGTCGTGGGTTCGATCCCGGGCTTCTCCAGACATTCGGACGAGTCTTTAAACCGAGGTCCCGTCTCCGTATAACCTTAGGTGTTGGTGGGACGTAAAACTCATACACACTCCCGATCACTCAAACTTCCTTGTTTGTGTAACGGATGAAATATTTTCATGTGACGCAAGTATCATACTTGTAAAACGGATAAGAGGACATCTGACTTATAACTAGATTATCATTAGTGTCATTTGTTGCCTTGCTATTCGTAGGACAGTCTTCGAGTTGAAAAGAAGAAGAAAAACGTTTCGATTTAACTTGGTAATAGGTAAGTAATTAAGTCTTGTTGACTAGCACATGTTTCCGTATGATGTAGCGACATCTTCGCATCTCCTCCTCCTCCCTTCTTCTTCTTCTTCTTCTTATTCTTCTATGTGTATGCAACTGCATTTTTTGCTTAACTCATGTCCCTGCTAGCATTCTACATAAATCTACAGCGGGCCGTCAGCGGCCCGTCAGCTACCCTGACGGGCCGCTAACGGCCCGCTGTAGATTTATGTAAAATGCTTACTGGGGTGACACGTTTTCAGTACTTGTTTTAGAAGGTAGACAACTTTCTTTTTCCCTGTTTTCTTCCTATAGGATTGCCCCTCTGAAAAGGGGTCCACCCTTGCACGAAAAAAATTTGGTTCCCAAGAGATGTTTTTCTCGTCAGAGCAAAGGATACAAAATAGTCTGAAGTCTGAAATGGTCACCTGTTCATGCATGGTTGCTCTCACGCTTGCAAAATAAACATAAATTCGTGGTTTACATGACTTCGCCCTGATCTAGTTCTACACACATTTAGTTCTTACTGCTCGGAAGATGTTTTTATTTTTCATACGGTTAACCTAGAATGTGAAATATATAGGTTAACCTAAAATGCGAAATGAAAGAAACCGCAGATGTAGGCATGTAGTGCAAGTAGTTGTAAGTGAAAGATCGGAGGCTTGTTTTATGTCACATTTAGAAACCCATATTTTTAATCTGTGACTATTATAAACTTAGATATTAACTGGCATATTATTACAACATACGCATGGTAAGTTTTGTTATTTTGGTGCTGCGCAAATTAAAGTCTGCTAAGCATAGACTGAAGCTTTTTGTAAAAGCTAATACTTGTTTCCTAAGGGTTGACTTGTTTAGGCAAGAGATATAAAACAGTTCTGAAGGTGGGTGTGTGAACTTGGCTTGGGATTCGCGAACTTTCTGAAGGTTTAGTCATTAACCTTTGTAATACAGTAAAATTCCTATATTAAGACCTGGGTGGTCTCTGACCAGAGGACACTGTATTCAGAAAACGGAAAGAAAGATGATAGCTGCAACCTACTAAATAAGCCTTTGAAGCAGAATTGCACGACCCGCAGAAAAAGCAACCGACTGAAGTCGGTTTTTTCTAAGAGTGCCCTAAAATCACCGTGTCATTCTGTCATTCTGTCAGTCTGTCAATCTGTCGTTCTGTCTGTCCGTCCGTAACCCGTTTGTGAAAATTGGTGATAGTGACTTAACCGCTTGGAATATTTAAACAATTTTTGGCATACTGATAGATATCAATGAGATCTAACCAATGAACTTACGAAATATTACATTCCATTTAGTATAGCCTCGCCGAGGCGAAAAATGTGAAAATTTTCGAACATTTTTGAACTGCTTCTCCTCGGAAACCGTTGGGCCGATTGAAGTCAAATTTCATATGGAGCCTCTATGGGATGGGGGAAACCAAAATTTGCTCATGGGGTCAAGGTCACATGACCAAAATGGCCGCCAAGCCATATATGGTTTGTCTGTCTGTCCGTCCGTAACCCGTAAGTGAAAATTGGTGATAGTGACTTAACCGCTTGGAATATTTAAACAATTTTTGGCATACTGATAGATATCAACGAGATCTAACCAATAAACTTGCGAAATATTACATTCCATTTAGTATAGCCTCGCCGAGGCGAAAAATGTGAAAATTTTCGAACTGCTTCTCCTCGGAAACCGTTGGGCCGATTGAAGTCAAATTTCATATGGAGCCTCTATGGGATAGGGAAACCAAAATTTGCTCATGGGGTCCAGGTCACATGACCAAAATGGCCGCCAAGCCATATATGGTAAAAACCCTTCAAAAATAGTCATCTCCAGAACCACAGGGCAGATTTCCACGAAACTTGATAAATAGCATCTGGGATGTAGGCCTATCATAAATTGCTAAAATGGTGACCCTGGGTTGACCTTGACCTTCTTTGGGTCCGTCTGTAACCCGTTTGTGAAAATTGGTGATAGTGACTTAACCGCTTGGAATATTTAAACAATTTTTGGCATACTGATAGATATCAATGAGATCTAACCAATGATCTTACGAAATATTACATTCCATTTAGTATAGCCTCGCCGAGGCGAAAAATGTGAAAATTTTCGAACTGCTTCTCCTCGGAAACCGTTGGGCCGATTGAAGTCAAATTTCATATGGAACCTCTATGGGATGGGTGAAACCAAAATTTGCTCATGGGGTCAAGGTCACATGACCAAAATGGCCGCCAAGCCATATATGGTTTGTCTGTCTGTCCGTCCGTAACCCGTTTGTGAAAATGGTGAAAGTGACTTAACCGCTTGGAATATTTAAACAATTTTTGGCATACTGATAGATATCAATGAGATCTAACCAATGAACTTGAGAAATATTACATTCCATTTAGTATAGCTTCGCCGAGGCGAAAAATGTGAAAATTTTCGAACTGCTTCTCCTCGGAAACCGTTGGGCCGATTGAAATCAAATTTCATATGGAGCCTCTATGGGATGGGGGAAACCAAATATTGCTCATGGGGTCCAGGACACATGACCAAAATGGCCGCCAAGCCATATATGGTCTGTCTATATGTCCGTCCGTAATCCGTTTGTGAAAATTGGTGATAGTGACTTAACCGCTTGGAATATTTAAACAATTTTTGGCATACTGATAAATATCAATGAGATCTTATCAATGAACTTGCGAAATATTACATTCCATTTAGTACAGCCTCGCCGAGGCGAAAAATGTGAAAATTTTCGAACTGCTTCTCCTCGGAAATCGTTGGGCCGATTGAAGTCAAATTTCATATGGAGCCTCTACGGGATGGGGGAAACCAAAATTTCCTCATGGGGTCCAGGTCACATGACCAAAATGGCCGCCAAGCAATATTTGGTAAAAACCCTTCAAAAATAGTCTTCTCCAGAACCACTGTGCAGATTTCCACGAAACTTGATAAATAGCATCTGGAACGTAGGCCCATCATAAATTGCTAAAATGGTGACCCTGGGTTGACCTTGACCTTCTTTGTGCCTAGGTCAAACTTTGACACATATGCTTTTGTGTTGGATTTTATCCTGCAAACGATTCAGAATACAGTACTAAAGTATAAGATATATTTTTGCCTCTTACGATAAGGCGCATTAATTGGGGGAACCGTTTTATGTCCAGGTCACATGACCAAAATGGCCGCCATACCCATATATGGTAACACTCATAAAGCTAAAAGCATCCGGCGGGTCGTGCACTTCAGCTGAAGCACTGGTTAGTGTTAATTTTAAGTGTAAGATGATAGCTGCAACCTACTAAATAAGCCTTTGAAGCAGAATTAGTGTTAATTTTAAGTGTATGAAGTTGGCTTGGAGTCTGGAGTATGGAGTTTGGAATTCGATTTATTCCGTAGCAGTACACGTGTACGTAAATAATAGTAAAATATTGAGTGTGTGAACTTGGCTTGGGATTCGCGGCTTGGAATATCGATTTTGCCTAACATTCGCTAATATTTTTCTTTACTTTACTACTACTACGGAATAAATCGAATTCCAAACTCCATACGCCAGACTCCAAGCCAACTTCATACACTTTAAAATATTAGCGAATGTTAGGCGAAATCGATATTCCAAGCCGCGAATCCCAAGCCAAGTTCATTTTACTGTATATGTAACCTCAACCTGAAAGGGGAGAGGAACTAGTTAGTCAATAAAAATGAGATCAAGGAAATTCCATCTACTGGAAGATCGGTCCCTTTTCAGGATAATAGTGTTGTGTCACCTGAAGGAAGTGATCAAGTTACCTAAAGTCTTGACCCCGTCTAAAGCTTTAGAACCTGATGAGTCCAAAATGAACTGGCAAATGAGCTAGATTCAGAAATTTCTTGATTCGGGTGAGATCCCCCAAAGAGTTACTTCTTCGTGTAAGGGTTGACTGGTATTAGCAAAGGATACAAAATAGTTCTAAACTTTTAGTCATCCCTGCAGGCACAAAACGTTGGCTCGACGTTGAACTAACGTTGAAACAATGTTTTCAACGTTGTTTCAACGTTAGTTCAACGTTGAGTGCCTGCTGGGTGAGATCCCCCAAAGAGTTACTTCTGGTGAAACAATTTGCTAATGAGGAGATTTTTTTCGTGTAAGGGTTGACTGGTATTAGCAAAGGATACAAAATAGTTCTAAACTTTTAGTCATCCCTGCAGGCACAAAACGCTGACTCGACGTTGAACTAACGTTGAAACAACGTTTTCAACGTTGTTTCAACCTAAGTTCAACGTTGAGTGCCTGCTGGGATATCGGCCTTTAATTTAAACCGAGCATGAACGGTTATAGCTACTGTAATCAGACTCTGAAAATTAGTCAATTCATTGATGCGTTCAGTCTCGTAAAACTGAGTTCAAGGAATTTCCATCTACTGGAAGATCGGTCCCTCTTCAGGATGGTATTTTGTGTCATCGAAGAAAGCGATCAAGTTATCAGTTCACAGTTTTAAGGCCCATGCTGTGTCCTAACTCCTAAATGAACATCACGAAATCCGTCTATATAATTCTGACCCACATGATCCCCACTTTTATATAGTAAAAACTGGGGTTTAGAGGGGTAAACCTTATTTTTCTTATTTCTGCTCTGAAATATAGAATGTGGGTACTCGTTAGAACCGCCTCGATGAGGCGGTTCTAACGTGTACCCACAATCTATATTTTGAGCAGAAAAAATAAAAATGTCTTTATTTGCCATCTGAAAATTTTCGTTTTTTTCCGCGGTAAAATTTACAACGTACATGTATTTGAATAGGCACGTTTTCATAATGGCTAGCTACAAAGCTAACTCATGACTGGTGATCAGCAGGACCCGGGTTCGATACCTGCCGAGATCGGCAGCATTCTTTCGTGGAGACTGGTCATGAACTCTTTACTACGGCCATTCTCTCCCTGCCGCTGATTCAAGAAGGACAGTTGTCAGTTTCTGGCGAAAGAATGTGCACTGTACTGCTTAACCGCTTACGTATAAGCTTGCCCAGGACAGGTAAACTGACCGGCTCAAAAATACCTTAATAGTGTGGAGTGGGCCGTTAAACGCCAATACAAACAAACAAACTGAGCTAGCCCAAGTATATGCACATATTTTTTAACAATTTCTTGATATGAGGGGAAATCTTCTGCCATTACGAAAACACGCCTATAAAATTCATTGTAAATTTTACGCCGAAAAAAAAAAAAAAACACGAAAATTTTCAGAAGAAAAATTGTGATATTTTTCTTATTCCTGCTCAAAATATAGATTGTGGATATATGTTAGAAGGAGGCGGTTCTAACGAGTACCCACAATCCATGTTTTAGAGCAGAAATAAGAAGATAATGTATACCCCTGTAAACCCCAGTTTTACTATATAAAAGTGGGGTTCAAGTGGGTCAGAATTCTATAGACGTGTTTTCGTGATTGCAAACATTTCTCCATCAATGCAAAGGGAAATAGGGCTCTTGTTCATTTGTCAGACAGGCAATCCATGTTTTGGAAAAGGCACAGTTGTGAAACTCAGTTGAGTACATTTATGAAAGACTGGGTAAAAATCTTGAACAAGGAAGACGAATGGACACATTTCTTCAATACTTCAAGAAGGCTTTCGACTTCTATTGATAAACACCCTCATGAACTACTTAAATTATTGCATTGACAGGAAGTGAGTGAGTTAGTTTTACGTCCCACCAACAGCCAAGGTCACACGGAGACGGGACCTCGGTTTAAAGACTCATCCGAAAGTCTGGAGAAGCCCGGGATCGATCCTGCGATCCCTGGTTTACAAGGCGAGTAGCGTAACCACTGCACCACGGAGGCTTCTACAGGAAGACTCACACACGCGAACAAGTCCGTGAAATGAAGACCCCCCTATACCCCACTTTATATAGAGAAAACTGGGGTTTACGGGGGTATACATTATTTTTCTTATTTTTGCTCCAAGACATAGGTTGTGGGTACTCGTTAGAACCGCCTCAATGAGGCGGTTCTAACGAGCACCCACAATCTATGTTTGCAGTATTTATTAGAAAAATATCACAAATTTTCATCAGAAAAATGGCCTTTTTAAGATGTGAAAAAATGCACTATGTCGCACGGGTGTGTTATCGTAATGAATGATAAGATATAGAAAACAGCGAGTTAAACTTTGTACTGGGATCCAGTTTTTGTTTGAGGTCACACAAGAACTACTCTCGGTCTACTTTTGTTCTACCTGTAAATTAATGAAATTTCCACGGACGTTGACTCGGAAATAAAACTGTTCGCGGACGACTGTGTTCGCTGCCGGGAAAGTAGAGCCTCACTGAAACTTCAGAAATGATAAACAGTGAAATTCCGCTATTAAGACCACCTAAAATTAAGACAAATTTTGTTTTTAAAAGCATATTTAGAAGGTTTCAGGTGTATTTCCTTTGTGTTTTCTACACCCGGTGTGCTCTAGTTGAAGACCGCCTTTGGGACTGTTCACAAGTGGCCTTTAAGACCACCTTTGAACAGTCCCAAAGGTGGTCTTTATCTGGTGTCTAGGAATGTGTGGCGGCCGTAAAAAGTCTCCCTGCCCTATTACATCATAGTGTAGTTTATATGTTCTTGTCCTTTGGGATCATTGATTTCATTGTAGAGTTTTTAAAATATTTTAGGGTCACTGATGAGGCCTAATTGGGCGAAACTAGCTAGTCTGGCCCAGAAAACATGCACACTCCATATTTTTCAGTTCTTTGGTGTACTCCTTGCTTCCAAAGGACAACCCTTTTATAGAACATATTTATATTGGAATTCTGCTGTAGATGGATAAGGATGTTTGCCAAGAAAATAGACTTGGAAGAGAACCGATAAAGTTTCAGCTTTTTCACACTTTAGAGGGAAAAGTCCTCGGAAATTTGGATTCCATTAAATACTTTGGCCTGACAATTACTTATATGACTTGAGATGGAATACACATATTGGCAATATGTGTACTTATATTTTCTGTGACAAAATCTTTATCAGTGTCCTCAGGCTGTTAAAGTGGCAGCGTATAAATTACTTGTTCGCCCAATCTTGAAGAAAATGACACCCACAGGGATTGGTCCTTCAAGAATAAATTGAATAGAGCCGCTATATTTATAACTGCCATTACTGCATCGAAACTATGAGTATGACTGGAATGCAAGGGAATTAAGATGGGAGGAGAAGAGACAGTTGGTTTATTCACCTTTTTTTGCATTATCTGCTGGTACCTAGTCTGAAGATTATAAGTGTTGGAAAAACAGGTAACCAGACCCCCCTGACCTTTAAAGGTCAGGGGGGTCTGTTGGAAAAACAGGTAACCAGACCCCCTGACCTTTAAAGGTCAGGGGGGTCTGGTTACCTGTTTTTCCAATATTGACCATGTGCATGCGGGTAGCCAGCAAATAATGCAAATATTTTGAATACAATTGTATATAAAGGTCTAAAGGGCGCCGTCAGCATTCCAGCAGGCGACCTTGTTTCCCCGGTTAGGCGCTGTAAAAGCCATATTTTATTTATAAGGGTAACAACTTTTATAACTAACTTTATGTTCGTCTTCCCATCGATTGCTTCTCTCCAGAAAGGGAGTATACTACTTAAGAACAGAGTAAAATCAAACCAAAGATGACGAATTAAAATATGTGACTTAATTATATTTACAAGGGATTAAACTTTCATAACTAACTTTATGTTCGTCTTCCTATCGATTGCTTTTCTCCTGAAGATTATAATTGTTGGAAAAACAGGTAACCAGACCCCCTGACCTTTAAAGGTCAGGGGGGTCTGGTTACCTGTTTTTCCAATATTGACCATGTGCATGCGGGGAGCCAGCAAATAATGCAAATATTTTGAATACAATTGTATATAAAGGTCTAAAGGGCGCCGCCAGCATTCCAGCAGGCGACCTTGTTTTCCCGGTTAGGCGCTGTAAAAGCCATATTTTATCTATAAGGGTAACAACTTTCATAACTAACTTTATGTTCGTCTTCCCATCGATTGCTTCTCTCCAGAAAGGGAGTATACTACTTAAGAACAGAGTAAAATCAAACCAAAGATGACGAATTAAAATATATCTGACTTAATTATATTTACAAGGGATTAAACTTTCATAACTAACTTTATGTTCGTCTTCCTATCGATTGCTTTTCTCCAGAAAGGGAGTCTACTACATAAGAACAGAGAGAAATCAAACCAAAGAAGATGAATTAAGATATATCTGACTTGATTATATTTACAAGGGAGACAACTTTCATAACTAACTTTATGTTCGTCTTCCTATCGATTGCTTCTCTCCAGAAAGGGAGTATACTACTTAAGAACAGAGTAAAATCAAACCAAAGAAGATGAATTAAAATATATCTGACTTAATTATATTTACAAGGGAGACAACTTTCAAAACTAACTTTATGTTCGTCTTCCCATCGATTGCTTTTCTCTAGAAAGGGAGACAACTTTCAAAACTAACTTTATGTTCGTCTTCCCATCGATTGCTTCTCTCCAGAAAATAGAAACCAAAGATGACGAATTAAGATATATCTGACATAATTTTATTGTCAAGGGAGACAACTTTCATTACTTACTGTTTCCCTTTCCGATCAATTGATTTCCTCCCAAAAGGGACTCGGCTATTTTAGAGGAGAGAAAAACAAAATTAAAAGACGAACGAAGAATTTAACAGACCTGACACGGTTTTGTTTACAAGGGAAACAACTTTATCACTCCCTGATTGAGCCCCTCTGAAAAGGGGATCTGCACTTAAAGGAGAAAGAATGCTCGCTGGGAGCGAATTCTTTCCTTAAGTATAGAGCAAAAAAAAAAAAAAAACTATTTTCATAGATTTGTCTTCCCTTGAAGTTAAGACTATGACAAGGCTGAGGGAAGTGCCACAACTTAACGGTGGTCACGTGCCCACCACAAATGTAATCATGTATTACTGCCCTGTAAATTTATTCTGAGACGTTGTTCAAATCTACCCCAAAACTCTCTCTCTCTTTCTCTCTCTCTCTCTCTCTCTCTCTCTCTCTCTCTCTCTCTCTCTCTCTCTCTCTCTCTCTCTCTCTCTCTCTCTCTCTCTCTCTCTCTCTCTCTCTCTCCCTCTTTCTCTCTCTCTTAATATGTATTCCTTTATTCGTTCTCATTTATTCGAAATTATGAAAGCAGAAATCGTTTGTTAACACGCAAGTTCAATAGTTTGGGGCCATATTTTCTGTAGCTTTTAAGGACCACTTAAATTATGGCATTGCCTGAAAGACTCAAATGATAAGATATAGAAAACAGCGAGTTAACCCATATATGACAATGGAATCTTCCAACCTGTAAGTTTGGAGCGGTCCATTTCCATTTATAGGGGCATCAGGTTTGTTTTTGTTTGTGACAAATTTTACAAAAATGAAAGTTCTTTTAGCAAACAGTGAAGACCCAGATCAGACGCCGCGTTCAGCGGCGTCTGATCTGGGTCTTTACTGTTTTCCAATGTACCAGAAAATGGCCGCTAGGCATATATGGGTTAAACTTTGTAGTGGGATCCAGCTTTTGTTTGAGGTCACACAAGAACTGCTCTCGGTCTACTGTTGTTCTCCATGCAGCTGTGGTAATGTAAAGATTACAGTAAGCCCTGTCTTAGTGGTCCCTCTGTTAAGCAAGCAAATATTGCAATACCATTAACTCACCTGTACTAGACAAGACCCTGTATTAAGCGGATTCTGATTATCCATTCTGTACAGGCAAAACAAATATATGCCAAGCGTCCCACTTTTGGGACATTGGCAAACCGTGTAGACCCAGATCAGACGGCTCCTTCCGTGGCGTCTGATTAGGGTCAACATAGTTTGCAAGCGGTGTAGAGCAGACCAGACAGCTCCTTCCGTGGCGTCTGACCAGGGTCAACATTGTTTGCTTAGAGTAGATAATGTTTCGTGAAACTTACCAGTTACAAAACAAATCCGACACCCCGCAAACCGAAAACGGACTATTCCAAACGTATATGATGGCACGTTCCATTGCTATATTTGGGTTAATGCAGGTTTAATTGCAGCTATTCCCGTTGATCTCTTTAATATCTTCTGTAGCCGAGGTAACCATTGTAAAATCATCATACTCTGACCTTCCTCCCAGTTAATTAATGAATGAGTCGGTACCGTTGGGTAAATATCCATCAAAAGCCACATATCTGTAGTGAAGGCAACCCTTGTAAAACATCATTACCTGACCTTGGCCTCAGTCAGTAAAGGAATGTGGAGACGGTACTGTTCGACAAAATATCCATCATGAGTCCTTATATCTGCAGTGAAGACAACCTGTAAAAACATCATTACCTGACATTGGCCTCAGTCAGTTAAGGAATGAGAATCGGTAATGTTCGACAAAATATCCACCACGAGTCCTTATATCTGTAGCGGAGACAATCCTTGTAAAAACATCATAACCTGACCTTGGCCTCAATCAGTTAAGGAATGCGGAGACGGTACTGTTGGACAGATATCCATCATGAGTCCTTATATCTATAGCCTAGACAAATCCTTGTAAAAACATCATTACCTGACCTTGGCCTCAGTCAGTTAAGAAATGCGGAGATGGTACTGTTCGACAAAATATCCATCATGAGTCCTTATATCTGTGGCCTAGACAAATCCTTGTAAAAACATCATTACCTTACCTTGGCCTCAGTCAGTTAAGGAATGAGAATCGGTAATGTTGGACAAAATATCAATCATGAGTCCTTATATCTGTAGCGGACACAATCCTTGTAAAAACATCATAACCTGACCTTGGCCTCAGTCCGTTAAGGAATGCGGAGTCGGTACTGTTGGACAAATATCAATCATGAGTCCTTATATCTCTAGCCTAGACAATCCTTCTAAAAACATCATTTTTTGACCTTGGCCTCAGTCAGTTAAGGAATGAAGACTTGGTACTACTGGGCAAATATCCATCATGGGTCCATATATCTGTAGCGGAGGCAATCCATGTAAAAACATCCTTACCTGACCTTGGCCTCAGTCAATTAAGAAATGCGGAGACGGTACTGTTAGACAAATATCCATCATGAGTCCTTATATCTGTAGCGGAGGCGACCCTTGTAAAACATCATTACCAGACCTTGGCCTCAGTTAGTTTAAGTATGAGAATCGGTACTGTTCGACAAAATGTCCATCATGAGTCGTTATATCTGTAGCCGAGGCGACCCTTGTAAAAACATCCTTACCTGACCTTGGCCTCAGTCAGTTAAGAAATGCGGAGACGGTACTGTTAGACAAATATCCATCATGAGTCCTTATATCTGTAGCGGAGGCGACCCTTGTAAAACATCATTACCAGACCTTGGCCTCAGTTAGTTAAGGTATGAAAATCGGTACTGTTCGACAAAATGTCCATCATGAGTCGTTATATCTGTAGCCGAGGCGACCCTTGTAAAACATCATAACCTGACCTTGGCCTCAGTTAATTTAGGAACGAGAAGTGGGTACTGTTGGACAATTATCCATCATGAGTCTTTATATCTGTAGCGGAGACGATCCTTGTAAAAACATCATTTCCTGGCCTTGGCCTCAGTCAGTTAAGGAATTAAGACTGGAAACTCCTGGACAAATATCCATCATGAGACCTTATATCTGTAGCGGAGGCGACCCTTGTAAAACATCATAACCTGACCCTGGCTTCAGTCAGTTAAGGATTGAGCTGATGGGCAATAGGTAAAGTGAGAGCCCCTGAAGGGGCGATATGGGGTAGTACCAGCCTCTTAGTAGGGACAATAGGGATAGTATGAGCCTGTAAGAGAGGAGAGGGTGAGTGCGACCCTCTAAGGGGCAATAGATATAGCACGATCCACTGAGGAGCAATTGGGGTGGTGCAAGCCGCCAAGGGGCAATTGGGTTAGTGCGAGCCTGTATAGGGCAATAGGGATAGTGCAAGCCTCTGAGGGGCAATAAGGGTTGTGTGAACTTCTGAGGAAAAAATAGGAGAAGTGCGGCCCTCTTAGAGGCAAAATGGGTAATGTAAGAATTTGAGGGGCAATAGGGGTACATGTAGTGCGAGTCTCTGAGGGGTAATTTGTGTATTGCGAGCTTCCGATGGGCAATAGGGGTTGAGTTCGCGCCTCTGAGGAGCAATAGGAGTAGTACGAGCCTCGAAGAAGTGCGAGCTCTGATGGGAATAGGGATAGTGAGGGCTTCTGAGGGGCAATAGGGGTAGTGCGAACCTAAGAAATGCAAAAGCGGTAGTACGAGCCTCTGAGGGACAATAAGGCTATTCCGAGTGTCTACGGGGCAAAATGGGTAATGCGAGTCTGTGGGGGACAATAGGGTATTGCCAAAAATTTGGGTGATACATTTTCTGAAGGGCAATAGGGGTAGTGCGAGATTCTTGGGGCAAAATCGGTAGTGCGAGTTTCTGAAAGGCAATAGGGGTAGTACGAACCTTTGAGGAGTAATTCGAGTCTCTGCGGGGCAAAATGGGTAGTGCAAGTCTGTGGGGACAATGGGGTATTACAAGCCTCTGATGGGCAATAGGGGTAGTACAAACCATAGGGGGTAGTACGAGCCTCTGTAGGACACTAGGGGTAATTCGAGTCTCTGCGGGGCAAAATGGGCAGTGCAAGTGTGTGGAGACAATGGGGTATTACAAGCCTCTGAGGGCAATAGGGGTAGTGCGTGTTTCTGAAGGTCAATATCGGTAGTGGGAGTTTCTGATAGGCAATAGGGGTAGTGCGAGGGCCTCTTTGGGACAATAGGGGTAGTACAAACCTAAGAAATACATAGGGGGTAGTACGAGTCTCTGAAGGATAATAGGGGTAATTCGAGTCTCTGCGGGGCAAAATGGGTAGTGCAAGTCTGTGGGGTCAATGGGGTAATGCAAGCCTCTGATGGGCAACAGGGGTAGTGCGTGTTTCTGAAGGTCAATATCGGTAGTGTGAGTTTCTGAAAGGCAATTGGGATAGTGCGAGCTTCTGATGAGCAACAGGGATAGTGAGGGCCTCTTTGGGACAATAGGGGTAGTACAAACCTAAGAAATACATAACGGGTAGTACGAGTCTCTGAAGGATAATAGGGGTAATTCGAGTCTCTGCAGGGCAATATTGGTAGTGCGAGTCTGTGGGGATAATGGGGTATTGCGTGCCTCTGATTGGCAATAGGGGTAGTGCGAGCTGAGGGGCAATAGGGGTAGTACGAGCCTCTGATGGGCAGTAGGGGTAGTGGGAGCTTCTGAGGGGCAATAGGGGTAGTGCGAGTTTCTGAGGGGCAATTTGGGTAGCGCAAGTCTTTGGGGACAATGGGGTATTGCGAGCCTCTGATGGGCAGTAGGGGTAGTGTGAGTTTCTGATGGGCAATAGAGGTAGTGCGAGCTTCTGAGGGGCAATAGGGGTAGTGCGTGTTTCTGAAGGTCAATATCGGTAGTGCAAGTTTCTGAAAGGCAATTGGGATAGTGCGAGTTTCTGATGAGCAACAGGGATAGTGAGGGCCTCTTTGGGACAATAGGGGTAGTACAAACCTAAGAAATACATAACGGGAAGTACGAGTCTCTGAAGGATAATAGGGATAATTCGTGTCTCTGCGGGGCAAAATGGGCAGTGCAAGTCGGTGGGGACAATGGGGTATTGCAAGCCTCTGATGGGCAATAGGGGTAGTGCGTGTTTCTGAAGGTCAATATTGGTAGTGGGAGTTTCTGAAAGGTAATTGGGATAGTGCGAGCTTCTGATGAGCAACAGGGATAGTGAGAGCCTCTTTGGGACAATAGGGGTAGTACAAACCTAAGAAATACATAACGGGTAGTACGAGTCTCTGAAGGATAATAGGGGTAATTCGAGTCTCTGCGGGGCAAAATGGGTAGTGCGAGTCTGTGGGGACAATGGGGTATTGCGTGCCTCTGATTGGCAATAGGGGTAGTGCGAGCTGAGGGGCAATAGGGGTAGTACGAGCCTCTGATGGGCAGTAGGGGTAGTGGGAGCTTCTGAGGGGCAATAGGGGTAGTGCGAGTTTCTGAGGGGCAATTTGGGTAGCGCAAGTCTTTGGGGACAATGGGGTATTGCGAGCCTCTGATGGGCAGTAGGGGTAGTGTGAGTTTCTGATGGGCAATAGAGGTAGTGCGAGCTTCTGAGGGGCAATAGGGGTTGTGCGAGCCTCTGAGGGGAACTATGGCTAGTGCGAGTTTCTGATCGGGCAATTTGGGTAGCGCGAGTCTGTGGGGACAGTGGGGTATTGCGAGCCTCTGATGGGCAGTAGGGGTAGTGTGAGTTTCTGAGGGGCAATAGGGTAGTGCGAACTTCTGAGGGGCAATAGGGGTAGTGCGAGCCTCTGACGTGAAATAGGTTTTGTGCGAGTTTCTGCGTCAATTTTGGTAGCGCGAGTCTGTGGGGACAATGGGGTATTGCGAGCCTCTGATGGGCAGTAGGGGTAGTATGAGTTTCTGAGGGGCAATAGGGATAGTGCGAGCTTCTGAGTGGCAATATGGGTAGTGCGAGCTTCTGAGCGGCAATAGGGGCAG
The DNA here is from genome assembly GCA_963580285.1 of Lucinisca nassula. Taxonomy (NCBI): domain Eukaryota; kingdom Metazoa; phylum Mollusca; class Bivalvia; order Lucinida; family Lucinidae; genus Lucinisca; species Lucinisca nassula. The sequence goes on along the minus strand of OY757017.1, from coordinate 66,779,810 downwards.
TGCGAGCCTCTGAGGGGAAATAGGGCTATGTGAGAAATTCTGAATGTTAAGTGCCGGATCAGTAGGTAAACGGGCATATTATTTTTTTTTCCAAATAGAGGCATATAATGCGTATTCATTCGAATCGCCTCATTTAGGTGATTTCAATGAGTTGACAACAAGAAAATCCTTATGTTATCCAAAGTATATGAATACCTGGAGATATACGATGGCCCCCGCTCATCGGGGCTTGGAGAAATAGATTAGGCTGCGCGATGCTTCCACGCAGAGCTTAAACCGACCCCACATGAGTACTGAGTAAACTCCTTAGACGGTCTAAGCCTAGGCAAAGTGGTGCGAGTCGGTCTGTCCATGCATATAAACCCTACTGGTTTCATTGGGCGACGGGGATTGATATGTCATTTCATCTCAATATCGGGTAAAAGTCGCACAAAATTGGAAGCAACGTCTCCAAAATGACCTAAGTGGTGTTGACGGGGACGTTAAACCTCAAATCAAACAAAACGTGGAGATATTGAACCTTTTGAAGAATACTCTATGGACTCAAAAAAGTTCGAATTGGGCCCCGTCAAGCGATTTTAGTACTTATCGCCTATGCGAGCAGCGAAGGTTCAGGCGAGCCTGCGCATCCGCGCAGTCTCGCCAGAACCTTCGCTGCTCGCTCATACAAGCAGTGAATCAAGAGGAACCTTCAGACAGAAAGCCATATCCCTGGCCCCTCTGAATTGCTGGGCATGCGCAGTTAAAATTTGTGATGACGGAATGCTCGAAGACACAAATTCGCTTGGCGGGGCTCAATTAATCGTGGTAAACGAAACTTTGGTGTTTGAGTCATTAAAGTTTAACTATATGATAAAACTTGTAAATAATCGTGCTGCTGAACTATAGGGTCGATGAACTTGAGACCGTATATGTTTTATCTTATAAATAAAGAGTCTCTGTATAATTAAACATGTAAATAATCGTGCTGCTGAACTAGAGGGTCGATGAACTTGAGACATCATATGTTTTTTCTCATAAATAAAGAGTCACTGTATAATAACACCTGTAAATAATCGTGCTGCTGAAGTATAGGGTCGATGAACTTGAGACCGTATATGTTTTATCTTATAAATAAAGAGTCTCTGTATAATAAAACCTGTAAATAATCATGCTGCTGAACTATAGGGTCGATGAACTTGAGACATCATATGTTTTATCTTATAAATAAAGAGCCTCTGTATAATAAAACCTGCAAATAATCGTGCTGCTGAACTATAGGGTCGATGAACTTGAGACCGTATATGTTTTATCTTATAAATAAAGAGTCTCTGTATAATTAAACATGTAAATAATCGTGCTGCTGAAGTATAGGGTCGATGAACTTGAGACATCATATGTTTTATCTTATAAATAAAGAGTCACTGTATAATAAAACCTGTAAATAATCGTGCTGCTGAAGTATAGGGTCGATGAACTCAAGACATCATGTGTTTTATCTTATAAATAAAGAGTCATTGTATAATAAAACCTGTAAATAATCATGCCGCTGAAGTATAGGGTCGATGAACATGAGACGTGTTTAATCTTATAAATAAAGGGTCACTGTATAATAAAACCTGTAAATAATCGTGCCGCTAAATTATAGGATCGATGAACTTGAGAAAGCATGCGTTTTATCTTATAAATAAAGAGTCCCTTTATTTTAAACCTTTACTTCTACTTTGTTAATAAGCGGTGTCGGATCAGGGCCTACACGGTTTGCAATCAGTTGAGCCATTTTCCAAAAAAAAAAAAAAAAAAAAAAAATTGAAGAAAACACAACCTGACACCCAATGTAGACCCAGATCAGAGGCCACAGAGTTAAGTTTTCAAGATTGCTTATACCTGATCAGAGTTTACACTCTTTGCTTTGAAGAAAGCAGTCCAAGCCCCCCCCCCCCCCCCCCCACGTTCAGAACCATTTTCCAAGCTTAGTCCCAGAGACAATCGACCCACAGGTAGGGCTGGCTAATCGGAGCTGAAAAGATAATCGATAACAGTACTTATATTGCGATCGATAATCGATTAGTAATCGCTAGGGTTTTTGTCATAATTTTAGCTGTCTGGCTTTCTTCTGAGCATGACTCCTACCATATCTTGCACTTATATATGTATATTTGAACAGACAGGCCTGAGCAAACAGTGTAGACCCAGATGAGACGCCGCTGAACGCGGCGTCTCATCGGGGTCTGCACTGTTTGCCACTCATCCAGCTATTTTAGGCATAACTTTGGGTAGTCAATTGTACCTATCAAGTAATCGATTAAAAGCAAATCAGAAAGATAATCATTTTTGTTTAATTTATCGATCGATTAATCGATTATACGATTAATCGTGTCACCCTTACCCACAGGTGACTTCATCTCTTTTATTTACCGCACACACATTCTATGGCAGAATAAAAGGCCGCAGTCCAAGTGTCCCCCGACGTTGTGGTGAATATGTCTATAAAATATATGTCGTAAACCATGTTTTGGGATTTTAAATCCGTTTCAACAGACTTTTTTTTTAAACAGACTAAGTTTTTAATTTCCCTTAAGTTGTAAGGAACAATTTACGTAAAAAGATGATCTCCAAAACTGTAAATGATGACAAGACCTACTAGCTGTTGAAAAATTGCCAAAGGGTCATAACTGTGGTTAAAATCTAGTAGCTTTTCAGTTTAAATGAATGTAGTTCATTTTGGACACCCTTCAGATAACGGTAAAGGTTTGTACAGAACAACTATCAAAGAACTGACAGCTCTGAAGGTCGAGTGTCTCTGAGTTAATGCTGGAAAAAATGGTCCAGGACGGGGTCTTAGACCGTTTCGTTTAACCCTGAAATTCCTGCACTAAAAGCAACTCTCTGACGTCACAGCGATAAGAATAGCGAGGCAATTGTCTATAAATAATTGTACAAATGTTTGTACCAATCAGTTATAGTCACGTGGATAGCAACAAAGAAAAGGCTACTGTGCTTAATAACTTTTGCTCGATTGAAAAATAAGATGTAGCTTCCTAAATGACTTCTTCATTACAGTCGAACTTCGATGGCTCGAACCCCTTCAGGACCATAGAAATTTGTTCGAAACAGCGGTAGTTCGAGCCACTGTTGCATACTTCCAGAAAAAATAACGGGGATATTTATGGACCTCTTTTCGGTGTTCTGTAACATAAATGTATGCTGTGTGTACTCATTAGAATCGCCTCATTGAGGTGATTCTAATGAGTACACACAGCATACATTTGCAAGATAAAAGTCGAAAATCTCCTTAATTATCCCACACTTTTTCTTATGCAGAGGAATTCCCTAGGGACTCAAAAACGGGTTCGACTCAGCCATGGTAAACGAGCCATCGGTGTTCGAGCCATCGATGTTCGACTGTAATTAAGTTCTGTGACATAGCAGGACAACCCATCCGGGTGATCAACTTTTTTCCTACGCATATGCGTAATGTGTAGTGTCAGAGCCTGCTGTGTTTGCAGCAGGCTAGGAAGGGGTCGCGTGTTTTCATTTCTAATATTATTTCCACTGTTGTACCATTTTCTCTTGTTTTCAGGATCTCTCTCATCTTTGCAATTTAGCTACGAGAAATGATGCTTCCACGCAGAGCTGAAACCAACCGCACGCGAGTACTGATAAACCGCTCAGGAGGTCTAAGCCCCGCCCTTCGGAACTTAAAGAAATAGATGGGCTGCATGATGCTTCCATGCAGAGCCGAAACCGTCCCGCACACGAGTATTGGTAAACCACTTAGAGGATCTAAGCCTGCCCAGGTCAATGAAACCAACATAGTTTTTAAGCGGTGCGAGTCGGACCGTCCATGCTAACAAAGTCTTGGTTTCATTGACCGGCAGGGCTTGAGATGTCATTTCATCTCAATGTCAGGTTAAAGTCCCACAAAGTTGGAAGCAACATCTCCAAAATGGCCTATACAGTGTTGACGGGGGCGTTAAACCTCAAGTCAAACAAAACAAAACCGTCTAGGCAAAGTGACAACAAAACAAAACCGTCTAGGCAAAGTGACGCGAGTCAGACGACTGGCGAACTGCATGCGTTACAAATAGTTGCATTCATTGCAGGTTTCGCATTTCTTTCAAAACCCACAGCATTCAAGATACCACCCATTATAACATGTTAAATACATGTTATAATTTCCTTGTTCCCATTGCTGTACTATTCTCTCTCTCTCTCTCTCTCTCTCTCTCTCTCTCTCTCTCTCTCTCTCTCTCTCTCTCTCTCTCTCTCTCTCTCTCTCTCTCTCTCTCTCTCTCTCTCTCTCCACCTATCTTTGCAGGGCCCTACGAGAAAAAGATTTGACTGCATGATGTTTCCACGCGGAGCTGAAACCCACCGCACGTGAGTACTGTAAACCGCTTAGGATGTCTAAGCCTGCCCAGGCAAAGTGGTGCGAGTGAGACTGCCCATGCATATAAACCGTAATTATTTCATTGGGCGCCAGGGCTTGATGTCGAGCAAAAGTCCCACCAAATGGAAGTAACGTCTCCAAGTTGACCAAAATTGTGGTGACGGGGACGTTTATCCTCAAACCAAACAAACACTCATCTTTGCTATCCTTTATGTCAATTTTCTTTCTTTTTCTCTGAGACGACTCTCATCTCAAAATAACACACTCAGCATAAACGGGTGACGTAAACAGGCCTCGGTTGCCTAGTGGATAAGAGTATGTAGGTCTCTCACCGCTGTGGGTTCGAGACTCGCCATTATGATAACTCACCCGTGCGACATAGTGCATTTTTTTTCATATCTCCAAAATGGCTACTTTTCTGATGAAAATCCGTGATATTTTTCTTATAAATGCTCAAAACATAGATTGTGGGTGCTCGTTAGAACCGCGATTCTAACAAGTACCTACAACATATGTCTTGGAGCAGAAATAAGACAAATATTGTATACCCCCATAAACCCCAGTTTTCTCTATATGAAGTGGGGTTTAGGGGGGTCTTCATTTCACGGACGTTTTCGAGACTCGCTCGGGTTTCAAGTGAGACGCCAAGATCTGCACCTGAAGATCAACGTGAATTTTCTCCGGGAACTCCGGCCCGAAATATGAACTAGAAACGTGGATATTCCACGAAAACCAGGTTTTCAAACAGTTGCATGAAATCAGAAAATACATTTTAAGTGCAGACCATTGGACACATTGACCTGTTCTATAATTCTACCAAGTATCATTAAAATATTTCAAACGGTTGCGGAGTTATGCTCCGGAAATGAAAATGAAGTAAAAATATGGATCAAGTAACAGTATTCAAAAATGAAGATAAGCAGAGTTATCATTCTTACATGCGACACTTCGCGCTGGCTGGTTCTATAATTCTACCTAGTATCATTGAAATATTTCAAACGGTGCTGGGGTTATGCTTCGGAAACGAAAATGAATTAGAGATATGGACCAGGGGACATAATGCGAAAAGGAAGACAAGCCGAGTTGTCATTCTTACATGTGGCACTCCGCACTGACCTGTTCTATAATCCTACCAAGTATCATTAAAATATTTCAAACGGTTGCGGAGTTATGCTATGGAAATGAAATGTTGGCAAACGCCCGCCCACCGACGTACATCATATTAATAACCAGAGCTTTCCATTGGAAAACTTGGTTAAAATAATCTTCAAAGGGCCGTAAAATCAGATACATAAAAAAAAAAAAAAAATGGGTGGCCTACATTGCAACGTCTATGTTTGTTTATCAGATAAAATACATGTATCGCGTGCAATTGTCCAAAGTTTGTGTAGATAAACTTTATCATAAGGATGTCCTCGGATTATTATCATTTCGTTTATTTTTGGTGAACTTTCTGTTCGTACGACAGTCTTCTAAAACGCTGTTGTTGAAAAGAAAACGTGTTAGGGAAGTGTTATAGTATCATTATAGTAGATATATCCCGTTGATAATGTATAATGTTTTGTTTGTTTGTTTGGATTGGAGTTTAACGGCCCTGTCAACACTATTTAGGTCATTTTTGAGCCGGTCAGTTTACCTATCCACACTTTCCTGGGCATGCTTATACGTAAGCGGTTAACCAGTACAGTGCACATTCTTTCGCCAGAAACTGACAACTGCCCTTCTTGAATCAGCGGAAGTGAGAGAATGACCGTAGAAAAGATTTCATGATCAATCTCCACGAAAGAATGTTGCCGACCCCGGCGGGAGTCGAACCCGCGTCCTCCTGATCACCAGTCAGACGCGCATCCGACTTAGCCAACGAGGCCGGCGATAATGTATAATGTAGGTTCAAGGATAATTGCGTACATATGCGATGTTTTTGCCAGCCATAAAGGAGACAACTAGGTTTTGAATACCAGAGTGAGTGAGTGTTTGATTTTTACGTCTTACCAACAGCTAAGGTCATACGGACACGGGACCTCGGTTTAAAGACTCATCCCTTACGCTTGACCTATAATCATAATTATTAATGGTCCATCGTAAAACTCTACGTTGGACTTTTTCAAGCTCAGGTATGGGGATCCCATATTGGGACCGCATATTCCAGCTTTGGGCGTATCATTGTTTTGTAGGCATGCAGTCTCTTGTCCATAGGTGTCAACACTTAAGGGAAAGTATTTGCTCCTGAGGAGCAAATTCTTTCCTTTAAGAGTAGACTCCTTTTTCCGTGGGAGAGAGTTTATAGAAAAGCGACCAGGAAGTCCCGAAGTTGTTTTCCTTTGAAAAATTGCCGAACAATCTGACAGTTGTATCCATTCCCCTAAAACGAAATAATTTGAGCCTAGCAGACCTGCATTGACAATGAAGAGCGCCCCGCCCATCGGGGCTTGGAGAATCTGGTGCTTCGGCGCAAAGCTGGAACCAGCCGAACTTATGTACTGGTAAACCGCAGTGAATGCCCATGAAAAGTGCCACATCTCGGACCGCTACTTAAACCCAAGCAGTTTTTTTTTTTTGGGGGGGGGGGCGGTAGGGCTTGAGATGTCCGTCCAACATTTTTTTTGCAGAAAGACAGAACTATGGCGTCGGTTGGAGGATCTAAATCCTTGCAATTAGTTTCAGATGTATTACCCGACCACATATGTGGACCCTGTAAGGCAGGTGGAGTCGAGAAAGAAGCAAAACATTACTGTCAGGACTGCAGTGAATACCTTTGTGAGGCTTGCAAAGATTACCACAAGAAACTAGTGGCAACCAAGAATCACAAGATAGTGTCTGGAAGCAAGCTTCCTACATCTCCAGCAAGAAGCTCTGGTCTCGCCATCTTCTGTGTATGTAACAAGAACCAGGAAGTGGAGTTCTATTGTGAAGATCACAAAGATGTCGTCTGCAATCCGTGTAAAACATTTAAACATCACAAATGTCAAACTACTAGCATTAGTCAGAAAAGTTCTGGCTACAAATCGTCAGCACTGAATTCAGTTCTTGAAAAAGCAAAGACTCTGAAAGATAAATACGAACGAATAAAACAGGCAACGGAAAGAGCAAATGGGGATCTGAAGCTTTCAAAAGAATCTTGTAAAAGAGACATTAACATATTTAGAAAAGAGCTTAACACTATCCTTGATAAACTGGAGCAAGACATGTTGGCAAATTTGGACAAACAAGTAAATGAGGTAGATCGTCGTATACACGAATACATGTCAACATTGACAACAGCACTCGAGATGCTGGACGCAGACTGTAAATTGTTGGATGACGCCAAAATAAGCGGCAAACAAGAAATGCTGTTTACAGCTGACATACTGGTATCCAAAAGTCTGCAGGATTATGGTAGCAGATTATCGGACTTGGAAAAAGACTCGTTTGAAACAAGTATTTCGTTTGAAAGAAACAAGACACTTGAAAACTTGCTAACCAATGTTAGAACATTTGGGTCGTTGAATATAGTATCCCGCAATAAGGTGAATGTTAGGTTACGTGAAGACAAAAATAGACCCTGGATTAGTGGCTGCGCAATAATGACTGGTGGCTATGGTGTGTTATGTGACCATGTAAATAACAAGATAAAGTTGTTAGACAGTTCCTGGGTAGTTACAGAAAGCCTGAAATTATCCCGTCCCTGGGATGTCTCAGTGGTTGACGACAATAATGTTATCGTTACCTCGCCTCAAAACAAGCAGCTCCAGCACGTGCAGATATTCCCACACATGAAGACTGGACGTGTCATCCAACTTGACAAGATGTGTTGGGGAGTACACGTGTGTAGAGATGAAATATACACAACCTGTCACAATTTCCCAGGTGAGGGAGAAGTCAGAGTCTTGAATATGAAGGGGAAATTAAAAAGGCGGTTAGGAGTGCACCAAGATGGTTCCTTCATGTTCACCAATCCCTGCTACATCACAGTGAATACATCTGGTGAGAAGGTGTTTATATCTGATCATGGTACAAACATCATTACCTGTATGAAAGTCAATGGTGATGTAATCTACCAGTATAAAGATGGTGACATGGTCTGGCCTAGAGGATTGTACTGTGACACTGGAGACAACATCTTGGTATGTGGCTCGGGGTCCGATAATGTACAAGTGATAACAGTTGAGGGTAAGAAGAATCGTACTCTCCTATCATCTAGTGACGGGTTAGACTATCCTTACTCCATTGCCTACAGAGAGAGTGGTGATACTCTTGTTATCGGTCGTTATGATCTCGGCAACCTACTCTTGTTTAAATTAACAAAATAAAACTGTTGATAAACAGTAGAACTTCGATTGGTCGAACACCGATGGTTCGTTTATCATTGCTGAGTCGAACTCATTCTTGAGCCCCTAGGGAAATCCTCTATATAAGAAAAAGTGGGGATTAATCTAAGAGATTTTAGTCTTTTATCTTGCAAATGTATGCTGCGTGTACTCATTAGAATCGCCTCGATGAGGCGATTCTAATGAGTACACACAGCATACATTTTCATTATAGAACACCAAAAAGATGTCCAAAAGTACTTCGTTATGCCTCCTGACAGTAACCCTCGGTGGCTCAAACTACCCCTGTCTCGAATAGATTTTCGATGTCCCAAAGGTGTTCGAGCCATTGAAGTTCCATTGTAGATAACAAACCTTGACAACAACTATGAATAACAAGTTAGACCGTGCATGTGAAAAGGTTACTTATAATAATTGTGAACAGTTAAGACTCTGACGAGACATTACATGAGAAAAGGTTACTTATAATAATTGTGAACAGTTAAGACTCTGATGATACATTACATGAGAAAAGGTTACTTATAATAATTGTGAACAGTATAGACTCTGACCAGACATTACATGAGAAAAGGTTACTTATAATAATTGTGAACAGTTAAGACTCTGACGAGACATTACATGAGAAAAGGTTACTTATAATAATTGTGAACAGTAAAGACTCGGGCGAGACATTACATGAGAAAAGGTTACTTATAATAATTGTGAACAGTAAAGACTCGGGCGAGACATTACATGAGAAAAGGTTACTTATAATAATTGTGAACAGTTAAGACTGACGAGACATTACATGAGAAAAGGTTACTTATAATAATTGTGAACAGTAAAGACTCGGACGAGACAGTGCATGAGAAAAGCTTATTATTTAAATGAGCAGACGAGACGGTGCATGGGAAAAGGTTATTATCACATGCGAACAGTGAAGGGTCTGGCGAGACTGCGCATATGTGCAGTCTCGCCAGAGCCTTTACTGTATATGCGCATTCTCGCGAGAGCCTTTTCTGTTCGCCTTTATTTCAAAGACAAGTAAGCAACTTATAGCTTATTGTTAAAGTTCCTTTCCGCATGCATGGGCTCAGTAAGTTCACAGACAACATGTGATAAAGGGTGTCAATCGTGGCGTGGGAAAACATGATTTTACACATATATTTCAAGTCACGTCGCGCCTGATGACAATTTTTGTAAGACACGTCATGGGATGTACAATCATTGTTGACTCGGGTTACTTTGTCTTTGGTTTTTTTTTGTGTGTTTTTTTTTTTGCTTGATTTGATGTTTAACGTCCCCGTTAACAATATATAGGTCATTTTGAGACGTTGCTTCCAATTTTGTGGGACTTTTTCCCGACATTGAGATGAAATGACATCTCAAGCCCTGCCGCCCAATGAAACCAATATGGTTTATAAGCATGCACAGTCCGACTCGCACCGCTTTGCCTGGGCAGGCTTACATCCTCTAAGCGGTATACCAGTACTCGTGTGCGGTCGGTTTCAGTTCTGCGTGGAAGCGTCATGCAGCCCATTTATTTCTTCAAGCCCAATGGGCGGGGGTGGCGGTGGGGGCGACGTTACGAGTCTTTAGTTATTTGCTTCATGTGACAATATTTTTTGGGAAAGTATGTTTTGCTCAGTGTAGTAAAGGGTTTGTTAAGACTGCGTGCTACTCGCGTAATGTGGAATTTGACTTAAGCGAAGGTAGTGCATTGAATGCTTAAGATAAGTGCCGTCAAGAGAAAGCCGAAATCAGATTTTCTTTTGGCACGATTAGACACAAACCAGCCTGTACAGCTACACAGATTAGCAAAAGCCTTGTTAGTGTACTAACTAAACAAAGACAAGCAAAGGTGCAGATCAGAGTTCGGGCGCGCAGTCGCAATTTGATCTGCACCTTTGTCGTTCACAAATGACTAAAACAGGTGTTTCTCGTGACACGGCGCAAACTTTCACTTTAAGTGTCGCCCCCTGTTGATAGGGAAGACAAAAATAGATTTTAGCAGTTAACTCCCCTGAAAGTGTTTCCAGTTCTTTTTATGCTGTGGGTTTTAAAACTCTTTATCCTGCTGTTCACGACAACCCCTATCTTTTGAAGTAGTGTAGATCCAGATCAGATGGCTTCTGAAGAAGCCATCTGATCAGGATCTACACTGTTTGGCATTCAGTGTATGAATTTGTAGCAATAAATTACATCAAGTAATTTGATTGGTTGATAGACAGAAATGGGTGTGGCTTAAATGAATATTCAGCAAGAGAAGGGTTAAAATAGATCAGGCTTAAGAAGAGGAGACTTTTTTTGCCAAAAGAAATGAGTTCCGCAACCTTTTCACTCCCTAATTTTCTGAAGTGGACTCGACCATCAATATACAGTCGAACTTCAATGGCTCGAACACCTTTGGGATCTCGAAAATCTGTTCGAGACAGGAGTAGTTCGAGCCACTGAGGTTACTGTCAGGAGGCATAATGGGATACTTTTAGACATCTTTTCGGTTTTCTATAATGAAAATGCATGCTGTGTGTACTCATTAGAATTTTGAAGAAATAGATGGGCTGCATGATGCTTCCACGCAGAGCTGGAACTGACCCGCACATGAGCACTGATAAACCGCTTAGAGGATCTAAGCCTGCCCGGCAACGCGGTGCGAGTCGGACCGGACCGTCCATGCTTATAAACCCTTTTGGTTTCATTGGGCGGCAGGGCTTGAGATGTCATTGTATCTCAATGTCGGGTAAAAGTCCCACAACATCAGAAGCAACGTCTACAAAATGACCTTTACAGTGTTGACGGGGACGCTAAACCTCCAATCAAGCATACACAGGTTTCTGCAGTTTTGAAATGATTACGGGAATGTGTACTCATTCAGGGAGAGAAAGACTTGCGATATATATTTGTCTTTTTTTTCAAAAGGGATCTACTCTTAAATCTTAGGAGCAAGTTCTTTTCTTTGAGAGCAACCCCTTCAGAGTGGATAAATTCAATGGAAACGAAACAGGGCGTCATTCTTAGATAAGTTATTGCAGGTTTGAAGTTGATTTGAGTTTTAACGTTCTCGTCAACGCTATTACGGTCATTGAGGGAACTGATGAACCTTCAGGGGAGGCAACTCTTCAAAAATATGTTCGTATCCTTCGTATTAATAGCGGTCTTCTATGGAAATTACTTTCTCCCCAGGAGCAAATTCTTTCCTTTAAGAGTAGTCCTTTACCAGAGAGTCTAATACGTGAAAAGAAACCAAACAGGGATTCATACTAAGAAGGGTGTCTGCAGAGTTGAAAGGAGTAAGGGGGCTAAATTCCCCTTCTCGGGAGACGAATCTTCAAAAAACGGGGTACTACTCTTTTCAGGAAGATTTTTATCTCCCCAGGAGCAAGTCTTTCCTTTCAGAGAAGAACCAAGAAGCCTCTGTGCTGTAGTGGTTACGCTACTCGCCTTGTAAACCAGGGATCGCAGAATCGATCCCGGGCTTCTCCAGACTTTCGGATGAGTCTTTAAACCGAGGTCCCGTCTCCGTATGACCTTAGCTGTTGGTGGGACGTAAAACTCAAACACTCACTCACTCAGAGTAGAACCCCTTTCCAAAGGGAGTCACTTTTAAAGGAAACCAAATAGGAAGTTATGCTAGACAGTTTTCTGCAGGGTAGAACGGGTTAAAGGGAACGGATACATGTATAGGGAAGGGAACTCTTCAAAATATTTTCGCATTCCGTCTTATAAATGAGCCCCGCCAAGTGAATTTGGATCTTCGAGCATTCCGTCATGACAAATTTTAACTGCGCATGCCCAGCCATTCAGAGGGGCCAGGGATATGCCTTTCTGTCTGAAGGTTCCTCTTGATTCACTGCTTGTATGAGCGAGCAGCGAAGGTTCCTGAACCTTCGCTGCTCGCATAGGCGATAAGTACCAAAATCGCTTGACGGGGCCCAAATAATGACTGTTTAAAGGAAGATTTTCAGGAGCGAATTCTTTCCTTTTTTCAAAAGTTGGTTACTTTAATGGAAACCAAACAGGAAGTTGTGTTTAGACAGGGTTCTGCAGGGTAGAAAGGATTAAGGGGGTACGGTTACAATTTCAGCGGAGATAACTCTTCAAACATGTCTTCGTATCCCCCTCAGCAATAGATTTTACCCTTAAAGGAAATGAATTGCTCCTCAGGAGCATTTTTTCCTCTTTAAGAGCAGAACTCCTTTTCACATGGAGATTGTGTGTGTGTGTGTGGGGGGGGGGGGGTGGGGGTGAGTGGGGGGGGGGGTGGGGGGATGGGGCACTTTAATGAAACAAAACAGGAAGTCATGATTAAATAGGTTTCTCTATGGTTGGAAGGGTTTTCTTTGTTTGTTTTATTTGAAGTATAATACCCCTGTCAACATTATTAAGGTCATTTAGAGAATGGATACATATTCAAGGAAGGTAACTCTTCAAAAATATGTTTGAATCACCGCTTGTCAATAGGGGTTTACTCTTAAAGGGAAGAACTGAATTCCTTTCTTCATTAAGAGGGGATACGTTTAATGAAAACAGATCAGGAAGTCATGCTTGGATAGGTGTCTGCAGGGTTGAAAGGGATAAGGGGATTACATAATTTTCAGGTGAGGTAACTCCTTCAAAAATATTTTTGTATCACTTGTTAAAAGGGTTCTACTCTTAACCCTTTTTGTACCAAATGGAATCTTCCTCCTTATATATAACAGGAGTTCATTTCAAAATTTAGGGATGTCAGGTTGTGATTTCTTCAAAATTGATTTGGAAAATGGCTGAACTGTTTGCAAACAGCGGAGGCTCTGATCAGACGCCGCGTTTTGCGGCGTCTGATCTGGGCCTCCATTGTTTGCCAGGGTACCCGTTTAGGGGTCTCTGGTAAAAATTGGTTAAAGGAAAGAACTTTATCCCCAGGAGCTCTACTCTTAAAAGAATAAATTTGCTCCTCAGGAATGTTTCCTTAGGAGAACCTACCTTTTCAGAGAGGATAAATTTAATGGAAACAAACACTATCGGGTTTGTTTGTTTGATTTGAGGCTTAACGTCCCCGTTAACTCTGGATAGGTCATTTTGGAGACGCTGCTTCCAATTTTGTGGGACCCCGACATTGAGATGAAATGACATCTCAAGCCCTGCTGCCCAGTGAAACCAATAGGGTCTATATGCATGGACAGTCCGACTCGCACCACTTTTCCCGGGCAGGCTTGGAACGTCTAAGCGGTTTACCAGTACTCGTGTGCGGTCGGTTCCAGATCTGCGTGGAAGCATCATGCAGCCCAATCTATTTCTTCAAGGAAAATTATCGGCTTTTGCACAGTTGAATGAGAGAGAGAAGTAGAGGCAACGCTTGATAAAAACATTTTCGTCTCCCGTATGAACTGGGGTCTACTGTTAAAAGTAAGAATCTGCAACTGTGAAGCAAATTCTTTCCTTAAAGAGTAGAACACATTTTAAAGGAAACCAAACAGGGAGTCATGACAGTTGTCTCCCTTGTTAAAATGATGGAGAATATGTCAGGGGTATCCAGATCCCATAATATCTATGTATATACCTGACACATGTGCAATATTGTCTGATGTTCATTTTATTAGTCTTTAACCCCTTTTTGTACCAAATGGAATCTTCCTCCTTTATATAACAGGAGTCCATTTCGAATTTTAGGGGTGTCAGGTCATGTTTCTTTAAAATTTATTTGGAAACTGCATGGCTGAACGTTTTGCAAACAGTGTAGGCCATGATCAGACGCCGCGTTCTGCGGCGTCTGATCTGGGCATGCACTGTTTGCCAGGGTACCCCTTTTGGGGTATCTGGTACTAAATGGGTTAATGAAACGTTTTTGACTTATACACTAGAGTTCAAGGGTATACATTCTGTCAGAAGGGACACTTTTGTATTGGGTTATCTGCCCTTAGATGTGTCTGAAAAGTTTTTAACGGTTTAATCTTCATTTGCATTTTATCATATTTTATTCCAATATTGTAAACTTATATATACAGTTCAAGGGTGTCAACAAAGTGCAGGAATGGCTACTCTGTTCATGGGTTATCCACCCTTGCTGCATCTGAAAAAATGGCTCCTTTAACAGATTTACACCCCACCTTATGTTCTATAGAAGAGCAAGAAGTACCTCACTGGCCATTCGAGTTCTTGCGCTATCTGCATTTGATGCATATTAAAAACTGTTCGCGGGCCACATGCATCTTCTTGAACCTTATGTACTGTAGTAGAGCAAGAAGGACAACATTGGCCATTCGAGTTCTTGCGCTATCTGCATTTGATGCATATTAAAAACTGTTCGAGAGCAAGAAGGACAACATTGGCCATTTGAGTTCTTGCGCTATCTGCATTTGATGCATATTAAAAACTGTTCGCGGGCCACATGCATCTTCTTGAACCATATGAACTGTAGTAGAGCAAGAAGGACAACATTGGCCATTCGAGTTCTTGCGCTATCTGCATTTGATGCATATTAAAAACTGTTCGCGGGCCACATGCATCTTCTTGAACCTTATGTACTGTAGTAGAGCAAGAAGGACAAGTCTGGCCATTCGAGTTCTTGCGCTATCTGCCTTTGATGCATATTAAAAACTGTTCGCGGGCCACATGCATCTTCTTGAACCTTATGTACTATAGTAGAGCAAGAAGGACAAGTCTGGCCATTCGAGTTCTTGCGCTATCTGCCTTTGATGCATATAAAAAACTGTTTCCAGCCCAGATCTTCTTGTTCCTTTGACAGATTTACATCAAACCTTATGTACTGTAGTAGAGCAAGAAGGACAACACTGGTCATTCGAGTTCGTACGCTATCTGCCTTTGATGCATATAAAAAACTGTTTCCAGCCCAGATCTTCTTGTTCCTTTGACAGATTTACATCAAACCGTATGTACTGTAGTAGAGCAAGAAGGACAACACTGGTCATTCGAGTTCTTGCGCTATCTGTCTTTGATGCCTATTAAAAACTGTTTCCAGCCCAGATCTTCTTGTTCCTTTGACAGATTTACATCAAACCTTATGTTCTGTAGTAGAGTAAGAAGGACAACACTGGTCATTCGAGTTCTTACGCTATCAGTCTTTGATGCATATTAAAAACTGTTTCCAGCCCAGATCTTCTTGTTCCTTTGACAGATTTACATCAAACCTTATGTACTGTAGTAGAGTAAGAAGGACAACATTGGTCATTCGAGTTCTTGCGCTATCTGTCTTTGATGCCTATTAAAAACTGTTTCCAGCCCAGATCTTCTTGTTCCTTTGACAGATTTACATCAAACCTTATGTACTGTAGTAGAGTAAGAAGGACAACATTGGTCATTCGAGTTCTTGCGCTATCTGTCTTTGATGCATATTAAAAACTGTTCGCGGGCCACATGCATCTTCTTGAACCTTATATTCTGTAGTAGAGCAAGAAGGACAACACTGGCCATTCGAGTTCTTGCGCTATCTGCCTTTGATGCATATTAAATAAAAACTGTTTCCGGTTCCTTTGACAAATTTTCACCAAATGTTTTTCACTTTAGAAGAGCAATAAGGGTTACGTTGGTCAATCTGGTTCTTAAGTTATCTGCCTTTGATGCATCTGAAAACTTCTTGTGGGTCATTTTTCAAACTCGGGTTATATTGCTATGCTTCTTGAACAGCTGTTCAACAAACGTTCGAACGGATCTCTGTTGTTCGAGCCTCGCTCAGGTCATATGTGAGACGCAATGTTCTGCAACGGAAGGCCGGTAGTTTTTTTTCTCCAGATACTCCGGTTTAAGATAATCTCTGATTAACGATCGGCTCGAAATAAGAAATATAATCATGGAAGGCTGTTAAAAACCAAAATAACAAAGATCAACAAACCTTGTATACTTATATACAGTAGACTTTATGTCAGTAGTGTTCTACAGTGTTGTAAAAAGCAGGTTATGTTTCCTTATTGTTACTGTTTTAACTGTATATATTTGTTTGAAAATAGCTTTGTTCCAAGTCATTACTGCTTGATATATGAAACATAATTATCCCCACGCTTTTAAAAAAAAGCGTTCGGGATATTGTGAACGCCTCCGTCCGTCCGTCCGTCCGGCTGTCCATCCGTCCGTCACGCTTTCGCCTCCTTAACCACTGGTCGGAATGCAACCAAATTTGGTACACAGCTTCCTTACATGATGAGGGCGTGCAACGTCACATTTATTTTGGCCCCGCCCCCAGGGGCCTTGGAGAGGGGTCAAAAGGTCAAATATCAATTAAATTCAATTGTCCGTCCGTCCGTCACGCTATCTCCTCCTTAACAACTGGGCGTGCAACGTCACATTTATTTTTGGCCCCGCCCCCAGGGGCCTTGGGGGAGGGGTCAAAAGGTCAAATATCAATTAAATTCACTTTCAAAGTCAATTTTACAGATTTTGAAACCAAACTTTGCATAACTAATGATTAATGATATATGTAACACGAATTGAACGGGATTTTGGCTGCGATCCCTGGGTCATGCCCAAGGGGTCGGACTTGTGTGTGTGTGTGTGTGGGGGGGGGGGGGGGTCAGGGGGTCAAAATTCAAATTTTACCGAATATAGTCATATGGAATATCAAATTGAAGGGGTGATTAGTAGAATACAATACAAGTAAAATTTTGACCATGGGGTCAGATTGGGGCCCTGGGGGAGGGGTCAAAGGGTCAAAATTTAAGTTTTTTGAAACATAGTCATGTGGCATATCAAATTGAAGGGCATGATTAGTAGAATATAATAAAGGTAATATTTTGATCCTGGGGTCAAATTAGGGTCCAGGGTGAGGGGTTTTCGGTACTTGGCCCCTCTGTAGAAAGCGTGGGGATTTGTGATGGCGCGCCATCGACAGTATTCAAGTTATGAAATTCACTCAATAGATGGTGGATGAGCAGGGTCATCGAGCGACGACTACAGTCTGGAGACCTCACTTCGTGATATCACCGACTAAAAAGCAGGTTGTTTCTTTATTGTTACTGTTTTAACTGTATATATTTGTTTGAAAATAGCTTTGTTCCAAGTCATTATATTGTTTGATATATGACACATAATTATGAAATTCACTCAATAGATGGTGGATGAAAAGGGTCATCGAGCGACGACTACAGTCTGGAGACCTCACTTCGTGATGTCACCGACTAAAAAGCAGGTTATGTTTCTTTATTGTCACTGTTTTAACTGTACATATTTGTTTGAAAATAGCTTTGTTCCAAGTCATTACTGCTTGATATATGAAACATGATTATGAAATTCACTCAATAGATGGTGGATGAGAAGGGTCATCGAGCGACGACTACAGTCTGGAGACCTCACTTCGTGATGTCACCGACTAAAAAGCAGGTCATGTTTCTTTATTGATACTGTTTTAACTGTATATATTTGTTTGAAAATAGCGCTTTGTTCCGAGTCATTATATTGCTTGATATATGAATTCTTTCAAATCAAAGCAAAGAGAGTGCCTGTAGGCTGCTTATCTCTGAGTGTAGGCAGGGAAAAAAGCCCTGATTGTTTCGTTTAATCCTTAAAGTCAAGTTGTCAAAGCAAAAAGTGTAGACCCTGATCATACACCGCGTTTTGTGGCGTCTGATCTGGGTCTACACTGTTTGCATAGCCCAACCCATGATTCAAGCCCAGATTCTATTGATAAGCCTATAACGCAACACGTTGACCTTACTGCAATTAAGGGGAATGGTAACACCTTTAGGGGAGGCAACTCTTGGAAAGTTATTTTTGTCTCCCATGTCAATAGGGGTCAACTCTTAGAGGAAAGAATTTGCTCCAATAGGGGTCAACTCTTAGAGGAAAGAATTTGCTCCTGAGGAGCAAATTCTTTCCTTTAAGAGTAGACCCCTTTTTCAGTGGGACAGGGCTTACAGAAAGGAGTACAGGAAGTCCTGAAAGTTGTCTCCCTTTGAAAAATGGCGGAAAAATCTGTCAGGTGTTCCCATTCCCCTTAAATTAGCGCTGCTTTTTTCCACAAATAAGCTATCGGGATTTCCTATAAATAAGTTACAGTCACGTGGACATGAGCACTGAATCAATCGACCCAAAGTAACTGATTATTAACCCTTTTGGTACCAAATGGAATCTTCCACCTTATATATGACAGGAGTCCATTTCGCAGCTTAGGGGTGTCAGGTTGTGTTTTCTTCAAAATTTAGTTGGAGAAATGGCTTAACTTTTTGCAAACAGTGTAGGCCCTGATCAGACGCCGCTTTCTGCGGCGTCTGATCTGGGCCTGCGCTGTTCGCCAAGGTACCCCTTTAGGGGTTTCTGGTACTGAATGGGTTAATCTTCTTCAGTGCTAAAGTCCTCGTGACAATCACTCTAGGTAATGTTATATAGATCTAGTGATGTCACGTGGGCATAAGCACTGAATAGCTTTTGGATTGATCGTTTATCAATCGACCCAAAGTTACTAACTTTAAATCATCGTCAGTGCTAGAGTCCTCGTGACTATCACCCCAGGTATAGTAGTCGCAGACAAGATTGACAAGGCGGAGCTATCGTTTGCACCTGCCTTTGGAATGCTCTACTTACAAAAAGGTAAACCAAGTCACCCGATTTTGTGAATTGAACTGTAACACAAACAACACAATGTGGCGTATATGGCTATTTGGTCCGCTTGCAGAAAGCATGCGAAAGGCACTCTACTGAATCTTCTGGTGGACTCAGCGAATTTGACATATATTGACAACACCTGAATAGCTCCGCCTTGTCAATCTTATCTGGGACTACTATAACGTTATTACCGGCCCCGATAGCTCAGTTGGTAGAGTGTCCGCTCCGGGGAACGGGAGGTCTGGGGTTCGATCCCGGGCCGCGACATACCAAAGTCGTTAAAAATGGTACTAGCTGCTCCTCGCTTGGCACTCAGATTTACGGGGAAGAGCTAGGACTGGTCGATCCAGTGTCAGGATAATTTGACTGGGTGTGGTATCATGTAATGTGTCTGGGATATGATACTTCAGTGAGGCAGCACTATAAACGTGAGCATTGAGCTCCCTGTCGCAACCAGACACCGTCGTGATATGACTGAAAAATTGTTGAAAGCGACGTTAAACCCGAATTCACACACACACACACACACACACACACACACACACACACACACCACACACACACACACACACACACACACACACACATTAGCGTCATATCCGAGTCTATATTATTTGCTTACAGTACAGGGAAGTAAGTACAGGGAAGTAAGTACAGGGAAGTAAGTATCTGCTTACTAAGTGTTACAGGAAATGTTAAGAGTCTAAATCATTTTCAAGCATGCACTCGGAGACAATAGACCAAGCACTGCTGTTGATAAGTAGCTTAATGATGATACTTAAAATGTCTTCTGCTCTTTTTGTATTTTTTGAGATTTAATTTGACACCGGTCATGAGAAAACCTATCTTCTGGGCTTTTGACAGAAATGTACGGATCAGACTGCGCGCATGCACATGCTAATCTGCAGATTTGTTGTTGGAAAATAACTTAAAACTAGTTTTCTCATGACGCGGTTTAATTGTTTGAATTTGTTTTTATTTGTATTCGTTCAAGTTGTACTATGAATAAAATGAGGTCCCAGCCAGTAAAAATCAGCGAGCCGCTGTCGACCGACGTTGGCTGACAGGGTCACGTATTGCACTGGTTCCCATCTAAATGATAGTTTAATGACTATGTACATTTTTTTTTTCATATAAAAATGTTTCGTCATTAGCAAAGGGTTTGATCACCAGGTAAGGGCCTGAGCCAAAAGGTAACATATATCACTAGGCGTCCATCGTCCATTCTAACGTTCCAAGACGAGGCTTAAGACTGCTGAGGGACTTGTCCGTATCCACACGAGTCTACGTGTCCTGGTAGGTAAGATCGCTGACTCTTAATCACATGTGAGACTATAAGAATCTTATATGGGCGTGAGGGGTGGATGAAAAAATCCATCCCAAGGGACACTGTCCGGCATCAAGAGGCTTGCCGATTGAAGCTGGACAGTGATCCCGAGGGAAAGATTTTTCTATCAACCCCTAACACCCATATTGGATTTTTTTTCTTGCATACATTCCATTTCTTAGCGAGGATTTTTAATGCTGCAGTCACTTCGGTTACCAACGTCCGCCATATTGTGTTGACAATACATGAATGTTTAGTGACGTCACGTAACGTGCTGTGACGTCATCCTTAACGGCAGCGTACGGGCCTCCATGGCCTAGTGGTTAAGAGCGCTGACTCTTAATCATAAGGTCTCTCACCGCTGTGGTTCGAGCCTCGCTCGGGTCATATGTGAGACGCCAAGTTCTGCGACGGTAGGTCAGGTAGTTTTTCTCCGGGTACTCCGGTTTTCGCCCCTCTGATCAACGATCGGCTCGATATGAGTGAAATAATCTTGAAAAGGCCGTAAAAACAAAACAAAAAAAAAAAAAATAAAATAAATAAATAAATAAATAAAAATAACGGCGGCGCATACGAGGCGTAATCAACCAGTGCATTGATCAAACACGCGATTATATTCGATTTTGGGTCGGAACATCAGGGTCAGAACATAAATTTCTGTCCCAGGGTAAAATCACGAATTTCCTTGTCTGGTGTGCAAGAAACCGTGTCCTCGGTCCCCGCCCATCGGGGCTTAAAGAAATTGATAGGCTGCATGATGCTTCCACGCAGAGCTGAAACCGACCGCACACGGGTAATGGTAAACCGCCTAGAGGATTTAAGCCTGCCCAGGTAAAGCGGTGCGAGTCGGACCGTATACTTATAAATCCTACTGGTTTCATTGGTCGACAGGGCTTGAGATGTCCTTTCATCTCAATGTCGGGAAAAAAGTCCCACAAACTTGTTAGGTCTCCAAAATGTCGTACACAGTGTTGACGGGGACGTTAAACCTCAAATCAATCGAACAAAACGAAAGACACCGTGTTTTGCAACGGAAGGTCAGATTATTTTTCTCCGGGTAATCCATTATTCGCCCCCACCTCTGATTTACGATAGACTCGAAATAACTGAAATAATCTCGAAAGGGCTGTAAAGCCAAAACCCCTTAGAAAATATATTCACGCTAACTTCAGTGGTTCGGGCACCTTTGGGACCATGGAAATATGTATTATGGGGCGTTGTACACCTTCAGGGGAGGCAACTAATGCAAAAGTGTTTTTGTCTCCCATGCCAATAGGGGTCAACTCTTAAAGGAAATAATTTGCTCCTGAGGAGCAAATTCTTTCCTTTAAGAGTAGACCCATTTGTCCATGGGACAGAGCTTATAGAAATTTGAAAAATTGCGGAAAAATCTGCCAGGTGTTCCCGAATCACATTAATACAGTGAAATCTCGTAAAGGCTTCTTATGATGGGTGCACTTAATATTTCTTTGTGTTTTCTGGTCGCAGTGTCCTCTGATCAGGGACCACCTTTGGGACTGTTCAAAAGTGGTCTTTAAGACCACTTTTGAACAAATCCAAAGGTGATCTTAATAGAGGAATTTTATTCTATATGGATATCTGGAGCTTTTATAAGGATTCTCTAAAGAGTCAAAAACTAGTTCGAATTGAGCGTGGAAGTTCTAGCCAATGAACATGACGAAAACACGCCTATACAATTACATCGTAAATTTAGCCGTCGAAAAATATGAAAATTTTAAGATGAAAAACTGTGATGTTTTCCTTATTCCTATCGAGGCGTTCTAACGTGTACGCGGAACAGAAATACGAAAAATAATGTATACCCCTGTAAACCCCGGTTTTTACTATATACAAGTAATAGTTGGGTTCAAGGGGGGGGGGGGGGGGGGTATGATAAATCCCTGTAAATAATCCTATCTATAAAGGATTGATGAACTCATTACACACGTGCCTAAAATGGCGTCTATCAAGCATTTTGTTTTCGATGAAAATTTGTGATATTTTCACGGAGGCGGTTCTAACGAGTACCCACAACCTTACAACTTATGTCTTGGAACAGAAATATGAAAAATAATATATACCCCTGAAAACCCGTTTTTAGCTCGGCTGTATTCGAAGAAACGACGAGGTATTGCCATAGCTCTGGCGTCGTCTGCGTCGTCGTCGTCGTCGTCGTGCAAAAACTTGGACATGTTGTAATATATATCTGTCATTAATGAACATATTTACTTGAAACTCGGACAAGTTGTTCATTATGAAAAGGGGAACTCATACCAATAGGTGAGGAACGCTCAAAATATTTTTGCCACAGTTATGCCCCTTTTTCGACTAATAATTTTTGTTTTCTAAAAGAAACTGCAGCCGAGCGTTGGCACCCGCATGCGGTGCTCTTGTTTCTATATACATTGGGTTGTGGAGGGGTGTTCGTTACACGGACCTGTTGACGTGATGCAGAAACATATATTTTGTAGCCTATCTTATAAATAAAGTATCTCTTGTATACTATAGCTTTTCTTTTTTTTTATTTATTTATTTTTTTTTTCGTTGAATCAGGAATAAGCTATAAACACGCAAAAGATTATTTTAATTAATTAAGAAATACATCCGCTCTAGCTGTGATTTGTTGAGTAATAAATCACAGTTTGGAGGTCAAGTGTACATGTAAAGTAGACAAATCATGAGCGCGTAGCGTGCGTGGTTTGTCTATTTACAACTGAACGACAAACTGTGATTTATTACTCAAGAAATCACAGACTAGAGCCGATCTTTTTCGATTCTGACACACAAAAATCGGCAATAATGTTGTTTCTCAAAATTCTAACAACCTTTCGTCATTGTTGGAAGAAATCCTGCTAAAATTATTGACTGTAACTCGTGCATTTATGCCCTTTTGTAAAGTTCATCGGCAAGGAATCTACGAGTGACGTCATAAATTGGCGTCTTTTAATGACGTCACTCACCACGCCTTTCCGCCTCGTGATTTGTTGCATAATAAAACACAGTTGCTTTCCATTGCCTATATTCACCATATTTGCATTATTTTCTGGCTCCCAGCTTACACATTGTTAATATTGGAAAAACAGGTAACCAGACCCCCCCCCCCCGACCTTTCAAGGTCAGGGGGTCTGGTTACCTGTTTTTCCAATACTGATAAACTTCAGACTAGGAACCAGCAGATAATGCAAATAAGGTGAATAGCCGCGCTGTGTTAGAATCACTCTTAAATTGACATTTTTTTTTCTAATGAAAACTTTTGATGTTTTTTTTTTTTTCAATGTGACGACAACCGTGTCAAGGTTTGAACCACCTACCTGAGGTGGTTGTTACGAGTACCCGTAATCTAATGGGACATTGGTCTGGTGCAAGGAAAATTTTCAACAGAACATTTAGACAACCAGGAAAGATACAGACCAGCGTGCACTGAGGATCAGTCTCTACAAATCTTATCAGTCATGTTTGGACCCGAAGGCGGCCGCATAACGATAATGAAGACTCAGATCAGAATGTAGGGAGGCGCACTTTTTGGGTCGATTGTTAGCTCACCTGAGCCAAAGGCTCATAGGTGAGCATATATGAATATAGTATTGCAAGGCTCCGTTGTCTGTTGTCTGTCTGTTGTTTTCAAACATCTCCTGGGAAACCACTTGGCTGAAGTCAAATTTCATGTGGAGCTTCCATTGGATGGGGGCACAGGTTCCAGGTCACATGACCAAGCAGGTCGCCATGCCTATATAATGTAAAAACCCTTCAACAATCTTTTCCTCCTGAACCAACAGGCCGATTGTCATGAAACTTAGTAAGTAGCATTGGGAACTCGGACCCATCATAGATTGTTCAAATGATGACCCTCGGCTGACCTTGACCTATTTTACGTCAAGGTCAAAGACTTTTGAAAAGGTAAAAGTGAAAATTAAAAAAAAAAAATTAAAACTATTGCAGTCTTTGATCTCAAAATTGGTTGATGAGTGGATGAAACTACATGAGTATTCAATGTCAAGGTCATTCCTTGACCTTGGCCCAAGGTCATTCAGATATGAAAAGTAAAACTTGTTTTCCAAGAAACCACTGGGCCATTTGTGAACAAATTATATTCGAAAGCTTTTAGAAACAAGGAAAGGAAAATATGACCAAGATGGCCGCCATGCCCATATAAGGTAAAACTCCTTCAAAAATCTTCTTCTTCAGAACCAGTCGGTCGATTGTCATGCAACTTGGAATGTAACATTTGGGGCTGAGGCCCACCATAGTTTGCTCTAATGATGAACCTCGGCTGACCTTGACCTACTTTACACCAAGGTCAAATTTGGTAACATAGACTTTTGTATGGGAAAAAGTCAAAACTCAGTGTTTTTTTTTTTTTTTTTTTTTTGAAAGTTTAGCACATGTGATCAGAAACTTTGTTGATGCAGTAAGCTAAATGACTAGATGAAACTACAGGGGTATTCAAAGTCAAGGTCATTCCTTAACCTTTACTCAAGGTCATTGCTAATGGGGACGTTAAACCTGAAATCAAACAAACAAACAAACCAATAAATCAAGGTAATTCAGATTTGAAAATTAAAACTTAATTTCCACATAAACCACTGGGCCATTTACAACCAAATTTCACATGAAAGCTTTAAGAAACAAAGGAAAGAAAACTGATTTATTTCAGTTTGTTCACATCACCAAGATGACCATCATGCCCATTTAATCGAAAACACCTTAAAAATCTTCTTCTCCCGAACCAGAGGGCCTATTATCATAAAACTTGGTATGTAGCACTGCGAACTCGGGCTTATTATAATTGTTCAAATGATGACAGTCGGACTACCTTGACTTATTTTACGCCAAGGTCAAATTTGGTTACAGAATTTTTTATAGGAAAAAGCCAAACCGTTTATTTTTCGAAAACTGTCACAGTCTTTGATCTGAAAATTGGTAGATGCAGTTAGCTAAATGGATGGATGAAACTACATGAGCATTCAGGGTCAATGTCATTTTCGGACCTTTGGCCAAGGTCATTTACATATGAAACTTTAAACTTAGTTTCTCCAGAAACCAATACGCCATTTGTAATTTAATTTCATATAAACGTTATCTGGAACACGGAAATGAAAATCAATATGAGTTTGATCACATGACCAAGATGGCCGCTATGCCTGTATAAGGTTAAAACAAAACCCTTCAAAAATCTTCTCCGGAACCAATGGTCCAATTATCATGAAACTCATTTACGCCATGGTCAAATTGATACATTAGCTTTTTTAAGTGAAAAAGGAAAAAAAATGTACTTTTCAGAAACTATTGCAGCCTGTGACCTGGAAATTGGTAGATGCAGTTAGCTAAAGGAGTAAATTAAACTACAAGAGTATTCAAGATCATCGTCATTCTTTGACCTTGGCCCAAGGTCATTGAGATATGGAAATTAAAACTTATTTCCCACAGCAACAACTAGGCCATTTGCAACCAAACTTCAGGAACAAGAAAATGAAAATTGATTAACATGAGTTCGGTCACATGACCAGTATGGCCGCCATGCCCATATAAGATAAAAAAAACTTCAGGATTTTTTTTCTCTCCAGAACCGGTTCGTTGATTTTCCTGAAACTTGGCACGTAGCACTGGAGACCAAAGCCAATCATTGTTTGTTCAAATGATGATCCCTCGTTGACCATGGCATATTTTAGGCCAATGCCAAAGTTGGTCACATATGCTTTTGTATTGAAAAAAAAAAGAGTAAAAGCTGTATTTTCTTGCATGGTAGAAACCCTTCAAAAATTCTCAGAAGGCAAATGGCTTCACATACATTCAACACTCACGTGAGTGGTACAATACCATTAGTCCTCTGGTTTAATAAATGTCCACGTGACTATCGGCCATTTATAGCCATGGTAGTATTGTTGTTTTGACGTCAGAGTGCTATGTAAAACCGGTTAACTGTAAAACATTGGCTGGGCTCATGTTCTTGGACACTGGCGAAGACGCCGCTGAATGAAGTTTACAACAGTGTTTACGGCTGATCAGGGTCTACACTCCTTGCTAAAAACACAGGAATTTACGACTTAAAAAAAGTCCAGTGCCAATGAGTTCAAAACTAACGATGTCGTTAGTTAACATATCGTTAAAGCTTAGACCGTTCAGTAAGGGAAATGTGCTTATATTTTTGCTAAAAAAATGTTTCAGCAAAAATAACACTATGTTAGATATTGAACTTGCTAGAACAGTTAACAATTTGACCATTAACGAGCTCGTTAAGCTAACGATGCTTTGAAGAACTGGACCCGGGTCTCTGTTCAAGACTATTTTCACAGCCTATTCAGTGCTTTGATGCAATTATTCTAAGGGAGAATAATGCGATGTCACAGTGTGATAATGGAGAATGCCAGTTGTCCACACTTGGACCAAACTTCAGAAATTATACCCGCTTTAAAAAAAAAAAAAAAAAAAAAAAAAAAAACACTTGGACTAAACTTGACAAAATATACCCGCTTTTTTTTGAAAAACAAAACAAAACAAAAAAACAAAAAAAAAAAAACCGGTGTATTAGTTTCGTCACGGGTGCCCGTCCGTCCGTCCGTCCGTCCGGACGTCCGTCCTTCCTTCCGTGTGTCACGTTTCTTGTGAATGCAACTACTGTCTTATTTCTGGGCCTAGCATGACCAAACTTGGTACACCCGTTGCTTTTGTTTTGTTTGTTTGATTTGAAGTTTAACGTCCCAGTCAACACTGTAAAGGTCATTTTGGAGACTTGCTTCCAATTTTGTGGGACTTTTACCCGACATTGAGATGAAATGACTTCTCAAGTACTGCCGCCCAATGATACAAATAGGTTTATAAGCATGGACGGGCCGACTCGCACCGCATTGCCTGGGCAGGCTTAAATCCTCTTAAGTGGTTTACCAGTACTTGTGTGCGGGTCGGTTTCAGCTATGCGTGGATGTATCATGCAGTCCATCTATTTCTTCAAGCCCCGATGGGCGGGGGCTTACACACATTGTTAGGGACTGCAGATGTGCATGAAGATGATGGTATTTTGACTTGACTCCCTGGAGTCACAGGGTGAGGTCAAAGGACAAACATTCAAGAAAATGTTATCAATTATTGTTCTATACAGTGTACATATGCATTGTTAAGTGTGTTGTCCATAGAAAAAGCGGGTACTTGCGATGGTGTATCATTTAGTTGTTTATAGTTATATACGGGTGTTCATTTATCAAAAATGAAAAACCCACGTATGCCTAGATTCCTATGAAAAGAGACAATGGCAAACAGTGCAGAACCAGATCAGACACCACAGGCAGCATATGTTATTTAAGTGAGTTGATTTTAACAATTAAAATAAACCTGCAACTCTTCATATTGCAACTGGATCCTGATACGCCCCAACTTATTTGGTGGAAGACATTGTTTGTCATAAAATGGAGAAAAGCGGATTCAATACCTTCAAGGTCTGCAACATTCTGTCGTGGAGATTGATCGTGAAGTCTTTTCTGCGGTCATCCTGCATGGTGGCCATGCTAGCGAAACAATATGCACTGTACTGGATAACCGCTTATATATAAGCCCACCCAGGGAAAACTGACTGGTTCTACTTGACAAAAACAGTGTTGTCTGGACCGTTAAGCACCAAAATCACATCGCTTCAAGTTTGTACGAAGAAATTTAGGGACAAACATCACGAAAACACGCCTACATAATTTTGACCCCGTTGAACCCCACTTTAATGTGGTACAATTGGGGTAGTATGGCCCATCTTCTTTCTTATGAATGTTTTCATTGCTCTAAAAGGAACTCATTTTTGTTTTTTATTTGCCTTCACTGCAGCTGGTGTTGTGCCGTGTGGCGGCCGTAAAACGTCTCCCCGTACATCAACCATAGTGTAGTTTATATTTTACTTTTGGTCCTTTGAGATCAGCGTGGATATTCTGAGAAATCAGATATAAATTTTTGGTTTAGACTCATATTCTAGACAGATTTTTAGTTTTTTGGACCCCAATTTGATTTATATCAGTCTTTGTATCGACTGCCTATTCGAAATTTGCAAAATTGTAGTATGTTTCCTCTGGCTTTCTTTGCCGGATCATTACAGGGTCACTGATGAGGCTTTATTAGCCGAAACTACGTAGTATGGCCCATCTTCTTTCTTATGAATGTTTTCATTGCTCTTAAAGGAAATCATTTTTGATTTTTATTTGCCTTCACTGCAGCTGGTGTTGTGCCGTGTGGCGGCCGTAAAACGTCTCCCCGTACATCAACCATAGTGTTGTTTATATTTTACTTTTGGTCCTTTGAGATCAGTGTGAATATTCTGAGAAATCAGAAATAAATTTTTGGTTAAGACTCATATTCTAGACAGGTTTTTAATTTTTTTGGACCCCAATTTGATTTATATCAGTCTTTGTATCGACTGCCTATTCGATGTTTCCTCTGGCTTTCTTTGCCGGATCATTACAGGGTCACTGATGAGGCTTTATTAGCCGAAACTACGTAGTATGGCCCATCTTCTTTCTTATGAATGTTTTCATTGCTCTTAAAGGAACTCATTTTTGATTTTTATTTACAGGGATAAACTGTCCTAGATGTTTATAGTTGCGTTCATGCATTCCATATTTTATCTTATGCGATCATGCTAGGCCAGATTTTATTTTATCCTGACTCAAGAACTTTTGTTTGAAAGAAACTGAGGAATGGCACATCTGTTCATGGTATGAACTTAAGACACCTTAAAAAGTCAAATCTAATCAGACTTATAAGTCTAGGATAAACTTTATTTTTCTTATTTCTGCTCCAAAATATAGATTGTGGGTAATCGTTAGAACCGCCTTGGTGAGGCGGTTCTAACGAGTGCCCACAGTCTATGTTTTGAGCAGAAATAAGAAAAAATATCACAATTTTTTATCTTAAAATGTTCGTTTTTTTCGGCTGTAAAGTTTACAATGTATTTGTATAGGCGTATTTTCGTAATGGGAACACTCATATGACAACCAGCGAAAAACCCCTTTACGATATCCCATCCGCGCGACATAATGTATTTTTTCACATCTCCAAAACGGCCACTTTTCTGATTAAAATCTGTGACATTTTTTTCTAAGGTTGTGGGTCCTCGTTAGAATCGCCTTCTGGAGGCGGTTCTAATGAGTACCCACAACCTATGTCTTGGAAAAGAAATAAGAAAAATAACCTACACCCGCGGAAACCCAAGTTTTCTATATGTAAAGTGGGGTTTAAGTGGGTGTTCATTTAACGGACTTGTTCACGTGATTGATCAACCTGCCCGGATGCGCGGATGCACAGGCTGATCTGTGTTTTTGCAGTTGCACGCCCCCCCCCCCCCCCGCCCACAGGGGCTTAGATAAATAGATTGGGCTGCATCGTGCTTCCATGCAGAGCTGAAACTGACCTCACACGAGTACTGGTAAACCGTTTAAAGGATCTAAGTCTGCCCAGGCAAAGCGGTGCGAGTCGGCCCGTCCATGCTTATAAACTCTTGGTTTCATTGGGCGACAGGGCTTGAGATGTCATTTCATCTCAATGTCGGGTAAAGGTCTCACAAAATTGGAAGCAATGTCTCCAAATGACCTATACAGTGTTGACGGGGACATTAAACCTCAAACAAACAAACAAACGAACAAAAACGCTTAAAAGGATTTAGCCTGCCCAGGCAGAGTGATGCGAGTCAGACCGTCCAAGGCATATAAGCCTCTTGGTTTTATTAGATGTCATTTCATCTCAATGTCTGGCAAATGTCCAACAAAATTGGAAGCAACGTCTCCAAAATGACCTAAATACTGTTGACGGGAAATGTGAACTCCGTCAGGGGAGGCAATTCCTGCAAAAGTATTTTTGTCTCCCGTGTCAATAGGGATCAAGTCTTAAAGGAAAGAATTTGCTCCCGAGGAGCAAATTCTTTCCTATAAGAGTAGACCCCCTTTCAGTGGGACAGGGATTATAGAAAAGTAAACAGGAAGTCCTGAAAATTGCCTCCCTTTGAAAAATGGCGGAAAAATCTGCCAGATGTTCCCATTCCCCTTAAACCTCAATTAAAAAAAAAAACAAAAAAAAACAAACGTGTTCGAAGACGCCTTTTTGCTTGGCACACCCAACTTTTGGTTTCAAGTCTGCGACATTCGGCCTCGGTACCTCAGTCGGATGCGCATCCGACTGGTGATCAGGAGGTCGCGGGTTCGATACCTGCCGGGGCCAGCAACATTCTTTCGTGGAGCTTTTCTAGGGCAATGATTCAAGAAGGGCACTTGTCAGTTTCTAGCGAAACAATCTGCACTGTACTGGTAAATCGCTTGCAAGAAACGTATGGCTAGGTAAATAAATGTTTTGCCGGACTGGCCCATTGCCCCCCCCCCCACACACACACACACACACATACACACAATCGTTCCCATCACGAAAACAGACCTATATAATTTTGATCCCCTTAAACCCCCTTTTATACAGTAAAAGTAGAATAGGGTGTCACTATGGGGACCAGATTATAGGGATTGGTCCCTATAAATTTGTTGGTCCCCATAATCTGGTCCCCATAGTGACGCCGCTTGATGTAAGCTTGACTAGGCTAGATTGGGCCTTGGGTGGTCGGTAGTGTGTTAGCTGGATACCTTCAGAAATGGGCTTAGTGTTTTTGTGTTGATTACCTTGGTCCCTATAAATTTTCAGTTTTTGAAATTTATAGGGACCAAGTTTGAATTGACTTAGCCTATGGTTATGCCTGAAAATAACTTAGTTTGTTTTTGGTGATCTTTCAAGTAGATCCATGTGTTTTTGTTGATTGCCTTGGTCCCTATAAATCTTCAGTTTTTGAAATTTATAGGGACCAAGCCTAAAATGACTTGGTCCCTATAAATTTGATGTTTGGTGAAATTATAGGGACCAAGCTTGAAAATGACTTAGTCTTTTGGTGTTGTTGGAAATGTGATAATCTTTCAAGAGGTCCAGGGATACCACAAGATGACATTATGTTGGCCTTGTATCTCAAGACTTCATAGTGTCATGCTTATATATTGAGGCTGTCTAGTAGCAAGTTTCTATTAGAAATAAAAATCTTGTATCTCAAGATTTTTATTACTTCATCAATAGAAACTTGACTGTCAAGCGTCAAGTGTTTTTGGCAAATATATTGAGGCTTGATAGTAGCAAACTTCTGGATATAGATCTTGTATTTCAAGATCTATTTTTGTTTCATTAGTTTGACTATAAGGCGTCAGTGGATGTTATTTCTAGCCATCTCAAGTTTAGATACTACTACCTCTTCGAAATGAGGAGGGGGCCAAAAGACAAGAAAGATTGGTGAACAGTTTTAATTTTATTTGCCCCGCTAACTAACTTGATTACGATGAACAGAGGATTAGGACCGTCCCTGTCATCGTTTACAATATGAAACCTTAACATATTTACAACATTAAATACATGGGATATTTCTTTGATAAATATTGTGTATTTCTTAAGCATTTGCAAACTTGAATTCTATGTTTGTAAAGAAACTTTGGAGTTGGCATGTCATTTTGTGTCCAGATCAATTTGCCATAATTAGCCCTGAACCATCTGTCAATATCTCTGTCATTTTGGTATAAGTCTTCTCCTGTGCCATACAGTTCCCCATGAATAGCTTTCTTCAAGTCTAGTCCTTTTTCAAGTTGATGAATAATGTATATACACCACATTCCACAGTTTTTACTCCATGGACTTTGTAATGGTTCTGTATTTTGAATCCAACTTCTGGAATTTCTTTGGATGAAAGGTAGAATATAGTCTTCTTCTAGTGGCTTGCCATAAGAATCAAAGTAGATGGCTTGATTGCCTCTGAAGTATATGGTAACCCAATGTTCTCCTGGTTCATCTGAATTGTCTGTGTTTATGATATAGGCTTTCATGTCTAGAGGTTTCTTCTCTGGTAAGAGATCTTTGGCACATACATCTCCATTTACAGGGATATGGTATAGAATTTTCCTCAGTTCATATTTGTCCATTTTTCTGGTGATGTCTCCGATGGAGTAACTTCTATTAATTTCTGTTTCCAAAAGTCTCTCCACCTCGTGTAGTCAGGTTTTCTTCCGTATCTGTTATGACTGTTTTTCAGGAACATCCAGTTTTTATAGGCTTCGACTTTTTCGGATGGTGTTAAATGGTCCAATCCTGTCATAGCACTATATTCTTTTCTTCTTTGTTCTGATAGTACTTCATCCATTAGCAACTCGTCCCATTTTTGGATGACATCGTAGATGTTGAGATTATTCAGGGCATGGATTTGTATACCATAGTCTGTTATCCATTCGTTTGGTTTGTCCACAAGCACAAGTCATGGTATTTCTGACTGGGATGATTTATTCTACATCCTTGACACTGGTGACGGGCATAGTCAAATATAGCAGTCATCAAGTTGATCCTCATGGCTCGTATAAGGGTATCTTTAATCCATTTTTGTCGTCCCAGTGTTTCATTGTCTTCTGATAATCCCTCAAATTCTTTTTGAAGCATGCCATTTCCAGATGAAGTGGAATCTGACCATAGTAGATAATCCCTCAGTTCTTCTTCAATATAGTATCCACTATGCATCTTTTGTTTTTTCAGTAGTCTGTGGTTAAATAAGTTCTGAATAGTTAGATCCTTTGGAAGCAAAGAATACACCAAATAAACGAAAATAGCAGACTCGGTTTTATTGAGTCTGTTCATGACCAGTACTGAAATGTGCTACACCGGCCACGCCCCCTAGCACCGGCTTAAGCAGAACTCTATTTTCAAAATGATTCTAAATGAACCCAATGATCCCAAAGGACCAGAAAATATAATCTGCACTATGATGGATGTACGGGGAGATGTTTTACGACCGCCACTGAGCCCGTTAATTTCTATCGGATTATCAAATATAGCATACACAATCACGTTGATAGTCTTTGCGAGTGAATTGGCAGAATGAAGTTCTAGTCTCAGGTTTCCAGTTTTTATAGGGTGGAGTAGACTCTGGTCAGCAGCTTGATCAGGTGTGAAATCATATCCCCAGAATCCTCGTAATCAATGTTACAATTCTGAACTTGATCTCGACTACTCAGTGCCTGATACAGTGACATGTATGATCGAAGATACTCGTTTCTGGTGGAGTTAGGTTCAAAGGGTCTGCCATAGATATTATGTCCATCGAGTGTGACATCCAATTTACTGAGATTGAAAGGTTGGAAGTTGAAGGCGTTTGTGAGAAACGTGCCATTGAATGTATCATTAGGAACCATGCCAATGAACAATCGATTTGGAAGTTGACCCTGGAACAGATGGTCTTCAATTTTAGATCTTAGTCCAGTACCAATGGTAAATGTTTTCACCTCAACTCTTCTGATGGGGAATTTGGCATTATGTTGAGCAATGCTCGGATTCAAATCGTTTGTGATTGCTGGTAGAAGTTGTACATTTCTAACTGACAGTTTGGCTATATCAATTTTGAGTACTACAGGGTAACCATCCATACTTTGAAAGAAGTTGTTGAAAGGGGCAACTTTTTTGTCATCAATATTAGTTCCATCTGGTTTCAGGATTCTACATTTCAGATAAAGATAAGTTTGAGTTATATCTGTATAATATTCAGTATGGGGTGGAACCAAAAATTCAATGGGTGCCTGATAACTAACCAGGGACGCAATAGGATGATAATCAGTCCACTGAGTTTTTTTGCATAGTTGTCATAGTCGGAGGAACGGATTGCATTTCTAACTCCGTTTTACAGCACTCACAAGAACCCGGTTGCATCATTATTGATCGAAAATATCTTTCGGAAATTTAAGATTTTTTGGAATAGCAGTTGAGTTTGTCTTTTTTTGACCCTTCTTAACACCTTGACGTTTAGTCTTAGACTGATTCTTTTTAGATTTGCCTTTTGATTTAATACCCCCACTTAATTCATCCAGAGCAGATTTTCCGAGAGATTTCAAACTTTGTTTGCCTCTTTGTTTCAAAACATGTTTGATATTTTGACCTTCCAACATATCGCGAAGAGCACTTAGTCCCTCCTGTTTTGCAACTTGTTTTGCAACTTTTTATTCCTGCTTTTGCTAGAGGTTTTTAAAGTAGGAACAACACTTCGCATTGCTGTTTTAAATATTGAACCTAAACCATGGCCATATTGTCTTGAGACACCTCGATAGACGGGAAAGTCTTTAAATCCCGCTCCAGACGGATGATAATGAATAGTACGCATTATTGTCCTTTTTTCTGAAGTGTACTTTGATCAATGTCTTGCCAGTAATGAATGGAATATCATTACCTGTTTCGCCTTTTATACTAATGTAAACTTGATCATTGAAGGATTTTGCCACTGGAACGTAATGCAAGTTGAGAAATTCTTGATGGAAATGAATTTCACCAATTGTATTTGCAAATGGAACTACTCTTAAAAAGGGAGCTGTTATATGTCCTATGTTTGTGTAACCGGTCACATCGGAATACACAAAGAAGCGACTGTTATGAATGTTCAAGTCAACACCATATTTGAATTTTATAGCATCGTTGCCTAATGGTTCTCCGTGAAATTGTTTATCGATGCCTAAAATGATTGCTAATGGTGTTGGAAATAATATCTGAATTTGATTTATGTAAGCTGAACCAAAAGGATATTCTACAGCAACCTTGATGCGTTTTAATTGACTTCTGTATTCAAGATGAATTTTAATGTTGTGTTGAGTCAAAACCTTTTGAATACGACTGTCAAGTGCATTTTTTATTTCCATAATCAAATGTTCAGGGCTAGTATAATTTCCTGTTGGAAAGATTACTTTAAAATCTGAACATCTTTTTGTTTGTCTGCAAATTTCATGCCTTAAGTGATAAACCTTTATGTCATTGAAAGCATTATTTGTTAATCGAAGAAAGAAAAAAAATATTTTTATCTGTGATATTCATGATTTCACCTGGTGTTATTATTTCTGCTAAAGCTACCTCCCAATTTTGTTTGTCAATTTGAATAGGACAATCTAATTTGACTTTGAAAGTAGATTGCGTATTTTGTGGGAAGGTGTCTAAAGAACTGTCGCTTAATAATGTCAAGTAAAATTCTCTCATGGTTTTTGTTTTTCCTCAGGGAGAGAAGATAAAATTGGAGTTTGTCTTTTGAATTTTAATCCAGGGGATGGTAGAATGTATCCAGCAGAGCTACTGAGTAATATCAGCCACAATTCTTTGTCTGGACTTCTTAAACTGATTTGTACCAATGAGGTGATAATGATGGCATAAACAACAATGATTTGAGCCAAAAATGTTTTTTGCTAATACTCCTTGACTACCGTCTGCAGATTGTAAAGAAGCAGTGTCACGCACGAATGAGCTTCTGAAATTCATGTTCGCGGCTTTTATAGAAGATCTGATTCTAAAATCCAACTATCAAATTTAGATGGATACCCTTTCCAATGAACTTTTATTTCTTTGATCCACTTTTTACCAATTTTACGTTTTCTAAGATCTATGATAGATTCAATTTCGAAAATTTGATCTTTTTTCTACACGTTGTAACTCTTGCGAGTAAAAAGTGTCTTTGACTACCTCACCATCTAGATCTACTATTTTATAGGTTACAGGATTTTGATGTTGGTACACAGCCGAAATTTGAATAACTCTTGTGTCCAGTTTGGTAAATAACCTTTATCAAAAGTACGTTTTGTCTTGTTAGTGCGAACATAATCACTGACTTTTAATTTTGGACTTTGATGTTTATGTTTCTTTCCAAATAAATTTTCTGACACTAAAACTTCGTTTCTGCTAGTCACAGATGCAGGTGCACATTTGATACTTCGATGATATGCATGGCTGTAGCCATGGACTAATTTTGGAAGTACATCGATATATCTCAGTGTACGATGATGTGTAAAATATTTCCACATGTGACTTTTTGAAATGTTTCAACAATACTGGCTTTAGTTTCAGGATTTTCTTTCGTGAAAAAATGAATCTTTTTTGACTTAAAAAAAATCTTGAAATTTTT
The DNA here is from genome assembly GCA_963580285.1 of Lucinisca nassula. Lineage (NCBI taxonomy): Eukaryota > Metazoa > Mollusca > Bivalvia > Lucinida > Lucinidae > Lucinisca > Lucinisca nassula. The sequence continues at coordinate 66,743,340 of OY757017.1, read as the reverse complement.
ATTTTTAAATTCTGTTCCTTTATCAGACTGGAGGCTTTTTGGACTTCGTTTTTTCAAGATCAATTTGAATGCTTTGATCAAAGTTTTACCCATCTTGTCTTTGATGGGAACAACCCAGGCAAATTTTGAAAATACATGTACATCAATGACACAAAGCAAGTATCGGTGTTTGTCATTGAACTTAGACATACTTGACACATCTGCTAAATTTGTGTGCCGTTGATAATCGATTCCTGCAACTACAGTATTTCGACGTTTGAATTTTCTTCGAATAGGTTTATGCAAAGTGTACGTCTTTTGTTTCCTTAACCAATCCCTGACATCTTTAAGTTTTACTTTTTTTAGAAAGTTTCATAGCTAACTGGAATAAAGCTTGTTCTCCAGCATATGCAGCAGGACTTTTAGGATCATAATACAATTTTTCAAACTTCATTGTTCATCATAGGTTAACCATTTAGGTATGAAAGGACCTTCCATTTCTTCATCTTTTATATGTTGTCTCGCTAATCGCCTTACGTGTTTTTTGACTGATGGCAGATCATATTTACGCTGGTTTGTATAGGGAGTCCCTATTTTATGACGTTTGGTTTTTGGAGGAGTCACAAAGACATCCCCTGGTGATTGTTCAGGAGGAAGCTGATGTTCATGCATCCATTCCCATCTTTCTCTATTGCCTACCACATCTTGAAGAATATTCATTTTTCTCAATCCTTGTGCAAAAGCTTGCCAGCCCGTTGGTTCAATGCCTTTCCTATGTCTGATCACATCATTGACCAAGTCGATAATGTTAGAACCAGGAATAGGTTTTCCATACATCTTGACTGTACCATCATCATCCCAAGCTATGTTTTTATTTTCTTGCAAATTAGAAAGCAAAAGCTGATATTTTCTTTTCATGGTGGAAGGAACACTGTTAATAATGTGTTGATCGATTTTCTTAGGTTGCAGAATAGACTGGGAAAAGGAAACTGAAGGTTCTTTTAAAGCTTTTTTATGGGCCGTCTTAAATTTATGCAAAGTTTCACCAAACAACTGAGACTTTTCTGATTCCGAGATTTCATTATTACTCATTACAGAAGACAAGTCGTTTTGAAGATTAGCAGTAGCCGAAGCTTCAGGATCAGGTGGTAATCTAGGTTTCTGAATTTGTTCCTCTTTCCAACGTTTCATATCTTCCCAAAGTTTGAATGGGACAATAGCCATTTTACGCCCTACCATGATCTGGATTAAGAAGGCCACCAAGGACAGATCCTATGAGTGGGGCAATCAAAGGTTTGAGTAACAATCCTAGTAAAGCCCCGCCTTTCTGATTAATGATTTTCTTTTTGCTGCAACAGGGACCTGTTTTGTACTCAGCAAACGAACATGCTATTTTCTAGATTGTAAGTGTTGTTTCTGAGCTTTAGTTAGATGTACATTGCCTTTTGTAATGTTTAAGCAACATTCCAATAACTTCTTTGGGTGAATCATCCATTATTTTTTGACGAAATTTTGGAGGTAACTGACAAAGTCCTTCTAAGAAAGGACCATATTTATTAATCAAAGAAGTTTTCTTTTTGCTCAGAGTTTTTCTTTTACGTACGACCGTCATGATTGTCGTGATACAGTATGAAGAGTTCCAGTCGAACACGGGCTTTTATATTTTGCGTCTCGTAAGTTTCAAGTTTGGACCTCTGTTATTGATTCTAAAAGGTTGATTATACATTTATGTCCCTGCATAGCTTTTTCACGCATTGCAGCTTCAAATCCAAACTGTCTTGCAGTTTGAAACCCATGTGGTTCCCCAGCATAGAGTGGTTGAAACTTAGCCATATTTGGTGAAATGGTGTTTCGACGAGTTACAGAGCGAGCGATTTCAGTGGGTGATCGCATTCCAAGACTTTGCCATGATGTAATTGGACGTTTTCTCACTGTAATAAACTTTTCGTTAATTTTTCTAGGATATTTCTTTTTTTCAGAAGTCTTCTTTACAGAAGTCTTCTTTTTGGCAAACCTCGCAATATTTTATTTCCATACCATCGAATCAATGTTCTGATAATAACGCCACGCAAGAAACCGCCTCAATCAGGTTTCAAAATGATGTTACGTTTAACATCACTATTGACCATGGTACTTTTTAATTTTCTGAGATCATCTTTATGTTTTTCCATAAATTTCTTTGTCTGTTTGGGACATTTCATTTTACCCTCAATAATTTTTCTTGCAGCCAAAGAAAACCATTTTATCATTTCAAGTAATCCCTCATTGAGCAATTGTTTGCGTTTTACAGTATTTGGTTCTCTACTCAAATTGTAGAGTGCCCTTATCAAGTTAGCTGATGTACGTTTCGTAGCCATAATGACTCGTGATCAATTTTCAAATCAGACTCACACTTTTATATGTTTGGGAACTAAACAACTGGTCCTTGATGATTTGGTTTTGTAAACCAGTTTTGAAAAATATTTGTTCTAAATCTCAACAGATCTGGTGTGTCTGGTTTCAAATCGATCAGTAAGTATCCATGTGGTTTGGATGTGGCATCATTGAAAGCATACATCAAATGTGGAGGTTGAAGTTGTTTTGCCAGAACTTTGACTTGCATTTTATCTCGAGGACTTTGAAACAAAATGAGATAATGTGCATTCAAACTGACAGCTCGACTATCTTTACTTTGGTGAAACAAATTTTGTGTGATGTATATCACACTTGCATTTCGATGATGCCCTTTCCTTGTAAACCACAATTTGATTTTTTCTTCATCTTTGTCTCCTAACATATCGCCAGAGACGATCGAGTGAGTGAGTGTTTCAGTTTTACGTCCCACCAACAGCTATGGTCATACGGTGACGGGACCTCGGTTTCAAGACTCATCCGAAAGTCTGGAGAAGCCCGGAATCGAACTTGCGATCCCTGGTTTACAAGGCGAGTAGCGTAACCACTCGACCACGGAGGCTTCTGACGATCAAGTGAGACAAACTCGTATCGCTGACAATATCATCATCGTCATTGTGAATTCCAGAAAGAAATGTGATGTTGGATCCTTCACGTTCTTGCAAAATATTATAATAAAAATAAAAAATGAGTTCCTTTAAGAGCAATGGAAACATTCATAAGAAAGAAGATGGGTCTTACTACGTAGTTTCGGCTAATAAAGCCTCATCAGTGACCCTGTAATGATCCGGCAAAGAGAGCCAGAGGAAACATACTGCAATTTTGCGAATTTCGAATAGGCAGTCGATTCAAAGACTGATATAAATCAAAATGGGGTCCAAATAATTAAAAACATGTCTAGAATATGAGTCCAAACCAATAAATATTTCCAATTTCTCAGAATATTCACGCTGATCTCAAAGGACCAAAAGTAAAATATAAACTGCACTATGGTTGATGTACAGGGAGACGTTTTACGGCCGCCACACGGCACAACACCAGCTGCAGTGAAGGCAAATAAAAATCAACTAGAAATGCGTCCATAGGACACGGATGCCCCCGCCCAAAAATATGTCTATGTTCGTATTCATCCATAGAAAGTTATTGATACTGTGTAAGTTTTGGACCCTTTTTATGCCATTTGACCTCTAAGTATGACCTTGGCGGTACGGATCTGGGTTTGCACGTGACACATTGTCTCATGATGGTTAACATTTCTTCAAAATAATTTCAAAATCCATCCAAAAATAAGTAAGTTATTGGCTGCGTTTAGGTTTCGGACACTTTTTTTGACTTTTGACCTCCAAGTATGACCTTGACCTTTGAGGTACGGACCTGGATTTTGCATGTGACACATCGACTCATGATGGTTAACATTTCTACAAAGTAATCTCAAAACCAATCCAGAAATAAGAAAGTTATTGACTGCGTTTAAGTTTCGGACCCTTTTTTTACCTTTGACCTCCAAGTATGACCTTGACCTTGGAGGTACGGACCTTGGTTTTGCACGAGACACATCAACTCATGATGGTTAACATTTCTCCAAAGCAATTTCAAAATCCATCCAGAAATAAGAAAGTTATTGACTGCGTTTAAGTTTCGGACCCTTTTTTGACATTTGACCTCTAAGTATGACCTTGACCTTTGAGGTAAGGACCTCGGTTTTGCACGTGACACGTCGTCTCATGATGGTTAACATTTCTGCCGAGTAATTTTAAAATCCATCAAGAAATAAGGAAGTTATTGACTGCGTTTAAGTTTCGGACGCACGGACGGACGCACGGAAGGACGAACAGACGGACGAACGGATGGACGGACAGGGGCAACGCTATATGCCCTTTCCACCATTCTTGGAATGGCGGGGGCATAAAAATGAGTTCCTTTAAGAGCAATAGAAACATTCATAAGAAAGAAGATGGGTCATACTACGTAGTTTCGGCTAATAAAGCCTCATCAGTGACCCTGTAATGATCCGGCAAAGAGAGCGAGAGGAAACATACTGCAATTTTGCGAATTTCGAATAGGCAGTCGATTCAAAGACTGATATAAATCAAAATGGGGTCCAAATAATTAAAAACATGTCTACAATATGAGTCCAAACCAATAAATATTTCCGATTTCTCAGAATATTCACGCTGATCTCAAAGGACCAAAAGTAAAATATAAACTGCACTATGGTTGATGTACGGGGAGACGTTTTACGGCCGCCAAACGGCACAACACCAGCTGCAGTGAAGGCAAATAAAAATCAAAAATGAGTTCCTTTAAGAGCAATTGAAACATTCATAAGAAAGAAGATGGGTCTTACTACGTAGTTTCGGCTAATAAAACCTCATCAGTGACCCGGTAATGATCCGGCAAAGAGAGCCAGAGGAAACATACTGCAATTTTGCGAATTTCGAATAGGCAGTCGATTCAAAGACTGATATAAATCAAAATGGGGTCCAAATATTTAAAAACATGTCTAGAATATGAGTCCAAACCAATAAATATTTCCGATTTCTCAGAATATTCACGCTGATCTCAAAGGACCAAAAGTAAAATATAAAATGCACTATGGTTGATGTTCGGGGAGACGTTTTACGGCCGCCACACGGCACAACACCAGCTGTTGGTTGCCATTCTTTGTAGCACCACACGATACGTTATGGTTGAATATCAAACAAGTCTTGTTTGTATTCAATGAGTTTCCTTACAAACGCTGTTTTTCCAGATCCACTTGGACCTGATATAAAGAGATTAGCAGGATGTTTGAAAAACAAACTGTTAATATCTTGTACTACTGGTGTCTGAGTGCTTGACATGATAGGTAATGAGAAAGAACAACGAACAACATGTATATTTATATAATTTTAATGATGAAAAAAAATCTTATGTACTTATATCATGGCAAATCATTATTCATAACCATATGGCACAGTGTACCGATTTTTCACAATCACACGTTTGTCATAAGTAAATCTATAAATCTTTGAAAGTTTTTCAGTGGTTACTTTCCTATTGGGATGTTTTTGATTTTATGTTGATACTGCACAGTTTCACGGAATGTCTGTCTTTAGATTTTGCCCAGTTTAACATTTTCTCAAAATGTATGATTTGAGAAGTGTTAAAATCCAAAGTCAGTCCTTTCACTTTACAAGTGGATTTTCTACCACCGTTGTTTTCAACATACTCGTAACCATAGTTCTTTGGCCCCATACCAACACAGTTTGTGATTTTTGCATTGGGCATTTCATCAGTCCATTCACCAAGTCGATTATTCACAATAGTGGGATTCCAAAGTTTGGGATTGTGGACATAGATTGCGCGTGTATTAAGTTTGTGTAATACACTGTACAATTTCAATCTGGCTTGTGCTGTGACAAAAGATGCGACCACCACATTACTGCAACTATGAGGTTCAATGATAGTGTCTGTTTTTTCCCAGTTGACATGTAAAAACTGTTCACCAGAGACATCAACATAATTGACTTTTTTCATGGGATTGCTTACCAATTCAAAGTATGTCGATGGTTCTGAGATGTATTCAGTTTTAGTCATATTATCTCTTTGTGCCAATTTTCCCCACAAGTTATTCAACTCAGTCTTTGCAGTAGCCCTACGACCCTTATTCTTTTCAATATGCTCCAATCTAGTTCCCTCTGCCTCAAAGTAGTCCTGTTTGAATTTTTCTTTGTCTACCCCAGTTTTACACCAATCAGGATACCCACTGGCCTCTTGCTTTATTTTCAGGAATGTATCAATGTACCAAGCAAAGATTCCACCTTAGCCAGTGTCTTTATCTTACTGAGTTGTCTCGGGGAAATGCCAAACCTCATAAATTTCTGTAAGCTGATAACCAAGTTTCAAAGCTTCAAACAATTCAATACTGACCCAAGTTCCAACAAATTCTCTATCTTCTGCTTTAGTATGGTTACAAAGTTGTGAGTTGTCTGACTTTTCAGCACATGTTCTACAAAGTTGAAACAGAAGTTCATTGTTAAATTTGTAAGAGAGTACTGGATGATACAAGTTTCTTGGTGGAAGAACTTTACATTTGATCAGGCCACAATATTGTTGAATATTGTCTTTGTCAATTTCTTCTTGAAAATAAATCTCTGGATGACCTAGTGGGAAAACACCATATTTTCAAATGTATGGGTACAGAGAACAGACATCAATGTACTTGATTTCTTGATTTGAACGTTCATCAATCTCATGGTACAATTTGGTAGCATTAGTCCTTTCTCCAAACAAAACATCTCTGGGTTTCAAGGGATCCAAGTTAGTAAACTCAGCCTCTACCAAAGTTTGGAATTATTTGTCATCTCTGCACTGTTTGTCAAAATCACATTCCCAACATTCTTTGACTTCATACCCAGCAGCTTTTAGAGTTTCAATTTTTCTCAAAGTGGTTCAATAAAGGGTGTCCATCTTCAAACAGTTGTACGTATTGATCTTATGCCTGTCAGGATAACATCTTTGACAACCATGCCAATAACAACCTTGAAATTCATAGATTTTCTTATTTTCTTGGTCAAACCATTCAACGTAAACTCACCAATTTTCTGTTCACCACCATTCAATGCATGTTGAATGTGTGTGTTTGTTTTCTTAGCCATTACTTGCAACCATCTTACAGCCTTGATCGAATATTTCTTTTGGTTTGGATAGCTCTCAGGAGGAATGATAGCTACTGAGTTTTCTGGCATATGATCCTTTCTCCAAACAAGTGAACAAGTTTGAGCCACCGTACATGCTTCTTTAAAGGGGTCAATTCCACTAGTTTCCATAAACTGCTGCCTAAAGCAAGCACAAACTCTCCTTAAGATATCGACATCACTCCGACATTACTCGTCCATTTCATGCCTGCAGTTAAAGATAGCATTTGATTCTACTTTAGACTTGTGCCATTGCAAGAAGTCGTCTCTGTCTTTGCTAGACATCTGGCAAGGGTTATACATTTCAGCAGGAAAGTATGGCACTACATAGTTTTGGTTAGCCTTAGTATTTGCCAAATGTGGGAAATAACCTTTCTTCATTTCTTGAAGTCCAAAGGTATCAGGGAAAACAGCCAAACGTATGTGTAAAAACTGAAAAGAATCTTTGAACTCAAGTTTTCCAGCTTTCATGGTTATGATGGTATGCCCATTCATGATTACCTCTGGTTTGTAAGTCCCATTCTCTAAGAGATATCTCAAAATAAACTGGCCATCATAACCACCAAAGTTGTGAGCAATACAAATTGAGCCTTCATTAAAAGGTTGAAATAACCAAGTACAAAACCCATGCAAAGTACCAGGACCTTCAAAGAACATTTCTTTTCCTTGATCTGGGAACTTGCTACAAGTTTTACACTTTTCATTGATAGGTAAATGGATACACTGGTCACAGGCTCTATGTGCTACACAGAAATTAAACTTATGTTCTCCAGTATTTTGTGCAGATTCAAAATCAACGAAAACGTACTTGGAGGCGGAGGAACTTGTTTCTTCTTCATCATCAGATTCTGCATAATCAGATTCGTTGGGTGCATCACCATCAGTCTTACAAACATAAGATTGTATGTAACACTGATGATTTGCACCCACGACCTCTTTACAACATCTACATTTTCGATTTCCTGGACAAACATGATTTTTCTTATTCCCAATAATTCTAGTGAAAATATTTCTACAATTATAAACCAACTGACACATTCACTTTTTCTGTCTAGCTTTGATTCTTTTATGATTAGCAAAACATTGAGGACTGTAAAATTTTCTTTTACAATCCCCACAGAAACAAGTTTCTCCTGCCACACATAATGTCTCATTGTAACATTTGTCACATTCATGGGGACACATATGATCACCACGATTACTATATCCTTTGTCACAGAGTTCACAGAAGTATATACATCCTAAGAATCCAGTTATACTGGTGATTGTATCATAATGATTGTCTCCATTATAGTATATATATATCACTTTAGTCTGTCTTGTCATTTCGAGTTCAGGTTTGAAGAGAAGGTCATCTTTCGCATGTTGCGAATGTACTTTGATCAGGTAGTCAGGAGCTAACACAGCTTGGATCTTCTTGTATTCGTCAAGTCCACAGGGTTTGATATGTGGAACATGAGCTCGATCCAACAACTTCTTAGCTTCACTGGTCTGGAAAGACTTGGTAGATTTACCTATATGTTCCCATGTCTTCTTCCAGGTCAGGGATTCATCTTTGTCTGCATGACATTTGCCGACAGCTACAACTCTGGCTAGGCACATGGAGTCTTCTGTATCGTTGATAGTAACAATACTTCTTTTCATCTGTCTCATGTTGTTAGAATCAAAGTAGAGTCCATAGTGCAGTGGGGTTCTTCCACTTCCTACAGGGAGTCTTGCATGGGTCACCTCCATTGACATCTGACCATCATCGATTCTGAAGCCTTCATTGGACTGTAATACTTTCTCGATTTCTTGTGATAGGGCTCTCCAGTCAATGAGGACACATCTGTGAAGGGTATAAACACTCATTCTCAAATGAATTGGGATATTGCAGTCGCCGTATATTTTCTGAAATCAAGCAGTCATTTTTAACCAATGCATACGTTTATATGACAGAACAACACGTACCAAAGATATCATGATACACCTCCTGTAGAAAAGTACCTTTTCAGGGAAAATCAGCCACGGTAAAACCTGGTTTTGTAATGTTCGAGACGGTCGCTCTTCGAATTCTCTTTGTTTTCGCACTTACAAATTTGCAATTCCACTAGAAAGGGAAAGGGTTAGGTGGTTTCCATAAAATTTACATATTCTGGGTAGGGAAATAACTACCATTAGCAGGACTACATAGAGTCTTACTTAGTATTTTTCACCGATTATGGCTGTCGCCGAAATTAAATTAAGCATTGTAATGTACGAGACGACGTTTTTCTCCTTGATATTTCAAAACAACGTTGAGGTTTTAATACACGGAAATGTGACCAAATGGAGATTCTATATTATAATCAGCATATAAGGTCGTTTGATGTTACATGTACAAGTGGAAATTAAAAATACTTGCCATACAAAAATGTGGATGGATTTGTTGCAAAAATGCATGTAATGTTCGCGATCATTATACCAGGCTTATTACGTATGTATCGACACAAAAAGCTGGAGTGAATTAAACTCCTGCAATGTGTGACTAACACATCATCATAATAATATTTTGATGTTGAAATTCCCTCATTTCCATTGTTTTGTAATGTTCGAGACCGGTAATGTTCAATATCGAAAATTGTTAGTCTAACAGAAGGATCACATTGCTCTCACGTGACACAGTTTTCCGTTTCCAGATTACGTAGTAGAAAGTGTCTGCACACGACATGGTTGCCTTTTCCGGTGTTTGGTGGGTTAGGGAGTCGGCAGACAATACCACAGTTAAGGGAAAACAGAAGCCATATTTTGTTTTAAAATATCTGCAAAGAAACTTTTTTATTTTTTTTCCAATATTATTTGCCACAATTAATATTTTCAATTAAGAGTATGCCACCAAAAAATCACTATTAATGAACAACATTTGCACGCTTGCAAGATCATTATTCTATTGCAATAAGCGGTGGATGTATGCGATGAAATGTTCGCTACATTTGGTATCGAACATGACAGGTTTGCTATGTTGACCGTCCAGGGATAATGACTGCAAATAAATGAACTGTTTTGAATTGTGTAACCTTAGTTGTGTAAAATGAACACGTTAAGTGATATACACGTTTGCTACATTTCTACCAATAGCTGCAAACGGTAATACTGTTGATTCCAAATTAATTACTTATTTTCGATTTTGGATTTAAGTCCCATAGCTTATAATCTTTTCCCAAATATTATTTGCCAGAATGAATATTTTCAATATAAAATGTGCAATGTTAAGAAGGCACTTTGATTCTCCAATTTGTATTTCCAAATGCATATTTTGAATGATAAAAAAACATTGTAAGTGCAGTTTATGTTACTAAAATTATGGTATCGAACATTACAAATTTTATCGAACATCCCCACCTAAAATAAATATGTATGCTGGTTTACTCTTGATTATGTTAACTAGACACAACAAATACAATATAAGATTCCTTTTCAATTTTACAGGTAAAAATGGTAAGTGGCATAGCATGTCCCTTTACCGTGTATGGTAATGTCCGAGACCATCATTGCTGCCATTTACAGACATGCATTTGTTTACATTTCTTAGAACTTATTTACAAACTTCTGAGAAATCAGAAATAAGTTATTGGTTTAGACTCATATTCTAGACAGTTTTTTTTTAATTATTCGGACCCCATTTTGATTTATATCAGTCTTTGAATCGACTGCCTATTCGAAATTCGCAAAATTACAGTGTGTTTCCTCTGGCTTTCTTTGCCGGATCATCACAGGGTCACTGATGAGGCTTTATTAGCCGAAACTACGTAGTATGACCCATTTTTTTTCTTATGAATGTTTTCATTGCTCTTAAAGGAACTCATTTTTGATTTTTATTCACAAAACGTTTTACTTTCGTCCAGCTGGTAGACAAAATTGGTTACATTTTGAAGGCTTTTGTATAGAAAAATATTACTCTGGAATACACTGTAATGTTCGATACTGTATTCTAACAGTTACATCATTAATTTTAGATACTTGATTGTTGAGAACATAAGGCCATGCGGTTGTTGTGTGTTTATATGTGACAGATAGGTCTTTTAATGTTTCGGTTGCCTTAAGAACGCAGTTTGTCTGTCAGGAGAGCATTTTTTATGCATAAAAGTATATACCGAGGCTTTTTGCGTAATAGCAAAACCATATGACTGAACATGCACTGTTGCAATAGTAAGATCCAAAAAATGAATGAAAATGACACTAACAGCTATATTGTAAGTTAATCATGTTAGTAAACTATTTGACTTATAGAAACAAAATCACTGTAATGTCCGCGACTTTTTACATATAATTCAAATAAACCTATTGCTTATGTTGTTCGTTTATCTAAAGTAATATTACTTGTGTTCCTTATTTGCCACGCAATACCTGTTCAAATGCAATAGTCGTAAGTGATCTAGCTTTTATGTGCTTCTCTTAAAATAAAACGAAAGTTGAATGTTTTCAGAAAACTATATCTTTTTCTGTATTCTCTAACCAACCCTGAATTTTATTCAAAATGGCTATTCATTTCTTAACCATATATATGACCATATGTTCAATTTTGTCCCCGCTTAATAACCCGGTCGTAAGTTTCTGTCATTGCGAGCTAGGGTCTCTTGATTTCTGTGATGTTATATAAAGGGGGTAACGAACAAGTAGATTGTAGCGTACATTTCTCACAATCAAAATTTATCAAAATACCGACATATTTCCAGCTGTTGGGGTGAAATAACTTTTCATTTCTTGATCAGGGAATTTTAACTGAGTATAGGTACATGTTAATACTTTATTGTGAACATATCGGTGACTGAATCTAAGTAACTTTATAATTTGACTTTTTAAACGGCTAAAATCCCAATTCATTTGTGAATGAGTGAAAGACCCAAAGTTTAAGTCCAGGATGGTAGATACTAACACTTATTCTATCGTTGCCCTGTACCTCGGTATGTCTCTTAATGCCATCCACCAATTGTTGAAATAATCGTGGAACAAATTCTAGTGGTGATGTCGTCTCAGGAAATTTTCTCATGTCCACGCTGTAAACATTGGCTCTAGTTCTAAACCGCCTCGACTCCCTCTGTTTTACTGGTTTCATGGTATAATATTGTTCATTTTCTTCATCTTCATCTTCTGTATCAGAGTAGTCCACCAACTTAGGTCTCTTAGGTGGCATCTCATCATCCGAACTTGATGGAGTTCTAATTCTTTTCCAATGTCTCTTTGGCATGTTGATACTTTGGTGTTCAATGCTGAACTATGAAACTTCAACCTGAAAAACCCGTTTTTTACTGACCCACTGACTTTCGAAATTCTTGTGTCAGAGTTATCATGACTAACAACTCTATTCCTTTGGGGAAATGACAGTGAGAATCTTTAGAGAGTTGATTACAACAAGACAGTTGGTTTTCTAATGCATTGCTCCTGCCTATCGAGGCCATGGAGAAATAAGCCTTGGATGCTTCTACGCAGGGCTGACTCCAACTGTACATCAATACAATGTCTAACCAGACAAAGGGGTACGGGCCAAACCCCCTTACACCCTATTGAATACATTGGACAATAGGGCTTGAGACGTCATTTCATCTCAATGTTGGGTAGAAGTCAGAACGCCTCAAAACTGATCTATACAGTGTTTGCGGGGGGTGCACAGTGTTCGCGGGTACACTTAACCTCAAATCGAAACAAACAAAACCATGAGAATGAACTTACGATTTTATAATCATTGATTTTTAAATCTTATTGTCATTGTTAAAACAAACATTGAAAGTCAGTGAGATTTTCCGAAAATCAGCCCATAGAGATTTTGTCCATTGGAACCGAAAGTTAACCCATTCCCTAAAATATGTAAGGTCAATTTTCCGAAAATCGATCATATTGGCTTTAGTCCATTGAATTTGAAAGTACCCTATTCCCGGAAAAAAGATTGGTTTTCCGATAATTATAAACAGTGAGAAAAAACAATAACGCTTATAACATTTGATTGCCTTAACCGATTTTTAAAATTCTTGTTTCAGATTAATCATGACTACCTGCTTTATTCTACCCTTGGAAATAACGGAGATGATTTTGACATTCAACATGTACAACTGTGGAAAAGCAAAAACTTCACAGAACTCATCGCAGACAGTTGGTTTAAAATAAGAATGAAGATTTTGAAGAACACTGGATCTCAAATAACTTACCAAGATGAAATGATTCATTTACTATTGCTCATAGATGAACTTCCTAATTTGTCAGATAAGAAACGATTAGAGTTTCATAGACAGATTAGCTGTTTTTATTTTCAACATCAACCAACCCTTAAGAAAGCAAAAAGATGGCTAGTCACATTCTTTAACCTTACCACACGGGACTTGTTTTACATGTCTGAGAAATTTCATCGACACTTCCTACATGGTAATGTGTCATCTAGCTTTCTCTATAGAGATACGTTTTTGGCATATCTGATACTGAATGAGGAATATACCAAAGCTCAAGTCAAACAGTTATTCTGTAGTCGGGAAAATCCAGATCTTATGATATTACCATCTGGATGTTTGATTTTCAACGACTATTGGTCGGAATATATAATTGCCAAAGAAGGATTTAAAGTGACATTAGGCAACGAACAGTTGAGAAAAGAACCTAAGATCGTTTTGAAGTTCCCAACAAAATATTCTAATTGCATACTTAACTAAAAATCGTGATTAAGACCATCAGAAAAAGTCTACCTGTATCTTTAGATCAAATTCTGAAATTTGATATCTACAGACTTGCACTTGAACAAACTTTGTCATTAGAGCCAGATAATGTAGATTTCTTGAAAACTAAAGAAGACATTCATATTTGGTTGAGAATATACGATACATTTATGTCTTTTCGGCATGAGATGAAAAGAACATCTTGGCTAATGAGTAACATACTGGATGAGTCACCCGTAAAACTGGATCAATGGCGTTTGAATGTAGCTAACAACGATGAGGTGGTCAGCTACATTTTCAACATGACAATGGATATTGAAAGAGCTTCATCAGAACAACCGATGGACTGTTCTGAAAACCGTCATGAGGAACCGATGGAAACTGATATTGACGATTTGATCAAACACAATCATAATCAGAGAATTTTTCGTTTTGGTGTTGCAATGATGTTTGTTCTTTCGAAATATACGGCATCATAGCAAATACCAGACTTAGGAATCTTGTATATGATGGAACATTATCAAAGGACATTCATTCAAGAATAAATGGTGGTCCTGAAAATGGCCGTTGGGTTTTGTTAGTGTAAATAACTAACACTGACAGCAGGTTCTTCCTCCACAGGCTGGACATCTTCTGGCCCAGGATTCATATGTAATCCTGGACCCGCTTGTTAAACTGAAGGGAGGCCCTGTCGCTTCCCTCCCCCAGTCTTCGACCTGTGTTCCAGCAGTGGCCACCGGCACCTCACCATTCTTTTGTTGTCCATGGACCAACTCTGCTGCTTCTTTTGTGATCGATACTATCTTCTCCAAATTGTCAAGCAAGGAAAACAATCCTTCCACTTCTCTCTTGACCAAATCTAAAGAGACCATCAGGTCTCTCACCCCACTCCTCACAGACTCCGTCTGCTCTTCTAAAGCTTTAAAGTAGATTTCACTGTTGTGAGCCATCTTGAATTGTACACAATTGCTTACAATACATGAATTTAAGAGCCAGACGCAGGAGAATGCAGCGCCATATCCGGGTCTAAATTATTTGATTATTTGTTAAGAAATAGCTGTGTTTCGTCTAACAAAAATTGAATCTCCAATAAATGTAAATTTTCAGATAAAAATCTGATTTTTCTATATTTCCGCTCAAAACATAGAATTTGTGAACTCGTTAGAACCGCCTCGAGGCGGTTCTAACGATTGCTCACAATCTATGTTTTTGAGCAGAAATAAACCAAATAATGTATACCCCTGTAAACCCCAGTTTCACACTATATAAAGTGGGGTTTAACCCTTTCAGATACGTCTTTTTAGGTGTCTGAACCCCAACACCCTTTTTGTTGAGATCCAGAAATATGCATCCCCCACCCTGGATAGCTATGTTTTTGTTAGGATAAGTTGTCATAAAAAAATGACTTCTTTTCTTTCGAGTGGCTTCCGACTAAACATATACCTATGGGGGGTTGAAGGGGGCGGTAGCCCCCTCACCGCCGCAAAAAATGGGGATGTGACCCATTCAGTCGCTGACATGGTATCTGAGGGTGTCTGGGATCAAAAAGGACTCCAAAGTAACGCTGGCAAAACATGCTGCATACAGTGAAAATTGCCAGTGCCAACCTCCTATATTTTTGCCTTGACTGCAGTTTGAAGATTAAGATTCGGTCAGAAATACATGTGCATCACACTTTTTGACAACTTTGAGGTGTTGCCTCGTCACAATGGTAACAATGATTTAGCCTATAAAGGTTCTATTTGAAACTGATAAAAATCATGTTTTTATGCCCCCGGAATCTAAGAGATTTGGGGGCATATAGTTTTTGGTCGGTCTGTCTGTCCTTTTGTCTGTCTACAAAAAACCTTAACGTTGGGCATAACTTTTGAATGGTAATAGATAGAGCTTTCATATATCACATGAGTATACCTTATCACAAGACCTTTCCAGTGGTACCATAATTTTTTGATCTCGTGGCCTTGAACTTGACCTTTGACCTATTTTTTTCATTTTTTTTAAAAACATTAACATTGGCCATAACTTTCGATTGGTAAGTGATAAGGCTTTCATATTTCACATGTGCATTCCATGTCAAAAGACCTTTCTAGTGGTACCATAAGTTTTGACCTCGTGACCTTGACCTTGATGTTTGACCTACTTTTAAAAAAACTTTAGCATTGGCCATAACTTTCGATTGGTGAATGGTAGGGTTTTCATATTTCACATGTGCACTCCTTGTAACAAGACCTTTCTAGTGGTACCATAATTTTGACCTCGTGTCCTTGACCTTGACGTTTGAACTACTTTTTAAAAACTCTAACATTGTCCATGATTTTCGATTGGTAAGTGGTAGGGCTTTCATATTTCACACGTGCACTCCTTGTCACAAGACCTTTCTAGTGGTACAATAATTTTTGACCTCGTGACCTTGACATTGACATTTGACCTCCTTTTTAAAAAAATTAAGATTGGCCATAACTTTCGATTGGTAAGTGGTAGGGCCTACATATTTCACACATGCACCATAATTTTTGACTGTGTGACCTTGACCTTGACGTTTGACCTACATTTTAAAAACTTTAACATTGGCCATAATTTACGATTGGTAAGTGGTAGGGCTTTCATATTTCACACGTGCACACCTTGTCACAAGACCTTTCTAGTGGTACCATAATTTTTGACCTCGTGACCTTGACCTTGACATTTGACCTACTTTTTAAAAACTAACATTGGCCATAACTTTCGATTGGTAAGTGGTAGGGCTTTCATATTTCACACATGCACTCCTCGTCCCAAGACCTTTCTAGTGGTACCATAATTTTTGACCTCTTGACCTTGACGTTTGACCTACTTTTAAAAAACTTTAACATAGTCCATAACTTATGATTGGTAAGTGATTGGGCTTTCATATTTCACATCTGCATTCTTTTTCACAAGACCTTACCAGTGGTACCATATTTTTTTACCTCATGACCTTGACGCTTGACCTACTTTTTAAAAACTTTAACATTGGCCATAACTTTCAATTGGTAAGCGATATGGCTTTCATATTTCACATGTGCATACTATGTCACCAGACCTTTTCAACAATCCCATAATTTTTTACCTTGTGACCTTGACCTACTTTTTTAAGACTTGAACATTGGCCATACCTTTTGATTGCTTAGTGATATTGCTTTCATACTTAACATGCGCTGTCCGGGGGCATCAGTGATTCACAAACACATCTTGTTTCATCATTTTATTGTAAAAAATATGATATTTCATATGTAATAAATGAATTGTAGAGTAAACAAAAATTTTTTTTTCAAGATTACAGTTAACCCTTTCCCACTCAGTTACGTCCTTTTACGTGTATGACCCCTTCCCCCACCCCCAACACACACACAAACACAACGTTTTTGAGCTCCAGAACCACCTAAATTCTGATTCCCCAAACCTGGATAGCTATGTTTGTTAAGATAAGTTGCCATAAAAATGACCTGTTTTCCACTGAAAATATACCTATTGGATGTTTATAAAATTGGGGGTATGGCCCAGCCGGCCGCTGAAATGAAATCTGAGGGTGTCTGAGGTCAAAAACGCCTCCAAACTAACGCTGGCAAAACATGATGCAGACAGTGAAAATTACCAGTGCCAACCTCCTTTATTGTTGCCTTGACAGCAGTATGAAGCTAGTATTCGGTCAGAAATACATGTGAATCACACTTTTTGACAACTTTGAGATGTCCCCTCGTTAAAATGGTAACAATGATTTAGCCTATAAAGGTTCCATTTGAAATGCTACTGCGCAGTGAACATTCACGCCGAGTTTGATGTTAAACGGATTATTCATCATGAAATAATGGCGATATGAAGTTGCTGTCCTAGGCGACACTGTGAAAATCTGCAAAATTCACAAAATGGGTTTATGAATAAGATCGAAACTGATCAAAATCATGTTTTATCATCACTTTATTGTAAGATATGATATTTTATATGCAACTAATGAATGTCAGGTTAAAAATAAGATTTTTTTTTATCAAGATTCCAGTCAACTCGTTCCCACTCAGATACGTCTTTTACGTCTCTGAATCGCCAACGCCCCCCCCCCAACCCCCCGTTTTGTTTAGCCCCAGAACCACCTAAAATCTGCCTTTTCCCACGCTAGATACATATAGCTAGCTGAAATGAAATCTGAAGGTATCTGGGCCAAACTGACGCTTTTAAAACACGTTGCAGACAGTGAAAATTGCCAATGCCAATTCTGACCGAATCTTAATTTTCATACTGCCTTGAAAGCAGTATGAAAATTAAGATTCGGTCAGAAATACATGTGAAATCACACTTTTTGACAACTTTGAGATATCATCCCGTTACCAGGGCAACAATGATTACGCCTAAGAAGGTACCGTTTGAAAGGCTTCAGCTCAGAAACATTCATCCCGAGTTTGATGTAAATCAGACCATTCATTGTGAAATAATGGCGATATGAAGTTGCTGCCTAGGCAACAGTGTAAAAATCAACAAAATTAACTAAGTCCCAATGTGGGAAGAGGTTAATGAATATGATCGAAACTGATCAAAATCATGTTTTTTCACTATTTTTTTTTTAAATGTAACTAATGAATTTTAGAGTAAAATTAAGTTTTTTTTCACCATGCTAGTTAACCCTTTTCCACACAACTACATCAGTTTACGTGTCTGGCGCCGCTCCCTCCAAAGGGTTTTTTAGCCCAAGAACCACCTAAAATCTGTATTCCCGAACCTGGATAACTATGTGTTCGGATAAGTTGGCCTCAAAATGACCTGTTGTTTTCACGCGACTTTCCACTAAAAACTAGAACTGTCAGAGGATCTGACTATAGCCCCGCTATAGCCCTGTCAGAGGAGAAAGACTCATGAATTTAAGGTAAAGACTTGTGAGAGGGTTAAATCCCTTACAAGGTACCTACTCCTTATAGACTTTTTGCGTTATTAGATCTGAAAAACAGTCAAAAAATAAGTTTTGGATAATGAAAAAAGCACATGCACATCTTCAGACCTATATGAAAACACCTGTTAAGTTTCAAAAGGATTGACCTAGAACTGTAAGAGGAGTTGCGGTCACAAGGTAGCTACTCCCTATACATTTTAACATTAGTAGATCTCAAAAATTGTCTAAGTTAAAAAAGGTGAAATAAGTGAAAAAGATTATTTAAGGATGATGAAAAAAAAAATATGCACATCTTCAGACCTATATGAAAACACCTGTAAAGTTTCAAAAGGATTGACCTAGAACTGTAAGAGGAGTTGTGGTCACAAGGTAGCTACTCCCTATACATTTTAACATTAGTAGATCTAAAAAATTGTCTAAGTTAAAAAAAGGTGAAATAAGTGAAAAACATTATTTAAGGATAATGAAAAAAGAATATGCACATCTTCAGACCTATATGAAAACACCTGTAAAGTTTCAAAAGGATTGACCTAGAACTGTAAGAGGAGTTGCGGTAACAAGGTAGCTACTCCCAGACATTTTAACATTAGTAGATCTCAAAAATTGTCTAAGCTAAAAAAGGTGAAATAAGTGAAAAAAAATTATTTAAGGATAATGAAAAAAGAATATGCACATCTTCAGACCTATATGAAAACACCTGTAAAGTTTCAAAAGGATAGACCTAGAACTGTAAGAGGAGTTGCGGTAACAAGGTACCCACTATCAAATATTACAGACAGACACAGACAGACAGACAGAAAGACAGACAGTCGGAACTCCGGACAAGCCAAATCCAATATAGCCCCCACTTTTTCAAAGCGGGGCTATAAAAAGGTGAAATAAGTGAAGAAAATTATTTAAGGATAATGATATAAGAATATGCACATCTTCAGACCTATATGAAAACACCTGTAAAGTTTCAAAAGGATTGACCTAGAACTGTAAGAGGAGTTGCGGTAACAAGGTAGCTACACCCTATACATTATTAGTAGATCTCAAAAATTGTCTAAGTTAAAAAAGGTGAAATAAGTGAAAAAAATTATTTGAGGATAATGAAAAAAGAATATGCACATCTTCAGACCTATATGATAACACCTGTAAAGTTTCAAAAGGATTGACCTAGAACTGTAAGAGGAGTTGCGGTAACAAGGTAGCTACTCCCTATACATTTTAACATTAGTAGATCTCAAAAATTGTCTAAGTTAAAAAAGGTGAAATAAGTGGAAAAATATTTAAGGATAATGAAAAAAGAATATGCACATCTTCAGACCTATATGAAAACACCTGTAAAGTTTCAAAAGGATTGACCTAGAACTGTAAGAGGAGTTGCAGTAACAAGGTAGCTACTCCCTATACATTTTAACATTAGTAGCTCTCAAAAATTGTCTAAGTTAAAAAAGGTGAAATAAGTGAAAACAATTATTTAAGGATAATGAAAAAAGAATATGCACATCTTCAAACCTATATGATAACACCGGTAAAGTTTCAAAAGGGTTTACCTAGAACTGTAAGAGGAGTTGCGGTAACAAGGTAGCTACTCCCTATACATTTTAACATTAGTAGATCTCAAAAATTGTCTAAGTTAAAAAAGGTGAAATAAGTGAAAAAAATTATTTAAGGATAATGAAAAAAGAATATGCACATCTTCAGACCTATATGAAAACACCTGTAAAGTTTCAAAAGGATTGACCTAGAACAGTAAGAGGAGTTGCAGTAACAATGTAGCTAGTCCCTATACATTTTAACATTAGTAGCTCTCAAAAATTGTCTAAGTTAAAAAAGGTGAAATAAGTGAAAAAATTATTTAAGGATAATGAAAAAACAATATGCACATCTTCAGACCTATATGATAACACATGTAAAGTTTCAAAAGGATTGACCTAGAACTGTAAGAGGAGTTGCGGTAACAAGGTAGCTACTCCCTATACACTTTAACATTAGTAGATCTCAAAAATTGTCTAAGTTAAAAAAGGTGAAATAAGTGAAAAAAATTATTTAAGGATAATGAAAAAAGAATATGCACATCTTCAGACCTATATAAAAACACCTGTAAAGTTTCAAAAGGATTGACCTAGAACTGTAAGAGGGGTTGCGGTAACAAGGTAGCTACTCCCTATACATTTTAACATTAGTAGCTCTCAAAAATTGTCTAAGTTGAAAAAGGTGAAATAAGTGAAAAAAATATTTAAGGATAATGAAAAAAGAATATGCACATCTTCAAACCTATATAATAACACCTGTAAAGTTTCAAAAGGATTGACCTAGAACTGTAAGAGGAGTTGCGGTAACAAGGTACCCACTATCAAATATTACAGACAGACAGACAGACTGACTGACAGACAGACAGACAGACAGACAGACAGACAGACAGACAGACAGACAGACAGACAGACGGAATTCCGGACAAGCCAAATCCAATATAGCCCCCACTTTTTCAAAGCGGGGCTATAAATATACCTATTGGGGAGTGAGAGGGACGGCAGCCCAACCCCACCCCCCCCCACCTCACCAACGACAAAATTGGGAGTACGGACCACCGGCCGCTGAAATGAAATCTGAGGGTGTCTGGGGTCAAAATTGCCTCGAAACTGACGCTGGCAAAACATGCTGCAGACAGTGAAAATTACCAGTGCCAACCTCCTTTATTGTTGCCCTGACAGCGGTTTGAAGATTAATATTAGGTCAGAAATACATGTCGTTTGCACGTGGCTTTCCGCTGAAAATATTCCTATTGGGTGTTTGAGGGGGGTGGGGGCGAACCGCCGAATAAACATTGGTGGTATGGCCCACCCGTCCGCTGAAATGAAATTCGAGGGTGTCTGAGGTCAAATATTGCATCCAAACTAACGCTGGCAAACATGCTGCAGACTGTGAAAATTACCAGTGTCAATCTTCTTTATTGTTGCCTTGACAGCAGTTTGAATATTAAGATTCGGTCAGAAATACATGTGAATCACACGTTTTGACGTGGCCCCCGTCCATCTGGGCTTGAAGAAATAAATGGGCTGCATGATGCTTCCACGCAGAGCTGAATCTGATCGCACACGAGTACTGGTAAACCGCTTAGAGTATCTAAGCCTGCCCAGGCAAAGCAGTGCGAATCGGACCGTCCATGCTTATAAACCCTATTATGTTCTAATTCGCCTTCGTCTCAAACGAACATAAATCATTTATATTCTATTGTAATGAAATATCAGCCTATTCTCCCTACGCCTCGGCAAACCCTTTTGCACCGGTGGCCAGAACATAATAGATAACACATTTATAGGGGATGCCAGCGGTTTACTGATCAATGCGTACAAATAAATATGCACATAGAAACGTTTCTTTTCGCAGAACGCCATAGACTGGACATCTCGTTAGTCGTCATAAAACGTAAGAACCCCCACTTTACACACCATAGTCACAGAACCATTCTAGTGAACACATTCCATGCAATAGCGAATGACCTTTAACAAATCCGAAAAGAACTGAAACTTATTTCAGAAAAAGTGTCTTTTCACTGCAAACATTGTTTGCAATGCTGCATATATGTTAAAACATAGTGCCATGCGCGCGTCTGAGTTCTTCCAACATGCCTTTTACAGAGCAGAAGGCCGTATTTCTCTTGTAATCACAGATTATTACCAATGTAACTTTTCAACTTAACAAAATAAAAATGAGATTCTGTCAAGCAGCACATTATGCTATGTTTTGGGTGGGTGTCTGGGATGTCATAGCATCCATACGCGTCGTAAACCCTGACTCGAATGACAATACATTTATTTCAATCAGCTTATAACAAATATTCTCACGTGAACCTCATTACTTTCGCGCGTTTGTAAATCTGTAAATGCCATATATAACCCGCCGAGAAACCTTACACGTAATAAAACATTACAAACGAATATAAATTCAATTATGTTCCAATTCGCCTTCGTCTCAAACGAACATAAATCATTTTTATTATAGTGTAATGAAATATCAGCCCATTCTCCCTACGCCTCGGCAAACCCTTTTGCACCGGCGTTATACGCTTAAACCATTTTGTACCATTTATACAGAACATAAAAGATAAAACATTTATTGGTGATGCCAGCGGTTTACTGATCGAGCATAAAGAACTGGCGGCATCAAACCCGGAATAGTTACTTAATACTGAAAATATACAACTAAGATATCAATAATGTTAATATTAAATAATATTTCACGTTTAATCATTAAAGTCAATACGCGAAGTAAAAGACATCTTAAACACATACGGCAAACAACACTACAACACAATAACATGCGGGTGTAACACACACCAGACCTTTAGCAGTAAAGAAATTCACCAATATTGCAACCGTAACATTAATTTTAAAACATGCAAAAAAAAAAAAAAAAAAAAAAAACATCTGACGCAATAACTTGCACATTTTTATCAAGACATTCACATGGCAATGTGTCCAAAAACTGCCTGAAACGCCTAATTGGACCATTCCAACGTAAGACAAATCACGTTGCGATGCACCCAAAACTGCCTGAAACGCTTAATTGGACCATTCCACCATAAGACAAAACACATGGCAATGCGTCTAAACACTGTCTGCTAAACGCCGTTGGACCATTTCAACACAAACAAATCTCTTGGCAGTGCGTCCAAGTAAACTCGTAAATTCTTGTACCATTCCAAATCCTGATCTAAACAAATAGCATGAATGTGTTCCAGGCCTGTGCGCCAGCACCAACTTGTCAAATCACAATCAAGATCAATAACAACGATCAAAAATGTGCATATTAATCAATACATAAATGCTTGTATTTGCTCAATAAAGATCAAGAGTTGTCAGAAGACAACATAGCTCGCCTTTGGGCGCTTAAGATGGATGAGGGCAACTTATAAATTTTTTTCTTCTGTAAAACAGCCCAACAGACCGCAGCAAATGAAAGAGAACCATAATGTACCCCTAATCATCCTAATTTCAAACCTATCCACTGTAAAAAATGAAAAAGAAATCTATATTTAATAAAAAAAATTCTGCAAACTTATAAGTAATAATAAAGCATCACAGACGATACAAATCGCCTCGCGCAAGACAAAGTAAAAAAAGCCTAGCCTTGCATTTGTGTAAAATTACATTATATCCATCAATTAATGTACGTACTTAAGAGTGATGACAATTTTTTTCTAAAATAGCCACAGTGACCTTGACTTTGAGCCCCAGACCCTGAAAATTGAACTGACTCGAGATTTATCATACCCAACATTTTTATGAAGTTATCTTAAAATCCATCAATAAATGTGGACTCTAGAGCAATGATCAAGTTTTTCTAAAAAATAGCCACAGTGACCTTGACCTTCAGCCCCTGACCCGGAAAGTCAAAGTCACTCAAGATATCACCATACCAAACATTTGTGTCTATTATATATATATTATATTAAAAATCCATCCACAAATGAAGGCGCAAGAGCGATGACAAAGTTTTTTTCTAAAAATAGCCACAGTGACCTTGACCTACAGTCCCGGAACCTGAAGCCAAAATTACTCGAAATATCATCATACCCAACATTTGTGTGAAGTTATATTGAAATCCATCCATAAATAAAGGTGCAAGAGCGATGAAAACGTTTTTCTAAAAATAGCCACAGTCACCTTGACCTTTAGCCCCAGACCCTGAAAGTCGAACCCGCTATAGATATCATCATACCCAACATCTGTGTGAAGTTATATTAAAATCCATCCTTAAATGTAGGCACTAGAGCGATCACAATTTTTTTTTCTAAAAATAGCCAGTGACCTTGACCTTCAGCCCCGGAACCTGAAAGTCGAACTTGCTAGAGATATCATCATACCCAACATTTGTTTGAAGTTATATTAAAATCCATCAATAAATAAAGGTGCAAGAGCGATGGCGATGTTTTTATTTAAAATAGCCACAGTGACCTTGACCCTGTGACCCTGGAAGTAGTGACCTTGACCTCAAGCCCCGGACCCTGAAAGTCAAGGTAACTCGAGATATCATTATACCCAACATTTGTTTGAAGTTATATTAAAATCAATCAATAAATGAAGGCGCTAGAGAGATGACAATGTTTTTTTTTCTAAAAAATAGCCACAGTGACCTTGACCTTGAGCCCCAGACCCGCTATGTTTAAAAAAAATCCTCCCCCGGGATTTGAAATCACACAGCTTGCAGGTAAACTTTTACACAGGGAAATAAGGGAGGTAATACAAAGGAAAATATTAAGTTCTCAAAAAGTCCAATTTAAGCCAAACAACCTGTAAAATGAAGTACAATGATAATGTTAAATATTGTTTTTTACCAATTGTTAATTATATATTCAAAATAAACTTGTAAAACATCACATATAAGAGCTTGCAGGTATACTTTAACAAAATGCGGACGCCGAAGTTGACGCTGACGCTGACGCCGACGCCCGGGGGTATGGCAATAGCTCCTTCTTACTTTCGTAAGGCGAGCTAAAAATCACATGAGAAATCGTTCAAAAGATCTCGTACCGAAATAGAGCACAATATTTGCCAGGCCTGTGCGCCATATCTAGCTTGACAAATGTCAATTAATGACCATCACAGTACGTCAACAACATACTATTAACTCAATGCTTCTGTTTTTACAAAGTGCCGTTGCTTCCAGGACTGTACTTCTAGCAAAAGGACCCATTCTGCTCGCAAAAAAAAAAAAAAAAATACAGTTATCAAGTTAACTCATGCCTGTACGCCACACCATTTAAAATGACAGATACAGGTTTGCATCCGATCAAAATACATGAAAAAACGCAATTATCAAGCTTGTACTCCAAAATCAGTTCACGTGTAAAATCTCAAAGAAAATCGACTATGATCTGGTTAAGGAGCCTATTCTTAAGGCACATGAGTTGGTCCCTGAGGCTTACAGGCAGAAATTTAGGAACTGTAAAAAAGAAATTTCCAAGACCCATGTAGAATTTGCTCGAACCAAAGAACAGTTATTTGATAGGTGGTGTTCTTCTAAAAAAATAGGCTCGGATCATGACAAACTTAGACAGCTTGTCCTTGTTGAAGAGTTCAAACGGTGCATAAATTCAGACATTAAATCTTTTCTCGATGAGAGACAGGTTGAAACTTTGGAGGAAGCTTCTCGTTTGGTAGATGATTATGCTTTGACTCATAAAGTCTCATTTGTGAACAGGCCTTATCCTCGAAAACCTTATAATCCACAGACAGGTCCCAGTAATCCTTCTGGTAGTTATAGCCATACATCTAGTACTATGCCCAAACTTTCTGGTGAAAATAAAAGCCAGAATCCTTCCAAACCTTCTGGTGAAAACAGAATCCAGAATTTTTTCCAAACCTTCTGGTGAAAACAAAGACCAGAATCCCTTATCTCAATCTCGAGTAGTTTGTAATTATTGTAAAAATACAGGTCATTTGCTCTCAGAGTGTTTAAAATTAAAGCGAAGGAAAGAAAGAGAAAGACAAGAGGAACTTAAGCCTACAGGTTTGACTTCTATAAGGCCAAAACAACAGTCTTGTGTAAGGGAGGAAACTCCTTCTAATACCAAAATATCTTAGACAGATTCAGTTATGGATACTTATGAACCATTCTTATCAGATGGTTTTGTGTCACTAAATGGTGACAGTTATGCCCTTCCTACCCCTATCAAAATCTTACGAGATACTGGAGCTTCTCAATCTCTTATTCTAGCAGATACTCTGCCTTTTTCCGAGAAGACTTCTTTGGGCCAAAGTGTCCTTATTCAGGGTGTGGAATGTGGATTTGTTAATGTTCCGCTTCATAACGTTTATTTGTCATCAGACTTGGTATCCGGTTCAGTGGCTGTTGGTATTAGACCTTCTTTACCTTTTAAAGGTGTTCATTTATTGCTAGGCAATGACTTAGCTGGAGATAAGGTTGTGGTAAACCCACTTTTGACTTCTAATCCTTGCACTGATCAACCACCTGATCCCATTGAGCAGAAAATTCCTGATCTCTATCCGTCTTGTGCAGTCACAAGGGCTATGGCACGTGAGGCCAAGCAAACTGATGGGAAACAGAATTTTGATTTTACTGATACCTTTTTGGGTCAGTCTTTTAATGACGAGATAACAAGGTCTCTGTCTTCAAGCCTGCCTGATAAGCAGACAGATTTTCATGAGAATAACTCATCTTTCGATCTAGGCCATGACAAAATGTCTAGGTCTCAACTAGCTATAGAACAGCACAAGGATCCTGAGATTTCGCCTTTGTTTGAAAGGGCTTTAGATGAGCAGGAAGTATCTCGGGTCCCAGTCTGTTATTATGTTAAAAATGACATTCTTATGAGAAAATGGCGTCCACCAGACGTCTCAGCAGTAGACGAGTGGACTGTCAACCATGAGATAGTGGTTCCACGGATTTACCGTCCGGAAATATTAAACTTGGCACATGAAACTCCCGTGTCAGGACATTTAGGTGTCAATAAAACCTATCACAAGATTCTTAATCATTTTTACTGGCCTGGGTTAAAATCAGATGTTTCTCAGCATTGTAGGTCCTATCATACATGCCAAATGGTAGGAAAACCCAATCAGACTATACCTAAGGCTCATTTGCAGCCTATACCTGCTTTTGATTAACCTTTCAGTCGAATAATTATAGACTGTGTGGGTCCCTTGCCCAGAACTAAGTCTGGCTGTGAATATCTTTTGACTATTATGTGTGCTTCCACACATTTTCCTGAAGCCATTCAACAAAGAAATATCAAAACTAAGACAATCGTCAAGGCCTTAGTGAAGTTTTTCACATTTGTTGGGATTCCTAAATCTATTCAGTCAGACCAAGGCTCAAATTTTATGTCTGGAATATTTCACCAAGTAATGCATGAACTTGGCATTGTACAGTATAAGTCATCGGCCTATCATCCTGAAAGTCAAGGCGCCCTTGAAAGATTCCATCAAACATTGAAAAACATGATAAGATCATTTTGCTTTGACACAGAGAAGGATTGGGATGAAGGCACCCATCTCCTTTTATTTGCTGTTAGAGAATCTGTGCAAGAATCTCTTGGCTTCAGTCCATTTGAATTAGTATTTGGCCATACTGTTCGTGGTCCTTTAAAACTTCTCGAAGAGAAATTTCTCTCCAATGATGACACCTCCCTGAATTTACTTCAGTATGTGTCTGATTTCAAAACTAAACTTTCAAAAGCTTGTGAGGCTGCTCGGACCAATCTTCAGTCAGCCCAAAGGAAAATGAAACAGCTATATGACATAGGGACAAAAGAAAGGAATTTTAAGCCAGGTGATAAGGTACTAGCTCTTTTGCCTATTCAGGGAAAATCGTTGCAGGCCAGGTATTATGGTCAATACACTGTAGACAAAAAGATCAGTGACGTAAATTACATAATAAACACTCCTGGGAGGCGCAAGCTAAAGCTGCTATGTCATATAAACATGCTTAAGGAATACATAGATAGGGACAATACATCTTTAACATCAGTCAATCTAGTTAGTTCTGTTCCACTTAATACATGTGACAATGACTGTGAGGTTATTAATTCAGTGAAATCGGATCCCACATCATCAAAACTTCAGAATTCTGACATTCTGAGGAATCTCAACCAGAAACTGTCACATCTTGAGCCAAATCAGCGGAATGAACCGAAACAGCTGATTTTTGAATATGAACACTTATTTTGCTGACATTCCAACACGGACAGACAAAATATTTCACGATGTGGACATAAATGGTTCTAAACCTGTAAAACAACACCCATACAGGATGAATCCTGTGAAACAAAAATATCTTAAAGAAGAAGTTCAGTATCTATTAGACAATGACTTTATTGAACCAAGCCAAAGTGAGTGGAGTTCTCCTTGTATTCTTGTACCAAAACCTAATGGGACATATCGTATGTGTACAGATTTTAGGAAAGTTAATTCCTTAAGTAAAACAGATAACTTTCCTATTCCAAAAATGGATGACTGCATTAATAACATCGGGAATGCCAAATACATAACGAAATTCGACCTTCTGAAAGGATTTTGGCAAATTCCATTTACAGATAGAGCAAAGGAGGTTTTGGCATTCACAACACCAGACGGGTTATTTAACTATAAAGTCATGGCATTTTGAAAGAAAAACTCTCCAGCAACATTTCAGCGCTTAATAAACATGGTAATTGCGGGGCTGGAAGGCTGCAGTGCTTATATCGATGATGCTATCATATACAACGACCAGTGGAATCAACATCTTGGGACTATTCGAGCATTCTTTGACAGACTGAGTAATGCCAAATTGACAATCAATCTTGCTAAAAGTGAATTCTGCCATGCAAGTTTGACATTTCTAGGTCATGTTGTAGGTCAAGGTCATGTGAAACCCATTGATGCTTAAGTTGAGGCTATCTCAAATTTTCCGGTACCCACGTGCAAAAGACAGCTGATGCGATTTCTTGGTATGGCTGGTTATTACAGAAAGTTCTGTAATAATTTCTCTATAATTGCTGAGCCTTTGACAAATTTGCTCAGCAAAAGAACAAAATTCCATTGGAATGCAATATGCCAAAATGCTTTTGATAAACTTAAAGCTATAATCTAGAGTGAACCAGTTCTCTTAGCACCAAATTTTGAAAAGGAGTTTAAGCTAGCTGTAGATGCTAGTGACGTAGGTGCATTTGTTTGATTTGAGGTTTAACGTCCCCGTCAACACTGAAAAGGTCATTTGGGAGACATTGCTTCCAATTTTGTGGGATTTTTACCCGACATTGAGATGAAATGACATCTCAAGCCCTGTCGCCCAATGAAACCAATAGGGTTTATTAGCATGGATGGTCCACCTCGCACCGCGGTTCCTGGACAGGCTTAGATCCTCTAAGCGGTTTACCAGTACTAGTGTGCGGGCCGGATTCAGCTCTGCGTGGAAGCATCATGCAGCCCATATATTTCTTCAAGACGTAGGTGCAGGTAGTGTTTTGTTGCAGGAAGATGAAAATGGTGTGGATCATCCAGCTACTTTTCCAAAAAGTTTAATAAACATCAGAGAAATTACTCTACCATAGAGAAAGAGTGCTTGTCTCTGATTCTTGCTCTGCAACATTTCGAAGTTTATCTTACCGCTACTACTGTACTGATTGTTGTTTTCAGTGATCACAATCCACTGACTTTCATACATAAAATGAAAAACAAAAATCAGCGGTTGCTCAGGTGGAGTCTTATGCTACAAGAGTATAATTTAGACATAAGACATATCAGAGGGAGAGATAACATGCCCTTTCAAGAGCTTGAGCAGTGTCAGGAGTTGTGTTCTTCTTTCCTACTAAAGTGGATTGTAGATACATGTAATTTTATATGCTATGCTCAATATTTTATTATTCTTAAAGCAAAAGAAAGCTTAATTACATAATTCTTTCTTTTCCTCGAAGAAGGGGAGTGTTATGCATAAGAATTTATTTTTCTGATTCCAACTTTCACCCCACTGTTGACATAAAAGTGCTATAAATATCTTGTTAATCTTCTTATAGAAGATTCTAGAAAACTGAGTCACAGATTAATTTCATGTTTTGTAAAGAACATGTTTACAAGGAAAAGTACTTCAGAACCTTCCAGAAAGTTCAGGTTTGCATTATTTTTGGAAAATTACATCATCTTATTCCACAGCCCTCTTGAATGTTCTAGAGAAATCTTAGGGTCTATAAAAAAGCTTCATTTTTCTCATTGAGTCAGACTTAGGAGTTTGATGTTTGGGCTTATAAGGAAAGTTATTTCTCAATTCTGTGTTTGATTGTTAAAGGATATTACTTTTCATTTTGGAATGTGAATTCTGTGGGATCAAGAAAAATAGATTCATTCAGGATATTTCATAACAGAGCTAAGTGCATTTAATTATCTTACTTCTACAGGTTAAAGTTAACTTGTAAATAAATGTTGTTAAATTTTTCCAAAAGGCTTGTTTGCTTTTTCATTCTGCTACGCTTGGCTCGTAACAATATATATATGTTATTAACTTCTTTTTTGAAAATCGTTCTAGGTTTTCTTGTATCGGAGACTAAATCAACGGATTCATAATGGCGTAGGTGATGCCTATCCTATAATACGTCATTTCACAGTAAAAATACAATGTACAATATATTTGTTGCAAATAACAGCACTTCAGAAACAGGAAAATCAATTACTGTCTACCAGTCATGAATATGTTTAACCGATTTGACGGTCGCTTGCCTAGTGCGACCCCTGTGTTAGATGCAAGTTTTTATTTATTCATTTCAAGATACGACTCACTGGACACTAGTAGACGTCATCTCATCCCGAAGCAGTGCGTTAAAATATTTTTAAACTTAGTTATACAAATAAGCTTTCTCATTCCGAGCTCTGTATGAGTCAAAATTAATTGTTCGGACTATTCACAGAATAATAATAATAATAATAATAATAAAACCGGTTCGACATGTACGCGTCTATATAGCTTTTACATATTCTAGATATCTTTTCCAAGCTTAAGTAAGGAAACTGTAGCAGAGGACCATTGTAATAATATTTATAATAGTACTCTATTAAATACGGTCCTCATTTCAGAGAAAAACAACTATTGAACTTTGTCATGATAACAGATGATAAAAATCACTACAATATTCCATAAACTATCTGGAAAGATAATTACGTTTCAGTACGTTGAATTTTAATATTCACCCGAGTCTTTTACTGAGAATGAAAAAGATTTTGATATCTGATCGAAACGTCGTTCCTTATTCTAAATAAGATGAGATACAATGACAATGGTAACAAATCATGTCCTTCTAAAAACGTGTATCCACAATGACGCAGTTGCTATGACCTGCAAAGAATATTATAGAACGCCGAGAATATTTAAATAAAATAACAGGGTTAAACGAAACACCAAAAGTCGAGGATCAATTACAAGAATAAAATGTCAGTTTATTGACATGACTTGAGAGATAATAATATACCAGTAAACTTGTAAGTAGACTCGAGACCAACCAGCACTGCGAAATTATTTAACTCTTGGGCTGGGATGTATAAAGAATCCCACAAGGCTCTATTCGTCAACCACTTCAATATTTTTATTGTGTTAGTTTCACGCATTGTGTGCACACATTTTACATAGTTGTGTTTTTCTTTTACATAGTCGTGTTTTTCTATCATTCTACCCCCTGTCTTAAACGCGCGTAATTTATGCTGGGACTCTCCTGTGTCCCTCCTGATCTGATTAATCTTTTTGCGTATGGCATGTTGATAATATAAATTGCCTTGAATGTGAACCATTCTATCAAACGGAATATCAATAGCAATACTTATCTTTACGATGTTGATACCTTCAGTCTGGGGAATACTTTAGACCCACTTTGCCATACTCCAAAAAAATCAACACAGACCAAGCCCTGTAGCAAGAGACGACGGACTTTTCCCTAAAATTAGAAATAAGGAATAGTTTAGTCTATTGACATCCACATTGATTCAGCGTCCACACATTTCATAGGTACGCTCTTATCTGAAACACGCGTGAATTCTATGCTACACTGATCATTTACAGGAAAGTAGAAGTAAAACAAAGATCAGGAATCGATACAATTAACTTACTCCACCCATCAAAGACACCAAAGGGAAAGAAACACAAACATTAAGCGACCAGACCATAATGGAAACCTAAACAAAGGAAGGCCATAAGGACAGTTACTTTCCCAAAAAATGGCCATGTGGCCATCCAAAATAAAAAGACACAAGTGATACACACAGTAAGTAACAAACAACACCATAAATAAACCGCAACAGAAGAACCGCCTTGGAACGGTAGTGGAAAGATTTCCACTGGGGGGCTTCAATCGATTTTACGTGGCCACAATCCTTGCCCTTACTTCCGTCGCGATTTAGACAAATAATTAGTTCAGTCCGCATGAAGGCCTCCTAACTCATCAGTGCAACATCTCCGTGAACTCGAAAAATCAAAGAACCACAGAGGTGAGACAACGGTGAGGACTCGACAGCAAGAAACCACTGAAATGCTGGAGCAAAAGAAACCAACAGTTAGACTCCGATGGGCCCAACCAGAGAAAGAGCATCAGGCACCAACCAACATTACCTTGAATTAGATCTCTCTAATTCTCAATAAGCCTTTACGTTGGAGCCGTCATAGAATCTGAGGCCTGACCCACCGGCGTGCAATTAAAGAGGGAAGCAAAGTTGCCAACCGTGATTGTGTTAACTACCATGCATGCAGTCTGTCGTATAACATCCATGTTGTACCCAATCTTTTTATAACGAAGAATGATTTTACGAAATTGGGTGCTGAAGTCATTGCGGTTATATATTTTTCTGAATTTATATACTAAGTCACCATAAAATTCGGGTTCCGATAGACCTTGTTGCAGAAGAGATTTAAGTCCAATATTGAATTTTGAAATTAAATCAGAATGGCGTCGATAAAATTTTTAAAAGGCTTTGCGTAGTTTATGGTACCGATAACCCTGATTAAGGGGTTTACCCTTACTATCTTACTATCCTGGGCTTCTATATGAACATACGAGTAAGTGAAATCACATTGTTGTCATGACTGATAGTTACAGACTATGCTGACAAAAATAATGCTAGATGAAACATTCTATTATTCAAACTAAAATACGATTTATTATCTGTGTAGAATTGTATAAACAGTTTAGCTTATGTTACATCAGGTTGGCAGAGGCCCAGCTAATGTTACATCAGGTTGGCAGAGGCTCTTTGCCATGGCTCTAAAAATGTCATGTTCTGCCCAGATCGATCCCCGATGCTACTGTACCTCCATAAATTCCATTATCCGATATACGTGTGAAACTATGATAATGTTACTCAAACATCTGATAATACATGAATTAAATCTTGTTTCATGTTATTTCTCAAATCTTTGCCGTGATGGAAATATGGCGAATCGCTTAATTGATAAGATGTCAGGCAAGATCCCAGAACTTCTATCATAGTAGGAAGAATTGCTCATACAGAAAATGAGAGAATGATACCGTAAACCTCAGTCAGACGCTGCTACTGAGCATGTGATACAGCTCGGACGTGATGCGATTAAACCAAAGAGCAGAAAGACATAAAATGTCTGATCCAGGCTAAAAACGACATCCCTGCTTTCCCACGAAACATCGGATGATTTTCGGGTCCATACCATTCAAAACTATCAAATGTCATATAGAGGAGTCACAACCATACAGCGAGAAATGCTGAAATAATTACAGCCTTCTGAGCAACCTAATAATTTGCACACATTTAACCATATAATAATCTTACCTTCTGCCTTTCTCAATCATGTATTCTTCTTAGTCTTAAAAATAAATCTGTTTTAACCATGAAAAAACATTTACAAAGTGAAAAAAACAGAAGTCTCAAGATATATCTTTACTTGTTCGGAAACCAGGAAACTGAATCCAGCTGACAATTCATTATATTATACCTTTTAGAAAAGTATGTACTTGCCAAGGAAGGGCGTCAAAATACCGCCACATAATAGACATTTAATATTATCTACCTAGAAACAATGAAATACAATGTATTCTATAAATGAACAGCTTATGAAAGGGTTATCTTTCGAAAGCAAAGAATACGCCACAGAACTGAAAAGAAACAGGTCGACACGCACTTACCGAACCTGACCAACTGTTGAAGTAGATGAATGAGTTTTTCGTTCCACCAATAGCTATGGTCATACGGCGACGAGACCTCGGTATAAAAACTTATCCGAAAATCTGAGGAAACCCGGGATCGAACCCACGACCCTTGGTTTATGAGGCGAGAAGTATAACCACTACACCACGGAGGCTTCTAATACTTTAAAAGTACACGTACAAACCAATTAAGTATCCAACAATATTATCATATTCATATCCCGAATATTCTAACAATAAGATTCATTTTGAGAAAAATTGCTTTAGGCCTACGCCAGAAAATTACATTTTTTTTTTTTTTACAGTAAAAATACCTCGCCTTATTCATCACCTGGTTCGGGTCCGATTGAAGGACTCCAGGAAAATGTCTTCGCTGCCACGTGTCCAAAGATAGGAAAAACAAAGCTGTCATAGCATCAATACGCGTCGTAAACCCTGACTCGAATGACAATACAATTTTAATCAGCTTATAACAAATATTCTCACGTTAACCTCATTAGTTTCGTGCGTTTGTAAATCTGTAAATGCCATATATAACCCACCGAGAAACCTTACACGTAATAAAACATTACAAACGAATATAAATTCAATTGGTTTCATTGGGCGACAGGGCTTGAGATGTCATTTCATATCAGTCTCGGGTAAAAGTCCCACAAAATTGCGAGCAACGTCTCTAAAATGACCTTTATAGTGTTGACGGGGACGTTAAGCATCAAATCAAACAAACAAACACGTTTTGACCACTTTGAGATGTCCCGTCATTACAATGATAACAATGGTTTGGCCTAAAAAGGTACCATTTAGAAGGCGAATGCCCAGTGAACAATCATGCCGCGTTTGATGTAAAACAGACCACTCATTATGAAAAAATTGCGATATTAAGTTGCTGTCCTAAGCAACACTTTGAAAATCTGCAAATTTCACACAGTCCCAATGCGGGAATGGGTTAATGAATGAGATCGAAACTACTCAAACCCATGTCTAGTGTTTTCATCATTTGATTGTAAAATATGATGTTTAATATGTAACTAATGCATTTTAGAGTAAAATTATTTTTTTTTCAAGATTCCAGTTAACCCTTTCCAACTCAGATACGTCTTTTTACGTGTCTGGACCGTTTCATCCCACTTTTTGAGTCCCAGAACCACCTTAAATCTGTATCCCCCACCCTGGATAGTTTATGTTAGGATAAGTTGTCTTAAAAATGACTTGTTTCTTTTCGCGCGGCTTCCCAGCAAAAATATACCTATGCGGCGTTTGAAGTGGGCTGCAGACCCCTGAGCGCCGAAACAAATGGGGGTATGGCCCAGCCGGCCGCTTAAATGAAATCTGAGGGTGTGAGAAACTGACGCTGGCAAAACATGAGTATACATAACATATATTTGTCATGTGTTATCATTGGAATTGCCTCAAAGAGGTGATTGTAAGGAGTACACACAACATTACATTTTCAAGATAAATAAAAAAAAACTCTTCCCAAATTCTTATTAATCGCACACTGCGCTTAGTTTTTGGCGCTATAGCCCCAGAGTATTGAAGAGTGATTTTGGCAGTACTTTTTGCATTAATGCATACGACCTAATAACCACCAAGAGACACCGTGAAAAAATAGCGCAATATTCGAAACGGTTTCAAAAGTTCTTCGTAAAATGAAACTACCGATGGAAATAAATATTATAACTTGAATGTTTTATAAATTTATCCATAAAGTTTACCGTGACAGGGATTCACTGAGGAATTCTCTGTGTAAAAAAAAACGTGAATGAAAACAATGTAGACTAATACGCCATTTAGTGTCTTTTTACAGATCAGTTCAATTAGCCCATTTTACAGCTCATTTTGTACCGGAAACTGGCAAACAGCGCAGGCCAGATCAGATACCGCAGATCGCGGAGTCCCATTAGGGCATACACTGCATCTTTGCGAAAAGTTCAGCATTTTCCAGATAAATTTTAAAGAAGGCACAACCAGACATCCCTACATATTGAAATGGACTCGTTTTGTTTAGTATAAAGTCATTGGGACCGTTTTCTGGAGAGAGTGACCGCCAGTGTACTCAAACTTCACATTCTCTTAACAAATAGCCTCTTCGGATGCAGTTGATCAGAAACACATCAGGCGCATATTATCGCGTGCTAATCTTAATCTTTTTTAACTTTCTTCAGAGATTCGTCACTATGGCTGAAACATGGGTCCATCATTTTACTCCAGAGGCCAAACAACAATCGAAACAATGGAAGCACCCTGGCTCAAAGAAGGCAAAGACTGTACCATCAGCTTAGAAGCTTCTGGCCTCGGTTTTCAGGGATGCAGATGATATTCTGCTAATAGATTATTTTCAAAAAAATCAATGCCACGTATTATTCTTCACTTCTAACACAGTTACGGGAAAATATTAAACAGTGGAATGCTCACTAAACGTGTGTTGTTCCACTAGGACAGTGCTCCTGTTCACAATCTGTGTTATGAATTCTACAGAGTGGAGTTTGAAGCAAAAATTTCGTGAAAAATTTAGATCAAGGTCAGGCTATATTCGGTTTCACAAAACATGCTCTATCTTACGCCAGACGCCAACACACTACAGCATTTCATTCTTTGACTCCACCGCAGAGAAAACACAGAAGCACTGTAACTATATTTTTATGCATTGGAGTCTTGGAGCCGAATCTTAGAAAAGATATCGGAATGGAGTGTAGAATCAAATTTTGGTGAAAAAAGTTAGGCTACGCCTATTGCATAGGATCGGTTTGTACATGTACTGCGACGGCTCCAAAATTTGACCCCAGCCTCCACTTAATCTCTCCATTGGATGACTCTACTCCATGACTCCAGAAGCATTGTCCTAATGGAACAACACAACTTAAGTGAGCTTTCCGCGGCGCTTAAGGTTAATATTTTCCCGTAACTGCGTCAGAAGTGAAGCATAGCTTGTGTCATTGATTGTTTGTCCCTTTTAGAGATAATCTATCAGAAGAATACCATCTGCATCCCTGAAAACCGAGACCATATCCTTCCCAGCTGATGGAACAGTCTTTGCCTTCTTCGTCGGGGTGAGCCAGGCTGTTTCCATTGTTTCGATTGTTGTTTGGCCTCTGGAGTAAATTTATGGACCCATGTTTCACCCATAGTGACGAATCTCTGAAGAAAGTTCAAAATGATTAAGATTAGCACGCAACAATGTGCGCCTGGTGTGCTTCTGATCAACTATTTCCGAAAAGGCTATTTCTAAAGAGAATGTGAAGTTTGAGTACACTGGCAGCCTGAATTTGGCTGTCACTCTATCCAGAAAACGAATCTTTATACTTAATCATAACCCCAAAACCACAAAAAGAATAATATTGCATGAATTTTATTCAAAAAGCATTTTCCATTATAATCTCCATTAGTCAAATTGACCAACTCATGTTCAAATTGACCTCCGATGCAAAAATGGCCTGAACATTGTAGGGAAAACGTGTAGATTTTAAAAAAAAAAAAATGTTCTATAAAGGGGTTATCCTTTGGAAGCAAGGAATACACCACAGAAGTGAAAAATATGGAGTGTACATGTTTTGTGGGCCAGACTAGCTAGTTTCGGCCAATTAGGCCTCATCAGTGACCCTCAGATATTTTCCAAATTCCACAATGGAAACAATGATCCCAAAGGACAAGAAAATATAATCTACACTAAAAAG
The DNA here is from genome assembly GCA_963580285.1 of Lucinisca nassula. Lineage (NCBI taxonomy): Eukaryota > Metazoa > Mollusca > Bivalvia > Lucinida > Lucinidae > Lucinisca > Lucinisca nassula. Next base: position 66,705,421 of record OY757017.1, on the reverse strand, counting down.
TACGTCTTAGGAGCAGATATGATATCGCCGTATCTGACTGCAACAATAATTGCTCACTGGAAGCTTGTCATTGGACAATCAGAGAAAATTCACAAATGTTTGTGACTTTCTACTTTCGATTTCACCACTGAGCGTGCAGGATAAAAATGATTGCGACAAAACGACTGAAAACCTTTCAATAACACTTGGTATGAACATGCAGGTGCAAAAAACTGATAGAATAACATTCTCCGATTTTTAAGATATGCTTTAGATCAAGAATAATCTTACCGGCGACCTTCCTGCAACCCACGAATACCAATAATAGGAAACGTTCAAACTGACCTCCGGATATAAGTCAAATTGTTTTCAATTGACCACCGGGGGAGGTCAGTTTGAATGTTTACTGCCCGTGAAATATAGATTTGTTTTAAATACATACATGTATCGATTTGCGGTTAACTATACCTTCAGGCTAGTCAGATGATAGTTTAAACTACGTAAAATAGTCGGTTTTGTTTGTTTGTTTGATTTGAGGTTTAACGTCCCCGTCAACACTGTAAAGTTCAATTTGGAGACGTTGCTTCCAATTTTGTGGGTTTTTTACCCGACATTGGGATGAAACGACATCTCAAGCCCTGCCGTCAAATGAAACCAATAGGGTTTATAAGCATGGGCGGTCCGACTTGCACCGCTTTGCCTGGGCAGGCTTAAATCCTCTAAGCGGTTTACGGTACTCGTGTGCGGTCGGTTTTAGCTCTGCGTGGAACCATCATGCAGCCCATATATTTCTTCAAGCCCCGATGGGTGGGGCCATGAAATAGTCGGCTATTTTGTTTGAAGGTTGTATTTAGGTACTTTCGGAAACGTTGCTTTCGATTTTGTGGGACCCAAGGTTGAGATGAAATGGCCGTCCAAAGAAGCCGCCAGGATTTAAGGAGTGGTTCGACTCGCATCACTGGGCAGGCTTATTCATTCCAAGCGGTTTACAAGTAGTCAAGTTTGGTCGGTTTCAACTCTGCGCGGAAACACCATGCAGCCCAATCAAATTTCTTCAAACCCCGTTGGACTGGGACGAGCGTCTGTGCTAATAAACTTCTGGAAATGTATGTTTTTTGGCACTCTTTAGCACAAGCACAACGACGGCTCCCGCCCATCGGGGCTTGAAGAAATATATGGGCTGCAAGATGCTTCCAGACAGGTGAAAATGACCGCACATGAGTACTTGTAAACCGCTTAGAGGATCTAAGCCTGCCCAGGCAAAGCGGTGCGAGTCGGGCCGTCCATGCTTATAAACGCTATTGATTTCATTGGGCGACAGGGCTTGAGAGGTCATTTCATCTCAGTGTCGAGTAAAAGTCCCACAAAATTAGAAGCAACGTCTCCAAAATGACCTTTGAATCAAACAAACAAACAATACAACCACAACGAGCCGGTTCTAATGATTACCTTCATTTTCTGTTCACCCCCCCCCCCCCCCCACACACACAATTATATGACGAGTTGTCTTCATCGCACGGACGGTCCACGACTGGCACCACTTTGTCTGGGAGGCTTAGACCTTCCACGGTACTCTTGTGCGCAGTCGGTTTGGAAGCACCATGCAGCACAATCTATTTCTCCAAGACCCAGTGGACGGGGGCGTTAATGACAAGAGATAAGCATAGGTTCCTTAACCTAAACTGCTCATTATCTTCGTCAGCCTCCAAAATTAAGCGAAAAGCATGCAGCAGCCATAGCCGTCACATGTCAAAATTTTAAGACGAAAAGTTCAACGTACGATGCCCGTATATATTAATCTCAGAAATCTGACAAAAAGTGCGAACATCGCTATTCTCGAGCAATTGATGAAAAAAGTTTTTTGTCGTATGAACATCTTGCAGTCTTTCTATGACGAAAATGCGTCGTAAATGCTTTAATGAAACTGGTCCCAGGTTGTCTAGGATGCTTGCGAAATATCATATTCCTAGAAACATCAGTTATTCACATATTTATTCACACATTCGTAAGCCCGAAACGGGGTCTAATTCCGTCGATTAATTGAAAATATCATCAAAAGTCAAGAAGTATGCATAAGTTGCTAAGGGGGCTTAACTCCACAATGACAAATCAGACCACAAACACAGTGTGCCGTGGCGGAAGTATGTGCCTGTATTAAATGGTCAGAGTATTGAAGAAGATAGCTACACACACACACACACACACACACACACACACACACACACACACACACATTAAAGGACAGGAAGGTTAAGGTTAGAAACGGTCGACAGTACATGACAGGGTGTATCGTAGCGGAGGTGTGCATGATGTGGTCACAGTATTGAAGAAGAGACCTTTGCACACAATCTTTATAGGATGTGGTGTGCATGATGTGGTCACAGTACTGAAGAAGGAGCGATACACACAAACTGGTGAAGGTCAGTAACGGTCGTCAGTCCATGACATGGTGTATCGTGGTGGAGATGTGCATGATGTGGCCACCGTATTGAAATATGGGAGTTATACACACAAACTTTATAGGAAAAGAAGGTGAAGGTCAGTAACGTTTGTCAGTACATGACAGGTTGTATCGAGGCGGAGGTGTGCATGATGTGGCCATAGTATTGAAGAAGGGCTTTATACACACAAACATTATAGGAAAAGAAGGCGAAGGTTAGTAACGGTCGTCAGTACATGACAGGGTTTATCGAGGCGGAGGTGTGCATGATGTGGCCACAGTATTGAAGAAGAGAACTATACACACAAACTTTAGGAAAAGAAGGTGAAGGTTAGTAACGGTGGTAAGTATATGACAGGGTGTATCGAGACGGAGATGTGCATGATGTGGTCGCAGTATTAGGGAAGAGAGCTGTACGCACGAACTTTATGGGAAACGAAGGTGAAAGTCAGTAACGGTCGTCAGTACAAGACAGGTGTTTTCGGGACGAAGGTGTGCATGACGTTGTCACAATTGAAGAAGAGAGCTATACACGCAAACATTATAGGAAAAGAAGGTGAAGTTTGGTAACGGTCATCAGTACATGACAGGATGTATCGAGGCGGTGATGTCAATTTTGTGTTCACAGTATTGAAGAAGAGAGCTATACACACAAATTTTATTGGTAAAGAAGATGAAGGCCAATAGCGGTCGTCAGTACATGACAGGGTGTATGGAGGCGGAGGTGTGCATGATGTGGTTGAAGAAGAGAGCTATACACTCAAACTTTATAGGTAAAGAACGTGAAGGTCTAAAAACGGTCGTCAGTACACAGGGTGTTACGAGGCAGAGGTGTGTATGATGCGGTTGAAGAAGAGGGCTATACACTCAAACTTTATTGGTATAGAAGATGAAGGCCAATAGAGGTGGCCAGTACATGACAGGGTGTATGGAGGCGGAGGTGTGCATGATGTGGTTGAAGAAGAGAGCTATACACTCAAACTTTATAGGTAAAAATGTGGAGGTCAAAATCGGTCGTCAGTACATGACAGGGTGTGTCGAGGCAGAAGTGTGTATGATGCGGTTGAAGAAGAGGGCTATACACTCAAACTTTATAGGTAAAGAATGTGAAGGTCAAAAACGGTTGTCAGTACATGACAGGGTGTATCGAGGCAGAGGTGTGTATGATGCGGTTGAAGAAGAGGGCTATACACTCAAACCTTATAGGTAAAGAATGTGAAGGTCAAAAACGGTCGTCAGTACATGACAGAGTGTATCGAGGCGGAGGTGTGCACGATGTGGTTGAAGAAGAGAGCTATGCACAGAAACTTTATAGTAAGGTGAAGGTCAAAAACGGTCGTCAGTACATGAGATGAGTATCGAGGCGGAGGTGTATAAGACGAGCTATACACACAAACTTTTAGGTAAAGAAGGTGAAGGTCAATAACGGTCGTTGGTACATGAAAGGGTGTATCGAGGCGGAGATGTGCTTGATCTTGGCCCAGTATTGAAGAAGATGAGCTATACACACAAACTTGATAGGAAAAGAAGGTGAAGGTTAATAACGGTCGTCAGTACGTGACAGGGTGTATCGAGGCGGAGGTGTGCATGATGTGGTCACAGTATTGAAGAAGAGAGTTATACACACACTCTTTATAGGAAAAGCAGGTAAAGGTTTGTAACGGTCGTCAATACTTGACAGGGTGTATCGAGGCGGAGGTGTGCATGATGTGGTCACAGTACTGAAGAAGAGAGTTATACACACAATCTCTATAGGAAAAGAAGGTGAAGTTTGTAACGGTCGTCAGTACATGACAGGGTGTATCGAGGCGGAGGTGTGCATGATTTGGTCACAGTATTGAAGAAGAGAGATATAAACACAAACTGGTGAATGTCAGTAACAGTCGTCAGTACCTGACAGGGTGGATCGAGGCGGAGGAGTGCATGATGTGGTCACAGTACTGAAGAAGAGAGTTATACACACACTCTTTATAGGAAAAGAAGGTGCAGTTTGTAAAGGTCGTCAGTACATGACAGGGTGTATCAAGGCGGAGGTGTGCATGATGTGGTCACAGTATTGGAGAAGAGAGCGATACACCCAAACTGGTGAAGGTCAGTAACGCACGTCATTACATGACAGGGTGTTTCGTAGCGGAGGTGTGCATGACGTTGTTGCAGTATTGCAGAAGAAATTTATACACACAAACTTTATAGGAAAAGAAGGTGAAGGTTAGTAACGGTCGTCAGTACATGACTGGTTGTATCGAGGCGGAGGTATGCATGACGTGGTCACAGTATTGAAGAAGAGAGTTATACACACAAACTTTATAGGAAAAGAAGGTGAAGGTTAGTAACGGTCGTGAGTACATCACAGGGTGTATCGAGGCGGTGGTGTGCATGATGTGGTCGCAGTATCGAAGAAGAGAGTTAGACACACAATCGTTAAGGGAAAAGAAGTTGAAGGTTAGTAACGGTCGTCAGTACATGACAGGGTGTATCGAGACTGAGGTGTGCATGATGAGGTCGCAGTATTGAAAAGAGAGTTATACATGAGATGTGTATCGAGGCGGAGGTGTATAAGACGAGCTATACACACAAACTTTTAGGTAAAGAAGGTGAAGGTCAATAACGGTCGTTGGTACATGAAAGGGTGGATCGAGGCGGAGATGTGCTTGATCTTGGCACAGTATTGAAGAAGATGAGCTATACACACAATCTTTGTAGGAAAAGAAGGTGAAGGTTAATAACGGTCGTCAGTACATGACAGTGCCTATCGACACGGAGGTGTGCATGACGTGGTCACAATTGAAGAAGAGATCTATTCACACATACATTATAGGAAAAGAAGGTAATGTTTAGTTATAACGTCAGTACATGACAAGGTGTATCGAGACGGAGGTGTGCATGATGTGATCGCAGTATAAGGGAAGAGAGCTGTACACACAAACTTTATGGGAAAAGAAGGTGAAAGTCAGCAACGGTCGTCACTACAAGGCAGGGTGTATCGAGATGGAGGTGTGCATTACGTGGTCACAATTGAAGAAGAGAGCTATACACGCAAACATTATAGGAAAAGAAGTGTTACGGGGTGGAATAGGAATTCTCTCAGGTGCTTATGCACATCTAAATTATTTTAGTAGGTATATGGTAGGGCGGTGCGAGTGAAATATTTTAGGTGAAATATGGTAGGCAAAATGTGCTGCTCCATGCACAAGTCATGCACATATCATACGATGGATGCATGAGTGGTTTGTGGAGATCTGTTTTTACAATACAGGGGGCCGCTATAAGGCTGAGTTCTATAAAATTTGCCTAAAAATCGCCAACCGCCAAATTGTGCCATATATGATTTTCATTCCCGTCACGTGTTGTGTGGGTGTTCGTTTTGACAGGAGTCATGGCATTGATTTATAGGGTCGTTTCATCATTTTATTCCTATGGGAAATATACTATTTGAACGCAAATCCATTATCTACTCGATTTGTGCTATCTGGCTTTAATTGTGGACGGTATCTCCACCTCGCTACGATTTTAGCAAGCTAATATGAGTATGCATGATATTCCGGTAGTATTCATAGATATAAAAACCCTGAGAAAACGATCATTCTTTAGCAGGTCAAGTTGTAACGTGTACCCACAACATTGTGACGGAACAGTGAGAGTATATTGAAAGGCACAACAATGTGTGGTGACCTGCTGCTCCCTGCAATATAGCAGCAGGTACTGGTACGACGCTGTCGGTTAGGGTCCAGCAAGGGCGGACGAACCTACATAAACAGGTCGTAGCAATGTGAGACGAATGTGAGACCATTCAAATGAAAGAGGTCAAATAAATAACCTGCAGGCGATTCAGGTGAAACAAACTAGTGCGCGATCGCTAATAATACATATCAACCTGTGGTGGACAACAATGTCGACCAACTAGTTTACCCTAGTGCGCGAGAGGGGGATTCACGCGAGTGGGGGATTCACCCTAAGTTATAAACTGGCCAGTCGCGTCTTGTGTTGTTTCTTTTTATTTTTGTGTTGTTTTTGTTGTTTGCTTCTGTAGGTATTCACGTCACCCGTCCCGAGCACAGAACATTGTTTTGCCTTCGGGGCGGATGTCATGAGTTGGCTACAGAAGCAACTAAATGTGATGTTTTGTGTTAGTAAGTGTTGTATATAGAAACTGTAAATAATTCATGTCATTCATTTGATATCTTTCTTGTGCCTTACCCCACAGCTGCCCGTACACCTGTCAGAGATTACGCTCGGTTGTCTTGTCAGCATGGGGGTTTGCGAGACGCCATAAACCCACATGTAACATTTGGTGTCAGAAGTGGGATTTGATCTCTGGCTGGTGTTCCCGGCTGTGGAACAGCACATTGATGCTCTGACTCATCAATTTAAAAAAAAATTAAAAAATGCATTGACAGCCACATTTGGAAATTAACTTGAATCTTACTTCCTGCGTTGATGAAGTGCGAAACCCATGTATTCAACAAAATGGATACTGACAAGTTTATAATTTCTGAGCAGGAAGGCAAGGCATACCCCACTTTTTCTTGGTAACGAAAAATTTTAGTAGACCCCAATTAATTGTGTTACCTGACATTCTAATAAGTTAAACTGGAGTTACTAGTTGATCTTACCCACACATGGTTCTGACGTAGTGACGTTAACAATTTACTGACGTTGACATAAAGATAGCGTTAATATTTACGCTGTGGCTTGAGGTTAGGTATGACGTAATAGAAACATTAATGGTGACTTGTTATGATCGTAGTTTTGTAATGTGATGAAACTTCAGATTGTAGCATTTTCTGTAAACGTCGTCAGTTTATGACGTCATATTAGACTATCAGTGCGCAACGTCATACTTTGCTGAAAGCATTTGTCATTTCAAATCGCGTGTGCTTTAATAACTAACGTTTTAGTTAGATTAACGCATATAATACATATCTTAACGTTTTAGTTAAGCCCATTCAATCATCACTGATCATAACTGATCAGTTTATAGTGGTTTTGATAGTAACGTGAGATTTATGTTATCAATAATGGAGCGTTTAATGCAAATGGGAAAGGAGTTAGGTTATGAAGGGAAGTAGTTACAAGGTTTTGTTGAGGAGCAGCAAGATATTGAGCGGGTAGAAATGCAAGAGCAAAGGTATTTAGAAAGGTAAAGGTCTGAAGAGAAGGAAAAGGAAAGGGTACATGAACTAGCTAAGTTAGAAGAAAAGGAGAAAGAAAGGGCACATGAACTAGCTATGTTGAATGTTAAATAGCACGCATTCAAAGTGAAAGGGAGGCAAAAGAGATTAGTGAGGCCCATTTAGAACAAATAAAACATGGGTTTGAGCTACAGCACCAAGAATTAAGGAACCAATTAGAAATGCAGAGAACGAAGCTCGAGCTAGAATTTGAAAAGCAAAAAGCTGAGAAGGTGGCTCATGCCCGGGATCCTAAGTAAGCTTATTTTGAAGAGGGTAAAGGTAAAATGGATAGTTATTTATCTAGGTTTGAGAAATATGCTACGGCTAATAAATGGGATAAGAGTGTTTGGGCCGCGTATTTAAGTGCATTGCTCAAAGGGGGCGCACTTGATGTATATGACCGGTTGTCAAATGAGGATGCGGCGGATTATGATAAGTTAAAGGATGCTCTATCAAAGAGTTTTGACATGACAGAGCGCGGATTTAGGAAGCAGTTTCGTTATAGTAGGCCCGAGAAATCAGAAACGTTCATACAGTTCAGTAGTAGATTGAAAAGTTATTTAGAAAAATGGCTTAATATGGCAAAGATAGAAAAATCTTTTCCGGCTGTCTGTGATTTCATGGCAAGGGATCAGTTCCTGGAGTCATGTAATAGAGAACTGTATGTACATCTGAAGCCAAAACAGTTTGGTAATTTAGATGAAATGGCTAGGGAGGCAGATTTGTTTGCAGAAGCGCGCGCGGGCGTATAAAGTTGCATTAATAAGGGACAACGCGATAATAGAGGCGCAGCGCTGGGTAAACAGGGCAAAGTTGACTCTAACAAACCGAGTGGTAGATCGGAAATTAAGTGTAGCATATGCGGTAAGGGGCATTTAACAATTAAATGTTTTAAGAACCCCGACAGGAAACAATTATATAGCGCAGAGGTAGGAGCAACTGGAGTTGGGAATAGCGGTGTTAAGGAAAATTTTAACACGCGCGTAGAGACTCAAGGTTCTCAAGCTAAGAATGAGAATACGCAGAATGTAGGTCGTGGTTATACACGTGGTCGTGGTAATTTTAGAGGGTCTTTTCGCGGACGCGGTAAAAATAATGGCACACCACGTGGCGCAGCACACCAAGATAGTTTTTGTCAAACGGAAGTAACTAGGAAAGGTGATGAGATTGGAAGTATTTTTGAAGGTAAGGTTGGTGATCCTTTGATTTCGGATAGGGAGGAGTGTAGTAAGGAAACTAGGGAAGGTGTCTGTTACTTCTTAAAGGCAAGGTTACCGACGGCACAAGGATTGGTTAATAATAAAAAGGTGGTTGTATTAAGAGATACTGGGTGTACAGGCTGTGTCGTTCGGAGAAGTTAGGTTTCGGATAGTCAGTTAATAGGGAAGGAATCAAATGTTACGTTGATTTATGAATCCACACAAAGGTATCCTTTGGCAATGATTGACATTGATTGTCCTTTTGTCACTGGGAAAACTGAAGCTTTGTGTATGGATGATACGTTGTACGATTTGGTTATCGGTAACATTGATGGATCAAAACTTCCTGATATGTCTCATTTCTCAGCTGCGGCTGTAACTAGGTCTCAAACTAGGCAGGATGAGAAGCCTTACAGAAAACTTAAGGTTCCCGATCAGATCATAAACGATGACAAGGAGGCTTTCAAGCAAGCTCAGGTTGATGATCCAACTTTGGAAAACATCAGGAAAAGGGTTGTATCTGGGAACAAGACTGTGAGTCGTGGTTTAAACCGAGGTGAAACGAGGTTTATTGAGAAAAAAGGTTTGGCATATAGGGAGTTCACCAAGGGTAACAAAGTCTCTTTCCAACTTGTGGTCCCTCAAAGTTTCCGAGGAAATGTGTTGAAACTGGCTCATGAAACGCTTATGTCTTGACATATGGGTATTATGAAGACATTGGATAGAGTTGTAACTGAGTTTTACTGGCCCGGTATTTGCGGTGATGTCGCTAGATTTTGTAAATCTTGTGATATTTGTCAGAGAACCATTCAGAAAGGTCGGGTCACTAAAGTACCTCTAGGAAAAATGCCATTGATTGATACGCCATTTAAGAGGGTGGCAGTGGACCTAGTTGGTCCAATTGAGCCTCGATCTGATAGGAAATCTCCGTATATTTTAACCATGATAGATTATGCGACAAGGTATCCAGAGGCGATAGCTTTACCGAGTATTGAGACGGAACGTGTCGCGGAAGCGCTTATTGAAATGTTTAGTAGGGTTGGCATTCCTGATGAAATGTTGGCTGATTGTGGATCACAGTTTACTGCTGAGGTAATGAAAGAAGTCAGCAGACTTCTTTCTCTTCAACAGTTAACGTGTAGTCCGAGACACCCGATTTGCAACGGCTTGATTGAGCGTTTCCACGCTACGTTAAAGCAGATGTTACGTCGCATGTGTGCTGAACGTCCAAAAGATTGGGATAAATATCTTCCAGCTTTATTATTTGCGGTTAGGGAAGTCCCACAAGAGTCTTTAGGATACACTCCTTTTGAGTTTTTATATGGTCGTAACGTCAGAGGTCCAATGGCAATATTAAGAGAATTATGGGCTGACGAGGTACGCGATGAGCAAGTTCTTTCGACGTATCAGTACGTTATTCAGCTAAACGAACGGCTAGAGCAGACATGCAAATTAGCGCGTGATAATTTAAAGAAGGTTCAGATTAAGCAAAAAGCTTATTATGATAAAGGCGCGAGGTCGCGTAAATTTGACGTCGGCGATAAAGTGCTTTTGTTACTACCGACAGAGAGTAATAAATTATTGCTTCAATGGAAAGGTCCTTATGAAGTAGTTGAGGTAGTAAACAGAATGTATAATAAGATAGACGTCAATGGAAATGTCAACACATATCACGCTAACATACTGAAGCAATATGTGGAACGTCAAAATGTGACGTCACATTGCTTGCTTTCTGTAGAGTCCATTCCGTCAACTGAAAATGATGACGTTGACGAATTCTCATTGGAAGATTGCGCTTTTCCTACTGCAAAGCAACCAGAGACGTTTAAGGACGTCAATATTTCAGAAATGTTAACGCAGGATCAGCGTAAAGAGATAGAGACGTTGATAAAAGAATACCCGGACGTACTGTCCAGTGTACCAGGACGAACTGACCAAATAGAACACGACATAAAGTTGCTGACGTCGGAACCAGTGAGGTCCAAACTCAAAGGTTATGCCATACCATATAAAGTACGGGATGTAATAGAAAAAGAAATTCAAGATATGTTAGATTTAGGAGTTATTGAGCCATCAATATCTCCATACTCATCCCCTGTAGTACTTGTCCCTAAAAAAGATGGTTCGGTGCGGTTCTGCATTGACTTCCGTAAACTTAATAAAGTGACGGAGTTCGATGCAGAACCAATGCCAAATATGGAGGAGGTTATAAATAGAATGTCGGGGCACAAATACTTTACCAATTTGTCAAAAGGTTATTGGCAGGTAAAAATGACGTCCAAGGCAAAACCCTTAACTGCGTTCGAAACCCCCAAAGGCTTGTTTCAATTCAAAACTTTGCCCTTCGGTTTGGTAAACTCAGGAGCAACATTTTGCAGGCTGATGAGAAAGATTATGTCCGAATTTTCTAACGTTGATAGCTTCGTCGATGATATGTGGATCTTTATCGAAACTTGGAAAGACCACTTGACGTCAATACGTGAAGTTTTGGATAGACTTAGGACAGCCAAGTTGACGGCAAAACCTTCCAAGTGTATGATTGGGTACAGCAGTATCGAATGTCTTGGTCACAGTGTAGCTGCTCAGTCAATTAGACCGCAAGAAGACAAGATACAAGCTATAAAGGATGCTCCTCGACCTTCCACTAAGAGACAAATAAAGTCATTTCTTGGGTTGGCTGGTTTCTACCTCCGTTTCATTCCAAATTTCTCATCTATAGCTTCCCCTTTGACAGATTCAACTAAGAAAAGTAGACCAAACAAGATCACAGAATGGCAGGACCATCATGAAAAGGCTTTCCAGACGCTGAAGAATAGACTCATGTCTAGTCCTATTCTTCGTCTTCCTATCTTTCATGATGGGAATCCGTTCATATTCCGGACGGACGCTTCTGATGTTGGTATAGGAGCCGTTTGGTTCCAAGAATTTGAAGGGGAAGGGCGACTTCCCATTGCTTATGCCAGCAAGAAACTTTTGCCTCGTGAAAGAAACTATTCTGTGATAGAGAAGGAATGTTTGGCTATTATCTGGGGTGTTGAGAAATTTCGCAAGTATCTTTACGGAGTAGAATTCTTGCTTGAGACAGACCACAAGCCCTTGTCTTATATGCAAACAGCAAAAGTTCTCAATCCTCGAATTATGCGTTGGGCAATGAAACTACAGCCGTATAGATTTCGGATTATTGCAATTCGGGGCCAAGAAAATTTGGGGGCCGACTACCTTAGCAGGTAATTTTCGCACGGTTGTTGTGTAAATAGCTGTCTTGTTTAGATATGTTTCATCCTATTCCATCTCTGTGCACAAAGAAAAAACATTCTTGATTGTTTTTTCTCCAAAAGGGGAAACCTTTGTTACGGGGTGGAATAGGAAACCTCTCTGGTGCTTATGCACATCTAAATTATTTTAGTAGGTATATGGTAGGGCGGTGCGAGTGAAATATTTTAGGTGAAATATGGTAGGCAAAATGTGCTGCTCCATGCACAAGTCATGCACATATCATACGATGTATGCATGAGTGGTTTGTGGAGATCCGTTTTTACAATAAAGGGGGCGCTATAAGGCTGAGTTCTATAAAATTTGCCTAAAAATCGCCAACCGCCAAATTGTGCCATATATGATTTTCATTCCCGTCACGTGTTGTGTGGGTGTTCGTTTTGACAGGAGTCATGGCATTGATTTATAGGGTCGTTTCATCATTTTATTCCTATGGGAAATATACTATTTGAACGCAAATCCATTATCTACTCGATTTTTAATATCTGGCTTTAATTGTGGACGGTATCTCCACATCGCCACGATTGTAGCAAGCTAATATGAGTATGCATGATTTTCCGGTAGTATTCATAGATATAAAAACCCTGAGAAAACGATCACTCGTTAGCAGCAGGTCAAGTTGTAACGTTTACCCACAACATTGTGACGGGACAGTGAGAGTATATTGAAAGGCACAACAATGTGTGGTGACCTGCTGCTCCCTTCAATATAGCAGCAGGTACTGGTACGACGCTGTCGGTTAGGGTCCAGCAAGGGCGGACGAACCTACATAAACAGGTCGTAGCAATGTGAGACGAATGTGAGACCATTCAAATGAAAGAGGTCCAATAAATAACCTGCAGGCGATTCAGGCGAATCAAACTAGTGCGCGATCGCTAATAATACATATCGACCTGTGGTCGGAAACAATGTCGACAAACTTGTTTACACTAGTGCGCGAGAGGGGGATTCACGCGAGTGGGGGATTCACCCGAAGTTATAAACTGGCCAGTCGCGTCTTGTGTTGTTTCTTTTTATTTTGTTGTTGTTTTTGTTGTTTGCTTCTGTAGGTATTCACGTCACCCGTTCCGAGCACAGAACATTGTTTTGCCTTCGGGGCGGACGTCGTGAGTTGGCTACAGAAGCAACTAAATGTGATGTTTTGTGTTAGTAAGTGTTGTATATAGATACTGTAAATAATTCATGTCATTCATTTGATATCTTTCTTGTGCCTTACCCCACAGCTGCCCGTACACCTGTCAGAGATCACGCACGGTTGTCTTGACAGCATTGGGGTTTGCGGGACGCCATAAACCCACATGTAACAAGAAGGTAATGGTTAGTTACGGTCGTCAGAACATGACAAGGTGTATCGACACGCAGGTGTGCATGATTTGGTCGCAGTATTGAAGAAGAGAGTTATACACACAATCTTTGTAGGAAAAGAAGGTGAAGGTTAGTAACGGTCGTAAGTACATGCCAGGGTGTATCGAGGCGGAGGTGTGCATGGTGTGGCCACAGTATTAAAGAAGAGAGCTTTACACACAAACTTTATAGGGAAAGCATGTGAATGTTTGGAACGGTCGTCAGTATATGACAGGGTTTATCGAGACGGAGGTGTGCATGATGTGGTCGCAGTATTAGGGAAGAGAGCTGTACACACAAACTTTATGGGAAAAGAAGGTGAAAGTCAGTAACGGTCGTCAGTACAAGACAGGGTGTATCGAGACGGAGGTGTGCATGACGTGTTCACAATTGAAGAACAGTGCAATACACGCAAACATTATAGGAAAAGAAGGTGATGGTTAGTTACGGTCGTCAGTACATGGCAAGATGTATCGACACGGAGGTGTGCATGATGAGGTCGCAGTATTGAAGAAGAGAGTTATACACACAATCTTTATAGGAAAAGAAGGTGAAGGTTAGTAACGGTCGTCAGTACATGACATGGTGTATCGAGGCTGAGGTGTGGATGATGTGGCCACAGTATTGAAGAAGAGAGCTATACACACAAACTTTATAGGGAAAGCATGTGAATTTTAGGAACGGTCGGCAGTATATGACAGGGTGTATCGAGACGGAGGGGTGCATGATGTAGTCACAATTGAGGAAGAGAGCTTTACACGCAAACATTATAGAAAAAGAAGGTGAAGGTTATTACAGTCGTCAGTACATGACAGGATGTATCGAGGTGGTGGTGTCAGTTTTGTGGTCACAGTATTGAAGAAGAGAGCTATACACACAAACTTTATGGGGAAAGCATGTGAATGTTAGGAACGGTCCTCAGTGTATGACAGGGTGTATCGAGACGGAGGTGTGCATGATGTGGTCGCAGTATTAGGGAAGAGAGCTGTGCACACAAACTTTATGGGGAAAAGAAGGTGAAAGGCAGTAACGGTCGTCAGTACAAGACAGTGTGTATCGAGACGGAGGTGTGCATGACGTGGTCACAATTGAAGAAGAGAGCTATACACGCAAACATTATAGGAAAAGAAGGTGATGGTTAGTTACAGTCGTCAGTACATGACAGGATGTATCGAGGCGTGGTGTCAATTTTGTGGTCACAGTACTGAAGAAGAGAGCTATTCACACAAACTTTATTGGTAAAGAAGATGAAGGCCAATAGAGGTCGCCAGTACATGACACGGGTGTATCGAGGCGGAGGTGTGCATGGTGTGGTTGATGAAGAGAGCTATACACTCAAACTTTATAGGTAAAGAATGTGAAGGTCACAAACGGTCGTCGGTACATGACAGGGTGTTACGAGGCAGAGGTGTGTATGATGCGGTTGAAGAAGAGGGTTATACACTCAAACTTTATAGGTATAGAATGTGAAGGCCAAAAACGGTCGTCAGTACATGACAGGGTGTGTCGAGGCAGAGGTGGGTATGATGCGGTTGAAGAGGAGGGCTATACACTCAAACCTTATAGGTAAAGAATGTGAAGGCCAAAAACGGTCGTAAGTACATGACAAGGTGTATCGAGACGGAGGTGTGTATGATGTGGTTGAAGAAGAGGGCTATACACTCAAACTTTATAGGTAAAGAATGTGAAGGTCAAAAACGGTTGTCAGTACATGACAGGGTGTGTCGAGGCAGAGGTGTGTATGATCTGGTTGAAGAAGAGGGCTATACACTCAAACTTTATAGGTAAAGAATGTGAAGGTCAAAAACGGTTGTCAGTACATGACAGGTTGTGTCGAGGCAGAGGTGTGTATGATCTGGTTGAAGAAGAGGGCTATACACTCAAACTTTATAGGTAAAGAATGTGATGGTCAAAAATGGTCGTCAGTACATGACAGGGTGTATCGTGGTGGAGGTGTGTATGATGCGGTTGAAGAAGAGAGCTATACACACAAACTTAATAGGAAAAGAAGGTGAAGTTTGTAACGGTCGTCAGTACATGACAGGGTGTATCGAGGCGGAGGTGTGCACGATGTGGTCACAGTATTGAAGAAGAGAGATATACACACTTTTCACAAAAAAGTAGTGAAGGTCAGTAATGGTTGTCAGTACCGGCCGTATTATGGCGGATGTGTCTTTGCTATATCATTTGTACAGAGCCCGGTCTAGAGGCCAAGGTGTTTGCGAAAAGAAATAAATGCACAGATTTGACACTTCCAAGCACGAAAAATATGTGAAGGACAGAGAGTGTTTTTTTTTTTTCAGAATAATTCTTACGCACATGCGTCAAACGTTGCAAACAGAGTCAGCGCCTGGATAATGTTTAACGCGTGGTGGCTGTGGTATGCTAACGGACTGCCAGCTGGCAGCTTGCTGGGGATGGGACAATGTATTTATTTATTCAGCAGCTCCATAATTTTTTTTTTTTTTTCCTTATTGTAGAATCAATTGTTCTACTTGTCTAAGCTGTTTCGCCTGCCAAATGTCTTTCTTTATTTAAATCATTGAACCGCCTTTGTGTGTATATAATTTAAACTTCCTTGTCTGTTTAACCCATTTAGTACCAGAAACCCCCAAAACGGGGTACCCGGACAAACAGTGCAGGCCCAGATATAAGGAGTCTTGATTGAACGCGGCGTCTGATCAGGGCCTCCACTGTTTGCTAAAACGTCAGTCCTTTTC
Source organism: Lucinisca nassula (assembly GCA_963580285.1). Lineage (NCBI taxonomy): Eukaryota > Metazoa > Mollusca > Bivalvia > Lucinida > Lucinidae > Lucinisca > Lucinisca nassula. The sequence goes on along the minus strand of OY757017.1, from coordinate 66,689,292 downwards.
CAAATAAATTTTGAAGAAAATACAACCTGAAACCCCTAAATATTGAAATGGACTCCTGCTATATATAAGGAGAAAGATTCCATTTGGTACAAAATATGTTAACAGACAAAAATGCTATCACGTGACGCGATAATCATAAAACTATTCAAGAAAATCTGATGAATTACTGAACCGTTATTATCACCATTGTTGAACTTAACGTTGTTATTCGTAGGACAGTCTTCTACAGACACTGGTGTTGATAAGGAAAGTTTGTTTTTATCTTTGTTAGGGTAAGTGTTAAAGGATCATGTTAGTAAATGTTTCCCATTGATAATGTCGTGTGTGTGTGTTTGTGTGTGTGAATTCGGGTTTAACGTCGCTTTCAACAATTTTTCAGTCATATCACGACAGTGTCTGGTTGCGACAGGGAGCTCAATGTTCACTTTTATAGTGCTGCCTCAATGAAGTATCATGTCCCAGAAACATTACATGATACCACACCCAGTCACATTATCCTGACACTGGGTTGACCAGTCCTTGCTCTACCCCGTAAATCTGAGTGCCAAGCGATGAGCAGCTAGTACCATTTTTAACGACTTTGGTATGTCGCGGCCCGGGATCGAACCCGTGACCTCCCGTTCCCCGGAGCGGACACTCTACCAACTGAGCTATCGGGGCCGGTATTTGATAATGTGGTATAATGTTTAGAGAAATCAAGGCTATAAGTCCCCGTCAGCACTATTTGGGTCGTTTCGGAGACTTTTCTTTCAATTTTGTGGGACTTTTACCCGGCAATGAGATGAAATGACGTCTCAAGCCCTACAACCCAAACACTCTAGGACGGTTTATATTCAAGGACGCTCCGACTCGCACCACTTGCCTGGACAGGCATAAACAAATGTGTATAGGGTAAAGGAAAAATATTCCATCCATGCATATTGTTCGTAATGAGGTTTTGTTTATTGGACATGTGTACAGTCATGCAGGACTTCTCTTTCGCATCTTGTCCTCCTCCTCCTCCTTCTCATTATCATCATCTTTCTTTTTATTATTTGGTTAAAAAGGTAATCAACATTTCCATTTTGCTCCCTGTAGGTTTCCTCCTCTGAAAAGGGTCCGCACTTACACGATAGAATTCGGTCCTGAGAAGATTTTTCCCATTAAAATGTTGACCTGGTTAAGCAAGGGATATTAAATAGTTCTGAAGTTTTAGTCGTTAACCTTTTTGATATATGCAAATTGAAATGGCAGAGGAAATGGTTGGTCAATTGAATGATGCGTTCAATAAAAAATGAGTTGGTGGAAGTTCCAACTGTTGGAACATCGGTCCCTTTTCAGGATAGTATTGTTGTGTCACCGAAGGAAGTGATCATGTTACCTAAAGGTAAAGGCGTGACTCCGTCTAAATCTTTAGAACCCGATGAGCTTCATCCTAGAGTCCTAAATGAACTGGCAAATAAGCTAGATCCAGTATTTTGCGCATCCGTTCCAGCGATTTCTTGATGAAACAATTTATCCATGAGGAGATTTTTTCGTGTCAGGGTTGACTGGTTTCAACCTAAGGATAAAAAAATAGGTCTGAAGTTTTAGTCAGTGATCTTTTGTTTACACTGAACAAGAATGATTATAGCTACTGTTTTATTTGGGTGTTTGTTTTGGAGTTTAACGGCCCAGTCAACACTATTTAGATCATTTTTGAGCCGGTCAGTTTACCTATCCACTTTTTTCCTTGGCAGGCTTATACTCAGCGGTTAACCAGTACAGTCTTTCGCTAGAAACTGACATCTGCCCTTCTTGAATCAACGGAAGGGAGAGATCGACCGTATAAAAGATTGCATGATCAATCTCCACAAAAAATGTTGCCGACCCGATAGGTATCGAACCCGCGTCCTCCTGATCACCAGTAAGACGCGCATCCGACTGAGCTACCGAGACCGGCTTAATATAGCTACTGTAGTGTCATCGAAGGAAGCGATCAAGTTATCAGTTCAAAGTTTAAAGGCCTAATGAAATTCATACTGAATGAACATCACGAAAACACGTCTTCATAATTCTGACCCACTTGACCCCCATTTTTATATAGTAAAACTGGGGTTTACAGGGGTAAAACCTTATTTTTTCTTTTTTCTGTTCTGAAATATAGATTGTGGGTACTCGTTAGAACCGCCTCGATGAGGCGGTTCTAACGTGTACCCACAAATTATATTTTGAGCAAAAATAATAAAATATTCTTATTTTGTCATCTGAAAATTTTCGTTTTCTTTTCGGCGGTAAAAATTACAATGTACTTATATTTGAATAGGCATGTTTTCATAATGAGCTAGCTCAAGTATTTGCACACTGTATGTTTCAGCTATTTCTTGATATAAGGGAAATCCTCTGCCATGACGAAAACACGCCTATACAAATACATTGTAAATTTAACGCAGAAAACAAAAATCAAAACAAAACAAAAAAAAAAAAAAAAAAAAAAGAAAAACGAAAATTTTCACAAGAATAGTTGTGGTATTTGTCTTCTTTCTGCTAAAAATATAGATTGTGGGTACACGTTAGAAGGAGGCGTTTCTATCTATATTTTATAGCATAAATAAGAAAAATAATGCACACCCCTGTTAACCCCACTTTTACTAGTTAAAGTGGGGTTAAAGGGGGTCAGAATTATATAGACGTGTTTTCGTGATGGCAAATATTTCTCCACTCAATGAAAAGGGAAATAGGGCACTTGCTACGGCGTAATTTTGCCCTGTGTCCCTGGTATGTTTTCTATGTAAATTGCGTGAACATATAATTTGCTAAAATATCATACCGACATGGATGAACGTATACTTTTGTCAGACAGGCAATCCATTTTTGGGGAAAGGGCACAGTTGTGAAACTCAGTTGAGTTCATTTATATGAAAGACTGGGTAAAAATCTTGGACAAAGGAGGACGAATGGACACATTTATTCAATACTTCAAGAAGGCTTTTGGCACCCCCTCCTCATGAACTTCTATTGGCAAACACCCCCATGACGTAAATTATGGCATTAATGATAAGATATAGCAAAACAGCGAGTTAAACTTTGTAATGGGATCCAGTCACACAAGAACTACGCTCGGTCTACTTTTGTTCTACTTGTAAATTAATGATATTTCCACGAACGTTGACTCAGAAATAAAACTGTTCGCGGACGACTGTGTTCGCTGTCGGGAATTTAGAGCCTCACTGAATCTTCAGAATGATCAACAGTCAAATTACGCTATTAAGACCACCTAAAATTAAGACGAATTATGTTTTTAAAAGCATATTTAATAAGGTTTCCAGTACATTTTCTTTGTGTTTTCTACACCCGGTGTGCTCTAGTTGAAGACAGCCTTTGGGACTGTTCAAAAGTGGTCTTTAAGACCACTTTTGAACAGTCCCAAAGGTGGTCTGTATCTTGGAATTCTACTGTAGATGGATAAGGCTGCTTGGCAAGAAAATGGACTTGGAAGAGAACCAATAAAGTTTCAGCTTTTTCACACTTTAGAGGGAAAAGTCCTCTGAAAATTGGATTCCATTAAATACTTTGGCCTGACAATTACTTATATGACTTGAGATGGAATGCACATATTGGCAATATGTGTACTTATATTTTCTGTGACAAAATCTTTATCAGTGTCCTCAGGCTGTTAAAGTGGAAGCGTATAAATTACTTGTTCGCCCAATCTTGAAAAAAAAAATGACACCTACAGGGATTGGTCCTTCAAGAAGAAATTGAATAGAGCCGCTATATTTATAACTGCCATTACTGCTTCGAAACTATGAGTATGACTGGAATGGAAGAGCAATTAAGACGGGAGGAGAAGAGACAGTTGGTTTATACAATTGTATATAAAAGGTCTAAAGGGCGCCGCCAGCATTCCAGCAGGCGACCTTGTTTCCCCGGTTAGGCGCTGTAAAAGCCATATTTTATTTATAAGGGTAACAACTTTCATAACTAACTTTATGTTCGTCTTACCATCGATTGCTTCTCTCCAGAAAGGGAGTCTACTACTTAAGAACAGAGTAAAATCAAACCAAAGAAGATGAATTAAAATATATATAATCTGACTTAATTATATTTACAAGGGAGACAACTTTCAAAACTAACTTTATGTTCGTCTTCCCATCGATTGCTTTTCTCTAAAAAGGGAGACAACTTTCATAACTAACTTTATGTTCGCCTTCCCATCGATTGCTTCTCTCCGGAAAGTAGAAACCAAAGATGACGAATTAAGATATATCTGACTTAATTTTATTTTCAAGGGAGACAACTTTCATTACTTACTGTTTCCCTTTCCGATCAATTGATTCCCTCCCAAAAGGGACTCGGCTATTTAAGAGGAGAGTAAAACAAAATAAAAAGACGAACGAAGAATTTAACAGACCTGACACGGTTTTGTTTACAAGGGAAACAACTTTATCACTCCCTGATTGAGCCCCTCTGAAAAGGGGATCTGCACTTAAAGGAAAATGAATGCTCGCTGGGAGCGAATTCTTTCCTTAAGTATAGAGCAAAAAAAAAAAAAACTATTTTCATAGATTTGTCTTCCCTTGAAGTTAAGACTATGACAAGGCTGAGGGAAGTGCCACAACTTAACGGTGGTCACGTGCCCACCACAAATGTAATCATGTATGACTGCCCTGTAAATTTATTCTGAAACGTGGTTCAAATCTACCCCAAAAACTCTCTCTCTCTCTCTCTCTCTCTCTCTCTCTCTCTCTCTCTCTCTCTCTCTCTCTCTCTCTCTCTCTCTCACAATATGTATTCCTTTATTCGTTCTCATTTATTCGAAATTATGAAAGCAGAAATCGTTTGTTAACACGCAAGTTCAATAGTTTGGGACCATATTTTCTGTAGCTTTTAAGGACCACTTAAATAATGGCATTGCCAGAAAGACTAAAATGATAAGATATAGAAAACAGCGAGTTAACCCATATATGACAATGGAATCTTCCAACCTGTAAGTTTGGAGCGGTCCATTTCCATTTATAGGGGCATCAGGTTTGTTTTTGTTTGTGACAAATTTTACAAAAATGAAAGTTCTTTTAGCAAACAGTGAAGACCCAGATCAGACGCCGCGTTCAGCGGCGTCTGATCTGGGTCTTTACTGTTTTCCAATGTCCCAGAAAATGGCCGCTAGGCATATATGGGTTAAACTTTGTAGTGGGATCCAGCTTTTGTTTGAGGTCACACAAGAACTGCTCTCGGTCTACTGTTGTTCTCCATGCAGCTGTGGTAATGTAAAGATTACAGTAAGCCCTGTCTTAGTGGTCCCTCTGTTAAGCAAGCAAATATTGCAATACCATTGAAACTCACCTGTACTAGACAATACCCTGTATTAAGCGGATTCTGATTATCCATTCTGTACAGGCAAAACAAATATATGCCAAGCGTCCCACTTTTGGGACATTGGCAAACAGTGTAGACCCAGATCAGACGGCTCCTTCCGTGGCGTCTGATTAGGGTCAACATAGTTTGCAAGCGGTGTAGACCAGATCAGACAGCTCCTTCCGTGGCGTCTGACCAGGGTCAACATTGTTTGCTTAGAGTAGATAATGTTTCGTGAAACTTACCAGTTACAAAACAAATCCGACACCCCGCAAACCGAAAATGTACTATTCCAAACGTATATGATGGCACGTTCAATTGCTATATTTGGGTTAATGCAGGTTTTATTGCATCTATTCCCGTTGATCTCTTTAATATCTTCTGTAGCCGAGGCAACCATTGTAAAATCATCATAATCTGACCTTGCTCCCAGTTAATTAATGAATGAGTCGGTACCGTTGGGCAAATACCCATCATAAGCCACATATCTGTAGTGAAGGCAACCCTTGTAAAACATCATTACCTGACCTTGGCCTCAGTCAGTTAAGGAATGTGGAGACGGTACTGTTCGACAAAATATCCATCATGAGTCCTTATATCTGCAGTGAAGACAACCTGTAAAAACATCATTACCTGACATTGGCCTCAGTCAGTTAAGGAATGAGAATCGGTAATGTTCGACAAAATATCCACCACGAGTCTTTATATCTGTAGCGAAGACAATCCTTGTAAAAACATCATAACCTGACCTTGGCTTCAATCAGTTAAGGAATGCGGAGACGGTACTGTTGGACAGATATCCATCATGAGTCCTTATATCTATAGCCTAGACAATCCTTGTAAAAACATCATTACCTTACCTTGGCCTCAGTCAGTTAAGGAATGCGGAGACGGTACCGTTCGACAAAATATCCATCATGAGTCCATATATCTGTGGCCTAGACAAATCCTTGTAAAAACATCATTACCTTACCTTGGCCTCACTCAGTTAAGGAATGAGAATCGGTAATGTTGGACAAAATATCAATCATGAGTCCTTATATCTGTAGCGGACACAATCCTTGTAAAAACATCATAACCTGACCTTGGCCTCAGTCCGTTAAGGAATGCGGAGTCGGTACTGTTGGACAAATATCAATCATGAGTCCTTATATCTCTAGCCTAGACAATCCTTGTAAAAACATCATTTTTTGACCTTGGCCTCAGTCAGTTAAGGAATGAAGACTTGGTACTACTGGGCAAATATCCATCATGGGTCCTTGTATACGTAGCGGAGGCAATCCATGTAAAAACATCCTTACCTGACCTTGGCCTCAGTTAATTAAGAAATGCGGAGACGGTACTGTTGGACAAATATCCATCATGAGTCCTTATATCTGTAGCAGAGGCGACCCTTGTAAAAAAATCATAACCTGACCTTGGCCTCAGTTAGTTAAGGTATGAGAATCGGTACTGTTGGACAAATATCCATCATGAGTCCTTATATCTGTAGCAGAGGCGACCCTTGTAAAAACATCATAACCTGACCTTGGCCTCAGTTAGTTAAGGAATGAGAATCGGTACTGTTCGACAAAATATCCATCATGAGTCCTTATATCTGTAGCCGAGGCGACCCTTGTAAAAACATCCTTACCTGACCTTGGCCTCAGTTAGTTAAGGTATGAGAATCGGTACTGTTCGACAAAATATCCATCATGAGTCCTTATATCTGTAGCGGAGGCGGCCCTTGTAAAAACATCCTTACCTGACCTTGGCCTCAGTTAGTTAAGGTATGAGAATCGGTACTGTTCGACAAAATATCCATCATGAGTCCTTATATCTGTAGCCGAGGCGACCCTTGTAAAAACACCATAACCTGACCTTGGCTTAAGCCAGTTTAGGAATGAGAAGTGGGTACTGTTGGACAAATATCCATCATGAGTCTTTATATTTGTAGCGGAGACGATCCTTGTAAAAACATCATTTCCTGGCCTTGGCCTCAGTCAGTTAAGGAATTAAGACTGGAAACTCCTGAACAAATATCCATCATGAGACCTTATATCTGTAGCCGAGGCGACCCTTGTAAAACATCATAACCTGACCCTGGCTTCAGTCAGTTAAGGAATGAGCTGATGGGCAATAGGTAAAGTGAGAGCCCCTGAAGGGGCGATATGGGGTAGTACCAGCCTCTTAGTAGGAACAATAGGGATAGTATGAGCCTGTAATTGAAGAACAGTGCTATACACGCAAACATTATAGGAAAAGAAGGTGATGGTTAGTTACGGTCGTCAGTACATGGCAAGATGTATCGACACGGAGGTGTGCATGATGTGGTCGCAGTATTGAAGAAGAGAGTTATACACACAATCTTTATAGGAAAAGAAGGTGAAGGTTAGTAACGGTCGTCAGTACATGACATGGTGTATCGAGGCTGAGGTGTTGATGATGTGGCCACAGTATTGAAGAAGAGAGCTATACACGCAAACTTTATGGGGAAAGCATGTGAATTTTAGGAACGGTCGGCAGTATATGACAGGGTGTATCGAGACGGAGGGGTGCATGATGTAGTCACAATTGAGGAAGAGAGCTTTACACGCAAACATTATAGAAAAAGAAGATGAAGGTTAGTTACAGTCGTCAGTACATGACAGGATGTATCGAGGTGGTGGTGTCAGTTTTGTGGTCACAGTATTGAAGAAGAGAGCTATACACACAAACTTTATGGGGAAAGCATGTGAATGTTAGGAACGGTCGTCAGTATATGACAGGGTGTATCGAGACGGAGGTGTGCATGATGTGGTCGCAGTATTAGGGAAGAGAGCTGTGCACACAAACTTTATGGGAAAAGAAGGTGAAAGTCAGTAACGGTCGTCAGTACAAGACAGGGTGTATCAAGACGGAGGTGTGCATGACGTGGTCACAATTGAAGAAGAGAGCTATACACGCAAACATTATAGGAAAAGAAGGTGATGGTTAGTTACAGTCGTCAGTACATGACAGGATGTATCGAGGCGTGGTGTCAATTTTGTGGTCACAGTACTGAAGAAGAGAGCTATACACACAAACTTTATTGGTAAAGAAGATGAAGGCCAATAGAGGTCGCCAGTACATGACACGGGTGTATCGAGGCGGAGGTGTGCATGGTGTGGTTGAAGAAGAGAGCTATACACTCAAACTTTATAGGTAAAGAATGTGAAGGTCACAAACGGTCGTCGGTACATGACAGGGTGTTACGAGGCAGAGGTGTGTATGATGCGGTTGAAGAAGAGGGTTATACACTCAAACTTTATAGGTATAGAATGTGAAGGTCAAAAACGGTCGTCAGTAAATGACAGGGTGTGGCGAGGCAGAGGTGTGTATGATGCGGTTGAAGAAGAGGGCTAAACACTCAAACTTTATAGGTAAATAATGTGATGGTCAAAAACGGCCGTCAGTTCATGACAGGGTGTGTCGAGGAAGTGGTGTGTATGATGTGGTTGAAGAGGAGGGCTATACACTCAAACCTTATAGGTAAAGAATGTGAAGGTCAAAAACGGTCGTAAGTACATGACAAGGTGTATCGAGACGGAGGTGTGTATGATGTGGTTGAAGAAGAGGGCTATACACTCAAACTTTATAGGTAAAGAATGTGAAGGTCAAAAACGGTTGTCAGTACATGACAGGGTGTGTCGAGGCAGAGGTGTGTATGATCTGGTTGAAGAAGAGGGCTATACACTCAAACTTTATAGGTAAAGAATGTGATGGTCAAAAATGGTCGTCAGTACATGACAGGATGTATCGTGGTGGAGGTGTGTATGATGCGGTTGAAGAAGAGAGCTATACACACAAACTTAATAGGAAAAGAAGGTGAAGTTTGTAACGGTCGTCAGTACATGACAGGGTGTATCGAGGCGGAGGTGTGCACGATGTGGTCACAGTATTGAAGAAGAGAGATATACACACTTTTCACAAAAAAGTAGTGAAGGTCAGTAATGGTTGTCAGTACCGGCCGTACTATGGCGGATGTGTCTTTGCTATATCATTTGTATAGAGCCCGGTCTAGAGGCCAAGGTGTTTGCGAAAAGAAATAAATGCACAGATTTGACACTTCCAAGCACGAAAAATATATGAAGGACAGAGAGTGTTTTTTTTTTTTTTTTTTTTTCAGAATAATTCTTACGCACATGCGTCAAACGTTGCAAACAGAGTCAGCGCCTGGATAATGTTTAACGCGTGGTGGCTGTGGTATGCTAACGGACTGTCAGCTGGCAGCTTGCTGGGGATGGGACAATGTATTTATTTATTCAGCAGCTCCATAATTTTTTTTCTTTTTTTCCTTATTTTAGAATCAATTGTTCTACTTGTCTAAGCTGTTTCGCCTGCCAAATGTCTTTCTTTATTTAAATCATTGAACCGCCTTTGTGTGTATATAATTTAAACTTCCTTGTCTGTTTAACCCATTTAGTACCAGAAACCCCCAAAACGGGGTACCCGGACAAACAGTGCAGGCCCAGATATAAGGAGTCTTGATTGAACGCGGCGTCTGATCAGGGCCTCCACTGTTTGCTAAAACGTCAGTCCTTTTCCAAATAAATTTTGAAGAAAATACAACCTGAAACCCCTAAATATTGAAATGGACTCCTGCTATAGATAAGGAGGAAGATTCCATTTGGTACAAAAAGGGTTAACAGACAAAAATGCTATCACGTGACGCGATAATCATAAAACTATTCAAGAAAATCTGATGAATTACTGAACCGTTATTATCACCATTGGTGAACTTAACGTTGTTATTCGTAGGACTGTCTTCTACAGACACTGGTGTTGATAAGGAAAGTTTGTTTTTATCTTTGTTAGGGTAAGTGTTAAAGGATCATGTTAGTAAATGTTTCCCATTGATAATGTCGTGTGTGTGTGTTTGTGTGTGTGTGTGTGTGTGTGTGTGTGTGTGTGTGTGTGTGTGTGAATTCGGGTTTAACGTCGCTTTCAACAATTTTTCAGTCATATCACGACGGTGTCTGGTTGCGACAGGGAGCTCAATGCTCACTTTTATAGTGCTGCCTCACTGAAGTATCATGTCCCAGACACATTACATGATACCACACCCAGTCACATTATCCTGACACTGGGTTGACCAGTCCTTGCTCTACCCCGTAAATCTGAGTGCCAAGCGATGAGCAGCTAGTACCATTTTTAACGACTTTGGTATGTCGCGGCCCGGGATCGAACCCGTGACCTCCCGTTCCCCGGAGCGGACACTCTACCAACTGAGCTATCGGGGCCGGTATTTGATAATGTCGTATAATGTTTAGAGAAATCAAGGCTTTAAGTCCCCGTCAGCACTATTTGGGTCGTTTTGGAGACTTTGCTTTCAATTTTGTGGGACTTTTACCCGGCAATGAGATGAAATGACGTCTCAAGCCCTACAACCCAAACACTCCAGGACGGTTTATATTCAAGGACGCTCCGACTCGCACCACTTGCCTGGACAGGCTTAAACAAATGTGTAAAGGGGGAAAAGGAAAAATATTCCATCCATGCATATTGTTCGTAATGAAGTTTTGTTTATTGGACATGTGTACAGTCATGCACGACTTCTCTTTCGCATCTTGTCCTCCTCCTCCTCCTCATTATCATCATCTTTCTTTTTATTGTTTTGTTAAAAAGGTAATCAACATTTCCATTTTGCTCCCTGTAGGTTTCCTCCTCTGAAAAGGGTCCGCACTTACACGATAGAATTCGGTCCTGAGAAGATTTTTCCCATTAAAATGTTGACCTGGTTAAGCAAGGGATATTAAATAGTTCTGAAGTTTTAGTCGTTAACCTTTTTGATATATGCAAATTGAAATGGCAGAGGAAATGGTTGGTCAATTGAATGATGCGTTCAATAAAAAATGAGTTGGTTGAAGTTCCAACTGTTGGAACATCGGTCCCTTTTCAGGATAGTATTGTTGTGTCACCGAAGGAAGTGATCATGTTACCTAAAGGTAAAGGCGTGACTCCGTCTAAATCTTTAGAACCCGATGAGCTTCATCCTAGAGTCCTAAATGAACTGGCAAATAAGCTAGATCCAGTATTTTGCGCATCCGTTCCAGCGATTTCTTGATGAAACAATTTATCCATGAGGAGATTTTTTCGTGTCAGGGTTGACTGGTTTCAACCTAAGGATAAAAAATAGGTCTGAAGTTTTAGTCAGTGATCTTTTGTTTTCACTGAACAAGAATGATTATAGCTACTGTTTTATTTGGGTGTTTGTTTTGGAGTTTAACGGCCCAGTCAACACTATTTAGATCATTTTTGAGCCGGTCAGTTTACCTATCCACTTTTTTCCTTGGCAGGCTTATACTCAGCGGTTAACCAGTACAGTCTTTCGCTAGAAACTGACATCTGCCCTTCTTGAATCAACGGAAGGGAGAGAATGACCGTATAAAAGATTTCATGATCAATCTCCACAAAAAAATGTTGCCGACCCGATAGGTATCGAACCCGCGTCCTCCTGATCACCAGTCAGACGCGCATCCGACTGAGCTACCGAGACCGGCTTAATATAGCTACTGTAGTGTCATCGAAGGAAGCCATCAAGTTATCAGTTCAAAGTTTAAAGGCCTAATGAAATTCATACTGAATGAACATCACGAAAACACGTCTTCATAATTCTGACCCACTTGACCCCCACTTTTATGTAGTAAAACTGGGGTTTACAGGGGTAAAACCTTATTTTTTCTTTTTTCTGTTCTGAAATATAGATTGTGGGTACTCGTTAGAACCGCCTCGATGAGGCGGTTCTAACGAGTACCCACAAATTATATTTTGAGCAAAAATAATAAAATATTCTTATTTTGTCATCTGAAAATTGTCGTTTTCTTTTCGGCGTTAAAATTTACAATGTACATATATTTGAATAGGCATGTTTTCATAATGAGCTAGCTCAAGTATTTGCACACTGTATGTTTCAGCTATTTCTTGATATAAGGGAAATCCTCTGCCATGACGAAAACACGCCTATACAAATACATTGTAAATTTAACGCAGAAAACAAAAATCAAAACAAAAAAAAAAAAAAAAAAAAACGAAAATTTTCACAAGAATTGTTGTGGTATTTGTCTTCTTTCTGCTAAAAATATAGATTGTGGGTACACGTTAGAAGGAGGCGTTTCTATCTATATTTTATAGCATAAATAAGAAAAATAATGCACACCCCTGTTAACCCCACTTTTACTAGTTAAAGTGGGGTTAAAGGGGGTCAGAATTATATAGACGTGTTTTCGTGATGGCAAATATTTCTCCACTCAATGAAAAGGGAAATAGGGCACTTGCTACGGCGTAATTTTGCCCTGTGTCCCTGGTATGTTTTCTATGTAAATTGCGTGAACATATAATTTGCTAAAATATCATGCCGACATGGATGAACGTATACTTTTGTCAGACAGGCAATCCATTTTTGGGGAAAGGGCACAGTTGTGAAACTCAGTTGAGTTCATTTACATGAAAGACTGGGTAAAAATCTTGGACAAAGGAGGACGAATGGACACATTTATTCAATACTTCAAGAAGGCTTTTGGCACCCCCTCCTCATGAACTTCTATTGGCAAACACCCCCATGACGTAAATTATGGCATTAATGATAAGATATAGCAAAACAGCGAGTTAAACTTTGTAATGGGATCCAGTCACACAAGAACTACGCTCGGTCTACTTTTGTTCTACTTGTAAATTAATGATATTTCCACGAACGTTGACTCAGAAATAAAACTGTTCGCGGACGACTGTGTTCGCTGTCGGGAATTTAGAGCCTCACTGAATCTTCAGAATGATCAACAGTGAAATTACGCTGTTAAGACCACCTAAAATTAAGACGAATTATGTTTTTAAAAGCATATTTAATAAGGTTTCCAGTACATTTTCTTTGTGTTTTCTACACCCGGTGTGCTCTAGTTGAAGACAGCCTTTGGGACTGTTCAAAAGTGGTCTTTAAGACCACTTTTGAACAGTCCCAAAGGTGGTCTGTATCTTGGAATTCTACTGTAGATGGATAAGGCTGCTTGGCAAGAAAATGGACTTGGAAGAGAACCAATAAAGTTTCAGCTTTTTCACACTTTAGAGGGAAAAGTCCTCGGAAAATTGGATTCCATTAAATACTTTGGCCTGACAATTACTTATATGACTTGAGATGGAATGCACATATTGGCAATATGTGTACTTATATTTTCTGTGACAAAATCTTTATCAGTGTCCTCAGGCTGTTAAAGTGGCAGCGTATAAATTACTTGTTCGCCCAATCTTGAAAAAAAAATGACACCTACAGGGATTGGTCCTTCAAGAAGAAATTGAATAGAGCCGCTATATTTATAACTGCCATTACTGCTTCGAAACTAAGAGTATGACTGGAATGGAAGAGCAATTAAGACGGGAGGAGAAGAGACAGTTGGTTTATACAATTGTATATAAAGGTCTAAAGGGCGCCGCCAGCATTCCAGCAGGCGACCTTGTTTCCCCGGTTAGGCGCTGTAAAAGCCATATTTTATTTATAAGGGTAACAACTTTCATAACTAACTTTATGTTCGTCTTACCATCGATTGCTTCTCTCCAGAAAGGGAGTCTACTACTTAAGAACAGAGTAAAATCAAACCAAAGAAGATGAATTAAAATATATCTGACTTAATTATATTTACAAGGGAGACAACTTTCAAAACTAACTTTATGTTCGTCTTCCCATCGATTGCTTTTCTCTAGAAAGGGAGACAACTTTCATAACTAACTTTATGTTCGCCTTCCCATCGATTGCTTCTCTCCAGAAAGTAGAAACCAAAGATGACGAATTAAGATATATCTGACTTAATTTTATTTTCAAGGGAGACAACTTTCATTACTTACTGTTTCCCTTTCCGATCAATTGATTCCCTCCCAAAAGGGACTCGGCTATTTAAGAGGAGAGTAAAACAAAATAAAAAGACGAACGAAGAATTTAACAGACCTGACACGGTTTTGTTTACAAGGGAAACAACTTTATCACTCCCTGATTGAGCCCCTCTGAAAAGGGGATCTGCACTTAAAGGAAACGAATGCTCGCTTGGAGCGAATTCTTTCCTTAAGTATAGAGCAAAAAAAAAAAAAAAAAAAACTATTTTCATAGATTTGTCTTCCCTTGAAGTTAAGACTATGACAAGGCTGAGGGAAGTGCCACAACTTAACGGTGGTCACGTGCCCACCACAAATGTAATCATGTATTACTGCCCTGTAAATTTATTCTGAAACGTGGTTCAAATCTACCCCAAAAACTCTCTCTTTCTCTCTCTCTCTCTCTCTCTCTCTCTCTCTCTCTCTCTCTCTCTCTCCATCTCTCTCTCTCTCTCTCTCTCTCTCTCTCTCTCTCTCTCTCTCTCTCTCTCTCTCTCTCTCTCTCTCTCTCTCTCATAATATGTATTCCTTTATTCGTTCTCATTTATTCGAAATTATGAAAGCAGAAATCGTTTGTTAACACGCAAGTGCAATAGTTTGGGACCATATTTTCTGTAGCTTTTAAGGACCACTTAAATTATGGCATTGCCAGAAAGACTAAAATGATTAAGATATAGAAAACAGCGAGTTAACCCATATATGACAATGGAATCTTCCAACCTGTAAGTTTGGAGCGGTCCATTTCCATTTATAGGGGCATCAGGTTTGTTTTTGTTTGTGACAAATTTTACAAAAATGAAAGTTCTTTTAGCAAACAGTGAAGACCCAGATCAGACGCCGCGTTCAGCGGCGTCTGATCTGGGTCTTCACTGTTTTCCAATGTCCCAGAAAATGGCCGCTAGGCATATATGGGTTAAACTTTGTAGTGGGATCCAGCTTTTGTTTGAGGTCACACAAGAACTGCTCTCGGTCTACTGTTGTTCTCCATGCAGCTGTGGTAATGTAAAGATTACAGTAAGCCCTGTCTTAGTGGTCCCTCTGTTAAGCAAGCAAATATTGCAATACCATTGAAACTCACCTGTACTAGTGTGTGTGTATGTGTGTAAATTCGGGTTTAACGTCGCTTTCACCTGTACTAGACAAGACCCTGTATTAAGCGGATTCTGATTATCCATTCTGTACAGGCAAAACAAATATATGCCAAGCGTCCCACTTTTGGGACATTGGCAAACAGTGTAGACCCAGATCAGACGGCTCCTTCCGTGGCGTCTGATTAGGGTCAACAAAGTTTGCAAGCGGTGTAGACTAGATCAGACGGCTCCTTCCGTGGCGTCTGACCAGGGTCAACATTGTTTGCTTAGAGTAAATAATGTTTCGTGAAACTTACCAGTTACAAAACAAATCCGACACCCCGCAAACCGAAAATGGACTATTCCAAACGTATATGATGGCACGTTCCATTGCTATATTTGGGTTAATGCATGTTTTATTGCATCTATTCCCGTTGATCTCTTTAATATCTTCTGTAGCCGGGCAACCCTTGTAAAATCATCATAATCTGACCTTGCTCCCAGTTAATTAAGGAATGAGTCGGTACCGTTGGGCAAATATCCATCATAAGCCACATATCTGTAGTGAAGGCAACCCTTGTAAAACATCATTACCTGACCTTGGCCTCAGTTAGTAAAGGAATGTGGAGACGGTACTGTTCGACAAAATATCCATCATGAGTCCTTATATCTGCAGTGAAGACAACCTGTAAAAACATCATTACCTGACATTGGCCTCAGTCAGTTAAGGAATGAGAATCGGTAATGTTCGACAAAATATCCATCACGAGTCCTTATATCTGTAGCGGAGACAATCCTTGTAAAAACATCATATCCTGACCTTGGCCTCAATCAGTTAGGGAATGCGCAGATGGTACTGTTGGACAGATATCCATCATGAGTCCTTATATCTATAGCCTAGACAAATCCTTGTAAAAACATCATTACCTGACTTTGGCCTCAGTCAGTTAAGGAATGAGAATCGGTAATGTTCGACAAAATATCCATCACGAGTCCTTATATCTGTAGCGGAGACAATCCTTGTAAAAACATCATAACCTGACCTTGGCCTCAATCAGTTAAGGAATGCGGAGATGGTACTGTTGGACAGATGTCCATCATGTGTCCTTATATCTGTAGACTAGACAAATCCTTGTAAAAACATCATAACCTGACCTTGGCCTCAGTCAGTTAAGGAATGAGAATCGGCAATGTTCAACAAAATATCCATCATGTGTCCTTATATATGTAGCGGAGGCGACCCTTGTAAAAACATCATAACCTGACCTTGCCTCAGTCCGTTAAGGAATGCGGAGTCGGTACTGTTGGACAAATATCAATCATGAGTCCTTATATCTGTGGCCTAGACAATCCTTGTACAAAACATCATTACCTTACCTTGGCCTCAGTCAGTTAAGGAATGAAGACTTGGTACTACTGGGCAAATATCCATCACTGTAGCGGAGGCAATCCATGTAAAAACATCCTAACCTGACCTTGGCCTCAGTCAATTAAGAAATGCGGAGACGGTACTGTTGGACAAATATCCATCATGAGTCCTTATATCTGTAGCAGAGGCGACCCTTGTAAAAACATCATAACCTGACCTTGGCCTCAGTTAGTTAAGGTATGAGAATCGGTACTGTTGGACAAATATCCATCATGAGTCCTTATATCTGTAGCCGAGGCAACCCTTGTAAAACACCATAACCTGACCTTGGCCTCAGTCAATTAAGAAATGCGGAGGCGGTACTGTTGGACAAATATCCATCAAGAGTCCTTATATCTGTAGCAGAGGCGACCCTTGTAAAAACATTATTACCTGACCTTGGCCTCAGTCAGTTAAGGAATGCGGAGACGGTACTGTTGGACAAATATCCATCATGAGTCGTTATATCTGTAGCCGAGGCGACCCTTGTAAAAACACCATAACCTGACCTTGGTTTCAGTCAGTTTAGGAATGAGCTGATGGGCAATAAGAGAAGTGGGTACTGTTGGACAATTATCCATCATGAGTCTTCATATTTGTAGCCGAGATGATCCTTGTAAAAACACCATAACCTGACCTTGGCTTAAGCCAGTTTAGGAATGAGAAGTGGGTACTGTTGGACAAATATCCATCATGAGTCTTTATATTTGTAGCCGAGACGATCCTTGTAAAAACATCATTTCCTGGCCTTGGCCTCAGTCAGTTAAGATATTAAGACTGGAAACTCCTGGACAAATATCCATCATGAGACCTTATATCTGTAGCGGAGGCGACCCTTGTAAAAACATCATAAACTGGCCTTGGCCTCAGTCAGTTAAGGAATTAAGACTGGAAACTCCTGGACAAATATCCATCATGAGTCCTTATATCTGTAGCGGAGGCAACCCTTGTAAAACACCATAACCTGACCTTGGCCTCAGTCAATTAAGAAATGCGGAGGCGGTACTGTTGGACAAATATCCATCATGAGTCCTTATATCTGTAGCAGAGGCGACCCTTGTAAAAACATTATTACCAGACCTTGGCCTCAGTTAGTTTATGTATGAGAATCGGTACTGTTCGACAAAATATCCATCATAAGTTCTTATATTTGTAGCCGAGACGACCCTTGTAAAAACATCATTTCCTGGCTCTGCGGAGACGGTACTGTTGGACAAATATCCATCATGATACCTTATATCTGTAGCGGAGGCGACCCTTGTAAAAACATCATAAACTGGCCTTGGCCTCAGTCAGTTAAGGAATTAAGACTGGAAACTCCTGGACAAATATCCATCATGAGTCCTTATATCTGTAGCGGAGGCAACCCTTGTAAAACACCATAACCTGACCTTGGCCTCAGTCAATTAAGAAATGCGGAGGCGGTACTGTTCGACAAAATATCCATCATAAGTCCTTATATTTGTAGCCGAGACGACCCTTGTAAAAACATCATTTCCTGGCCTTGGCCTCAGTCAGTTAAGGAATTAAGACTGGAAACTCCTGGACAAATATCCATCATGAGACCTTATATCTGTAGCGGAGGCGACCCTTGTAAAACATCAAAACCTGACCTTGGCTTCAGTCAGTTAAGGAATGAGCTGATGGGCAATAGGGAAAGTGAGAGCCCCTGAAGGGGCGAAATGGGGTAGTACCAGCCTCTTAGTAGGAACAATAGGGATAGTATGAGCCTGTAAGAGAGGAGAGGGTGAGTGCGACCCTCTAAGGGGCAATAGATATAGCACGATCCACTGAGGAGCAATTGGGGTGGTGCAAGCCGCCAAGGGGCAATTGGGTTAGTGCGAGCCTGTATAGGGCAATAGGGATAGTGCAAGCCTCTGAGGGGCAATAAGGGTTGTGTGAACTTCTGAGGAAAAATAGGAGTAGTGCGGCCCTCTTAGAGGCAAAATGGGTAATGTAAGAATTTGAGGGGCAATAGGGGTACATGTAGTGCGAGTCTCTGAGGGGTAATTTGTGTATTGCGAGCTTCCGATGGGCAATAGGGGTTGAGTTCGCGCCTCTGAGGAGCAATAGGAGTAGTACGAGCCTCGAAGAAGTGCGAGCTCTGATGGGAATATGGATAGTGAGGGCCTCTGAGGGGCAATAGGGGTAGTACGAACCTAAGAAATGCAAAAGGGGTAGTACGAGCCTCTGAGGGACAATAGGGCTATTCCGAGTGTCTACGGGGCAAAATGGGTAATGCGAGTCTGTGGGGGACAATAGGGTATTGCGAACAATTTGGGTAATGCATTTTCTGAAGGGCCACAGGGGCAGTGCGAGATTCTTGGGGCAATATCGGTAGTGCGAGTTTCTGAAAGGCAATAGGGGTAGTACGAACCTCTGATGAGTAATTCGAGTCTCTGCGGGGCAAAATGGGTAGTGCAAGTCTGTGGGGATAATGGGGTATTACAAGCCTCTGATGGGCAATAGGGGTAGTGCGTGATTCTGAAGGTCAATATGGGTAGTGTGAGTT
This sequence comes from Lucinisca nassula, assembly GCA_963580285.1. NCBI lineage: Eukaryota > Metazoa > Mollusca > Bivalvia > Lucinida > Lucinidae > Lucinisca > Lucinisca nassula. The sequence continues at coordinate 66,670,130 of OY757017.1, read as the reverse complement.
TCTGAAAGGCAATTGGGATAGTGCGGGCTTCTGATGAGCAACAGGGATAGTGAGAGCCTCTTTGGGACAATAGGGGTAGTACAAACCTAAGAAATACATAACGGGTAGTACGAGTCTCTGAAGGATAATAGGGGTAATTCGAGTCTCTGCGGGGCAAAATGGGTAGTGCGAGTCTGTGGGGACAATGGGGTATTGCGTGCCTCTGATGGGCAGTAGGGTAGTGTGAGTTTCTGACGGGCAATAGGGGTATTGCGAGCTTCTGATGGGCAATAGGGGTAGTGCGAGCCTCTGAGAGGAAATAGGGCTAGTGCGAGTTTCTGAGGGGCAATTTGGGTAGCGCGAGTCTTTGGGGACAATGGGGTATTGCGAGCCTCCGATGGGCATTAGGGGTAGTGTGAGTTTCTGATGGGCAATAGGGGTAGTGCGAGCTTCTGATGGGCAATAGGGGTAGTGCGAGCCTCTGAGAGGAAATAGGGCTAGTGCGAGTTTCTGATGGGGCGATTTGGGTAGCGCGTGTCTGTGGGGACAATGGGGTATTGCAAGCCTCTGATGGGCAGTAGGGGTAGTGTGAGTTTCTGAGGGGCAATAGGAGTAGTGCGAGCTTCTGAGGGGCAATAGGGGTTGTGCGAGCTTCTGGGGGGGCAATAGGGGTAGTGCGAGCTCCTGAGTGGCAATATGGGTAGTGCGAGCTTCTGAGGGGAAATAGGGGCTAGTGCGAGCTTCTGAGGGGAAATATGGCTTGTGCGAGTTTCTGAGTGGCAATAGTGTTATTTCGAGCTTCTGAGGGAAAATATGGCTTGTGCGAGTTTCTGAGTGGCAATAGGGGTAGTGCGAGCTTCTGAGGGGAAATATGGCTTGTGCGAGATTCTGAGGGGCAATAGGTGTAGTGTGAGTTTCTGAAGGGGCGATTTGGGTAGCGCGTGTCTGTGGGGACAATGGGGTATTGCAAGCCTCTGATGGGCAGTAGGGGTAGTGTGAGTTTCTGAGGGGCAATAGGAGTAGTGCGAGCTTCTGAGGGGCAATAGGGGTTGTGCGAGCCTCTGAGGGAAAATAGGGCTTGTGCGAGTTTCTGTGGGAATTTGGGTAGCGCGTGTCTGTGGGGACAATGGGGTATTGCGAGCCTCTGATGGGCAGTAGGGGTAGTATGAGTTTCTGAGGGGCAATAAGGATAGTGCGAGCTTCTGAGTGGCAATAGGGGTAGTGCGAGCTTCTGAGGGGCAATAGGGGTAGTGCGAGCTCCTGAGTGTCTGTGGGGACAATGGGGTATTACGAGCCTCTGATGGTAGTGTGAGTTTCTGAGGGGCAATAGGTGTAGTGAAAGCTTCTGGGGGGGGGCAATAGGGGGTAGTGCGAGCCTCTGAGGGGAAATAGGGCTAGTGCGAGCTTCTGAGTGGCAATAGGGGTAGTGCGAGCTTCTGGGGGGGCAATAGGGGTAGTGCGAGCTCCTGAGTGGCAATATGGGTAGTGCGAGCTTCTGAGGGGAAATAGGGGCTAGTGCGAGCTTCTGAGGGGAAATATGGCTTGTGCGAGTTTCTGAGTGGCAATAGGGTTAGTTCGAGCTTCTGAGGGAAAATATGGCTTGTGCGAGTTTCTGAGTGGCAATAGGGGTAGTGCGAGCTTCTGAGGGGAAATATGGCTTGTGCGAGATTCTGAGGGGCAATAGGTGTAGTGTGAGTTTCTGAAGGGCAATAGGGGTAGTGCGAGCTTCTGATGGGCAATAGGGGTAGTGCGAGCTTCTGAGGGGCAATAGGGGTAGTGCGAGCTTCTGAGGGGCAATTGGGGTAGTGCGAGCCTCTGAGGGGAATATAGGGCTATGTGAGAAATTCTGAATATTAATTTAAGTGCCGGATCAGTAGGTAAAACGGGCATACTAATTTTTTTTGTTTCCAAATAGAGGCATATAATGCGTATTCATTCGAATCGCCTCATTTAAGGTGATTTCAATGAGTTGACAACAAGAAAATCCTTATGTTATCCAAAGTATATGAATAGCTGGAGATATACGATGGCCCCCGCTCATCGGGGCTTGGAGAAATTGATTAGGCTGCAAGATGCTTCCACGCAGAGCTTAAACCGACCCCAAATGAGTACTTGTAAACTCTTTAGAAGGTCTAAGCCTGCCTAGGCAAAGTGATGCGAGTCGGTCTGTCCATGCATATAAACCCTAATGGTTTCATTGGGCGACGGGGATTGATGTGTCATTTCATCTCAATGTCGGGTAAAAGTCCCACAATATTGGAAGCAACGTCTCCAAAATGACCTAAGTGGTGTTGACGGGGACGTTAAACCTCAAATCAAACAAAACGTGGAGATATTGAACTTTTTGAAGAATAATCTAGGGTCTCAAAAAAGTTCAAATTAACCGTGGTAAACAAAACATTGGTGTTTGAGACATTAAAGTTTCACTGTATAATAAAACTTGTAAATAATCGTGCTAGGGTCGACGAACTTGAAACATCATCTGTTTTATCTTATAAATAAAGAGCCATCGATGTTCGACTGTAATTAAGTTCTGTGACATAGCAGGACAACCCATCCGGGTGATCAACTTTTTTCCTGCGCATATGCGTATGTGTAGTGTCAGAGTCTGCTGTGTTTGCAGCAGGCTAGGAAGGGGTCGCGTGTTTTCATTTCTAATATTATTTCCACTGTTGTACCATTTTCTCTTGTTTTCAGGATCTCTCTCATCTTTGCAATATAGCTACGAGAAATGATGCTTCCACGCAGAGCTGAAACCAACCGCACGCGAGTACTGGTAAACCGCTCAGGAGGTCTAAGCCCCGCCCTTCGGAACTTAAAGAAATAGATGGGCTGCATGATGCTTCCATGCAGAGCCGAAACCGCCCGCACAAGAGTACTGGTAAACCGCTTAGAGGATCTAAGCCTACCCAGGTCAATGAAACCAACATAGTTTTTAAGCGGTGCGAGTCGGACCGTCCATGCTAACAAAGTCTTGGTTTCATTGACCGGCAGGGCTTGAGATGTCATTTCATCTCAATGTCAGGTTAAAGTCCCACAAAATTGGAAGCAACCTCTCCAAAATGACCTATACAGTGTTGACGGGGACGTTAAACCTCAAGTCAAATAAAACAAAACCGTCTAGGCAAAGTGACGCGAGTCAGACGACCGGCGAACTGCATGCGTTACAAATAGTTGCATTCATTGCAGGTTTCGCATTTCTTTCAAAACCCACAATATTCAAGGTACCACCCATTATAACATGTTAAAAACATGTTATAATTTCCTTGTTCCCATTGCTGTACCATTCTCTCTCTCTCTCTCTCTCTCTCTCTCTCTCTCTCTCTCTCTCTCTCTCTCTCTCTCTCTCTCTCTCTCTCTCTCTCTCTCTCTCTCTCTCTCTCTCTCTCCCACCCATCTTTGCAGGGCCCTACGAGAAATAGATTTGACTGCATAATGCTTCCACGCGGAGCTGAAACCCACCGCACGTGAGTATTGTAAACCGCTTAGGATGTCTAAGCCTGCCCAGGCAAAGTGGTGCGAGTGAGACTGCCCATGAATATAAACCGTAATTATTTCATTGGGCGCCAGGGCTTGATGTCGAGCAAAAGTCCCACCAAATGGAAGTAACGTCTCCAAGTTGACCAAAATTGTGGTGACGGGGACGTTTATCCTCAAACCAAACAAACACTCATCTTTGCTATCCTTTATGTCAATTTTCTTTCTTCTCTCATCTCAAAATAACACACTCAGCATAAACGGGTGACGTAAACAGGCCTCGGTTGCCTAGTGGATAAGAGTATGTAGGTCTCTCACCGCTGTGGGTGCGACCCGTGCGACATAGTGCATTTTTTCATATCTCCAAAATGGCTACTTTTCTGATGAAAATCCGTGATATTTTTCTTATAAATGCTCAAAACATAGGTTGTGGGTGCTCGTTAGAACCGCGATTCTAACAAGTACCTACAACATATGTCTTGGAGCAGAAATAAGAAAAATAGTGTATACCCCCATAAACCCCAGTTTTCTCTATATGAAGTGGGGTTTAGGGGGGTCTTCATTTCACGGACGTGTTCGAGACTCGCTCGGGTTTCAAGTGAGACGCCAAGATCTGCACCTGAAGATCAACGTGAATTTTCTCCGGGAACTCCGGCCCGAAATATGAACTAGAAACGTGGATATTCCACGAAAACCAGGTTTTCAAACAGTTGCATGAAATCAGAAAAACATTTTAAGTGCAGACCATTGGACACATTGACCTGTTCTATAATTCTACCAAGTATCATTAAAATATTTCAAAAAGTTGCGGAGTTATGCTCCGGAAATGAAAATGAAGTAAAAATATGGATCAAGTAACAGTATTCAAAAATGAAGATAAGCAGAGTTATCATTCTTACATGCGACACTTCGCACTGGCTGGTTCTATAATTCTACCAAGTATCATTGAAATATTTCGAACGGTTCTGGGGTTATGCTTCGGAAACGAAAATGAATTAGAGATATGGACCAGGGGACATAATGCGAAAAGGAAGACAAGCCGAGTTGTCATTCTTGCATGTGGCACTCCGCACTGACCTGTTCTATAATCCTACCAAGTATCATTAAAATATTTCAAACGGTTGCGGAGTTATGCTACGGAAATGAAATGTTGGCAAACGCCCGCCCGCCGACGTACTTCATATTAATAACCAGAGTTTTCCATTGGAAAACCTGGTTAAAATAATCTTCAAAGCGCCGTAAAATCAGATACATAAAAAAAAAAAAAAAAATGGGTGGCCTACATTGCAACGTCTATGTTTGTTTATCAGATAAAATACATGTATCGCGTGCAATTGTCAAAGTTTGTGTAGATAAACTTTATCATAAGGATGTCCTCGGATTATTATCATTTCGTTTATTTTTGGTGAACTTTCTGTTCGTACGACAGTCTTCTAAAACGCTGTTGTTGAAAAAAACAAGAGGGCCATGATGGCCCTGGATCGCTCACCTGATCCATAGACTAACAAGGGGGCCCCGGGGAGGGCCATTATTGACCCCAGGGCTATAATGTGCATAAGTTGAGGGAGGTCTAAATAGGCCACAAGGCGGGGGCATTTTTGGTCTCAGGGCTACAATTTGAACAATCTTGGTAGAGGTACACTAGCTGAAGCTTCATACCAAATATCAAAGACCTAGGCCTTGTGGTTTCAGAGGAGAAGATTTTTCAAGATTTTCCCTATACAACTTGTCTATGTAAAACCAAAGGGCCCCAGGGCGGGGGCATTATTGGCCCCAGGGCTATAATTTGAACAATCTTGGTAGAGGTCCACAAGATGAAGCTTCATACTAAATATCAAAGACCTGGGCCTTGCAGTTTCAGAGAAGAAGATTTTTAAAGATTTTCCCTATATAAGCTTATGTAAAACCAAAGGGCCCCGGTGCGGGGGCATCTTTGGCCCCAGCACTATAATTTGAACAATCTTGGTAGGGGTCCACTAGATGAAGCTTCATACCAAATATCAAAGACCTGGGCCTTGCGGTTTCAGAGAAGAAGATTTTTAAAGATTTTCCCTATATAAGCCCATGTAAAACCAAAGGGCCCCGGGGCGGAGGCATTTTTGGCCCAGCACTATAATTTGAACAATCTTGGTAGGGGTCCACTAGATAAACCTTCATGCCAAATATCAAAGACCTGGGCCTTGTGGTTTCAGAGAAGAAGATTTTTAAAGATTTTCCCGATAAAAACCCATGTAAAACCAAAGGGCCCCGGGGCGGGGGCATTTTTGGCCCCAACACTATAATTTGAACAATCTTGGTAGGGGTCCACTAGATGAAGCTTCATACCAAATATCAAAGACCTGGGCCTTGCGGTTTCAGAGAAGAAGATTTTTTAAGTTTTTGGTGAAAAAAATCTATTTTTGGCTCCTGTGACCTAGATGTGCAACGGACCCGAACCATTTGAACAACTCTGAAAAGGGTCCACCTAAGGATCATTCCTGTGAAGTTTGGTCAAAATCCGATCAGTGGTTTGAGAGGAGATGTGGTTTGAAGAAATTGTTTACGCACGGATGACAGACAAAAAGTGATCCTAATATTAATCACAAGAGGGCCATGATGGCCCTGGATCGCTCACCTGATCCATAGAGTAACAAGTGGGACCCGGGGAGGGCCATTATTAACCCCAGGGCTATAATGTACATAATGTTCAGAGACGTCTAAAAAGGTGAAGCTTCATACCAAATATCAACAAAGGCTAAAATTTGAACAATCTTGGCAAAGGTCCACTAGATATGCTACATACCAAATATCAAAGACCTGGGCCTTGCGGTTCGGGGAAGAAGATTTTTATTAAAGATATTCCCTACATAAGCCTATATAAAACCAAATGGCTCCAGGGCGGGGGCATTTTTGGCCTCAGGGCTATAATTTAAACCATCTTGATAGCGGTCCACTAGAGGAAGCTTCACAACAAATATCAAAGACCATGGCCTTGCTGTTTCAGAAGAAGATTTTTAAGGAATATCTCTATATAAGTCTATGTAAAACCAAAGGGCCCCAGGTCGGGGGCAGGTTTGGCCCTAGCACTATAATTTGAACAATCTTGGTAGGGGTCCACTAGATGAAGCTTAATACCAAATAGCAAAGACCTGGCCCTTGGGGTTTCCAAGAAGAAGATTTTTAAAGCTTTTCCCCATATAAGCCCATGTAAAACCATAGGGCCCCGGGGCGGTGGCATTTTAGCCCAAGCACTATAATTTGAACAATCTTGGTAGGAGTCCACTAGATGAAGCTTCATACCAAATAGCAAAGACCTGGGCCTTGGGGTTTCAGAGAAGAAGATTTTTAAAATTTTCCATATATAAGCCCATTTAAAACCAAAGGGCCCCGGAGTGGGGGGTGGGGGGGGGGAAAGAAGGACCATGGCCGTGTGGGATGAAGCTTCATACCAAATATCAAAGACATGGGCCTTATTGTTTCAGAGAAGAAAATTTTTAAAGATTTTCCCTATATAAACCCATGTAAAACCAAAGGGCCCCGGAGCGGGGGCATATTTGACCCCAGCACTATAATTTGAACAATCTTGGTAGGGGTCCCCTAGATGAAGCTTCATACCAAATATCAAAGACCTGGGCCTTACGGTTTCAGAGAAGAAGATTTTTAAAGCTCTTCCCTATATAAGCCCATGTAAAACCAAAGGGCCCTGGAGCGGGGGCATTTTTGGCCCCAGCACTATAATTTGAACAATCTTGGTAGGGGTCCACTAGATGAAGCTTCATACCAAATATCAAAGACCTGGGCCTTGAGGTTTCAGAGAAGAAGATTTTTAAAGATTTTCCCTATATAAGCCCATGTAAAACCAAAGGGCCCCGGAGCTGGGGCATTTTTGGCTCCAGCACTATAATTTGAACAATCTTGGTAGGGGTCCACTAGCTGAAGCTTCATACCAAATATCAAAGACCTGGGCCTTACGGTTTCAGAGAAGAAGATTTTTAAAGATTTTCTCTATATAAGCCCATGTAAAACCAAAGGGCCCCGGAGCGGGGGCATTTTTGGCCCCAGCACTATAATTTGAACAATCTTGGTAGGGGTCCACCAGATGAAGCTTCATACCAAATATCAAAGACCTGGGCCTTGTGGTTTCAGAGAAGAAGAATTTTTAAGTTTTTGGTGAAAAAAATCTGTTTTTGGCTCCTTTGACCTAGATGTGCAACGGACCGGAACCATTTGAACAACTTTGAAAGGGGACCACCTACGGATCATTCCTGTGAAGTTTGGTCAAAATCCGATCAGTGGTTTAGGAGGAGATGTCGTTTAAAGAATTGTTTACGGACGCACGCACGGACGGACGCACGGACGGACGCACGGACGGACGGACGCACGACGGACGAAAAGTGATCCCAAAAGCTCACCTCGTCACTACGTGACGGTGAGCTAAAAAAACGTGTTAGGGAAGTGTTATAGTATCATTATAGTAGATATATCCCGTTGATAATGTATAATGTAGGTTCAAGGATAATTGCGTACATATGCGATGTTTTTGCCAGCCAAAACGGAGACAACTAGGTTTTGAAGACCAGAGTGAGTGAGTGAGTGAGTGTTTGATTTTTACGTCTTACCAACAGCTAAGGTCATACGGACACGGGACCTCGGTTTAAAGACTCACCCGGAAGTCTGGAGAAGCCCGAGATCGATCCTGCGATCCCTGGTTTACAAGGCGAGTAGTATAACCACTACATCACGGAGGCTTATTTTGAAGGCCAGAAAAGGGGAATGGATACGCTTTCAGGGGAGGCAACTCCTGCAAAAGTGTTTTTGTTTCCCATTTCTTTCTCTGTCTACTGCCATACGCCCGCGAGAACATTCTAGGCAGGGTCGCGCGTCGACAGAAAGTTAATGTAAAATGAGAAAAGTAAAGCTAATATAGTGAAGTTAAACTAGATAAGTGAAGTTAACGACTTCCTCTGGATCTATGGCATTGAATGCTGTGGTCTATCAACTGCATCCTTGAATATGTCAAGAGCTGGCAGGCATACAGTATTCTGGGGCAGTGCATTGCAAGGGGATAAAATGAATATTTGTAAAAATCATGAGATGTATAAATATGTCTGAAAGTCAATGGGTGGCAGTACCTGGAGTTGGAATTCATTAGTTGAATGTAATCAGGGAGTGGTACTGCCACAAGACCATGAACTATCTTGTAGAACAAGCAAAGACGCGCGTCTGCCCGTCTTTGTTCAAGGGACCGCCAACTTAATTCCTGGAGCATGCCCCTTACGCTTGACCTATAATCATAATTATTAATGGTCCATCGGACAGCTCTACGTTGGACTTTTTCAAGCTCAGGTATGGGGATCCCATATTTGGACCGCATATTCCAGTTTTGGGCGTATCATTGTTTTGTAGGCATGCAGTCTCTTGTCCATAGGTGTCAACACTTAAGGGAAAGTATTTGCTCCTGAGGAGCAAATTCTTTCCTTTACGAGTAGACTCCTTTTTCCGTGGGAGAGAGTTTATAGAAAAGCGACCAGGAAGTCCCGAAGTTGTTTTCCTTTGAAAAAGTGCCGAAAAATCTGACAGTTGTATCCATTCCCCTTAAACGAAATAATTTGAGCCTAGCAGACCTGCATTGACAATGAAGAGCGCCCCGCACATCGGGGCTTGGAGAATCTGGTGCTTCGGCGCAAAGCTGGAACCAGCCGAACTTATGTACTGGTAAACCGCAGTGAATGCCCATGAAAAGTGCCACATCTCGGACCGCTACTTAAACCCAAGCGGTTTTTGGGGGCGGTAGGGCTTGAGATGTCCGTCCAACATTTTTTTGCAGAAAGACAGAACTATGGCGTCGGTTGGAGGATCTAAATCCTTGCAATTCGCTTCAGATGTATTACCCGACCACATATGTGGACCCTGTAAGGCAGGTGGAGTCGAGAAAGAAGCAAAACATTACTGTCAGGACTGCAGTGAATACCTTTGTGAGGCTTGCACAGATTACCACAAGAAACTAGTGGCAACTAAGAATCACAGGATAGTGTCTGGAAGCAAGCTTCCTACATCTCCAGCAAGAAGCTCTGGTCTCGCCATCTTGTGTGTATGTAACAACAACCAGAAAGTGGAGTTCTATTGTGAAGATCACAAAGATGTCGTCTGCAATCCATGTAAAACATTTAAACATCACAAATGTCAAACTACTAGCATTAGTCAGAAAAGTTCTGGCTACAAATCGTCAGCACTGAATTCAGTTCTTGAAAAAGCAAAGACTCTGAAAGATAAATACGAACGAATAAAACGGGCAACGGAAAGAGCGAATGGGGATCTGAAGCTTTCAAAAGAATCTTGTAAAAGAGACATTAACGTATTTAGAAAAGAGCTTAACACTATCCTTGATAAACTGGAGCAAGACATGCTGGCAAATTTGGACAAACAAGGAAATGAGGTAGATCGTCGTATACACGAATACATGTCAACATTGACAACAGCACTCGAGATGCTGGACGCAGACTGTAAATTGTTGGATGACGCCAAAATAAGCGACAAACAAGAAATGCTGTTTACAGCTGACATACTGGTATCCAAAAATCTGCAGGTTTATGGTAGCAGAATAGCTGACTTGGAAAAAGACTCGTTTGAAACAAGTATTTCTTTTGAAAGAAACAAGACTCTTGAAAACTTACTAACCAATGTAAGAACATTTGGGTCGTTGACGACTGGACGTAAGTCTGGGAATCGGACTGAAAAAACTGAAAATCGGGACAATAGAAGGTTGATATTGGACAGGAATATAGAATCCCGCAGTCTGGTGAATGTTAGGTTACATAAAGACAAAAACAAACCCTGGATAACTGGCTGCGCAATAATGACTGGTGGCTATGGTGTGTTATGTGACTATTATAAAAATGACAAGATAAAGTTGTTAGACAGATTCTGGGTAGTTACAGAAAGCCTGAAGTTTTCCTGTCCCTGGGATGTCTCAGTGGTTGACGACAATAATGTTATCGTTACCTCGCCTGATAACAAGCAGCTTCAGTACGTGCAGATATTCCCACACATGAAGACTGGGCGTGTCATCCAACTTGACAAGATGTGTTGGGGAGTACACGTGTGTAGAGATGAAATATACACAACCTGTCACAATAGCCCAGGTGAGGGAGAAGTCAGAGTCTTGAATATGAATGGGAAATTAAAAAGGCGGTTAGGAGTGCACCAAGATGGTTCCTTCATGTTCACCATTCCCTGCTACATCACAGTGAATACATCTGGTGAGAAGGTGTTTATATCTGATGGTGGTACATACATCATTACCTGTATGAAAGTCAATGGTGATGTAATCTACCAGTATAAAGATGGTGACATGGTCTGGCCTAGAGGATTGTACTGTGACACTGGAGACAACATCTTGGTATGTGGCTGGGAGTCCCATAATGTACAAGTGATAACAGCTGAGGGTGAGAAGAATCATACTCTCCTATCATCTAGTGACGGGTTATACCGTCCTCACTCCATTGCCTGCAGAGAGAGTGATGCTACTCTTGTTATCGGTTGTTATGGTCTCGACAACCTACTCTTCTTGGTTAAATTAACAAAATAAAACTGTTGATATACAGTTGAACTTCGATTGGTCGAACACCGATGGCTCGTTTATCATGGCTGAGTCGAACTCATTCTTGAGCCCCTAGAGAAATCCTCTACATAAGAAAAAGTGGGGATTAATTTAAGAGATTTTAGTCTTTTATCTTGCAAATGTATGCTGTGTGTACTCATTAGAATCGCCTCGATGAGGCGATTCTAATGAGTACACATAGCATACATTTTCATTATAGAACACCGAAAAGATGTCCAAAAGTATTTCGTTATGCCTCCTGACAGTAACCCTTTATTTCAAAGACAAGTAAGCAACTTATAGCTTATTGTTAAAGTTCCTTTCCGCATGCATGGGCTCAGTAAGTTCACAGACAACATGTGATAAAGGGCGTCAATCGTGGCGTGGGAAAACATGATTTAACATATATTTCAAGTCACGTCGCGCCTGATGACAATTTTTGTAAGCCACGTCATGGAATGTACATTCAGTGTTGACTCGGGTTACTTTGTCTTTTTTTTTTTTTTGCTTGATTTGATGTTTAACGTCCCCGTTAACAATATATGTGTCATTTTGGAGACGTTGCTTCCATTTTTATGGGACTTTTACCCGACATTGAGATGAAATGACATCTCAAGCCCTGTCGCCCAATGAAACCAATAGGGTTTATAAGCATGGACGGGCCGACCCGCTACGCTTTGCCTGGGCAGGCTTACGTCCTCTAAGCGGTATACCAGTACTCGTGCGGTCGGTTTCAGCTCTGTGTGGAAGCGTCATGCAGCCCAATTATTTCTTCAAGCCCAAATGGGCGGGGGGGGGGGGGGGGCGTTACGAGTCTTAAGTTATCTGCTCCATGTGACAATATGTTTTGCGAAAGTATGTTTTGCTCAGTGTATTAAAGGGTTTGTTAAGACTGCGTGCTACTCGCGTAATGTGGAATTTGACTTAAGCGAAGGTAGTGCATTGAATGCTTAAGATAAGTGCCGTCAATAGAAAGCCGAGATCAGATTTTCTTTTGACACGATTAGACACAAACCAGCCTGTACAGCTACACAGATAAGCAAAGGCCTTGTTAGTGTACTAACTAAACAAAGACAAGCAAAGGTGCAGATCAGAGTTCGGGCGCGCAGTCGCAGTCTGATCTGCACCTTTGTCGTTCACAAATGACTAAAACAGGTGTTTCTCGTGACACGGCGCAAACTTTCACTTTAAGTGTCGCCCCCTGTTGATAGGGAAGACAAAAATAGATTTTAGCAGTTAACTCCCCTGAAAGTGTTTCCAGTTCTTTTTATGCTGTGGGTTTTAAAACTCTTTATCCTGCTGTTCACGACAACCCCTATCTTTTGAAACAGTGTAGATCCAGATCAGATGGCTTCTGAAGAAGCCATCTGATCAGGATCTACACTGTTTGGCATTCAGTGTATGAATTTGTAGCAATAAATTACATCAAGTAATTTGATTGGTTGATAGACAGAAATGGGTGTGGCTTAAATGAATATTCAGCAAGAGAAGGGTTAAAATAGATCAGGCTTAAGAAGAGGAGACTTTTTGCCAAAAGAAATGAGTTCCGCAACCTTTTCACTCCCTAATTTTCTGAAGTGGACTCGACCATCAATATATTTGGACTCGTCCTCTTTTGGAAATTTTGAGTTTAGTGGTAATCATAAAGAGCATGACAATGATGATACGGCTTAATATGAACAGCTCCATCTTGATCTACACTGCTGTCACAGGTTTCTGTCCGCCCCCGCCCATCGGGTCTTGAAGAAATAGATCGGCTGCATAATGCTTCCACGCAGAGGTGAAACTGACCCGTACACAAGTACTGGTAAACCGCTTAGAGGATCAGAGGATCTAAGCCTGCCCAGGCAAAGCGGTGCGAGTCGGACCGTCCATGCTTATATTGGTTTCATTGGGCGGTAGGGCTTGAGATGTCATTTTATCTCAATGTCGGGTAAAAGTCCCACAAAATTAGAAGCAACGTCTCCAAAATGACCGTTACAGTGTTGACGGGGACGCTAAACCTCCAATCAAACATACACAGGTTTCTGCAGTTTTGAAATGATTACGGGAATGTGTACTCATTCAGGGGGAGAAAGACTTGCAATATATATTTGGCATTTTTTCAAAAGGGATCTACTCTTAAATCTTAGGAGCAAGTTCTTTTCTTTGAGAGCAACCCCTTCAGAGTGGATAAATTTAATGGAAACGAAACAGGGCGTCATTCTTAGATAAGTTATTGCAGGTTTGAAGTTGATTTGAGTTTTAACGTTCTCGTCAACGCTATTACGGTCATTGAGGGAACTGATGAACCTTCAGGGGAGGCAACTCTTCAAAAATACGTTCGTATCCTTCCTGTTAATAGCGGTCTTCTCTAAAAAGAAATAACTTTCTCCCCAGGAGCAAATTCTTTCCTTTAAGCATAGTCCTTTACCAGAGAGTCCAGACTTTAAAAGAAACCAAACAGGGATTCATACTAAGAAAGGTGTCTGCAGGGTTGAAAGGAGTAAGGGGGCTAAATTCCCCTTCTCGGGAGACGAATCTTAAAAAAAACGGGGAACTACTCTTTTCAGGAAGATTTTAATCTCCCCAGGAGCAAGTCTTTCCTTTCAGAGAAGAACCAAGAAGCCGCTGTGCTGTAGTGGTTACGCTACTCGCCTTGTAAACCAGGGATCGCAGAATCGATCCCGGGCTTCTCCAGACTTTCGGATGAGTCTTTAAACCGAGGTCCCGTCTCCGTATGATCTTAGCTGTTGGTGGGACGTAAAACTCAAACACTCACGCACTCAGAGTAGAACCCCTTTCCAAAGGGAGTCACTTTTAAAGGAAACCAAACAGGAAGTTATGCTAGACTGTTTTCTGCAGGGTAGAACGGGTTAAATGGAACGGATACATGTATAGGGAAGGGAACCCTTCAAAATATTTTCGCATTCCGTCTTATAAATGAGCCCCGCCAAGCGAATTTGGGTCTTCGAGCATTCCGTCATGACAAATTTTAACTGCGCATGCCCAGCCATTCAGAGGGGCCAGGGATATGGCTTTCTGTCTGAAGGTTCCTCTTGATTCACTGCTTGTATGAGCGAGCAGCGAAGGTTCTGGCGAGACTGCGCGGATGCGCAGGCTCGCCTGAACCTTCGCTGCTCGCATAGGCGATAAGTACCAAAATCGCTTGACGGGGCCCAAATAATGACTGTTTAAAGGAAGATTTTCAGGAGCGAATTATTTCCTTTTTTTCCAAAGTTGGTAACTTTAATGGAAACCAAACAGAAAGTTGTGTTTAGACAGGTTTCTGCAGGGTAGAAAGGATTAAGGGGGTACGGTTACATTTTCAGCGGAGATAACTCTTCAAACATGTTTTCGTATCCCCCTCAGCAATAGGTTTTAACCTTAAAGGAAATAAATTAAGGTCATTTAGAGATTGGATACATATTCAAGGGAGGTAACTCTTCAAAAATATTTTTGTATCACCACTTGTCAATAGGGGTTTACTCTTAAAGGGAAGAACTGAATTCCTTTCTCCATTAAGAGGGGATACATTTAATGAAAACAGATCAGGAAGTCATGCTTGGATAGGTGTCTGCAGGGTTGAAAGGGATAAAGGGATTACATAATTTTCAGGTAAGGCAACTCTTTCAAAAATATTTTTGTATCACTTGTTCTTAACCCTTTTTGTACCAAATGGAATCTTCCTCCTTATATATAACAGGAGTTCATTTCAAAATTTAGGGATGTCAGGTTTTGTTTTCTTCAAAATTGATTTGGAAAATGGCTGAACTTTTTGCAAACAGTGGAGGCCCTGAGGCCCTGATCAGACGCCGCGTTTTGCGGCGTCTGATCTGGGCTTCCATTGTTTGCCAGGGTACCCGTTTAGGGGTCTCTGGTTACAAGATGGGTTAAAGGAAAGAACTTTATCCCCAGGAGCAAATTTCTTCCTTCCTTTAGAGGGGAAACAAATCAGGGACTCAGGCATTAATAGGTTTCTGCCAGATTGAAAGTGTTAAGTGGATGGATACATCAGGGGAGGCAACTCTTCCAAAACGTTCTTAATCCCCTATAGACTTAAGAGAATAAATTTGCTCCTCAGAAATGTTCCTTAGGAGAACCTACCTTTTCAGAGAAGATACATTTAATGGAAACGAACACTATCGGGTTTGTTTGTTTGATTTGAGGCTTAACGTCCCCGTCAACTCTGGATAGGTCATTTTGAAGACGCTGCTTCCAATTTTGTGGGACCCCGACATTGAGATGAAATGACATCTCAAGCCCTGCTGCCCAGTGAAACCAATAGGATTTATATGCATGGACAGTCCGACTCGCACCACTTTTCCCGGGCAGGCTTGGAACGTCTAAGCGGTTTACCAGTACTCGTGTGCGGTCGGTTCGAGCTCTGCGTGAAAGCATCATGCAGCCCAATCTATTTCTTCAAGGAAAAATATCGGCTTTTGCACAGTTGAATGAGAGAGAGAAGTAGAGGCAACGCTTGATAAAAACATTTTCGTCTCCCGTATGAACTGGGGTCTACTGTTAAAAGTAAGAATCTGCAACTGTGGAGCAAGTTCTTTCCTTAAAGAGTAGAACATGTTTTAAAGGAAACCAAACAGGGAGTCATGACAGTTGTCTCCCTTGTTTAAATGATGGAGAATATGTCAGGGGTATCTAGATCCCATAATATCTATGTATATACCTGACACATGTGCAATATTGTCTGATGTTCCTTTTATTAGTCTTTAACCCCTTTTTGTACCAAATGGAATCTTCCTCCTTTATATGACAGGAGTTCATTTCAAATTTTAGGGGTGTCAAGTCATGTTTCTTTAAAATTTATTTGGAAACTGGCAGAACGTTTTGCAAACAGTGTAGGCCCTGATCAGACCCCGCGTTCTGCGGGGTCTGATCTGGGCCTGCACTGTTTGCCAGGGTACCCCTTTTGGGGTTTCTGGTACTAAATGGGTTAATGAAACGTTTTTGACTTATACACTAGAGTTCAAGGGTATACATTCTGTCAGAAGGGACACTTTTGTATTGGGTTATCTGCCCTTAGATGTGTCTGAAAAGTTTTTAACGGTTTAATCTTCATTTGCATTTTATCATATCTTATTCCAAATTGTAAACTTATATACTACAGTTCAAGGGTGTCAACACAGTGCAGAAATGGCTACTCTGTTCATGGGTTATCCGCCCTTGCTGCATCTGAAAAATTGGCTCCTTTAACAGATTTACATCCCACCTTATGTTCTATAGTAGAGCAAGAAGTGCCACACTGGTCATTCGAGTTCTTGCGCTATCTGCCTTTGGAGCATATTAAAAACTGTTCGCGGGCCACATCTTCAGATTTACATCAAACCTTATGTACTGTAGTAGAGTAAGAAGGACAACAATGGTCATTCGAGTTCGTACGCTATCTGCCTTTGATGCATATTAAAAACTGTTTCCAGCCCAGATCTTCTTGTTCCTTTGACAGATTTACATCAAACCTTATGTACTGTAGTAGAGTAAGAAGGACAACACTGGTCATTCGAGTTCTTACGCTATTTGCCTTTGATGCATATTAAAAACTGTCTCCTGTTCCTTTGACAATTTTTCACCAAATGTTTTTCACTTTAGTAGAGCAATAAGGGTCACGTTGGTCAATCTGGTTCTTAAGTTATCTGCCCTTGATGCATCTGAAAACTTCTTGTGGGTCATATTTCAAACTCGGGTTATATTGCTATGCTTCTTGAACAGCTGTTCAACAAACGTTCGAACGGATTTCTGTGGTTCGAGCCTCGCTTAGGTCATATGTGAGACGCAATGTTCTGCAACGGAAGGCCGGTAGTTTTTTTTTTCTCCAGATACTCCGGTTTAAGCTAATCTCTGATTAACGATCGGCTCGAAATAAGAAATATAATCATGGAAGGCCGTTAAAAACCAAAATAACAAAGATCAACAAACCTTGTATACTTATATACAGTAGACTTTATGTCAATAGTGTTCTACAGTTGTAAAAAGCAGGTTATGTTTCCTTATTGTTACTGTTTTAACTGTATATATTTGTTTGAAAATAGCTTTGTTCCAAGTCATTACTGCTTGATATATGACTCATAATTATCCTCAAGCTTTTAAAAATAAAGCGTTCGGGATATTGTGAACGCCTCCCTCCGTCTGTCCGTCCGTCCGTCCGTCAGAACGTCCGCACCAACGAAACGACATTTAGGGGGCAAACAATTTGGACAGTTTGACACTTAAGTATATATTCGTGAGTCCAAATGGGGTTTATTCCGTTATTTGGCAAAAATTCGCTCTTAGGTGGCTTGCCGCTTAAGAGAATTTGCCGCTTAAGTAGTCAATATGCCGACGCCTAGCCACTTAAGTATCCGTTCGTGAGAACTTCGTCCGTCCGTCACACTTTCGCCTCCTTAACCACTGGTCGGAATGCAACCAAATTTGGTACACAGCTTCTTTACATGATGAGGGCGTGCAACGTCACATTTATTTTTGGCCCCGCCCCCAGGGGCCTTGGAGAGGGGTCAAAAGGTCAAATATCAATTAAATTCAATTGTCCGTCCGTCCGTCACGCTATCTCCTCCTAACAACTGGGCGTGCAACGTCACATTTATTTTTGGCCCCGCCCCCAGGGGCCCGGTGGGAGGGGTCAAAAGGTCCAATATCAATTAAATTCAATTTCAAAGTCAATTTTATAGATTTTGAAACGAAACTTTGCATAAGTAATGAGTAATGATATATGTAACACGTATTGAACGGGATTTTGGCTGCGACCCCTGGGTCATGCCCAAGGGGTCGGACTTGTGTGTGTGTGTGTGGGGGGGGGGGGTCAGGGGGTCAAAATTCAAATTTTACCGAATATAGTCATATGGAATATCAAATTGAAGGGGTGATTAGTAGAATACAATACAATTAAAATTTTGACCATGTGGTCAGATTGGGGCCCTGGGGGAGGGGTCAAAGGGTCAAAATTTAAGTTCTTTGAAACATAGTCATGTGGCATATCAAATTGAATGGTATGATTAGTAGAATATAATACAGGTAATATTTTGATCCTGGGGTCAAATTAGGGTCCAGGGTGAGGGGTTTTCGGTACTTGGCCTCTCTGTAGAAAGCGTGGGGATTTGCGATGGCGCGCCATCGACAGTAATCTAGTTATGAAATTCACTCAATAGATGGTGGATGAGAAGGGTCATCGAGCGACGACTACAGTCTGGAGACCTCACTTCGTGATGCCACCGACTAAAAAGCAGGTTGTTTCTTTATTGTTACTGTTTTAACTGTATATATTTGTTTGAAAATAGCTTTGTTCCAAGTCATTATATTGCTTGATATACATGTATGACACATAATTATGAAGTTCACTCAATAGATGGTGGATGAGAAGGGTCATCGAGCGACGACTACAGTCTGGAGACCTCACTTCGTGATGTCACCGACTAAAAAGCAGGTTATGTTTCTTTATTGTTACTGTTTTATCTGTATATATTTGTTTGAAAATAGCTTTGTTCCAAGTCATTACCGCTTGATATATGAAACATAATTATGAAATTCACTCAATAGATGGTGGATGAGAAGGGTTATCGAGCGACGACTACAGTCTGGAGACCTCACTTCGTGATGTCACCGACTAAAAAGCAGGTCATGTTTCTTTATTGATGCTGTTTTAACTGTATATATTTGTTTGAAAATAGCGCTTTGTTCCAAGTCATTATATTGCTTGCTATATGAATTCTTTCAAATCAAAGCAAAGAGAGTGCCTGTAGGCTGATTATCTCTGAGTGTAGGCAGGAAAAAAAGCCCTGATTGTTTCGTTTAATCCTTAAAGTAAAGTTTTCTAAACAAAAAGTGTAGACCCTGATCAGACACCGCTTTTTGTGGCGTCTGATCTGGGTCTACACTGTTTGCCAAGCCCAACCCATGATTCAAGCCCAGATTCTATTGATAAGCCTATTACGCAACACGCTGACCTTACTGCAATTAAGGGGAATGGGAACACCTTCAGGGCAGGCAACTCTTGGAAAGTTATTTTTGTCTCCCATGTCAATAGGGGTCAACTCTTAGAGGAAAGAATTTGCTCCTGAGGAGCAAATTCTTTCCTTTAAGAGTAGACCCCTTTTTCAGTGGGACAGGGCTTACAGAAAGGAGTACAGGAAGTCCTGAAAGTTGTCTCCCTTTGAAAAATGGCGGAAACATCTGCCAGGTGTTCCCATTCTCCTTAAATTAGCGCGGCTTTTTTCCATTAATAAGGTATCGGGATTTCCTACAAATAAGTGACAGTCACGTGGACATGAGCACTAAGTCATTCGACCCAAAGTAACTGATTATTAACCTTTTTGGTACTAAATGGAATCTTCCAACTTATATATGACAGGAGTCCATTTAGAAGCTTAGAGGTGTCAGGTTGTGTTTTCTTCAACATTTAGTTGCAGAAATGGCTTAACGTTTTGCAAACAGTGTAGGCCCTGATCAGACGCCGCTTTCTGCGGCGTCTGATTTGGGCCTGCACTGTTCGCCAAGGTACCCCTTTAGGGGTTTCTGGTACTGAATGGGTTAATCTTCTTCAGTGCTAAAGTCCTCGTGACAATCACTCTAGGTAAGGATATATAGATCTAGTGATGTCACGTGGACATAAGCACTGAATAGCTTTTGGGTTGATCGTTTATCAATCGACCCAAAGTTACTTACTTTAAATCATCGTCAGTGCTAGTAGAGTCCTCGTGACTATCACTCCAGGTATAGTAGTCGCAGACAAGATTGACAAGGCGGAGCTATCGTTTGCACCTGCCTTTGGAATGTTCTACAAAAAAAAGGTAAACCAAGTCACCCGATTATGTGAATTGAACTGTCACACAAACAACACAATGTAGCGTATATGGCTATTTGGTCCGCTTGCAGAAAGCATGCGAAAGACACTCTACTGAATCTTCTGGTGGACTCAGCGAAGTTGACATATATTGACAACACCTGAATAGCTCCGCCTAGTCAATCTTATCTGCGACTACTATAACGTTATTAATTGAAAATGGCCTCGCAGTTATCGATGTGAGGTCAAAGTGTTGATAACAATATATACCCAGACCAGACACCACAGAATGCGGCGTCTGATCAGAGTCTACACTGCTGCTCACAAGGGCGATACGCAGCAGAACTTAGCGTCATATCCGAGTCTATATTATTGGCTTACAGAACAGGGAAGTAAGTGTTTTCTAACAGTACAGGGAAGTAAGTACAGGGAAGTAAGTGTTTGCTAGTAAGTGTTACAGGAAAAGTTAAGAGTCTTAGTCATGTTCAAGCATGCACTCGGAGACAATCGACCAAGCACTGCTGTTGCTAAGTAACTTAATGATGATACTTAAAAAAGTCCTCTACTGTATTCTATTTTTTGTATTTTTTAAGATTTAATTTGACCCCGGTCATGAGAAAACCTATCTTCTGGGCTTTTGACAGAAATGTACGGACCAGACTGCGCGCATGCACATGCTAATCTGCATATTTGTTGTTGGAAAATAACTTAAAACTAGTTTTCTCATGACGCGGTTGAATTGTTTGAATTTGTTTTTATTTGTATTCGTTCAAGTTGTACTATGAATTAAATGAGTTCCCAGCCAGTAAAAATCAGCGAGCCAACGTCGGACCGACAGTGATACGACGTTGACACGTCGTATTGCTGTCGACCGACGTTGGTTGACAGGGTCACGTATTGGACTGGTTCCCATCTAAATGATAGATTAATGACTATGTACATTTTTTTTCATATAAAAATGTTTCGTCATTAGCAAAGGGTTTGATCACCAGGTAAGGGCCTGAGCAAAAAGGTAACATATATCACTAGGCGTCCATCGTCCATTCTAACGTTCCAAGACGAGGCTTAAGACTGCTGAGCGACATGTCCGTATCCACACGAGTCTCCGTGTCCTGGTAGGTAAAATCGCTGACTCTTAATCACATGTGAGACTATAAGAATCTTATATGGGCGTGAGGGGTGGATGGAAAAATCCATCCTGAGGGACACTGTCCGGCATCACGAGGCTTGCCGATTGATGCCGGACAGTGATCCCGAGGGACAGATTTTTCTATCCACCCCTAACACCCATATTGGATTCTTTTTCTTGCATACATTCCATTTCTTAGCGCGGATTTTTAATGCTGCAGTCACTTCGGTTACCAACGCCCGCCATATTGAGTTGCCAATGCAGGAATGGTTAGTGACGTCACGTAACGTGATGTGACGTCAACCTTAACGGCAGCGTACGGGCCTCCGTGGCCTAGTGGTTAAGAGCGCTGACTCTTAAGCATTAGGTCTCTCACCGCTGTGGTTCGGGCCTCGCTCGTGTCATTTGTGAGACGCCAAGTTCTGCGACGGTAGGTCAGGTGGTTTTTCTCCGGACACTCCGGTTTTCGCCTCTCTGATTAACGATCGGCTCGATATGAGTGAAATAATCTTGAAAGGGCCGTAAACCCCCCCCCCCCCCCAAAAAAAATAAAATAAATAAATAAATAACGGCAGCGCATACGAGACGTAATCAACCAGTGCATTGATCAAACACGCGATTATATTCGATTTAGGATCGGAACACCAGGGTTTTGTTTGTTTGTTTGATTTTAGGTTTAACGTCCCCGTCAACACTGTAAAGGTAATTTTGGAGACGTTGCTTCCAATTCTGTGGGACTTTTACCCGACATTGAGATGAAATGACATCTCAATCCCTGTCGCCCAATGAAACCAATAGGGTTTATTAGCATGGACGGTCCGCCTCGAACACCGCGGTTCCTGGACAGGCTGAGATCCTCTAAGCTGTTTACCAGTACTAGTGTGCGGGCCGGATTCAGCTCTGCGTGGAAGCATCATGCAGCCCATATATTTCTTCAAGCCCCTATGGGCGGGGGCAAAACACCAGGGTCAGAACATAAATTTCTATCCCAGGGTAAAATCACGAATTTCCTTGTCTGGTGTGCAAGAAACCATGTTCTCGGCCCCGCACATCGGGGCTTGAAGAAATTGATAGGCTGCATGATGCTTCCGGGCAGAGCTGAAACGGACCGCACACGGGTACTGGTAAACCGCTTAGAGGATTTAAGCCTGCCCAGGTAAAGCGGTGCGAGTCGGACCGTCTGTACTTATAAATCCTACTGGTTTCATTGGTCGGCAGGGCTTGAGATGCCCTTTCATCTCAATGTCGGGTAAAAGTCCCACAAACTTGCAAGCAAGGTCTCCAAAATGTCCTACACAGTGTTGACGGGGACGTTAAACCTCAAATCAATCCAACAAAACGAAAGACACCGTGTTTTGCAACGGAAGGTTGATGATTTTTCTCCGGGTAATCCATTATTCGCCCCCCCCCCTCCTCTGATTTACGATAGACTCGAAATAACTGAAATAATCTCGAAAGGGCTGTAAAGTCAAAAACCCTTAGACAATATATTCACACTAACTTCAGTGGTTCGGGCACCTTTGGGGCCATGGAAATATGTATTATCGGGCATGGGTACACCTTCAAGGGGGGCAACTCATGCAAAAGTGTTTTTGTCTCCCATGCCAATAATGGTCAACTCTTAAAGGAAATAATTTGCTCCTAAGGAGCAAATTCTTTCCTTTAAGAGTAGACCCATTTGTCCATGGGACAGAGCTTATAGAAATTTGAAAAAAATGCGGAAAAATCTGCCAGGTGTTCCCGAATCCCATTAATACAGTGAAATCGCGTAAAGGCTTCTTATGAAGGGTGCACTTAATATTTCTTTGTGTTTTCTGGCCACAGTGTCCTCTGATCAGGGAACGCCTTTGGGACTGTTCAAAAGTGGTCTTTAAGACCACTTTTGAACACATCCAAAGGTGGTCTTAATAGAGGAATTTTATTGTATATGGATATCTGGAGCTTTTATAAGGATTCTCTAAAGAGTCAACAACTAGTTCGAATTAAGCGTGGAAGTTCTAGCCAATGAACATGACGAAAACACGCCTATACAATTACATCGTAAATTTCGCCGTCGAAAAATATGAAACTTTTAAGATGAAAAACTGTGATGTTTTCCTTATTCCTATCGAGGCGTTCTAACGTCTACCCGGAACAGAAATAAGAAAAATAAGGTTTAGCCCTGTAAACCCCGGTTTTTACTATATACAAGTAATAGTTGGGTTCAAGGTGGGGGGGGGGGGGGGGGTATGATAAATCCCTGTAAATAATCCTATCTATAAAGGATTGATGAACTCATTACACACGTGCCTAAAATGACGTCTATCAAGCATTTTGTTTTCGATGAAAATTTGTGATATTTTCACGGAGGCGGTTCTAACGAGTACCCACAACCTTACAACATATGTCTTGGAACAGAAAAATGAAAAATAATATATACCCCTGAAAACCCGTTTTTAGCTCGGCTGTATTCGAAGAAACGACGAGGTATTGTCATAGCTCTGGCGTCGTCTGCGGCGTCTGCGTCGTCGTCGTCGTCGTCGTCGTGCAAAAACTTGGACATGTTGTAATATATATCTGTCATTAATGAACATATTTACTTGAAACTCGGACTAGTTGTTCATTATGAAAAGGGGAACTCATACCAAAAGGTGAGGAACGCTCAAAATATTTTTGCCACAGTTATGCCCCTTTTTCGACTAATAATTTTTGTTTTCTAAAAGAAACTGCAGCCGAGCGTTGGCACCCGCATGCGGTGCTCTTGTTTCTATATACATTGGGTTGTGGAGGGGTGTTCGTTACACGGACTTGTTGACGTGATGCAGAAACATATATTTTGTAGCCTATCTTATAAATAAAGTATCTCTTGTATACTATAGCTTTTCTTTTCTTTTTTATTTATTTATTATTTTTCGTTGAATCAGGAATAAGCTATAAATACGCAAAAGATTATTTTAATTAATTAAGAAATAGATCCGCTCTAGCTGTGATTTGTTGAGTAATAAATCACAGTTTGGAGGTCAAGTGTACATGTAAAGTAGACAAATCATGAACGCGTAGCGCGCGTGGTTTGTCTATTTACAACTGACCGACAAACTGTGATTTATTACTCAAGAAATCACAGACTAGAGCCGATCTTTTTCGATTCTGACACACAAAAATCGGCAATAATGTTGTTTCTAAAAATTCTAACAACCTTTCGTCATTGTTGGAAGAAATCCTGCTAAAATTATTGACTGTAACTCACAGGTGTTAGTAACATACCTGTGACCATATATATTTTTTTTTAACACGTTATGTCTTTTTTTGTTTCAAAACATGCATAAATCTTAAAAAAAAAACAAAACAAAAAAAAAAACTGACAATCCACCCTCACCCCTAGTATAGAATAGAGACACAGGTGTTAGTAACATACCTGTGACCCTATATATTTTTTTAACACGTTATGTCTTTTTTTATTTCAAAACATGCATAAATCTTAAAAAAAAAAATAAAAAAATCTGACAATCCACCCTCACCCCTAGTATAGAATATTCTATACTAGGGGTGAGGGTGAATTGTCAGATTTTTTTTTTTAAGATTTATGCATGTTTTGAAACAAAAAAAGACATAACCTGTTAAAAAAAATATATAGGGTCACACCTGTGCTGTAACTCATGCATTTATGCCCTTTTGTAAAGTTCATCGGCAAGGAATCTACGAGTGACGTCATAAATTGGCATCTTTTAATGACGTCACTCGCCACGCCTTTCCGCCTCGTGATTTGTTGCATAATAAAACACAGTAGCTTTCCATTGCCTATATTCACCATATTTGCATTATTTGCTGGCTCCCAGCTTACACATTGTTAATATTGGAAAAACAGGTAACCAGACCCCCCCCCCCTGACCTTGAAAGGTCAGGGGGTCTGGTTACCTGTTTTTCCAATACTGATAAACTTCAGACAAGGAACCAGCAGATAATGCAAATACGGTGAATAGCCGCGCTGTGTTAGAATCAATCTTAAATTGACAATTTTTTTTTTCTAATGAAAACTTTTGATTTTTTTTTTCAATGTGACGACAACCGTGTCAAGGTTTGAACCACCTACCTGAGGTGGTTGTTACGAGTACCCGTAATCTAATGGGACATTGGTCTGGTGCAAGGAAAATTTTCAACAGAACATTTAGACAACCAGGAAAGATACAGACCAGCGTGCACTGAGGACCAGTCTCTACAAATCTTATCAGTCATGTTTGGACCCGAAGGCGGTGCATTGAATGCTTAAGATATGTGCCGTTAAGAGAAAGCCGAGATCAGATTTTCTTTTGACACGATTAGACACAAACCAGCCTGTACAGTACACAGATTAGCAAAAGCCTTGTTAGTGTACTAACTAAACAAAGACAAACAAAGGTGCAGATCAGAGTTCGGGCGCGCAGTCGCAGTCTGATCTGCACCTTTGTTGTTCACAAATGACAAAAACAGACACGGCGCAAACTTTCACTTTAAGTGTCGCCCCCTGTTGATAGGGAAGACAAAAATAGATTTTTAGCAGTTAACTCCCCTGAAAGTGTTTCCAGTTCTTTTTATGCTGTGGGTTTTAAAACTCTTTATCCTGCTGTTCACGACAACCCCTATATTTTGAAACAGTGTAGATCCAGATCAGATGGCTTCTGAAGAAGCCATCTGATCAGGATCTACACTGTTTGGCATTCAGTGTATGAATTTGTAGCAATAAATTACATCAAGTAATTTGATTGGTTGATAGACAGAAATGGGTGTAGCTTAAATGAATATTCAGCAAGAGAAGGGTTAAAATAGATCAGGCTTAAGAAGAGGAGACTTTTTGCCAAAAGAAATGAGTTCCGCAACCTTTTCACTCCCTAATTTTCTGAAGTGGACTCGACCATCAATATATATGGACTCGTTCTCTTTTGGAAATTTTGAGTTTAGTGGTAATCATAAAGAGCATGACAATGATGATACGGCTTAATATGAACAGTGTCGCCCCCTGTTGATAGGGAAGACAAAAATAGATTTTAGCAGTTAACTCCCCTGAAAGTGCTATGGGTTAAAATAGATCAGGCTTATGAAGAGGAGACTTTTTGCCAAAATAAATGAGTTCCGCAACCTTTCCACTCCCTAATTTACCGAAGTGGACTCGACCATCAATATACAGTCGAACTTCAATGGCTCGAACACCTTTGGGATCTCGAAAATCTGTTCGAGACAGGAGTAGTTCGAGCCACTGAGGTTACTGTCAGGAGGCATAATGGGATACTTTTAGACATCTTTTCGGTTTTCTATAATGAAAATGCATGCTGTGTGTACTCATTAGAATTTTGAAGAAATAGATGGGCTGCATGATGCTTCCACGCAGAGCTGGAACTGACCCGCACATGAGCACTGATAAACCGCTTAGAGGATCTAAGCCTGCCCGGCAACGCGGTGCGAGTCGGACCGGACCGTCCATGCTTATAAACCCTTTTGGTTTCATTGGGCGGCAGGGCTTGAGATGTCATTGTATCTCAATGTCGGGTAAAAGTCCCACAACATCAGAAGCAACGTCTACAAAATGACCTTTACAGTGTTGACGGGGACGCTAAACCTCCAATCAAGCATACACAGGTTTCTGCAGTTTTGAAATGATTACGGGAATGTGTACTCATTCAGGGGGAGAAAGACTTGCAATATATATTTGTCTTTCTTTTCAAAAGGGGTCTACTCTTAAATGCAAGAATTTGTTCCTTAGGAGCAAATATTTTCTTTGAGAGCAACCCCTTCAGAGGGGATAAATTTAATGGAAACGAAACATGGCGTTATGCTTAGATAAGTTATTGCAGGTTTGAAGTTGTTTTGGTATTTTTGATTTGAGTTTTAACGACCTCGTCAACGCTATTACGGTCATTGAGGGAACTGATGAACCTTCAGGGGAGGCAACTCTTCAAAAATATGTTCGTATCCTTTCTGTTAATAGCGGTCTTCTATGGAAATTACTTTCTCCCCAGGAGCAAATTCTTTCCTTTAAGAGTAGTCCTTTACCAGAGAGTCTAATACGTTAAAAGAAACCAAACAGGGATTCATACTAAGAAGGGTGTCTGCAGAGTTGAAAGGAGTAAGGGGGCTAAATTCCCCTTCTCGGGAGACGAATCTTCAAAAAAACGGGGAACTACTCTTTTCCGGAAGATTTTTATCTCCCCAGGAGCAAGTCTTTCCTTTCAGAGTAGAACCCCTTTCCAAAGGGAGTCACTTTTAAAGGAAACCAAACAGAACGTTATGCTTAGACAGTTTTCTGCAGGGTAGAACGGGTTAAATGGCACGGATACATCTACAGGGAAGGGAACTCTTCAAAATATTTTCGCATTCCGTCTTATAAATAATGACTGTTTAAAGGAAGATTTTCAGAAGAGAATTCTTTTCTTTTTTCCAAAGTTGGTTACTTTAATGGAAACCAAACAGATAGTTGTGTTTAGACAGGTTTCTGCAGGGTAGAAAGGATTAAGGGGGTACGGTTACATTTTCAGCGGAGATAACTCTTCAAACATGTTTTCGTATCCCCCTCAGCAATAGGTTTTACCCTTAAAGGAAATAAATTGCTCCTCAGGAGCATTTTTTCCTCTTTAAGAGCAGAACTCCTTTTCACAGGGAGAGGGTGGAGTGGGGGGGGGGGGGGGGGGGACTTTAATGAACCAAAACAGGGAGGCATGATTAAATAGGTTTCTCTATGGTTGATGAAAGGGTTTTCTTTGTTTGTTTTATTTGAAGTATAATACCCCAGTCAACATTATTAAGGTCATTTAGAGAATGGATACATATTCAAGGGAGGTAACTCTTCAAAAATATGTTTGTATCACCGCTTGTCAATAGGGGTTTACTCTTAAAGGGAAGAACTGAATTCCTTTCTTCATTAAGAGGGGATACATTTAATGAAAACAGATCAGGAAGTCATGCTTGGATATGTGTCTGCAGGGTTTAAAGGGATAAGGGGATTACATAATTTACAGGTAAGGTAACTCTTTCAAAAATATTTTTGTATCACTTGTTAAAAGGGTTCTACTCTTAACCCTTTTTGTACCAAATGGAATCTTCCTCCTTATATATAACAGGAGTTCATTTCAAAATGTAGGGATGTCAGGTTGTGATTTCTTCAAAATTGATTTGGAAAATGGCTGAACGTTTTGCAAACATTGGAGGCCCTGATCAGACGCCGCTTTTTGCGGCGTCTGATCTGGGCCTCCATTGTTTGCCAGGGTACCCGTTTAGGCGTCTCTGGTTAAAAAATGGCTTAAAGGAAAGAACTTTATCCCCAGGAGCAAATTTCTTCCTTCCTTTAGAGGGGCAACAAATCAGGGACTCAGGCTTTAATAGGTTTCTGCAGGATTGAAAGGATTAAGTTGATGGATACATCAGTGGAGGCAACTCTTCCAAAACGTTCTTAATCTCCTATAGACTTAAGAGAATAAATTTGCTCCTCAGGAATGTTTCCTTAGGAGATCCTACTTTTTCAGAGAGGATTAATTTAATGGAAACGAACACTATCGGGTTTGTTTGTTTGATTTGAGGCTTAACGTCCCCGTCAACTCTATATAGGTCATTTTGGAGACGCTGCTTCCAATTTTGTGGGACCCCGACATTGAGATGAAATGACATCTCAAGCCCTGCTGCCCAGTGAAACCAATAGGGTCTATATGCATGGACAGTCCGACTCGCACCACTTTTCCCGGGCAGGCTTGGAACGTCTAAGCGGTTTACCAGTACTCGTGTGCGGTCGGTTCCAGATCTGCGTGGAAGCATCATGCAGCCCAATCTATTTCTTCAAGGAAAAATATCGGCTTTTGCACAGTTGAATGAGAGAGAGAAGTAGAGGCAACGCTTGATAAAAACATTTTCGTCTCCCGTATGAACTGGGGTCTACTGTTAAAAGTAAGAATCTGCAACTGTGGAGCAAGTTCTTTCCTTAAAGAGTAGAACATGTTTTAAAGGAAACCAAACAGGGAGTCATGACAGTTGTCTCCCTTGTTAAAATGATGGAGAATATGTCAGGGGTATCCAGATCCCATAATATCTATGTATATACCTGAAACATGTGCAATATTGTCTGATGTTCCTTTTATTAGTCTTTAACCCCTTTTTGTACCAAATGGAATCTTCCTCCTTTATATAACAGGAGTCCATTTCGAATTTTAGGGGTGTCAGGTCATGTTTCTTTAAAATTTATTTGGAAACTGCATGGCTGAACGTTTTGCAAACAGTGTAGGCCATGATCAGACGCCGCGTTCTGCGGCGTCTGATCTGGGCCTGCAATGTTTGCCAGGGTACCCCTTCAAGTTGGGGTTTCTGGTACTAAATGGGTTAATGAAACGTTTTTGACTTATACACTAGAGTTCAAGGGTATACATTCTGTCAGAAGGGACACTTTTGTATTGGGTTATCTGCCCTTAGATGTGTCTGAAAAGTTTTAACGGTTTAATCTTCATTTGCATTTTATGATATTTCATTCAAATCTTGTAAACTTATATACTACAGTTCAAGGGTGTCAACAAAGTGCAGGAATGGCTACTCTGTTCATGGGTTATCCGCCCTTGCTGCATCTGAAAAATTGGCTCCTTTAACAGATTTACACCCCACCTTATGTTCTATAGTAGAGCAAGAAGTGCCACACTGGTCATTGGAGTTCTTGCGCTATCTGCCTTTGAAGCATATTAAAAACTGTTCGCGGGCCACATCTTCAGATTTACATCAAACCTTATGTACTGTAGTAGAGTAAGAAGGACAACACTGGTCATTCGAGTTCGTACGCTATCTGCCTTTGATGCATATTAAAAACTGTTTCCAGCCCAGATCTACTTGTTCCTTTGACAGATTTACATCAAACCTATGTACTGTAGTAGAGTAAGAAGGACAACATTGGTCATTCGAGTTCTTGCGCTATCTGCCTTTGATGCATATTAAATAAAAACTGTTTCCAGCCCAGATCTTCTTGTTCCTTTGACAGATTTACATCAAACCTTATGTACTGTAGTAGAGTAAGAAGGACAACAATGGTCATTCGAGTTCGTACGCTATCTGCCTTTGATGCATATTAAATAAAAACTGTTTCCAGCCCAGATCTTCTTGTTCCTTTGACAGATTTACACCAAACCTTATGTTCTGTAGTAGAGTAAGAAGGACAACACTGGTCACTCGAGTTCTTGCGCTATCTGTCTTTGATGCATATTAAAAACTGTTTCCAGCCCAGATCTTCTTGTTCCTTTGACAGATTTACATCAAACCTTATGTTCTGTAGTAGAGTAAGAAGGACAACACTGGTCATTCGAGTTCTTGTGCTATCTGCCTTTGATGCATATTAAATAAAAACTGTTTCCGGTTCCTTTGACAAAATTTCACCAAATGTTATTCACTTTACTAGAGCAATAAGGGTCACGTTGGTAAATCTGGTTCTTAATTTATCTGCCCTTGATGCATCTGTAAACTTCTTGTGGGTCATATTTCAAACTCGGGTTATATTGCTATGCTTCTTGAACAGCTGTTCAACAAACGTTCGAACGGATCTCTGTGGTTCGAGACTCGCTTAGGTCATATGTGAGACGCAATGTTCTATAACGGAAGGCCGGTAGTTTTTTTTTCTCCAGATACTCCGGTTTGAGCTAATCTCTGATTAAAGATCGGCTCGAAATAAGTAATATAATCATGGAAGGCCGTTAAAAAACAAAATAACAAAGATCAACAAAGCCTGTATACTTATTTACAGTACACTTTATGTCAATAGTGTTCTACAGTTGTAAGAGAGAGAGAGAGAGAGAGAGAGAGAGAGAGAGAGAGGGAGAGGGGGGAAGGAATGCTTTATCCAAGGAGCTCCCCAAATCTTGTTCTTGTGTTTCGTTTCGACAAGGGCGAGATATTCGGGGATCTTCAATAAGTTCTAATATTAAACAGCCTAAGATAAATCATTAGCGCTATGGTACGGGCCTATCTCGGGCCGCGTGTGCAAGGTATTGTGTTTTTCTTCGGGTACTCCGGATTCCGCATACCTCTGATTTACACTCGGCTCAAAATAAATTTTACAGGGGCCTCACTGAGGCGAGTCAGATTGACACCGGGTAAGAAGTGGCAATGATAAAATACAATTCCTATATTAAGACCACCTTTGGGACTGTTCAAAAGTGGTCTTTAAGACCACTTTTGAACAGTCACAAAGGTGGTCCCTGACCAGAGGACACGAAGGGTAGAACACACAAAGAAAGATTAAGTGACGCCTTCAAAATAAGCTTTTTATAGCAGAATTAGTCTTAATTTAAGGTGGTCTTTAACTCTTATTAGCGGAATTTCACTGTAGTATGAATTTATTTATTATTATGACTATGGTTAGTTTAAATTTATTTCTTACGGGCATGCTTTCATGATCTTGCAGTTTTCATGTTTGTCTGCGTACAACTTCACAACAGGCGCTTAATGGGTGAGTCGATGTTCAGGTAACGTTTTAAAAACGTTGTCTCAGCGTTCATCCGCCATCGGTAAAGCCTAATGTAAACCTACAGAATACAACGTACCAAGTTATATGATTTTTAAGTGACGTCAGTTTTAAATAGACGATCTTGCTTGAGTGTTCATGTATGGTTGAATTTATTAAGAAAGTTGTGGAAAGGGAATAGAATGGGAGGCCATGCCGAGAACTTTATCCCGTTTCCTCAACGAGCTTGATAGACTTAATAATATATGAACGCATTTACCATATGACATTTAATACGGATTTTGTTCACCATTTGTTTGCATCAATGACAGTACTCCGCCATTATTAAACGGATTCTTTTTTCTTTATTTTTTTTTCTCCTTTTTTTTCACATAGACGCGACGTCATACGATAAACCATGGTTCTCTACGTCTGACTGGCCGATGGCTGTTGAAAAAACAGTGCTTATATGTTTTTATCAGCTTTAAAAGTTTGTTTTATAAGCTGCATTTTTTTCCTCGCCTAATGATGAGGAGAAAGTAACTATGAAAAAATAAACCAGCGAACGCCAGCGGATAGCTTGCATAGTTTACATGAACCTCACTCGTGGTTCATTATCTTGACAGGCAACCCGCTGCGTTTATACTTTCATGAACAGCAGAAAAATGAAATTCATTTCTTAAAAGACTAGTGGTTTAAATATTTCACTAATGATGCCAGGAGTATTTTCATTTATACAAATTCCAATATTGTTAGCATTATTTAGTTATGTACATACTTGTCAGTTACCATTTACTTTGTTGTTTATCTAGTAGTTATTTATCTTATGTTTACCTATTTACATACCACTGTCGGGAGTTCTGTTGGGCAGGAGAGTGTGCGGACGGTCATATGGAGGTTCTCTTTCGGACAATAACTTACTAGATCTATGGGTATTTCTGTAGATCAATGTAGAGTCGCCATAGGACTGTTTCACGCGTCCACCGCAGTCTGTGGCCATAGACGTATCAATTTTAGGTACAAGCAATTTTTCTTTCTTAATGTCATTCTTCTTTATATTAAATATTTTCTTAGGTCCGTTAATGCTTTCTTAATGGACAGCACTTGTAATATAAGTTTTCATTTCATAATGTCTTTGCTCTTGCTTCAGTCTTTCGATATAGAACCGAACCCTGGTCCAGCTAACACATCGACTGATCTCTCAATTTTACACCTGAATATAAGGAGTATAAGAAACAAAATTGAATATGCTAAGGATTATTTCTCAGATTTTGACATACTTTGCTTTACTGAGACACATCTTGATCATAGCATCACGAATGATATGTTATTCCTATCAGACATTTTTGATGAACCTTACAGAAAAGATAGATCCAACCATGGTGGGGGTGTGATGGTTTATCTTAATTCACATCTTATTCACTCAAGAAGAACTGATTTAGAAGTATTCTGTGATGAGTCAATCTGGGTGGAAGTCAAGATTAATCACGTAAATTATCTCATTGGTCTATTTTACAGTCCTCGAACAGCTGACCTTGACTTTTTTCATAATTTGAACTTAAACATCGAGGAAGCACTTGATCTTTCCAAGAATTTGATAATTCTTGGTGACCTCAATGAAGACCTTTCGAACTCTAATTTTCACAGTTTAAAAGATCTTATTACTATTAATTCACTGCAGAATATTATTCATGAAGGTACTCGTTTACAAGCTATATTAGATCCTATTCTAATACCTGACGATATGTTATTCTCAGATTCTGGTGTTCTAGAAACTCCAACTGATATAAGTGATCACAGAGCGACCTTTATTAGAATCCCTTTCCATTACAGTTGTCAGGCAACTTTTAAGAGACTTGTATGGTTATACAGAAATGCTGATTTTCAACAACTGAAAACTTTAGTTTCAAACTATGATTGGAGCATCCTGTCTGAGGGTTCTGTAAATGAAGCTTGTATGAAGTTCACTGATAAATTTCTGGAATTCGTAAAATTATGTATACCTTCCAAAATTGTAACAGTTCGTCCAAATGATAAACCTTGGTTTGATGCAGAAATTCGCCATTTTATTCGTATAAGAGATAAACTCAGAAAGAAATCAAATAATTCTGGCAGTATCAATGATTGGAATAAATTTAAACAAATGAGAAATAAAGTTAACAATCTGAAAAAACACGCCAAAGAAAAGTTTTATAACAGTTTGGAAATTTCTTTGTCTGATTTTCAAAACAATGACAAGAAAAAATTTTGGCAGGTCATCCGGCATTTTGTAAAAAATAACAGCAACTCTGGAAATATACCTCCATTGTTAAATTCACTTCAAGACCAGAATGTCTATTGTTTTACTGACAGTGAAAAGGCTGAATGTCTTAATTCCTATTTTAGTTCAATTTGTGATCTAGGTGATAATAACACACAACTGCCTGCATTTCAATCTATAACTGATAATTCTCTTTCTAATATTGTTTGTACTCCGGAAGAAATAACAGAACTGATATTAATTCTGAATCCTAACAAAGCTACGGGTCCTGATGCCATAAGCAATAGGATGCTTAAGGCTGTTGCTAGGGAAATATCTATCCCTTTGTCAATTATCTTTAACAGATCTTTTCGTGAAGGTTGTTTTGCGGATATATGGAAAACATCCAATGTGCTGCCTCTATATAAGAAAGGGGACAAATCGATTTTATCCAATTATAGACCAATTTCACTTTTAAGTGGTGTTGGAAAGCTCCAGGAAAGAATAGCACATAAAAATATGTATAATTTCTTCCATGAAAATAACCTTTTATATAGATACCAGTCTGGATTTTTACCACAACATTCTACCACTTTCCAATTAATAGACATCTTTCAGCATATATGTCAGACATTTGATAATAATCAGTTTTCCTGTATGATATTTTGTGATGTGTCAAAAGCTTTCGATAGAGTATGGCATAAAGGGCTCCTTTTCAAATTAAAACAGCATGGTATAACTGGTTCTCTTCTTAATTGGATAAACGATTATTTAAGCAATAGAAGACAAAAAGTTGTTATAAGGTCCTGCACTTCAAGTTCTAGAGATATACATGCTGGAGTCCCTCAAGGTTCTGTGCTAGGACCACTGTTATTTCTCATATATGTAAACGACATTTCTGACTCACTGCTTAGTTTGACTCGACTTTTTGCCGATGACAGCTCTTTGTATTATGCAGCGTCCTCAATTGCTGATATAGAAGGAATCATAAATCATGACTTACATATTCTTTCTGGGTGGGCTAAGCAATGGTTAATTACCTTTAATCCTTTAAAAACCGAGGCAGTGTTTTTTACCCTTAAACATTTTGAAAATTATCCTCAAATTATTTTCGATAATACCCCGATACAATTTGTAGAGGCTCACAAGCATCTAGGTTTAACTTTTAGTAATAACGGCCAATGGCATAGACATATAGAAAATATAATAACCAGCGCATCCAAGGTCATAGGGATAATGCGAAAACTGAAGTTTACATTTCATAGAACTGCTTTAAACCAGATATATATTTCATACGTATTACCTATCCTTGAGTATTCTTCAATAGTATGGGACGGCTGTTCTGCTTATGATAAGCAAGCCCTTGAAAAGCTTCAAAACGAGGCGGCTAGATTAGTCACGGGTCTTACAAGGTCCGTGTCACTTGAAAATCTTTATAGAGAATGTGGTTGGGAACCCTTATCTGACAGACGAAATTATCAGAAATTGGCTTTTATGTACAAGGTAAATAACAACTTAGTTCCCTCATATATAACCGATCTTATTCCTCCGCTAGTTAGAGAAGTCACAAACTATCCTCTGAGAAATAGCAGCAACATCACAGTTCCATATACTCGCACAGAAATTTCTAAACGGTCCTGTATACCCTCTTCTATCTCCTTATGGAACTCTCTTGATAACGATGTTCGTGCAGCAGGAAGTATATCAGCCTTTAAACAACATTTAAAAAATAGTTCCCCTCGAATTCCTAAAATTCCTGTTTATTATACGAGTGGAGAAAGGTTCTTCTCTGTTATACATGCAAGGATTAGGAACAAATGTAGCAATCTCAAAGGAGACTTATATTCTAATCATATTTGTCTTTCGCCATACTGCAGTTGTTCAGAAGTTATTGAAGACGCTGAACACTTCTTTTTTAGATGTCCAAATTTCCTCACAGAACGTGTTACTTTGTTCCAGACTACCAGACCTTTTCACCCTCTGTCCTTGAACAGGATTTTATTTGGGGATCCTTTCTTGACTGATCAGGATAATCTACTTATTTTCGGTGCTGTCCAAAAATTTATCAAAGATACTAAACGTTTCAATAATTCTTAAAAAAATACATGTATGAACATGCATCTCTTTTGACAGATCATGAACCTGTCTATTATTTACTTGTTAAAAGTGGCTGCCTTGACTTACAGAATTTCCCGACATGGTTATTTATTTATTTATTTATTTATTTATTTATTTATATTTATTTATTTATTTATTTATTTATTTATTTATTTATTTATTTATTCATTTATTTATTTCAATATGCTGTATTATATTTAGCCATTACCATGTGCATAAATAATTTGAGTGTATAATTGTAGGGGAAGGGCCGTAACTAATGTTGTGAGAACTTGTGGCCCAACCCCATTGCTTGCTATTATATGCAATAAAATATGATTAAACTTAAACTAGTTGTAAAAAGCAGGTTATGTTTCCTTATTGTTACTGTTTTAACTGTATATATTTGTTTGAAAATAGCTTTGTTCCAAGTCATTACTGCTTGATATATGACACATAATTATCCCCACGCTTTTAAAAAAGCGTTCGGGATATTGTGAACGCCTCCGTCCGTCCGTCCGTCCGTCCGTCTGTCCGCCTGTCCGTCAGTCCGTCACGCTTTGTCCTCCTTAACCACTGGTCGGAATGTAACCAAATTTGGTACACAGCTTCCTTACATGATGAGGGCGTGCAACCTCACATTTATTATTGGCCCCGCCCCCAGGGGCCTTGGGGAGGGGTCAAAAGGTCAAATATCAATTAAATTCAATTGTCCGTCCGTCACGCTATCTCCTCCTTAACAACTGGGCGTGCAACGTCACATTTATTTTTGGCCCCGCCCCAGGGGCCTTGGGGAGGGGCAAAAGGTCAAATATCAATTAAATTCAATTTCAAGTCAATTTTATAGATTTTGAAACCAAACTTTGCATAAGTAATGATTAATGATATATGTAACACGTATTGAACGGGATTTTGGCTGCGACCCCTGGGCCATGCCCAAGGGGTCGGACTTGTGTGTTTGTGTGTGTGTGTGTGGGGGGGGGGGTCAGAGGGGGTCAAAATTCAAATTTCACCGAATATAGTCATATGGAATATCAAATTGAAGGGATGATTAGTAGAATACAATACAAGTAAAATTTTGACCATGGGGTCAGATTGGGGCCCTGGTCAAGTGTCAAAATTTAAGTTTTTTGGAACATAGTCATGTGGCATATCAAATTGAAGGGCATGATTAGATGAATATAATACAGGTAATATTTTGATCCTGGGGTCAAATTAGGGTCCAGGGTGAGGGGTTTTCGGTACTTGGCCCCTCTGTAGAAAGCGTGGGGATTTGCGATGGCGCGCCATCGACAGTATTCTAGTTATGAAATTCACTCAATAGATGGTGGATGAGAAGGGTCATCGAGCGACGACTTCAGTCTGGAGACATCACTTCCTGATGTCACCGACTAAAAAGCAGGTTGTTACTTTATTGTTACTGTTTTAACTGTATATATTTGTTTGAAAATAGCTTTGTTCCAAGTCATTACTGCTTGATATATGACACATAATTATGAAATTCACTCAATAGATGGTGGATGAGAAGGGTCATCGAGCGACGACTTCAGTCTGGAGACCTCACTTCGTGATGTCACCGACTAAAAAGCAGGTTGTTTCTTTATTTTCACTGTTTTAACTGTATATATTTGTTTGAAAATAGCTTTGTTCCAAGTCATTACTGCTTGTAGGTAAGATCGCTGACTCTTAATCACATGTGAGAGCTCAGACTATAAGAATCTTATATGGGCGTGAGGGGTGGATGGAAAAATCCATCCCGAGGGACACTGTCCGGCATCACGAGGCTTGCCGATTGATGCCGGACAGTGATCCCGAGGGAAAGATTTTTCTATCCACCCCTAACACCCATATGGGATTCTTTTTCCTGCATACGTTCCATTTCTTAGCGCGGATTTTTAATGCTGCAGTCACTTCGGTTACCAACGCCCGCCATATTGTGTTGAAAATGCAGGAATGTTTAGTGACGTCACGTGACGTGATGTGACATCAACCTTAACGGCAGCGTACGGGCCTCCGTGGCCTAGTGGTTAAGAGCGCTGACTCTTAAGCATTAGGTCTCTCACCGCTGTGTGGTTCGAGCCTCGCTCTGTGTCATTTGTGAGACGCCAAGTTCTGCGACGGTAGGTCAGGTGGTTTTTCTCCGGGTACTCCGGTTTTCGCCTCCCTGATTAACGATCGGCTCGATATGAGTGAAATTATCTTGAAAGGGCCGTAAAACCAAAAAAAAAAAAAAAAAAAAAAAACGGCAGCGCATACGAGGCGTAATAAACCAGTGCATTGATCAAACACGCGATTATATTCGATTTAGGGTCGGAACACCAGGGTCAGAACATAAATTTCTATCCCAGGGTAAAATCACGAATTTCCTTGTCTGGTGTGCAAGAAACCGTGTTCTCGGCCCCGCCCATCGGGGCTTGAAGAAATTGATAGGCTCCATGATGCTTTCACGCAGAGCTGAAACGGACCGCACACGGGTACTGGTAAACCGCTTAGAGGATTTAAGCCTGCCCAGGTAAAGCGGTGCGAGTCGGACCGTCTGTACTTATAAATCCTACTGGTTTCATTGGTCGACAGGGCTTGAGATGTCCTTTCATCTCAATGTCGGGTAAAAGTCCCACAAACTTGCAAGCAAGGTCTCCAAAATGTCCTACACGGTGTTGACGGGGACGTTAAACCTCAAACCAATCCAACAAAACGAAAGACACCGTGTTTTGCAACGGAAGGTTGATGATTTTTCTCCGGGTAATCCATTATTCGCCCCCCCCCCCACCTCTGATTTACGATAGACTCGAAATAACTGAAATAATCTCGAAAGGGCTGTAAAGCCAAAAACCCTTAGAAAATATATTCACGCTAACTTCAGTGGTTCGGGCACCTTTGGAACCATGGAAATATGTATTATGGGGCGTTGTACACCTTCAGGGGAGGCAACTAATGCAAAAGTGTTTTTGTCTCCCATGCCAATAGGGGTCAACTCTTAAAGGAAATAATTTGCTCCTGAGGAGCAAATTCTTTCCTTTAAGAGTAGACCCATTTGTCCATGGGACAGAGCTTATAGAAATTTGAAAAATTGCCGAAAAATCTGCCAGGTGTTCCCGAATCACATTAATACAGTGAAATCTCGTAAAGGCTTCTTATGAAGGGTGCACTTAATATTTCTTTGTGTTTTCTGGCCGCAGTGTCCTCTGATCAGGGACCACCTTTGGGACTGTTCAAAAGTGGTCTTTAAGAGCACTTTTGAACAAATCCAAAGGTGGTCTTAGTAGAGGAATTTTATTGTATATGGATATCTGGAGCTTTTATAAGGATTCTCTAAAGAGTCAAAAACTAGTTCGAATTAAGCGTGGAAGTTCTAGCCAATGAACATGACGAAAACACGCCTATACAATTACATCGTAAATTTCGCCGTCGAAAAATATGAAAATTTTAAGATGAAAAACTGTGATGTTTTCCTTATTCCTATCGAGGCGTTCTAACGTGTACGCGGAACAGAAATACAAAAAATAATGTATACCCCTGTAAACCCCAGTTTTTCTATATACACGTGCATTGGGTTGTAGAAGGGTGTTCTTTACACGGACTTGTTGACGTGATGCAGAAACATATATTTTGTAGCCTATCTTATAAATAAAGTATCTCTTGTATATAATAGCTTTTCTTTTTTATTTATTTTATTTTTTTTTATTTTTATTTTTCGTTGAATCAGGAATGAGCTATAAATACGCAAAAGATTATTTTCATTAATTAAGAAATAGATCCGCTCTAGCTGTGATTTGTTGAGTAATAAATCACAGTTTGGAGGTCAAGTGTACATGTAAAGTAGACAAATCACGAGCGCGTAGCGCGCGTGGTTTGTCTATTTACAACTGACCGACAAACTGTGATTTATTACTCAACAAATCACAGACTAGAGCCGATCTTTTTCGATTCTGACACACAAAAATCGGCAATAATGTTGTTTCCTTCAAATTCTAACAACCTTTCGCCATTGGTAGAAGAAATCCTGCTAAAATTATTGACTGTAACTCATGCATTTATGCCCTTTTGTAAAGTTCATCGGCAAGGAATCTACGAGTGACGTCATAAATTGGCATCTTTGAATGACGTCACTCGCCACGCCTTTCCGCCTCGTGATTTGTTGCATAATAGAACACAGTTGCTTTCCATTGCCTATATTCACCATATTTGCATTATTTGCTGGCTCCCAGCTTACACATTGTTAATATTGGAAAAACAGGTAACCAGACCCCCTGACCTTTCAAGGTCAGGGGGTCTGGTTACCTGTTTTTCCAACACTGATAAACTTCAGATTAGGAACCAGCAGATAATGCAAATAAGGTGAATAGCCGCGCTGTGTTAGAATCACTCTTAAATACATTTTTTTCTAATGAAAACTTTTGATGTTTGTTTGTTTTTTCAATGTGACGACAACCGTGTTAAGGTTTGAACCACCTACCTGAGGTGGTTGTAACGAGTACCCGTAATCTAATGGGACATTGGTTTGGTGCAAGGAAAATTTTCAACAGAAAATTTAGACAACCAGGAAAGATACAGACCAGCGTGCACAGAGGATCAGTCTCTTCAAATCTTATTAGTAATGTTTGGACACAAAGGCGGTCGCATAACGATAATGAAGACTCAGATCAGAATGTAGGGAGGCGCACTTTTTGGGTCGATTGTTAGCTCCACTGAGCCAAAGGCTCATAGGTGAGCATATATATAGTATTGCAAGGCTCCGTTGTCTGTTGTCTGTCTGTTGTTTTCAAACATCTCCTTCGAAACCACTTGGCTGAAGTCAAATTTCATGTGGAGCTTATTGGGGCACAGGTTCCAGGTCACATGACCAAACAGATCGCCATGCCTATATAATGTAAAAACCCTTCAGCAATCTTTTCCTCCGGAACCAACAGGTCGATTGCCATAAAACTTAGTAAGTAGCATTGAGAACTCGGGCCCATCTTAGATTGTTCAAATGATGACCCTAGGGTGACCTTGACCTTTTTTACGTAAAAGTCAAATTGGTCAAAGACTTTTGAATAGGTAAAAGTGAAAATTGTATTTTTTTTGAAAACTATTGCAGTCTTTGATCTCAAAATTGGTTGATGAGTGGATGAAACTACAGGAGTATTCAATGTCAAGGTCATTCCTTGACCTTGGCCCAAGGTCATTCAGATATGAAAAGTAAAACTTGTTTTCCACATAAACCACTGGGCCATTTGTGAAGAAATTATACTCGAAAGCTTTAAGAAACAAGGAAAGGAAAATATCACCAAGATGGCCGCCATGCCCATATAAGGTAAAATCCTTCAAAAATCTTCTTCTTCAGAACCAGTCGGTCGATTGTCATGAAACTTGGAATGTAACATTTGGGGCTGAGGCCCACTATGGTTTGCTCAAATGATGACCCTCGGATGACCTTGACCTACTTTACACCAAGGTCAAATTTGGTAACATAGACTTTTGTATGGGAAAAAGTAACAAGAGGGCCCAGAGGGCCCTGAATCGCTCACCTGAGTATCTGTGTCTCTCGTACATTCTTGACCCAAGGGCTATAATTTGAAAAAAAAAAAAAAAAAAACTTGGTAGTGGTCCACTATATGAAGCTTCATACCAAATATCAAAGACCTGGGCCTTCTGGTTTCAGAAAAGAAATTTTTTAAAGGTTTTCCCTATATAAGCCTATGTAAAATTACCGGGCCCTGGCGCGGGGACACTTTTCGTGCCAGGGCTATAATTAGAACAATCTCAGTAGAGGTCCACTAGATAAAGCTTCACGCCAAATATCAAAGAATATAAGCCTATGTAAAACCAAAGGGCCTCGGGGCGGGGGCATTTTTGGCCCCAGCACTATAATTTGAACAATCTTGGTAGGGGTCCACTAGATGAAACTTCATACCAAATAGCAAAGACCTGGGCCTTGTGGTTTCATAGAAGAAGATTTTTAAAGAGTTTCCCTATATAAGGCCACGTAAAACCAAAGGGCCCCGGGGCGGGGGCATTTTTGGCCCCAGCACTATAATTTGAACAATCTTGGTAGGGGTCCACTAGATGAAGCTTCATACTAAATAGCAAAGACCTGGGCCTTGCGGTTTCAGAGAAGAAGATTTTGAAAGATTTTCCCTATATAATCCTATGTTACACCAAAGGGACCCGGGACAGGAGCATTTTTGGCCCCAGCACTATAATTTGAACAATCTTGGTAGGGGTCCATTAGATGAAGCTTTAAATCAAATATCAAAGACCTGGGCCTTGTGGTTTCAGAGAAGAAGATTTTTTTAAGTTTTCGATGAAAAAATCATTTTTTTTGGCTCCTGTGACCTAGATGTGCAATGGACTGGAACCATTTTGAACAACTTTGAAAGCGGACCACCTAAGGATCATTCCTGTGAGGTTTGGTCAAAATCCGAAGAGTGGTTTAGGAGGAGATGTCGTTTGAAGAAAAAGTTTACGGATGCACGCACGGACGCACACACGACCGACAAAAATTGATCCCAAAAGCTCATCTCGTCACTACGTGACAGGTGAGCTAAAATCTGAGTGTTTTTCTTTTTTTTTTTTTTTTTTTTTTGGAAAGTTTTGCAGCATGTGATCAGAAACTTTGTTGATGCAGTAAGCTATATGAATAGATGAAAGCAGGCAACTCTTGCAAAGTAGAAGTTAAAACAAAGATCAGGAATTGATACAATTAACTTACTCCACCCATAAAAGACACCAAAGGGAAAGAAATACAAACATTAAGCGACAAGACCATAATGGAAACCTAAACAAAGGAAGGCCATAAGGACAGTTACTTTCCCACAAAATGGCCATATGGCCATCCAAAACAAACAGACAAAAGCGACCCACACAGCAAGCAACAAACAACAACATAAATAAATCGCCACAGAAGAGCCGCCTTGGAACGGTCAGTGGAAGATTTCCCCTGGGGGCTCAAACCGACCCCACGTGGCCACAATCCTCGTCCTTACTTCCGTCGCGATTTAGACAAATAATTTGTTCAGTCCACATGAAGGCCTCCATACTCATCAGTGCAACATCTCCGTGAACACAAAAATCAAAGAACCACAGGTGAGACAACGGTGAGGACTCGACAGCAAGAAACCACTGAAATGCTGGAGCAAAAGAAAACCAACAGTTAGACTCCGATGGGCCCGACCAGAGACAGAGCATCAGGCACCAACCAACATTACCTTGAATTAGATCTCTCTAATTATCAATAAGCCTTTACGTTGGAGCCGTCATAGAATCTGAGGCCTGACCATGTCAATAGGGGTCAAATCTTAGAGAAAAGAATTTGCTCCTTAGGAGCAAATTCTTTCCTTTAAGAATAGACCCCCTTTTCAGTGGGACAGGGCTTCCAGAAAAGAGTACAGGAAGTCCTGAAAGTTGTCTCCCTTTGAAAAATGGCGGAAAATCTGCCAGGTGTTCCCATTCCCCTTAAATTAACGCGGCTTTTTTTCCATAAATAAGTTATCGGGATTTCCTACAAATAAGTGACAGTCACGTGGACATGAGCACTAAGTCATTCGATCCAAAGTAACTGATTATTAACCCTTTTGGTACTAAATGGAATTTTCCACCTTATAAATGACAGGAGTCCTTTTCAAAGCTTGGGGGTGTCGGGTTGTGTTTTCTTCAACATTTAGTTGCAGAAATGGCTTAACGTTTTGCAAACAGTGTAGGCCCTGATCGGACGCCGCTTTCTGCGGCGTCTGATCCGGGCCTGCACTGTTTGCCAAGACCCCTTTAGGGGTTTCTGGTACTGAATGGGTTAATCTTCTTCAGTGCTAAAGTCCTCGTGACAATCACTCTAGGTAAGGATATATAGATCTAGTGATGTCACGTGGACATAAGCACTGAATAGCTTTTGGGTTGATCGTTTATCAATCGACCCAAAGTTACTAACTTTAAATCATCGTCAGTGCTAGAGTCCTCGTGACTATCACTCCAGGTATAGTAGTTGCAGACAAGATTGACAAGGCGGAGCTATCGTTTGCACCTGCCTTTGGAATGTCCTACTAACAAAAAGGTAAACCAAGTCACCCGATTATGTGAATTGAACTGCAACACAAACAACACAATGTGGCGTATATGGCTATTTGGTCC
Source organism: Lucinisca nassula (assembly GCA_963580285.1). NCBI lineage: Eukaryota > Metazoa > Mollusca > Bivalvia > Lucinida > Lucinidae > Lucinisca > Lucinisca nassula. Next base: position 66,626,346 of record OY757017.1, on the reverse strand, counting down.
GCTTGCAGAAAGCATGCGAAAGGTACTCTACTGAATCTTCTGGTGGACTCGGCGAATTTGACATATATTGACAACACCTGAATAGCTCCGCCTAGTCAATCTTATCTGCGACTACTATAACGTTGTTAATTGAAAATAGCCTCGCAGTTATCGATGTAAGGTCAAAGTGTTGAATAAGAAGGTAATCTATCTGGACTAGAATTATGGGTTGGGCTTGGCAAACAGTATACACCCAAACAAGACACCACAGAATGCGGCGTCTGATCAGAGTCTACACTGCTGCTCACAAGGGCGATACGCAGCAGAACTTAGCGTCATATTCGAGTCTATATTATTTGCTTACAGTACAGGGAAGTAAGTACAGGGAAGTAAGTATTTGCTAAGTGTTACAGGAAATGTTAAGAACAGAAATAAGAAAAATAAGGTTTAGCCCTATAACCCCCGGTTTTTACCACATACAAGTAAAAGTTGGGTTCAAGGGGGGTGGGGTATGATAAATCCCTATAAATAATCCTAACTATAATGGATGGATGAACTCATTACACACGTGTCCTAAAATGGCGTCTATCAAGCATTTTTTTCGATGAAAATTTGTGATATTTTCTTATTTCCACTCTAAACATAGGTTGTGGGTGCTCGTTAGAACCGCCTCATGGAGGCAGTTCTAACGAGTACCAACAACCTTACAACTTATGTCTTGGAACAGAAATACGAAAAATAATATATACCCCTGAAAACCCCAGTTTTTAGCTCGGCTGTATTCGAAGAAAACGACCAGGTATTGTCAGAGCTCTGGCGTCGTCTGCGGCGTCGTCGTCGTCGTGCAAAAACTTGGACATGTTGCAATATATCTCCTTCATTACTGAACATATTTACTTGAAACTCGGACTAGTTGTTCATTATGAAAAGAGAAACTCATACCAATAGGTGAGGAACGCTCAAAATATTTTTGGCACAGTTATGCCCCTTTTTCGACTAATAATTTTTGTTTTCTAAAAGAAACTGCAGCCGAGCGTTGGCAGCCGCATGCGGTGCTCTTGTTTCTATATACATTGGGTTGTGGAGGGGTGTTCGTTACACGGACTTGTTGACTTGATGTAGAAACATATATTTTGTAGCCTGTCTTATAAATAAAGTATCTCTTGTATACCATAGTTTTTCTTTTTTATTTATTTTTTTTTTATTTTTATTTTTCGTTGAATCAGGAATAAGCTATAAGCCCCCGCCCATAGGGGCTTGAAGAAATATATGGGCTGCATGATGCTTCCACGCAGAGCTGAATCCGACCCGCACACTAGTACTGGTAAACCGCTTAGAGGATCTAAGCCTGTCCAGGAACCGCGGTGCGAGGCGGACCGTCCATGCTAATAAACCCTATTGGTTTCATTGGGCGACAGGGCTTGAGATGTCATTTCATCTCAATGCCGGGTAAAAGTCCCACAAAATTGGAAGCAACGTCTTCAAAATGACCTTTACAGTGTTGACGGGGACTTTAAACCTCAAGTCAAACAAACAAAGGAATAAGCTATAAATACGCAAAAGATTATTTTCATTAACTAAGAAATAGATCCGCTCTAGCTGTGATTTGTTGAGTAATAAATCACAGTTTGAAGGTCAAGTGTACATGTAAAGTAGACAAGTCATGAGCGCGTAGCACGCGTAAAGTTTGTCTATTTACAACTGGCCGACAAACTGTGATTTATTACTCAACAAATCACAGACTAGAGCCGATCTTTTTCGATTCTGACACACAAAAATCGGCAATAATGTTGTTTCTAAAAATTCTAACAACCTTTCGCCATTGTTAGAAGAAATCCTGCTAAAATTATTGACTGTAATTCATGCATTTATGCCCTTTTGTAAAGTTCATCGGCAAGGAATCTACGAGTGACGTCATAAATTGGCATCTTTTAATGACGTCACTCGCCACGCCTTTCCGCCTCGTTATTTGTTGCATAATAAAACACAGTTGGTTTCCATTGCCTATATTCACCATATTTGTAGTATTTGCTGGCTCCCAGCTTACACATTGTTAATATTGGAAAACAGGTAACCAGACCCCCTGACCTTTCAAGGTCAGGGGGTCTGGTTATCTGTTTTTCCAACACTGATAAACTTCAGACTAGGAACCAGCAGATAATGCAAATAAGGTGAATAGCCGCGCTGTGTTTCCAATGAATGAAAACTTTTGATTTTTTTTTTTTTAACGTGACGACAACCGTGTCAAGGTTTGAACCACCTACTTGAGGTGGTTGGTTGGTTGGTTGGTTGGTTGATTTGAGGTTTAACGTCCCCGTCAACACTGTAAAGGTCATTTTGGAGACGTTGCCTCCAATTCTGTGGGACTTTTACCCGACTTTGAGATGATAAGACATTTCAAGCCCTGCCGCCCAATGAAACCAATGGGTTTATTAGCATGGTCGGTCCACCTCGCACCACGGTTCCTGGACAGGCTTAGATCCTCTAAGCGGTTTACCAGTACTAGTGTGCGGGCCGGATTCAGCTCTGCGTGGAAGCATCATGCAGCCCATATATTTCTTCAAGCCCCTATGGGCGGGGGCCGACCTGAGGTGGTTGTAACGAGTACCCGTAATCTAATCGGACAATGGTCTGGTGCAAGGAAAATTTTCAACAGAACATTTAGACATGCAGAAAAGATACAGACCAGCGTGCACAGAGGATCAGTCTCTACAAATCTTAACAGTCATGTTTGGACCCGAAGGCGGCCGCATAACGATAGTGAAGACTCAGATCAGAATGTAGGGAGGCGCACTTTTTTGGGTCGATTGTTAGCTCACCTGTAGGTGGGCATATATTTAGTATTGCAAGGCTCCGTTGTCTGTTGTCTGTCTGTTGTTTTCAAACATCTCCTGGGAAACCACTTGGCTGAAGTCAAATTTCATGTGGAGCTTCCATTGGATGGGGGCACAGGTTCCAGGTCACATGACCAAGCAGGTCGCCATGCCTATATAATGTAAAAACCCTTCAGCAATCTTTTCCTCCGGAACCAACAGGTCGATTGTCATGAAACTTAGTAAGTAGCATTGGGAACCCGGGCCCATCATATATTGTTCACATGATGACCCTAGGGTGACCTTGACCTATTTTACGTCGAGGTCAAAATGGTCAAAGACTTTTGAATAGGTAATAGTGAAAATTGTATATTTTTTTGAAAACTATTGCAGTCTTTGATCTCAAAATTGGTTGATGAGTGGATGAAACTACATGAGTATTCAATGTCAAGGTCATTCTTTGACCTTGGCCCAAAGTCATTCAGATATGAAAAGTAAAACTTGTTTTCCAAGAAACCACTGGGTCATTTGTGAACAAATTATATTCGAAAGCTTTAAGAAACATGGAAAGGAAAATATGACCAAGATGGCCGCCATGCCCATATAAGGTAAAAATCCTTCAAAAATCTTCTTCTTCAGTACCAGTCGGTCGATTGTCATGCAACTTGGAATGTAACATTTGGGGCTGAGGCCCACCATAGTTTGCTCCAATGATGACCCTCGGATGACCTTGACCTACTTTACACATAGGTCAAATTTGGTAACATAGACTTTTGTATGGGAAAAAGTCAAAACTGAAAGTTTTTTTTTTTGTTTTTGTTTTTTTTTTTGTTGTTTTTGAAAGTTTTGCACATGTGATCAGAAACTTTGTTGATGCATAAAGCTAATTGACTAGATGAAACTACAGGGGTATTCAAAGTCAAGGTCATTCCTTAGCCTTTACTCAAGGTCATTGTTGATGGGGACGTTAAACCTGAAATCAAACAAACAAACCAATAAATCAAGGTAATTCAGATATGAAAATTAAAACTTAATTTCCACAGAAACCACTGGGCCATATGTAACCAAATTTCACATGACAGCTTTCAGAAACAAAGAAAAGAAAACTGATTTATTTCAGTTTGGTCACATGACCAAGATGGCCATCATGCCCATTTAATCGAAAACAACTTAAAAATCTTCTTCTCCCGAACCAGAGGGCCTATTATCATGGAACTTGGTATGTAGCATTGCGAACTCGGGCTTATTATAATTGTTCAAATGATGACAGTCGGACTACCTTGACTTATTTTACGCCAAGGTCAAATTTGGTTACAGACTTTTTTTTATAGGAAAAAGCCAAACCGTTTATTTTTCGGAAACTGTCACAGTCTTTGATCTGAAAATTGGTAGATGCAGTTAGCTAAATGAATGGATGAAACTACATGAGCACTCAGGGTCAATGTCATTTTCGGACCTTTGGCCAAGGTCATTTACATATGAAAATTTAAACTTAGTTTCTCCAGAAACCAATACGCCATATGTAATTTAATTTCATATAAACGTTATCTGGAACACGGAAATGAAATTCAATATGGGTTTGATCACATGACCAAGATGGCCACTATGCCTATATAAGGTAAAAACAAAACCCTTCAAAAATCTTCTCCGGAACCAATGGTCCAATTATCATGAAACTTGGTATGTAGGATTGGGGACATGAGCCATAGTTTGTTCAAAGGATTAGTCCTGGATGACATTGACCCATTTTACGCCATGGTCAAATGGATACATTAGCTTTTTTTATTGAAAAAGGAAAAAAAATGTATTTTTCAGAAAATATTGCAGCCTGTGATCTGGAAATTGGTAGATGCAGTTAGCTAAAGGAGTAAATTAAACTACAAGAGTATTTAAGATCATCGTCATTCTTTGACCTTGGCCAAAGGTCATTGAGATATGGAAATTAAAACTTATTTCCCACAAGAACAACTTGGCCATTTGCAACCAAACTTCAGGAACAAGAAAATGAAAATTGATGAACATGAGTTCGGTCACATGACCAGTATGGCCGCCATGCCCATATAAGATAAAAAAAAAAACTTCAGGATTTTTTTTCTCTCCAGAACCGGTTCGTTGATTTTCCTGAAACTTGGCACGTAGCACTGGAGACCAAAGCCAATCATTGGTTGTTCAAATGATGATCCCTCGATGACCATGGCATATTTTAGGCCAATGCCAAAGTTGGTCACATATACTTTTGTATTGAAAAAAGGTAAAAGCTGTATTTTCTGGCATGGTAGAAACCCTTCAAAAATTCTCAGAAGGCAAATGGCTCCACATACATTCAACACTCAGGTGAGCGGTACAAGACCATTGGTCCTCTGGTTTAATAAATGTCCACGTGACTATCGGCCATTTATAGCCATGGTAGTATTGTTGTTTTGACGTCAGAGTGCTATGTAAAACCGGTTAACTGTAAAACATTGGCTGGGCTCATGTTCTTGGACACTGGCGAAGACGCCGCTGAATAAAGTTTACAACAGTGTTTACGGCTGATCAGGGTCTACACTCCTTGATTAAAACACAGGAATTTATGACTTAAAAAAAGTCCAAGGCCAAGTTGTTAAAAACTAACGATGTCGTTAGTTAACATATCGTTAAAGCTTAGACCGTTCAGTAAGGGAAATGTGCTAATATTTTTGCTAAAAAAAGTGAGCAGCTTTTGCGAATGCAAAAGCTGCTCAAAATTTTTCCGGGAAAAAATAACACTATGTTAGATATTGAACTTGCTAGAACAGTTAACAATTTGACTATTAACGAGCTCGTTAAGCTAACGATGCTTTGAAGAACTGGACCCAGGTCTCTGTTCAAGACAATTTTCACAGCCTATTCAGTGCTTTGATGCAATTATTCTAAGGGAGAATAATGCGATGTCACAGTGTGATAATGGAGAATGCCAGTTGTCCACACTTGGACCAAACTTCAGAAATTATACCCGCTTAAAAAAAAAAACAAACAGAAAAAAAAACACTTGGACTAAACTTGACAAATTATACCCGTTTTTTTTTAAAAACAAAACAAAACAAAAAAAAAAAAAAAAAACAAAAAAAACGGTGTATTAGTTTCGTCACGGGTGCCCGTCCGTCCGTCCGTCTGGACGTCCGGCCGTTCCTTCCGTGTGTCACGTTTCTTGTGAATGCAACTACTGTCTTATTTCTGGGCCTAGCATGACCAAACTTGGTACACCCGTTGCTTTTGTTTTGTTTGTTTGATTTGAAGTTTAACGTCCCAGTCAACACTGTAAAGGTCATTTTGGAAACTTGCTTCCAATTTTGTGGGACTTTTACCCGACATTGAGATGAAATGACTTCTCAAGTACTGCCGCCCAATGATACAAATAGGTTTATAAGCATGGACGGGCCGACTCGCACCGCATTGCCTGGGCAGGCTTAGATCCTCTTAAGTGGTTTTCCAGTACTTGGCGTGGATGTATCATGCAGTCCATCTATTTCTTCAAGCCCCGATAGGCGGGGGCTTATACACATTGTTAGGGACTGCAGATGTGCATGAAGATGATGGAATTTTGACTTGACTCCCTGGAGTCACAGGGTGAGGTCAAAGGACAAACATTCAAGAAAATGTTATCAATTATTGTTCTATACAGTGTACATATGCATTGTTAAGTGTGTTGTCCACAGAAAAAGCGGGTACTTGCGATGGTGCATCATTTAGTTGTTTATAGTTATATACGGGTGTTCATTTATCAAAAATGAAAAAACCCACGTATGCCTAGATTCCTATGAAAAGAGACAATGGCAAACAGTGCAGAACCAGATCAGACACCACAGGCAGCATATGTTATTTAAGTGAGTTGATTTTAACAATTAAAATAAACCTGCAACTCTCCATATTGCAACTGGATCCTGATACGCCCGAACTTATTTGGTGGAAGACATTGTTTGTCATAAAATGGAGAAAAGCGGATTCAATACCTTCAAGGTCTGCAACATTCTGTCGTGGAGATTGATCGTGAAGTCTTTTCTGCGGTCATCCTGCATGGTGGTCATGCTAGCGAAACAATATGCACTGTACTGGATAACCGCTTATATATAAGCCCACCCAGGGTAAACTGACTGGTTCTACTTGACAAAAACAGTGTTGTCTGGACCGTTAAGCACCAAAATCACATCGCTTCAAGTTTGTACGAAGAAATTTAGGGACAAACATCACGAAAACACGCCTACATAATTTTGACCCCGTTGAACCCCACTTTAATGTGGTACAATTGGGGTAGTATGGCTCATCTTCTTTCTTATGAATGTTTTCATTGCTCTTAAAGGAACTCATTTTTGTTTTTTATTTGCCTTCACTGCAGCTGGTGTTGTGCCGTGTGGCGGCCGTAAAACGTCTCCCCGTACATCAACCATAGTGTAGTTTATATTTTACTTTTGGTCCTTTGAGATCAGCGTGAATATTCTGAGAAATCAGAAATAAATTTTTGGTTTATACTCATATTCTAGACAGATTTTTAGTTTTTTGGACCCCAATTTGATTTATATCAGTCTTTGTATCGACTGCCTATTCGAAATTTGCAAAATTGCAGTATATTTCCTCGGGCTTTCTTTGCCGGATCATTACAGGGTCACTGATGAGGCTTTATTAGCCGAAACTACGTAGTATGGCCCATCTTCTTTCTTATGAATGTTTTCATTGCTCTTAAAGGAACTCATTTTTTATTTTTATTTGCCTTCACTGCAGCTGGTGTTGTGCCGTGTGGCGGCCGTAAAACGTCTCCCCGTACATCAACCATAGTGTAGTTTATATTTTACTTTTGGTTCTTTGAGATCAGCGTGAATATTCTGAGAAATCAGAAATAATTTTTTGGCTTAGACTCATATTCTATACAGGTTTTTAATTTTTTGGACCCCAATTTGATTTATATCAGTCTTTGTATCGACTGCCTATTCGAAATTTGCAAAATTGCAGTATGTTTCCTCTGGCTTTCTTTGCCGGATCATTACAGGGTCACTGATGAGGCTTTATTAGCCGAAACTACGTAGTATGGCCCATCTTCTTTCTTATGAATGTTTTCATTGCTCTTAAAGGAAATCATTTTTGATTTTTATTTGCCTTCACTGCAGCTGGTGTTGTGCCGTTTGGCGGCCGTAAAACGTCTCCCCGTACATCAACCATAGTGTAGTTTATATTTTACTTTTGGTCCTTTGAGATCAGTGTGAATATTCTGAGAAATCAGAAATAAATTTTTGGTTTAGACTCATATTCTAGACAGGTTTTTAATTTTTTGGACCCCAATTTGATTTATATCAGTCTTTGTATCGACTGCCTATTCGATGTTTCCTCTGGCTTTCCTTGCCGGATCATTACAGGGTCACTGATGAGGCTTTATTAGCCGAAACTACGTAGTATGGTCCATCTTCTTTCTTATGAATGTTTTCATTGCTCTTAAAGGAACTCATTTTTTATTTTTATTTACAGGGATAAACTGTCCCAGATGTTAATAGTTGCGTTCATGCATTCCATATTTTATCTTATGCGATCATGCTAGGCCAGATTTTATTTTATCCTGACTCAAGAACTTTTGTTTGAAAGAAACTGAGGAATGGCACATCTGTTCATGGTATGAACTTAGACACCTTAAAAAGTCAAATCTAATCAGACTTATAAGTCTAGGATAAACTTTATTTTTCTTATTTCTGCTCCAAAATATAGATTGTGGGTAATCGTTAGAACCGCCTTGGTGAGGCGGTTCTAACGAGTGCCCACAGTCTATATTTTGAGCAGAAATAAGAAAAAATATCACAATTTTTTATCTTAAAATGTGCGGTTTTTTCGGCTGTAAAGTTTACAATGTATTTGTATAGGCGTATTTTCGTAATGAGAACACTCATATGGCAACCAGCGAAGAACCCTTTACGATAACCCATCCGCGCGACATAATGTATTTTTTCACATCTCCAAAACGGCCACTTTTCTGATTAAAATCTGTGACATTTTTTTTTTCTAAGGTTGTGGATCCTCGTTAGAATCGCCTCCTGGAGGCGGTTCTAATGAGTACCCACAACCTATGTCTTGGAAAAGAAATAAGAAAAATAACCTATACCCGCGGAAACCCAAGTTTTCTATATGTAAAGTGGGGTTTAAGTGGGTGTTCATTTAACGGACTTGTTCACGTGATTGATCAACCTGCCCGGATGCGCGGATGCACAGGCTGATCTGTGTTTTTGCAGTTGCACGTCCCCCCCCCGCCCACATGGGGCTTAGATAAATAGATTGGGCTGCATCGTGCTTCCATGCAGAGCTGAAACTGACCTCACACGAGTACTGGTAAACCGTTTAAAGGATCTAAGTCTGCCCAGGCAAAGCGGTGCGAGTCGGCCCGTCCATGCTTATAAACTCTTGGTTTCATTGGGCGACAGGGCTTGAGATGTCATTTCATCTCAATGTCGGGTAAAGGTCCCACAAAATTGGAAGCAATGTCTCCAAATGACCTATACAGTGTTGACGGGGACAGTAAACCTCAAACAAACAAACAAACGAACAAAAACGCTTAAAAGGATTTAGCCTGCCCAGGCAGAGTGATGCGAGTCAGACCGTCCAATGCATATAAGCCTCTTGGTTTTATTAGATGTCATTTCATCTCAATGTCGGGCAAATGTCCAACAAAATTGGAAGCAACGTCTCCAAAATGACCTAAATACTGTTGACGGGAAATGTGAACTCCGTCAGGGGAGGCAATTCCTGCAAAAGTATTTTTGTCTCCCGTGTCAATAGGGATCAAGTCTTAAAGGAAAGAATTTGCTCCCGAGGAGCAAATTCTTTCCTATAAGAGTAGACCCCCTTTCAGTGGGACAGGGATTATAGAAAAGTGAACAGGAAGTCCTGAAAGTTGCCTCCCTTTGAAAAATGGCGGAAAAATCTGCCAGATGTTCCCATTCCCCTTAAACCTCAATTCAAAAAAAAAAAAAAAAAAAAAAACAAACGTGTTCGAAGACGCCTTTTTGCTTGGCACACCCAACTTTTGGTTTCAAGTCTGCGACATTCGGCCTCGGTACCTCAGTCGGATGCGCATCCGACTGGTGATCAGGAGGTCGCGGGTTCGATACCTGCCGGGGCCAGCAACATTCTTTCGTGGAGCTTTTCTAGGGCAATGATTCAAGAAGGGCACTTGTCAGTTTCTAGCGAAACAATCTGCACTGTACTGGTAAATCGCTTGCAAGAAACGTATGGCTAGGTAAATAAATGTTTTGCCGGACTGGCCCATTGCCCCCCCCCCCCACACACACACACACATACACACAATCGTTCCCATCACGAAAACAGACCTTTATAATTTTGATCCCCTTAAACCCCCTTTTATACAGTAAAAGTAGAATAGGGTGTCACTATGGGGACCAGATTATAGGGACTAGTCCCTATAATTTTGTTGGTCCCCATAATCTGGTCCCCATAGTGACGCCGCTTGATGTAAGCTTGACTAGGCTAGATTGGGCCTTGGGTGGTCGGTAGTGTGTTAGCTGGATACCTTCAGAAATGGGCTTAGTGTTTTTGTGTTGATTACCTTGGTCCCTATAAATTTTCAGTTTTTGAAATTTATAGGGACCAAGTTTGAATTGACTTAGCCTATGGTTATGCCTGAAAATAACTTAGTTTGTTTTTGGTGATCTTTCAAGTAGATCCATGTGTTTGTGTTGATTGCCTTGGTCCCTATAAATCTTCAGTTTTTGAATTTTATAGGGACCAAGCCTAAAATGACTTGGTCCCTATAAATTTGATGTTTGGTGAAATTATAGGGACCAAGCTTGAAAATGACTTAGTCTCTTGGTGTTGTTGGAAATGTGATAATCTTTCAAGAGGTCCAGGGATACCACAAGATGACATTATGTTAGCCTTGTATCTCAAGACTTCATAGTGTCATGCTTATATATTGAGGCTATCTAGTAGCAAGTTTCTATTAGAAATAAACATCTTGTATCTCAAGATTTTTATTACTTCATCAATAGAAACTTGACTGTCAAGCGTCAAGTGTTTTTGGCAAATATATTGAGGCTTGATAGTAGCAAACTTCTGGATATAGATCTTGTATCTCAAGATCTATTTTTGTTTCATTAGTTTGACTATGAAGCGTCAGTGGATGTTATTTCTAGCCATCTCAAGTTTAGATACTACTACCTCTTCGAAATGAAGAGGGGGCCAAAAGACAAGAAAGATTGGTGAACAGTTTTAATTTTATTTGCCCCGCTAACTAACTTGATTACGATGAACAGAGGATTAGGACCGTCCCTGTCATCGTTTACATTATGAAACCTTAACATATTTACAGCATTAAATACATGGGATATTTCTTTGATAAATATTGTGTATTTCTTAAGCATTTGCAAACTTGAATTCTATGTTTGTAAAGAAACTTTGGAGTTGGCATGTCATTTTGTGTCCAGATCAATTTGTCATAATTAGCACTGAACCATCTGTCAATATCTCTGTCATTTTGGTATAAGTCTTCTCCTGTGCCATACAGTTCCCCATGAATAGCTTTCTTCAAGTCTAGTCCTTTTTCAAGTTGATGAATAATATATATACACCACATTCCACAGTTTTTACTCCATGGACTTTGTAATGGTTCTGTATTTTGAATCCAACTTCTGGAATTTCTTTGGATGAAAGGTAGAATATAGTCTTCTTCTGGTGGCTTGCCATAAGAATCAAAGTAGATGGCTTGATTGCCTCTGAAGTATATGGTAACCCAATGTTCTCCTGGTTCATCTGAATTGTCTGTGTTTATGATATAGGCTTTCATGTCTAGAGGTTTCTTCTCTGGTAAGAGATCTTTGGCACATACATCTCCATTTACAGGCATATGGTATAGAATTTTCCTCAGTTCATATGTGTCCATTTTTCTGGTGATGTCTCCGATGGAGTAACTTTTATTAATTTCTGTTTCCAAAAGTCTCTCCACCTCGTGTAGTCAGGTTTTCTTCCGTATCTGTTATGACTGTTTTTCAGGAACATCCAGTTTTTATAGGCTGCGACTTTTTCGGATGGTGTTAAATGGTCCAATCCTGTCATAGCACTATATTCTTTTCTTCTTTGTTCTGATGGTACTTCATCCAGGAGCAGCTCGTCCCATTTTTGGATGACATCGTAGATGTTGAGATTATTCAGGGCATGGATTTGTATACCATAGTCTGTTATCCATTCGTTTGGTTTGTCCACAAGCACAAGTCATGGTATTTCTGACTGGGATGATTTATTCTACATCCTTGGCACTGGTGACGGGCATAGTCAAATACAGCAGTCATCAAGTTGATCCTCATGGCTCGTATAAGGGTATCTTTAATCCATTTTTTGTCGTCCCAGTGTTTCATTGTCTTCTGATAATTCCTCAAATTCTTTTTGAAGCATGCCATTTCCAGATGAAGTGGAATCTGACCATAGTAGATAATCCCTCAGTTCTTCTTCAATATAGTATCCACTATGCAACTTTTGTTTTTTTCAGTAGTCTGTGGTTACATAAGTTCTGAATAGTTAGATCCTTTGGAAGCAAGGAATACACCAAATAAACGAAAATAGCAGACTCGGTTTTATTGAGTCTGTTCATGACCAGTACTGAAATGTGCTACACCGGCCAAGCCCCCTAGCACCGGCTTAAGCAGAACTTTATTTTCAAAATGATTCTAAATGAACTCAATGATCCCAAAGGACCAGAAAATATAATCTGCACTATGATGGATGTACGGGGAGATGTTTTACGACCGCCACTGAGCCCGTTAATTTCTATCGGATTATCAAATATAGCATACACAATCACGTTGATAGTCTTTGCGAGTGAATTGGCAGAATGAAGTTCTAGTCTCAGGTTTCCAGTTTTTATAGGGTGGAGTAGACTCTGGTCAGCAGCTTGATCAGGTGTGAAATCATATCCCCAGAATCCTCGTAATCAATGTTACAATTTTGAACTTGATCTCTACTACTCAGTGCCTGATACAGTGACATGTATACCGGCCCCGATACCTCAGTTGGTAGAGTGTCCGCTCCGGGGAACGGGAGGTCTCGGGTTCGATCCCGGGCCGCGACATACCAAAGTCGTTAAAAATGGTACTAGCTGCTCCTCGTTTGGCACTCAGATTTACGGGGAAGAGCTAGGACTGGTCGATCCAGTGTCAGGATAATGTGACTGGGTGTGGTATCATGTAATGTGTCTGGGACATGATACTTCAGTGAGGCAGCACTATAAACGTGAGCATTGAGCTCCCTGTCGCAACCAGACACCGTCGTGATATGACTGAAAAATTGTTGAAAGCGACGTTAAACCCGAATTCACACACACACACACACACACACACACACACACAGATTTATGTAGTTGCGAGCCATGGTATTGTTAACCAGCTCTATCGACACTTGTTTATTCAAAGGGATAGAGAACATAAATTTTGCTTAAAACGAGCCTTATGTATTGATAGTTTACTTCGTAAATCGCCATATCCATACACTCCGCCTCAGAGGAGTTACACATTTAAATTCAAAGGGCTTTGTCGACACCAATGAATGTATATCTGGCGTTCTAGACACGGTGTCCAAAGTGCAGCTGTGTAGAGGAAATGTGTGTGTGCTTGTGAGCCAGACTATCAAACTCGTGCAATCCAATGCAATCAGAAAGAAATAATGTGCTCTCAGTGCGAGTTTTTCTTGTGTTTGTTATTATGTCTCCCCCGCCCCTCCCCCCACGCCCTTTCCGCGGAGACATTCCCCCCCCCCCCCGGGCGTCTGTCTGTCTGTCCGACTGTCACAAAATCGTGTCCGCTCTATAATTTAAAAACCGTTCAAGCTATCTTCACGAAACTTCATAGAAATATTAATCAACATTAGACGACGTGTTGAGCGCAAGAACTATAACTCGCATTTATACTTTTTGAGTAATCTCCCTTGGAAGCTTGTCGGTATGTATCTATGTATGGGCAAATCGTGTCCGATCAATAACTTTCTTATTGTCAGATGGATTTTGAAATTACTTGGCAGAAATGTTAACAACTATGAGATGATGTGTCACGCGCATGACCCAGGACGGTACCTCAAATGTCAAGGTCATACTCAGAGGTCAAAGGTAAAAATGGGTCTTTTTCGTGTTTGGTCAATAACGTTCTTATTTTAGATGGATAATTAAATTACTTGGCAGAAATGTTAACCATTATGAGACGATGTGTTGCGTGCATGTCGCAGGTTGGTATCTCAAAGGTCATGGTCATACACAGAGGTCAAAGGTCAAAAATTTTTTTTTCGTGTTTGGTCAGTAACTTTCTTATTTTAAGATAGAATTTGAAATTACTTGGCAGAAATGTTAACCCCCATGAGACAATGTGTCGCGCGTATGGATCAGGTTGGTACCTCAACGGTCAAGGTCATACTTAGAGGTCAAATATAAAAAAGGGCCTTTTTCGTATTTTGTCAATACCTTTCTCATTTTGGCAGACAAGTTAACCACCATGAGACGATGTGTTGCGCGCATGACCCAGTTTGGTACCTCAAAGGTCAAGGTCATATTTAGAGGTCAAAGTTGATGAAAAGGGGCCTTTTTCGTTTTTGGTCAATAACTTTCTTATTTTTAGATAAATTTTAAAATAACTTAGCAGAAATGTTAACCACCATGAGATGATGTGCTGCGCGCATGACCCAGGTTGGTTCCTCAAAGGTCAAGGTCATACTTAGAGATCAAATGTCAAAAGGGGCCTTTTTCGTGTTCGGTCATTTATTTCTTATTTTTGATGGATTTTAAAATCACTTGGCAGAAATGTTAATCACTATGATACGATGTGTCTCTTGCATGACCATTGTTGGTACCTCAAAGGTCAAGGTCATACTTAGAGGTCAAAGGTAAAAAATGGACCTGTTTCGTGTTCAGTCAATAACTTTCTTATTCATGGATGGATTGTGAAATTACTTGGCAGTAATGTTAACCATCATAAGACGATGTGTTGTGCGCAAGACCCAGGTCGGTACCTCAAAGGTCAAGGTCATACTAAAAGTTCAAAGGTAAAAAAAAATGTCTTTGTTGTGTTCAGTCAATAACATTTTTATTTCTGGATGGACTTTTTAATGTAACATTGCAGAAATGATCATCTTCATTAGACGATTAGTCATGTGCAGACCAAGGTTCATACCTCCAATGTCAAGGTTATACCTAGAGGTCAAAGGTACAAAAGGGGCCTTTTTGTGTACAGTCAATATATTTCTTATTCTTTGATGGATTATGAAATTACTTGGCAAAAATGGTAACCATCATGATACGATGTGTTGTACCTCAAAGGTCAAGGCCATACTTACAGGTCAAAGGTAAAAAAGTAGGGCTTTTTGTGTACGGTCAATAACTTTCTTATTTCTCTATGAACTTTTATAAGTTACTTTGCAGAAATGTTCATCTTCATTAGACGATGTGTTGCAATACCCCCAATGTCAAGGTCATACTTAGAAGTAAAAAAGGGGGTGGGGAGAGACATCTGTGTTTTTGTAGAAAAAACAAATTATAGTTTTTCATCATTTCGTGCGTTTCAAGTACCCAGCTGAAAACAAATAACAAACAGTAATAATAATAACAGTATTACTACGTTATTCGAGTTAAAATAACGTGAGTTTATGCCTAGTATAAAATGGGATAACATTATTCGGGTTTTGAGGCCGTACATGCGTCTGTCCGCAAGCTATTGGACTAGGAAGAGTAGTAATATATATATATATTTTTTTTGGCTACATTTTAATCAAACTCTTTCGACAGCCGAACAATTGCTTGCCGCAATATTGGGAAAATGTTTGGCTAGACACACTGTTTTCAATTCCAGGCTTATTAATGTGGATGTCCATCCAGAAATAAAAAACTTATGGCTGGACACAACAATGACACTTTTTTACCTTTGATCTCTTAGTATGACATTGACCTTGGAGGTACCGACCTGAGTCTTGCGCACAACACATCGTCTTATGATGGTTAACATTTCTGCCAAGTAATTTCACAATCCATCCAGGAATAAGAAAGTTATTAAATGATCGTTTAATAGAACAGGATATTACTCACATGCATTGCAGATTCCTTATATTTGTGATGAAGTTAGGAGCGGTTTGGTCTGAAACGTAAAGAATAATTAATGATTTTGGCTAACGGCACGCGGGGTCATGGACTGGGATCAACACTGGTCAGTGATAATAAATGAAAGAAATTTATGATCATATTTTATATTAGATTTGCCGATAACACTATTCCTTTTTAAACAGTGTCTGATATAAACTTAAAATCTGCTAGTTATAAATGTAGCCTATTACGATTACTAATTCTGCTAAAACATGTATTGCTGTTTGTCGTAAAAACCGCCTCGCTGAGGTGGAACTAACGATTCCATCAATTTATGTTTCCAGAAGATATACGAAAAGAAGCAATTTTTTTTTATCTGAATACTTTCATTTTTTGGTGGTAAAATTTTCAAAATTTTTTAATAGGCGTGTTTTCGAAATTAATCAACTCAAAACCTGGAAAATGTCATCTGCACTAGTTATGATTTACACTTTAAGAGTTAATAAAACTGTACATAAATCAAGACACCACAAAAATTGTCTATCAAATCAATCATAAAAAGTGAACAATGATGAGACTGTTACTTTATTTATTTATTTAATTTAATTAATCAAATTGTTACCTTCAATATTATGATTGGCACTTTAAGGGTTACACATGATTAACACTTTAAAGAGTAACACATAGTTGGGGACGACGGGCACGCGCCAACTCATTGTTAAATTAAAGCACGTTTGTTAACTTCGTCATTACGATAACACACCTATAAAATTCTGACCCACGTATACCCCAATATTATATTGTACAACTTGGGTTTATAGGGGTATACATTATTTATTTGACTGTTACTCTAAAACCTCAAATCAGCTGCAGTGAAGATAAATAAGTTTTATACAGTAAAACTGGGGTTTACAGTAGTATACATTATTTTGTCTTATTTTTGATCAAAACAAAGATTGTGGATACTCGTTAGAACTGCCTCACCGAGGCGGCTCTGACGAGTTCCTATAATCTATTTTTGGAACAGAAGTATCGAAAATAGCAGAATTTTCTATCTAAACATTTTCATTTTTTGTGGTAAAATTTGTCAGTATAGGCGTGATTTCGTAATGTGAATTTAGACAATTCCATTTATTGACGGTGGTTAAGTCAAAGTCATCAACCGAATGGCAAACAGTGTAGATCTGGAGAAAAGACGGTTCATCCTGAGCAGTCGCACCATGGCTACACTGTTTGCAAAGTAACTGTGCGGACAGACAGAGGTGAAACTCATTAACAGAAATTAACAGAATAGCAAACAGTGTTTTGTTCTGCACAAAACATAGATTGTTGGTGCTCGTTTGAACCCCCTCGATGAGGCGAATGTGCACTGTACTGGTTAACCGCTTACGTATAAGCTTGCTCAGGAAAAGTGTGGACAGGTAAACTGGCCGGCTCAAAACTGACCTAAATAAGGTTGATTGGGCCGTTAAACTCCAATACAAACAAACAAACAAAATCAATCATTGGCTTCAGACTGCCAATTAACTTTTCATGGTGGTTTTAATCGCCATTTAATCGCCATTTCACAGTTAATGATTTCGACAATTTTTGTCCTTTTTGACATATTTGCCGCCCATACATAATGAATGAAAACATAAATGTAACAAAACTGAGACAAAATAAAATAAAGAAATCCGAGAAATATAACCACTGTATCAAGTACATTATCCGCGTGTTGTTTATTACTAGTAATTACAAAATTAATACAAAAAAAGCTTTACAGGTTTGATACGATTTCTGGTACATATAATGTGGACTTAGCGATTTTCGCACCATGAACTGCAATACTGGAAACAGCTTATAAACGATTTTTAAGCTCTCGGGGAAGCAATTTATCATTTTTCAGTAGAAATTTTTTTTATATCATCGTAAACTTTTAACAACAGTCTAACAGTATATAACAGTGACTTAATTCCAAACAAATCATTTCTATTTAATATTGGCAACCAAACATGGAAATCTGAACGTTTTTTTAAAAAATACATTGTCGTCTATGGAGCATATAGGCATGACATTAAATTGCAGATGGAAGCAATAAGAATTAATTATTCATCACTTTGAAATGCACCAAATAAAAACTGAATAATTTTCTTACATGAGGATAACAGTGACTTTTTTCTAGTGTTAAGGATAAATAAGATACGAAGAGTTAAGATTTTTTTCCTTCATAATTTTAATATAAAAAACCTTCAAAATATACAGGTAACGTTAACTGCCGATTTCCTACGGAAATCGATATTCAACTCGGTAATTTCCGGCGAATGAAGGAAAAAGTTCAACATGACAAAGCAACGTAGTGACGTGTGTTCTGAAAAACTAAAACTTTTCCTTTGTGTAAATATGACATTAATGAAATTTTGTTGTCGACGTAACAAAACGATGTTCTGTTCCCACTTAACCTAACAAAACAAAATTTTGATCGCTAGACCTGGCCACTTATAATTGGTGGATTTTTTATGCAAATATGCTTAAAATATATGGAAAAGTTTTTATTAAATGTAGTAAATGTTTTGATGTAAGGGCGAAAACGTCGCTTAAGGCTGCTGCCCAAAGGGTAGATGTAACAATACGTTAACACATTACTTAAGGCAAACGTAAGAATTCCAAAAAACCAAAGTTCACTGATTGGACCATTTCACGCGAGCTTTTTAAAATTCCAGGAATAAATCTGTCGGAATACAAAAGCTATACATGGTAGGGTGTGATTACAGCGATCATAAGCAGGAATACTCGTACTACAGGTACTAATCCACACTTATCTGTCACTTTCGTGGCGTCACAGCCAGTCGCCTGTTTTCATACAGGTAATAGTAGGAAAATGTATAGAGTTATATAGGAGCCCGCCATTTAACTAATAAAATCATTTATTTTCATTTCTTCAAGATATCATAACCTCGCATTTGATAGAAAAATGTATCTGCTTCATTTTGGTACCAAATTTGTTGAAATAAAATAAATTTTAAAGTGGTCCAGATTATAATGAATGCCACTGGCGTATTTCCCTATTAAGTCTTTGTATTTTACAACAAAAATGAAAAATAGTCTTAATTCAAAGGCTCAAAAGTCATATTTGTTAAAATTTCTCCGTGCGCTATAACCACTCATTAGAAAGATTTATTTAATATCTATATTCATGTGGTAAAAATATTAGAAAATCAGTTTATTAAAAGTGGCCCACGGGTTGTAGAAAATAGCTATATTTGAAGATTCATGTCAAAAATTTGTAAAGATTACACAGACACAGGACTTGTATACACAGGATATTAGAATGAATCGATTTGAAAATCGGTATCAATATGGATAATACGATTGATAGAATTAGAAAGAATATTTGGCTTTAAGAAGAAAACAAATATAGGCTGCATCTATAATTAAAGACTTTGTACTCTTGTTATAACTTATTTATTTAATGTTTTATGCTAAATTATGTTTTTAATAAGCAACGTTTGGAAGCTTGATTTTAAGATTTGGTATAATTATAGTTTCGCCTAGGAAAGCTACAAACTGCTTAATAAGAAAACTTGAATGAAACGATGTATATTTCCATCATTACGAAAACGCACCTATTCAAATACATTGTAAATTTCACGGCCAACTTACAGCAATTTAAGAAAAAGTTTTTTCTTATTTCTGCTCTTAATTATACATTGAGAGTACTCGTTAGAATGATAATGGTGACTCGTCAGAACAGTCAAACGTATGATTTTAAGCTCAAAAGTCCTTTATTTTTACATCATTTCTGCTGAACATAAAGACTGTGGGTGCTTGTTAAAATCACCTCACGGAGTCTGTTCTAGCGAGTAACCAAATTCTATGTTTTTAGCAGAAAGTTTGTGAGCCAATCTGCATTTGAATAGGCATACTTATGTAATGTTTGTTAGATTTTCCACCAGTCCTGTAGATGCAGTGTTTTATTCCATGTGTTTAGAAAACTTTAATGTTCTTGATAAGTTATAATTTATATAATACGATGCATATTTCCATCAATACGAAAACAAGCCTATTCAAATACATTGTACATTTCACGGCCAAAACCAGCAATTTTAAGGAAAAATATGATATTTTTCTTGTTCATATAATTTGTGGGTACACATAAGAACTGCCTCTGCGAAGCGGTTCTAACGGGTAACCACAATCTATATTTTAGAGCAGAAATATAAAAAAAATGAGCACCCAGAATTTATGGTTCGTGCCTAAAAGTCATACATAAGAAGTAAGAATATTTCGACTGGATCGTGTCATTTTTTTTTTTTTGAAGTCCAAACATTGTTTTTTTCGTTGTCTCATTAATTAATCTTCTCTGGGCCTAGCCGATATAAAATATTAAATTTATCTCATTTGTGCATTCGTTTCAGAAGCTGTGTTTATTTCACGCATTACTCCCTTAAATCACAATATACAAGGTTGTCATTTTTAAATGTTTGGATTTTGGTTTCACGGCCCTTTAAAGATTATTTCACTCATATCGAGCCGATCGTTAATCAGAGGTGGGCGATAACTGGAGTACCCGGAGAACACCACCTGACCGAGGCTCGAACTCATGTTTAAGAGTCAGCACTCTTACCCACTAGGCCACGGATGTCCGTCATTTTTAAATGTAAAATACATTTTAAATGTAAAATGCGCAATGGTTCACCCGGAGTCTATGCTATGAAACTGATCGTTTATGTCACAAAACTGAACAATAAAGGTTTGAGTGTGGTGGTGGAGGGTGGGGGGTGGGGGGTGGGGGGGTGCGTGATATACCGCGCAAGACCACGTTAGTTTTATCGATTGTTTGATTGGTTGATTATCTTAATTACATAGAAAAAATGAGGTTTACAATGACAAACCACAAACCAATTTTTTTACATTACATTAACCCTTATCCTGCTGTTCATGACAACCCCTAACTTTGCAAACAGTGTAGATCCAGATCAGATTAGTTCTGAAGAAGCCATCTGATCAGGATCTACACTGTTTGTCAACCAGTCAGTTTGTAAATTTGAACGAAAACCATATACAATGTAGTCTGATTGACTGATAGTATAGATGTGACTTATTATATTATTCTCTTTGAACAGCCTCGTCGAGGCGTTTCTACTGGATATCCGCAATGTATGAAATGTGCTAAAATATTAAAATTATCAGGATTTTTTAATCTGAAAATTTCAATTTTAGGGTGGTAAAATTTTTAATATATTGTAATATAATGTGAGTATAGGCTGCTTTCGTTGTGTCTTGTTTAAATCTTAAAGAAAATTAAGTCACAAACCCACTTTCTTTATTATAGCCCCGCTTTGAAAAAGTGGGGGCTATATTGGATTTGGCTTGTCCGGAATTCCGTCTGTCTGTCTGTCTGTCTGTAATTTGTCCGGAATTCCGTCTGTCTGTCTGTAATATTTGATAGTGGGTACATTGTTACCGCAACTCCTCTTACAGTTCTAGGTCAATCCTTTTGAAACTTTACAGGTGTTTTCATATAGGTCTTAAGATGTGCATATTCTTTTTTCATTATCCTTAAATAATTTTTTTCACTTATTTCACCTTTTTTAACTTAGACTATTTTCGAGATCTACTAATGTTAAAATGTATAGGGAGTAGCTACCTTGTTATCGCAACTACTCTTACAGTTCTAGGTCAATCCTTTTGAAACTTTACAGGTGTTTTCATATAGGTCTGAAGATATGCATATTCTTTTTTCATTATCCTTAAATAATTTTTTTCACTTATTTCACCTTTTTTAACTTAGACAATTTTTGAGATCTACTAATGTTAAAATGTATAGGGAGTAGCTACCTTGTTACCGCAACTCCTCTTACAGTTCTAGGTCAATCCTTTTGAAACTTTACAGGTGTTTTCATATAGGTCTGAAGATGTGCATATTCTTTTTTCATTATCCTTAAATAATTTTTTTCACTTATTTCACCTTTTTTAACTTAGAAAATTTTTGAGATCTACTAATGTTAAACTGTATAGGGAGTAGCTACCTTGTGACCACAACTCCTCTTACAGTTCTAGGTCAATCCTTTTGAAACTTTCCAGGTGTTTTCATATAGGTCTGAAGATGTGCATATTCTTTTTTCATCATCCTTAAATAATTTTTTTCACTTATTTCACCTTTTTTAACTTAGACAATTTTTGAGATCTACTAATGTTAAAATGTATAGGGAGTAGCTACCTTGTGACCACAACTCCTCTTACAGTTCTAGGTCAATCCTTTTGAAACTTTACAGGTGTTTTCATATAGGTCTGAAGATGTGCATATTCTTTTTTCAATATCCTTAAATAATTTTTTTCACTTATTTCACCTTTTTCAACTTAGACAATTTTTGAGATCTACTAATGTTAAAATGTATAGGGAGTTGCTACCTTGTGATTGCAACTCCTCTTACAGTTCTAGTCAATCCTTTTGAAATTTAACAGGTGTTTTCATATAGATCTGAAGATGTGCATGTGCTTTTTTCATTATCCAAAACCTATTTTTTAACTTAGACTGTTTTTCAGATCTAATAACGCGAAAAGTCTATAAGGCGTAGGTACCTTGTTAGGGATTTAACCCTCTCACAAGTCTTTACCTTTAATTCATGAGTCTTTCTTCTTTGACAGGGCTATAGCGGGGCTATAGTCAGATCCTCTGACAGTTCTAGTTCTGAAATGACTTTGTTGTTGTTGTTTTCCAGTTTCCCCGTGTCGCGGGTCGTCAGCTGGTGGGGTCCCAGGGAACGAATCCATGCTGGCACTACACCGTAGCCGTTCGGTGGTACCCTATTCCCCGTTGCCGATGAACAGGGAGACCATCCCTCGACTCCAGCCCCGTCCGTCCGTGTTTGTCGCCTCACGTCTCAGGTGTCTCCGAGCCCACGGGCATCCCCTTACCCTGTAGCCATTCGCCGAGCTCCGTCCTGAGAGGTTTGTGAAACGGTGCCGTGACCTTTCCAGGTCTCGGTGGGGCTTATATTTTGTCTTCCCGTTTGCTTCAGGAGTGCAGGTGTCCTGTCGCTAAAGGGCATCTTTATTTGTTGGAGTTTCTGGGCTAGGCGTGCTTCATTTTTCAAGGGCTGTGGATGTGTTGCACAGTTCCAATGTGAGTCTTTGTTTTGGTGCAACGTAGTTTTGTTGTTATAATTTGGAACTCCATTCTAAAGGATTGGCTACGTGATTGCACTGCGTTTAAGTTATAGCAGTGCTGTGCCTTGGGTTTTTGCAGTTTGCCGCAAAGGGGTGTGGTTTGTTTTGTGTAACAGGGTAGGCTCCGAGTTTGAACTTATCATTAAAGGGATTGTTTAGCGGTTAATTTTGTTTGAAAGTTTCATTGCGATTTGGAAGACGTTTCTAAAGATTGCTTTACACGTTTCCATGTTACGTGTTATGCACTTTATATCCAATCGGGGGATTCGAGACATAAAGTTTTTAGCCATTTTGTGGTGCTTTTTGTGGTGCTTATTTGCACCACAAATTGTAGAGTCCATCCATTTCTAGCTTCAGCCGCATCTACGCCGTCACGCCAGCACCCTGTCTATGGATGTCGTCTACGCTTTTTGTATCAATTTTGATATTGGTATTTTTTTTTTTTTTTTTTTTTTTTTGATTTTTGTCATATTTTTGTAACGTATGTACATTTTTACATTATTTGGTCTGTGCCCCCAGCTTATTGAGTATATATGCGGGCAGATGTGCTCACCCCGCCACGGACCTGTCTTGTTTGTTTTTCTTGTGCTTTAAAGATGGTGTTGTCTGTTTTGGGGCAAGCCCACCCGCTCTCTGTTGCTAGGTAGGACAGTTTTTGTACCTGCAAGGATGTGCTTGTAGATTATATTTTGTGATTTTTGTTTACATACAACATATAGTATAGTGTGCCGGCCTCCGCCGTCTCGGGCCCAAGTTCGTGCTTATTTTAGTTTGTGGGTGACCTCTATCGCGGAGGATGTGGAA
Organism: Lucinisca nassula; assembly: GCA_963580285.1. Taxonomy (NCBI): domain Eukaryota; kingdom Metazoa; phylum Mollusca; class Bivalvia; order Lucinida; family Lucinidae; genus Lucinisca; species Lucinisca nassula. The sequence continues at coordinate 66,602,541 of OY757017.1, read as the reverse complement.
GTAGGTCAATCCCCTTTTCTGCATTTTTTTGTTAAAGTTAGGAAAATGTGGTGCCCTCCTCCACGTAGGATGTCATATCCTGTGGGACCGTAAGTGAGTCATTCTGAGTCGCCATGTTTGCATGTCATTATCGCATCCTACGTGAAGGAAGGCACCATAGGAGGAATTGTATTCCTACCTAGTCGTTTGAGGGCCCGAGATAACGTGTGCCGATCTCGTTAGCAATGTAGTTAGTACAAATTCATATTATCATGTAGGTCGCATACAAGCGCCCGCCTGCGCATGTGCGCAGTCGAGCGCTCCTATGCGATCTTGTTTTTATGTGTCATATTTACAGTTAACAATGTTTGAAATCGCTTTTTGGGGAAAAAAACTCTTCTTCTTCTTCTATCTCCAGGTTTTTTATCTCTCTTTTCCTTAACTATCCTCTCTACGGGATTCCTTCTCTACAACTATTCTACAACTATCGCTATGTCTACCTAAGTGAGCATTGCGTGGGTGGATGTATGTTGTTTTAGTTTTGCGTGGGTAGTTGTGTGTTGATGCCCTCCTTCAGGGTCGCGCTAAGTCATGCCCTAGTTAGTTAATTTCCCTTATCTGTATAAATATGTGGCCGTCTTGACCGTCCGTTTTAATTACGTTCATAGCGCGATTTGCTGTTTTTGGTGATTCTTATGTTAAACGACAAGGGCAATACGGAGGGCTGTTTGATGTACCAGGCGAGGTTCGGTTTTTCGGCCGTGGTGGTATGCGCGTGGCGAGCTATGAAGTTGACTTGTGGGACAGGATGATGGCGTGGAAACCTGACGTGGTGGTTCTCCACATAGGCGGGAACCATATCAGTTATGATCAGCAGGGGCATATCGGGCAGATGATCATGTCCCTTATTGGGTCTCCTGAGGCGGCGGGCATTGGTGGCCTTGTTGGTGAGGTGTTGCCTCGGGGGTCGTTCCGAGGTAATATTGATCCTTCTGGATTTGGGACGTTAATCAGTATCTGCGCCGGCGTCTCGGACAGCGTTTCATATTTGGCAAGTTTGGGACAGCGATGGCCGCCTCCACAGGCACTATGATAGGGACCGTATTCATTTGTCAAGGGAGGGACAGAAGCAATACCATGTGCGCTTAGAGAGGGCCTTCCTGCGATTTTTCTGCTAGTCAGGTGTTTATGAAAGGGTCCTTTTGTGGGCCCCCAGACATTCCGTTTGGGTAACCTTATAATGTACATCCTTTATTCAAAAGCGAAATTTGCGAAAAAAAGAAAAACAAAGGGATGTGATCAGGCCTATTGTTTCTTATTTCTGTCCCACTTATCTACACTATATGCATTCCTGAAGGAGAGGCTTTTGCTTGCTAGTGTGTTGGTGAGCCGTCCTCCTTTGGGTTGTGTGGTTCTCGATCAGCCAGGATTTTGACGCAACGCTGCTAAGTGCAAAAGTCTAAAGACCGCAAACCCCAGCGTGACATCTCGTCCTGATTTCCCTTTTGCCTCACCCCCTTCGAAGAGGCCGGGCGATGGATTTTCCTTGTGGTGGATCCATGCCCAGTCCCAGCGTGTTCTCGTGTGATCATCTTTTGGGCAGTGTGGCTCCCGATCAGCTAGGATTTTGGTGCATCGCTCATAAGTGCAAAGCCAGTGGGCCCCAAATACAACGCTACACCTTGTCTTAACCTCACGCTTGCCACACCCTTTTAGAGGGTGGGTCGGGGCTATGTAACATGAACCAAACCAATAATTACTTACAATGGCTGAGAAAATTCATTGCAATATTGCAGCGGGCTGTTCGGAGAGACAGTTTTGAAATTTTGCATTGGCTTGAGATCCTTGCCTGATGCCAAGTAACCTCAGTGTTATATTCAATTTGGAGTATATTCTTTTTTTGTGTTCCTGTTTATACATTTACTGCAAGTCTGCTTTCCAAACAGACCAATGACAACTGATTTACATGGCTTTGAAGTACCCCCCCCCCCCCTCCAGTTACATGGAAAAGAAGCAAAAACTGATAAAATACATCCACTTAGTCCTAAATTAGCACTAAACTTACACTTTGTACAGTTTCTGTAACAAAATACATGTCAGGAAGATCCATTTTAAGACACAGAATTGGAGGGAACCTATTATGTGTATAAATATTATGTAATGAATGAAAAAAGGACAGTGAAGCTGATTTTTCTACTTTCGGTTTAGGTGGCACTAAAAAAAAAATCCCCTTACTCACAATGTAAATTGGGGCATATTCCATAATCTACCACATTTCAGCAAGTCTAATGCTTCCATTATAAGGCATTTAATTTGACAGGCTGACCATTTACCTTCAAGAAGCAGCTAAAATATATGGGTGCTGTGGGGCATATTTTGGCCTTTTCGGCAGCCAGTGTCTCTCCCCAAAGCAAGTACAGCTTTTATAAAGACCAATTATTTACTGTAGTGCCACCTATACCAAACCCTAATTTCTTTTTGATCCATCAAAAGAATTGCCAAACACAAGTTTAGACCATAATCTAATAACACAGGACTTCATGCATCATCAATGTTCAGTGACAAAGAATCTTCAAACTTTGCAAAAAGTTATCCCTTCCAGATTCTACGATGAAAGCCGAACAAACCATGTTTTGTGAAAAAGCGCAAAGTTTACCTCTTTCCAGAATGGGAACCCAGAAACCAGCTTACATCAGTGCTTCCAATGTAAATTGGGGCATATTATAAGAATCTTATATGGGTGTGAGGGGGTTGATGGAAAAATCTGTCCCGAGGGTCACTGTCTGGCATCACGAGGCTAGCCGAGTGATACTCGGCTAGCCTCGTGATGCCAGACAGTGATCCCGAGGGACGGATTTTTCTATCCACCCCTCACACCCATAATAGGATTCTTTTTCTTGCATACCTTCCATTTCTATTGCGAATTTTATAATGCTGCTGTCATTTCGGTTACCGACGACCGCCATTTTGTGATGACACAACAGGAATGTTTAGTGACGTCACGCATAACACAGTGCATGAGGTTGTAATCAACAAGTGCATTTATCAAACACGCAATTATATTCGATTTGGGGTCGGAACACCAGGGTCAGAACATTAATTTCTATCACAGGGTAAAATCATGGATTTCCTTGTCTGGTGTGCAAGAATCCATAATCTACCACATTTCAGCAAGTCTAATGCTTCCATTATGGGGCATATAATTTGACAGGCTGACCATTTACCTTCCAGAAGCAGCTAAAAAATATGGTTGCTGTGCGGCATATTTTGGTCTTCTTGGCAGCCAGTGTCAACAAACCCATACCGCAGCGAATAAATCCAGGCATTTCCAGTGGCCAGTCAGCACAATTTTCTAGTTAAATTTAAATCAGCTGCTTTTCACAATAGCAAATACCTACTAATTTTTCTTCTAATAAACAATAATACTTCTCAGAAAATAATAATTTAGCAACAGATCCAATCAGAAGCAGCAGAATATTCAATTCTGCAATGAAAGCTCTCCCCGAAGCAAGTACAGCTTTTATAAAGACCAATTATTTACTGTAGTGCAACCTATACCAAACCCTAATTTCATTATGATCCATCAAAAGAATTAAGTTTAGACCATATCTAATAACACAGTCATGTATAATTAATGTTCAGTGACAAAGAATCTTCAAACTTTGCGAAAAAGTTATTGCTTCCAGATTCTACGATGAAAGCCGAACAAACCATGTTTTGTGAAAAAGTGCAAAGTTTACCTCTTTGCAGAATGGATCCTAGAAATCGGCTTACATCAGCGCTTCTTCTCAGATGTCTTTGGAATACTTTAATCCTAAAATGCACTAAATCATGTCCTATTAGCACCCATGCTAGAAATTTTGGCTATTCTCACACCTATACCCCCTAATTTCAGTAAAATTGGCATTTTGAGGATATTTTAGAAACAAAACTTTGAAGCAAATGATTATAAAATGCCTTAATGCCATGAGAAATGGCTGAATATATCTGTTCAAACCTTGTAACATGAACCAAATCAATAATTTCTTACAATGGCTGAGAAAAACTCATTGCCATATTGCAGTGGGCTGTTCGGAGAGACAGTTTTGAAATTTTGCAATGGCTTGAGATCCTTGCCTGATGCCAAGTAACCTCAGTGTTATATTCAATTTGGAGTATATTCTTTTTCTTGTGTTCCTGTTTATACATTTACTGCAAGTCTGCTTTCCAAACAGACCAATGACAACTGATAAACATGGCTTTGAAGTACCCCCCCCCCCCCCCTCCAATTACATGGAACAGAAGCAAAAACTGATAAAATACACCCAATTAGTCCTAAATTAGCACTAAACTTACAATTTGTACAGTTTCTATGACAATATACAGGCCAGGAAGATCCATTTTAAGACAAAGAATTGGAGGGAGCCTATTATGTGTGAAAATATTATTAATGAATGAAAAAAGGACAGTGAAGCTGATTTTTCTACTTTCGGTTTATACCAAGCCCTAATTTCTTTATGATCCATCAAAAGAATTGCCAAACACAAGTTTAGAACAAACCATGTTTTGTAAAAAAGCGCAAAGTTTACCTCTTTCTAGAATGGAACCCAGAAACCGGCTTACATCAGTGCTTCTTCTCAGATGTCTTTGGAATAATTAATCCTAAAATGCACTAAATCATGTCCTATTAGTACCCATGCTAGAAATTTTGGCTGTTATCACACCTATACCCCTAATTTCAGTAAAAATTGGCATTTTGAGGCTATTTTGGAGACAAAACTTTGAAGAATGCCCTAATGCCATGAGAAATGGCTGAATATACCTGTTCAAACCTTGTAACATGAACCAATAATAATTACTTACAATGGCTGAGAAAACGCATTGCCATATTGCAGCGCGCTGTTCAGAGAGAGAGTTTTGAAATTTTGCATTGGCTTGAGATCCTTGCCTGATGCCAAGTAACCTCAGTGTTATATTCAATTTGGAGTATATTCTTTTTCTTGTTTTCCTGTTTATACATTTACTGCAAGTCTGCTTTCCAAACAGACCAATGACAACTGATTTACATGGCTTTGAAGTACCCCCCCCCCCCCTTCCAGTTACATGGAACAGAAGCAAAAACTGATAAAATACACCCAGTTAGTCCTAAATTAGCACTAAACTTACAATTTGTACAGTTTATGTGACAAAATACATGCCAGGAAGATCCATTTTAAGACACAGAATTGGAGGGAGCCTATTATGTGTGAAAATATTATGTAATGAATGAAAAAAGGACAGTGAAGCTGATTTTTCTACTTTCGGTTTACCAAACCCTAATTTCTTTATGATCCATCAAAAGAATTGCCAAACACAAGTTTAGACCATATCTAATAACACAGTCATGCATAATTAATGTTCAGTGACAAAGAATCTTCAAACTTTGCAAAAGTGTTATCGCTTCCAGATTCTACGATGAAAGCCGAACAAACCATGTTTTATGGAAAAGCGCAAAGTTTACCTTTTTCTAGAATGGAACCCAGAAACCGGCTTACATCAGTGCTTCTTCTCAGAATGATGTCTTTGGAATACTTTAATCCTAAAATGCACTAAATCATGTCCTATTAGCACCCATGCTAGAAATTTGGGCTGTTCTCACACCTATACCCCTAATTTCAGTAAAAATTGGCATTTTGAGGAATATTGGAGACAAAACTTTGAAGAAAATGATTATAAATGCCCTAATGCCATGAGAAATGGCTGAATATATCTGTTCAAACCTTGTAACATGAACCAAACCAATAATTACTTACAATGGCTGAGAAAACTCATTGCCATATTGCAGCGGGCTGTTCGGAGAGAGAGTTTTGAAATTTTGCATTGGCTTGAGATCCTTGCCTGATGCCAAGTAACCTCAGTGTTATATTCAATTTGGAGTATATTCTTTTTCTTGTGTTCCTGTTTATACATTTACTGCAAGTCTGCTTTCCAAACAGACCAATGACAACTGATTTACATGGCTTTGAAGTACCCCCCCCCCCTTCCAGTTACATGGAACAGAAGCAAAAACTGATAAAATACACCCAGTTAGTCCTAAATTAGCACTAAACTTACAATTTGTACAGTTTCTGTGACAACATACATGCCAGCAAGATCCATTTTAAAACACAGAATTGGAGGGAACCTATTATGTGTGAAAATATTATGTAATGAATGAAAAAAGGACAGTGAAGCTGATTTTTCTACTTTCGGTTTACCAAACCATAATTTCTTGATGATCCGTCAAAAGAATTGCCAAACACAAGTTTAGACCATATCTAATAACACAGTCATGCATAATTAATATTCAGTGACAAAGAATCTTCAAACTTTGCGAAAAAATTATCGCTTCCAGATTCTAGCTGAAAGTCGAACAAACCATGTTCTGTGTGTGTGTGTGTGAATTCGGGTTTAACGTCGCTTTCAACAACCATGTTTTGTGAAAAAGCGCAAAGTTTACCTCTTTCCAGAATGGAACCCAGAAACCAGCTTACATCAGTGCTTCTTCTCAGATGTCTTTGGAATACTTTTATCCTAAAATGCACTAAATCATGTCCTATTAGCACCCATGCTAGAAATTTTGGCTGTTCTCACACCTATACCCCCTAATTTTAGTAAAAATTGGCATTTTGAGGATATTTTAGAGACAAAACTTCGAAGAAAATGATTATAAATGCCTTAATGCCATGAGAAATGGCTGAATATATCTGTTCAAACCTTGTAACATGAACCAACCCAATAATTACTTACAATGGCTGAGAAAACTCATTGCCATATTGCAGCGGGCTGTTCGGAGAGAGAGTTTTGAAATTTTGCATTGGCTTGAGATCCTTGCCTGATGCCAAGTAACCTCAGTGATATATTCAATTTGGAGTATATTCTTTTTCTTGTGTTCCTGTTTATACATTTACTGCAAGTCTGCTTTCCAGACAGACCAATTACAACTTAGTTACATGGCTTTGAAGTACCCCCTCCCCCTCCAGTTACATGGAATAGAAGCAAAAACTGATAAAATACACCCAGTTAGTCCTAAATTAGCACTAAACTTACAATTTATACAGTTTCTGTAACAAAATACATGCCAGGAAGATCCATTTTAAGACACAGAATTGGAGGGAACCTATTATGTGTGAAAATATTATGTAATGAATGAAAAAAGGACAGTGAAGCGAATAAATCCAGGCAAATCTACAGTGGCCAGTCAGCGGGCTGTTCGGAGAGACAGTTTTGAAATTTTGTTTTGGCTTGAGATCCTTGCCAAGTAACCAGTGGAGCTGATTTTTCTACTTTCGGTTTAGATGTCACTACAGTAAAACCAAAAATCCCCTTACTCACAATGTAAATTGGGGCATATTCCATAATCTACCACATTTCAGTAAGTCTAATGCTTCCATTATGAGGCATATAATTTGACAGGCTGACCATTTACCTTCCAGAAGCAGCTAAAAATATGGGTGCTGTGCGGCATATTTTGGCCTTTTCGGCAGCCAGTGTCAACAAACCCATACTGCAGCGAATAAATCCAGGCATTTCCAGTGGCCAGTCAGCACAATTATCTAGTTAAATTTAAATCAGCTGCTTTTGACAATAGCAAATACCTACCAAAATTTCTTCTAATAAACAATAATACTTCTCAGAAAAATAATGGCTTAGCAACAAATCCAATCAGAAGCAGCAGAATATTCAATTCTGTACTGAAAGCTCTCCCCAAAGCAAGTACAGCTTTTATAAAGACCAATTATTTACTGTAGTGCAACCTATACCAAAACCTAATTTCTTTATGATCCATCAAAAGGATTGTCAAACACAAGTTTAGACCATATCTAATAACACAGTCATGCATAATTAATGTTCAGTGACAAAAAATCTTCAAACTTTGCGAAAAAGTTATCGCTTCCAGATTCTACGATGAAAGCCGAACAAACCATGTTTTGTGAAAAAGCGCAAAGTTTACCTCTTTCCAGGATGGAACCCAGAAACCGGTTTACAGCAGCGCTTCTTCTCAGATGTCTTTGGAATACTTTAATCCTAAAATGCACTAAATCATGTCCTATTAGCACCCATGCCAGAAATTTTGGCTGTTCTCACACCTATACCCCCTAATTTCAGTAAAAAATGGCATTTTGAGGATATTTTGGAGACAAAACTTTGAAGAAAATGATTATAAATGCCTTAATGCCATGAGAAATGGCTGAATATATCTGTTCAAACCTTGTAACATGAACCAAACCAATAATTACTTACAATTGCTGAGAAAACTCATTGCCATATTGCAGCGGGCTGTTCGGAGAGACAGTTTTGAAATTTTGCATTGGCTTGAGATCCTTGCCTGATGCCAAGTAACCTCAGTGTTATATTCAATTTGGAGTATATTCTTTTTCTTGTGTTCCTGTTTATACATTTATTGCAAGTCTGCTTTCCAGACAGACCAATGACAACTTATTTACATGGCTTTGAAGTACCCCCTCCCCCTCCAGTTACATGGAACAGAAGCAAAAACTGATAAAATACACCCAGTTAGTCCTAAATTAGCACTAAACTTACAATTTGTACAGCTTCTGTGACAAAATATATGCCAGGAAGATCCATTTTAAGACACAGAATTGGAGGGAACCTATTATGTGTGAAAATTTTATGTAATGAATGAAAAAAGGACAGTGAAGCTGATTTTCTACTTTCGGTTAAGGTGTCACTACAGTAAAAACAAAAATCCCCTTACTCACAATGTAAATTGGGGCATATTCCATAATCTACCACATTTCAGCAAGTCTAATGCTTCCATTATGAGGCATATAATTTGACAGGCTGACCATTTACCTTCCAGAAGCAGCTAAAAATATGGGTGCTGTGCGGCATATTTTGGCCTTTTCGGCAGCCAGTGTCAACAAACCCATACCGCAGCAAATAAATCCAGGCATTTCCAGTGGCCAGTCAGCACAATTTTCTAGTTAAATTTAAATCAGCTGCTTATCACAATAGCAAATACCTATTAATATTTCTTCTAATAAACAATAATACTTCTCAGAAAAATAATGGTTTAGCAACAAATCCAATCAGAAGTAGCAGAATATTCAATTCTGTACTGAAAGCTCTCCCCAAAGCAAGTACAGCTTTTATAAAGACCAATTATTTACTGTTTTTTTTTTGTTGTTTTTTTGGGGTTTTGGTTTTACGGCCCTTTCAAGATTATTTCACTCATATCGAGCCGATCGTTAATCAGAGGTGGGCGAAAACCGTAGTACCTGGAGAAAAACCACCTGACCTTCCGTTGCAGAACTTGGTGTCTCACATATGACCCGAACGAGGCTCGAACCACAGCGGTGAGAGACCTAATGATCAAGAGTCCGCGCTCTTAACCACTAAGCAACGGAGGCCCGTCAATTATTTACTGTTGTTCAACCTATACCAAACCGTAATTTCTTTATGATCCATCAAAAGAATTGCCAAACACAAGTTTAGACCATATCTAATAACACAGTCATGCATAATTAATGTTCAGTGACAAAGAATCTTCAAACTATACGAAAAAGTTATCGCTTCCAGATTCTCCAATGAAAGCCGAACAAACCATGTTTTGTGAAAAAGTGCAAAGTTTACCTCTTTCCAGAATGGAACTCAGAAACCAGCTTACATCAGTGCTTCTTCTCAGATGTCTTTGGAATACTTTGATCCTAAAATGCACTAAATCATGTCCTATTAGCACCCATGCTAGAAGTTTTGGCTGTTCTCACACCCATGCTACTTAATTTCAGTAAAAATTGGCATTTGAGGATATTTTGGACACAAAACTTTGAAGAAAATTATTATAAATGCCTTAATGCCATGAGAAATGGCTGAATATATTTGTTCTAACCTTGTAACATGAACCAAACCAATATAATTACTTACAATGGCTGAGAAAACCCATTGCCATATTGCAGCGGGCTATTCGGAGAGACAGTTTTGAAATTTTGCATTGGCTTGAGATCCTTGCCTGATGCCAAGTAACCTCAGTGTTATATTTAATTTGGAGTATATTCTTTTTCTTGTGTTCCTGTTTATACACTTACTGCAAGTCTGCTTTCCAGACAGACCAATGACAACTTATTTACATGGCTTTGAAGTACCCCCTCCCCCTCCAGTTACATGGAACAGAAGCAAAAACTGATAAAATACACCCAGTTAGTCCTAAATTAGCACTAAACTTACAATTTGTACAGTTTCTGTGACAAAATATATGCCAGGAAGATCCATTTTAAGACACAGAATTGGAGGGAACCTATTATGTGTGAAAATATTATGTAATGAATGAAAAAAGGACAGTGAAGCTGATTTTCTACTTTCAGTTTAGGTGTCACTACAGTAAAAACAAAAATCCCCTTACTCACAATGTAAATTGGGGCATATTCCATAATCTACCACATTTCAGCAAGTCAAATGCTTCCATTATGAGGCATATAATTTGACAGGCTGACCATTTACCTTCCAGAAGCAGCTAAAAATATGGGTGCTGTGCGGCATATTTTGGCCTTTTCGGCAGCCAGTGTCAACAAACCCATACCTTAGCGAATAAATCCAGGCATTTCCAGTGGCCAGTCAGCACAATTTTCTAGTTAAATTTAAATCAGCTGCTTATCACAATAGCAAATACCTACTAATATTTCTTCTAATAAACAATAATACTTCTCAGAAAAATAATGGCTTAGCAACAAATCCAATCAGAAGCAGCAGAATATTCAATTCTGTACTGAAAGCTCTCCCCAAGGCAAGTACAGCTTTTATAAAGACCAATTATTGACTGTTTTTTTTTTTTTTGGTTTTGGTTTTACGGCCCTTTCAAGATTATTTCACTCATATCGAGCCGATCATTTATCAGAGGTGGGCGAAAACCGTAGTACCCGAAGAAAAACCACCTGACCTTCCATTGCAGAACTTGGCATGTCACATATGACCCGAGCGAGGCTCGAACCACAGCGGTGAGAGACCTAATGATCAAGAGTCAGCGCTCTTATATATAACCACTAGGCCACGGAAGCCCGTCAATTATTTACTGTAGTTCAACCTATACCAAACCATAATTTCTTTATGATCCATCAAAAGAATTGCCAAACACAAGTTTAGACCATATCTAATAATACAGTCATGCATAATTAATGTTCAGTGGCAAAGAATCTTCAAACTTTACGAAAAAGTTATCGCTTCCAGATTCTACGATGAAAGCCGAACAAACCATGTTTTGTGAAAAAGCGCAAAGTTTACCTCTTTCCAGAATGGAACCCAGAAACTAGCTTACATCAGTGCTTCTTCTCAGATGTCTTTGGAATTCTTTAATCCTAAAATGCACTAAATCATGTCCTATTAGCACCCATGCTAGAAATTTTGGCTGTTCTCACACCTATACCCCCTAATTTCAGTAAAAATTGGCATTTTGAGGATATTTTGGAGACAAAACTTGGAAGAAAATGATTATAAATGCCTTGATGCCATGAGAAATGGCTGAATATATCTGTTCTAACCTTGTAACATGAACCAAACCAATATTAATTACTTACAATGGCTGAGAAAACTCATTGCCATATTGCAGCGGGCTGTTCGGAGAGACAGTTTTGAAATTTTGCATTGGCTTGAGATCCTTGCCTGATGCCAAGTAACCTCAGTGGTATATTCAATTTGGAGTATATTCTTTTTCTTGTGTTCCTGTTTATACATTTATTGCAAGTCTGCTTTCCAGACAGACCAATGACAACTTATTTACATGGCTTTGAAGTACCCCCTTCCCCTCCAGTTACATGGAACAGAAGCAAAAACTGATAAAATACACCCAGTTAGTCCTAAATTAGCACTAAACTTACAATTTGTACCGTTTCTGTGACAAAATATATGCCAGGAAGATCCATTTTAAGACACAGAATTGGAGGGAACCTATTATGTGAGAAAATATTATGTAATGAATGAAAAAAGGACAGTGAAGCTGATTTTCTACTTTCGGTTAAGGTGTCACTACAGTAAAAACAAAAATCCCCTAACTCACAATGTAAATTGGGGCATATTCCATAATCTACCACATTTCAGCAAGTCTAATGCTTCCATTATGAGGCATATAATTTGACAGGCTGACCATTTACCTTCCAGAAGCAGCTAAAAATATGGGTGCTGTGCTGCATATTTTGGCCTTTTCGGCAGCCAGTGTCAACAAACCCATACAGCAGCAAATCAATCCAGGCATTTCCAGTGGCCAGTCAGCACAATTTTCTAGTTAAATTTAAATCAGCTGCTTATCACAATAGCAAATACCTACTAATATTTCTTCTAATAAACAATAATACTTCTCAGAAAAATAATGGCTTAGCAACAAATCCAATCAGAAGTAGCAGAATATTCAATTCTGTACTGAAAGCTCTACCCAAAGCAAGTACAGTTTTTATAAAGACCAATTATTTAATTTTTTTTTTTTTTTTTTTTTGGTTTTGGTTTTAGGGCCCTTTCAAGATTATTTCACTCATATCGAGCCGATTGTTAATCAGAGGTGGGCGAAAACCGTAGTACCTGGAGAAAAACCACCTGACCTTCCGTTGCAGAACTTGGCGTCTCACATATGACCCGAACGAGGCTCGAACCACAGCGGTGAGAGACCTAATGATCAAGAGTCCGCGCTCTTAACCACTAAGCAACGGAGGCCCGTCAATTATTTACTGTTGTTCAACCTATACCAAACCGTAATTTCTTTATGATCCATCAAAAGAATTGCCAAACACAAGTTTAGACCATATCTAATAACACAGTCATGCATAATTAATGTTCAGTGACAAAGAATCTTCAAACTATACGAAAAAGTTATCGCTTCCAGATTCTCCAATGAAAGCCGAACAAACCATGTTTTGTGAAAAAGCGCAAAGTTTACCTCTTTCCAGAATGGAACTCAGAAACCAGCTTACATCAGTGCTTCTTCTCAGATGTCTTTGGAATACTTTGATCCTAAAATGCACTAAATCATGTCCTATTAGCACCCATGCTAGAAGTTTTGGCTGTTCTCACACCCATACTACTTAATTTCAGTAAAAATTGGCATTTGAGGATATTTTGGACACAAAACTTTGAAGAAAATTATTATAAATGCCTTAATGCCATGAGAAATGGCTGAATATATTTGTTCTAACCTTGTAACATGAACCAAACCAATATAATTACTTACAATGGCTGAGAAAACCCATTGCCATATTGCAGCGGGCTGTTCGGAGAGACAGTTTTGAAATTTTGCATTGGCTTGAGATCCTTGCCTGATGCCAAGTAACCTCAGTGTTATATTTAATTTGGAGTATATTCTTTTTCTTGTGTTCCTGTTTATACATTTACTGCAAGTCTGCTTTCCAGACAGACCAATGACAACTTATTTACATGGCTTTGAAGTACCCCCTCCCCCTCCAGTTACATGGAACAGAAGCAAAAACTGATAAAATACACCCAGTTAGTCCTAAATTAGCACTAAACTTACAATTTGTACAGTTTCTGTGACAAAATATATGCCAGGAAGATCCATTTTAAGACACAGAATTGGAGGGAACCTATTATGTGTGAAAATATTATGTAATGAATGAAAAAAGGACAGTGAAGCTGATTTTCTACTTTCAGTTTAGGTGTCACTACAGTAAAAACAAAAAACCCCTTACTCACAATGTAAATTGGGGCATATTCCATAATCTACCACATTTCAGCAAGTCTAATGCTTCCATTATGAGGCATATAATTTGACAGGCTGACCATTTACCTTCCAGAAACAGCTAAAAATATGGGTGCTGTGCGGCATATTTTGGCCTTTTCGGCAGCCAGTGTCAACAAACCCATACCGCAGCGAATAAATCCAGGCATTTCCAGTGGCCAGTCAGCACAATTTTCTAGTTAAATTTAAATCAGCTGCTTATCACAATAGCAAATACCTACTAATATTTCTTCTAATAAACAATAATACTTCTCAGAAAAATAATGGCTTAGCAACAAATCCAATCAGAAGCAGCAGAATATTCAATTCTGTACTGAAAGTTCTCCCCAAAGCAAGTACAGCTTTTATAAAGACCAATTATTTACTGTTTTTTTTTTTGTTTGTTTTTTTTTGGTTTTGGTTTTAGGGCCCTTTCAAGATTATTTCACTCATATCGAGCCGATCTTTAATAAGAGGTGGGCGAAAACCGTAGTACCCGAAGAAAAACCACCTGACCTTCCGTTGCAGAACTTGGCGTCTCACATATGACCCGAGCGAGGCACGAACCACAGCGGTGAGAGACCTAATGATCAAGAGTCAGCGCTCTTAACCACTAGGCCACGGAGGCCCGTCAATTATTTACTGTAGTTCAACCTATACCAAACCGTAATTTCTTTATGATCCATCAAAAGAATTGCTAAACACAAGTTTAGACCATATCTAATAACACAGTCATGCATAATTAATGTTCAGTGACAAAGAATCTTCAAACTTTGCGAAAAAGTTATCGCTTCCAGATTCTATGATGAAAGCCGAACAAACCATGTTTTGTGAAAAAGCGCAAAGTTTACCTCTTTCCAGAATGGAACCCAGAAACCAGCTTACATCAGTGCTTCTTCTCAGATGCCTTATGAATACTTTAATCCTAAAATGCACTAAATCATGTCCTATTAGCACCCATGCTAGAAATTTTGGCTGTTCTCACACCTATACCCCCTAATTTCAGTAAAAATTGGCATTTTGAGGATATTTTGGAGACAAAACTTTGAAGAAAATGATTATAAATGCCTTAATGCCATGAGAAATGGCTGAATATATCTGTTCTAACCTTGTAACATGAACCAAACCAATAATTACTTACAATGGCTGAGAAAACTCATTGCCATATTGCAGCGGGCTGTTCGGAGAGACAGTTTTGAAATTTTGCATTGGCTTGAGATCCTTGCCTGATGCCAAGTAACCTCAGTGTTATATTCAATTTGGAGTATATTCTTTTTCTTGTGTTCCTGTTTATACATTTACTGCAAGTCTGCTTTCCAGACAGACCAATGACAACTTATTTACATGGCTTTGAAGTACCCCCTCCTCCTCCAGTTACATGGAACAGAAGCAAAAACTGATAAAATACACCCAGTTAGTCCTAAATTAGCACTAAACTTACAATTTGTACAGTTTCTGTGACAAAATATATGCCAGGAAGATCCATTTTAAGACACAGAATTGGAGGGAACCTATTATGTGTGAAAATATTATGTAATGAATGAAAAAAGGACAATGAAGCTGATTTTCTACTTTCCATTAAGGTGTCACTACAGTAAAAACAAAAATCCCCTTACTCACAATGTAAATTGGGGCATATTCCATAATTATCTCTTTGAGCACCAGAGACGTGTATAAACGTTATCTTATACCTCTGCTGTACCTTACTGACTGATATACCAGTTATTGGAAATCTACCTGCATTCCTTACTGACGAATACACACGCTGCCTGCAACTGGCCTGTATTCCTTAGAGACGTCTATAGCAGTCAAAAAAGTCACTGTAACACTTGTCTTCATTGGACAATATTTTGGACAGATTCCATCAAACCAATGAAATTAAGTTTTAGAAATGCTGTACTTCATTAACATATTACAAGAATCAGCACTAAAAATAGATGTGTAGGTAGTGTATTTTCTATTTTTAAAAGCCTTTGTTTATGGAATTTCCAGAAGGTCATTTGAGGTGAAACATGGCTTCAGGTAGTAACTCGGATGGGAATGAATCTGATTTTAGTGGATCAGAATCAGCAAAGATAAGATCAAATTTAATTTATCATCAACAAATTAATAAAGTAAACAACGTGCATGATTAGATAAGCTGATTATTGGATTTTCTCAGCAGTGCTAAAAATACCTCTGGGACTCAGCCTATAAACTCACTGCAGTAACTAGCTAGCAGAAATTGTGTAGTACTTAACTACTGTATACACACTAGTACCTAAAGAGATAATCTACCACATTTCAGCAAGTCTAATGCTTCCATTATGAGGCATATAATTTGACAGGCTGACCAGTTACCTTCCAGAAGCAGCTAAAAATATGGGTGCTGTGCGGCATATTTTGGCCTTTTCGGCAGCCAGTGTCAACAAACCCATACCGCAGCAAATAAATCCAGGCATTTCCAGTGGCCAGTCAGCACAATTTTCTAGTTAAATTTAAATCAGCTGCTTATCACAATAGCAAATACCTACTAATATTTCTTCTAATAAACAATAATACTTCTCAGAAAAATAATGGCTTAGCAAGAAATCCAATCAGAAGCAGCAGAATATTCAATTCTGTACTGAAAGTTCTCCCCAAAGCAAGTACAGCTTTTATAAAGACCAATTATTTACTGTTTTTTTTTTTGTTTGTTTTTTTTTTGGTTTTGGTTTTAGGGCCCTTTCAAGATTATTTCACTCATATCGAGCCTATCGTTATTCACAGGTGGGCGAAAACCTTATTTCTCGGAGAAAAACCACCTGACCATCCGTTGCAGAACTTGGCGGGTCACATATGACCCGAGCGAGGCTCGAACCACAGCGGTGAGAGACCTAATGATCAAGAGTCAGCACTCTTAACCACTAGGCCATGGAGGCCCGTCAATTATTTACTGTAGTTCAACCTATACCAAACCGTAATTTCTTTATGATCCATCAAAAGAATTGCTAAACACAAGTTTAGACCATATCTAATAACACAGTCATGCATAATTAATGTTCAGTGACAAAGAATCTTCAAACTTTGCGAAAAAGTTATCGCTTCCAGATTCTACGATGAAAGCCGAACAAACCATGTTTTGTGAAAAAGCGCAAAGTTTACCTCTTTCCAGAATGGAACCCAGAAACCAGCTTACATCAGTGCTTCTTCTCAGATGCCTTATGAATACTTTAATCCTAAAATGCACTAAATCATGTCCTATTAGCACCCATGCTAGAAATTTTGGCTGTTCTCACACCTATACCCCCTAATTTCAGTAAAAATTGGCATTTTGAGGATATTTTGGAGACAAAACTTTGAAGAAAATGATTATAAATGCCTTAATGCCATGAGAAATGGCTGAATATATCTGTTCTAACCTTGTAACATGAACCAAACCAATAATTACTTACAATGGCTGAGAAAACTCATTGCCATATTGCAGCGGGCTGTTCGGAGAGACAGTTTTGAAATTTTGCATTGGCTTGAGATCCTTGCCTGATGCCAAGTAACCTCAGTGTTATATTCAATTTGGAGTATATTCTTTTTCTTGTGTTCCTGTTTATACATTTACTGCAAGTCTGCTTTCCAGACAGACCAATGACAACTTATTTACATGGCTTTGAAGTACCCCCTCCTCCTCCAGTTACATGGAACAGAAGCAAAAACTGATAAAATACACCCAGTTAGTCCTAAATTAGCACTAAACTTACAATTTGTACAGTTTCTGTGACAAAATATATGCCAGGAAGATCCATTTTAAGACACAGAATTGGAGGGAACCTATTATGTGTGAAAATATTATGTAATGAATGAAAAAAGGACAATGAAGCTGATTTTCTACTTTCCATTAAGGTGTCACTACAGTAAAAACAAAAATCCCCTTACTCACAATGTAAATTGGGGCATATTCCATAATTATCTCTTTGAGCACCAGAGACGTGTATAAACGTTATCTTATACCTCTGCTGTACCTTACTGACTGATATACCAGTTATTGGAAATCTACCTGCATTCCTTACTGACGAATACACACGCTGCCTGCAACTGGCCTGTATTCCTTAGAGACGTCTATAGCAGTCAAAAAAGTCACTGTAACACTTGTCTTCATTGGACAATATTTTGGACAGATTCCATCAAACCAATGAAATTAAGTTTTAGAAATGCTGTACTTCATTAACATATTACAAGAATCAGCACTAAAAATAGATGTGTAGGTAGTGTATTTTCTATTTTTAAAAGCCTTTGTTTATGGAATTTCCAGAAGGTCATTTGAGGTGAAACATGGCTTCAGGTAGTAACTCGGATGGGAATGAATCTGATTTTAGTGGATCAGAATCAGCAAAGATAAGATCAAATTTAATTTATCATCAACAAATTAATAAAGTAAACAACGTGCATGATTAGATAAGCTGATTATTGGATTTTCTCAGCAGTGCTAAAAATACCTCTGGGACTCAGCCTATAAACTCACTGCAGTAACTAGCTAGCAGAAATTGTGTAGTACTTAACTACTGTATACACACTAGTACCTAAAGAGATAATCTACCACATTTCAGCAAGTCTAATGCTTCCATTATGAGGCATATAATTTGACAGGCTGACCAGTTACCTTCCAGAAGCAGCTAAAAATATGGGTGCTGTGCGGCATATTTTGGCCTTTTCGGCAGCCAGTGTCAACAAACCCATACCGCAGCAAATAAATCCAGGCATTTCCAGTGGCCAGTCAGCACAATTTTCTAGTTAAATTTAAATCAGCTGCTTATCACAATAGCAAATACCTACTAATATTTCTTCTAATAAACAATAATACTTCTCAGAAAAATAATGGCTTAGCAAGAAATCCAATCAGAAGCAGCAGAATATTCAATTCTGTACTGAAAGTTCTCCCCAAAGCAAGTACAGCTTTTATAAAGACCAATTATTTACTGTTTTTTTTTTTGTTTGTTTTTTTTTGGTTTTGGTTTTAGGGCCCTTTCAAGATTATTTCACTCATATCGAGCCTATCGTTATTCACAGGTGGGCGAAAACCTTATTTCTCGGAGAAAAACCACCTGACCATCCGTTGCAGAACTTGGCGGGTCACATATGACCCGAGCGAGGCTCGAACCACAGCGGTGAGAGACCTAATGATCAAGAGTCAGCACTCTTAACCACTAGGCCATGGAGGCCCGTCAATTATTTACTGTAGTTCAACCTATACCAAACCGTAATTTCTTTATGATCCATCAAAAGAATTGCTAAACACAAGTTTAGACCATATCTAATAACACAGTCATGCATAATTAATGTTCAGTGACAAAGAATCTTCAAACTTTGCGAAAAAGTTATCGCTTCCAGATTCTATGATGAAAGCCGAACAAACCATGTTTTGTGAAAAAGCGCAAAGTTTACCTCTTTCCAGAATGGAACCCAGAAACCAGCTTACATCAGTGCTTCTTCTCAGATGCCTTATGAATACTTTAATCCTAAAATGCACTAAATCATGTCCTATTAGCACCCATGCTAGAAATTTTGGCTGTTCTCACACCTATACCCCCTAATTTCAGTAAAAATTGGCATTTTGAGGATATTTTGGAGACAAAACTTTGAAGAAAATGATTATAAATGCCTTAATGCCATGAGAAATGGCTGAATATATCTGTTCTAACCTTGTAACATGAACCAAACCAATAATTACTTACAATGGCTGAGAAAACTCATTGCCATATTGCAGCGGGCTGTTCGGAGAGACAGTTTTGAAATTTTGCATTGGCTTGAGATCCTTGCCTGATGCCAAGTAACCTCAGTGTTATATTCAATTTGGAGTATATTCTTTTTCTTGTGTTCCTGTTTATACATTTACTGCAAGTCTGCTTTCCAGACAGACCAATGACAACTTATTTACATGGCTTTGAAGTACCCCCTCCTCCTCCAGTTACATGGAACAGAAGCAAAAACTGATAAAATACACCCAGTTAGTCCTAAATTAGCACTAAACTTACAATTTGTACAGTTTCTGTGACAAAATATATGCCAGGAAGATCCATTTTAAGACACAGAATTGGAGGGAACCTATTATGTGTGAAAATATTATGTAATGAATGAAAAAAGGACAATGAAGCTGATTTTCTACTTTCCATTAAGGTGTCACTACAGTAAAAACAAAAATCCCCTTACTCACAATGTAAATTGGGGCATATTCCATAATTATCTCTTTGAGCACCAGAGACGTGTATAAACGTTATCTTATACCTCTGCTGTACCTTACTGACTGATATACCAGTTATTGGAAATCTACCTGCATTCCTTACTGACGAATACACACGCTGCCTGCAACTGGCCTGTATTCCTTAGAGACGTCTATAGCAGTCAAAAAAGTCACTGTAACACTTGTCTTCATTGGACAATATTTTGGACAGATTCCATCAAACCAATGAAATTAAGTTTTAGAAATGCTGTACTTCATTAACATATTACAAGAATCAGCACTAAAAATAGATGTGTAGGTAGTGTATTTTCTATTTTTAAAAGCCTTTGTTTATGGAATTTCCAGAAGGTCATTTGAGGTGAAACATGGCTTCAGGTAGTAACTCGGATGGGAATGAATCTGATTTTAGTGGATCAGAATCAGCAAAGATAAGATCAAATTTAATTTATCATCAACAAATTAATAAAGTAAACAACGTGCATGATTAGATAAGCTGATTATTGGATTTTCTCAGCAGTGCTAAAAATACCTCTGGGACTCAGCCTATAAACTCACTGCAGTAACTAGCTAGCAGAAATTGTGTAGTACTTAACTACTGTATACACACTAGTACCTAAAGAGATAATCTACCACATTTCAGCAAGTCTAATGCTTCCATTATGAGGCATATAATTTGACAGGCTGACCAGTTACCTTCCAGAAGCAGCTAAAAATATGGGTGCTGTGCGGCATATTTTGGCCTTTTCGGCAGCCAGTGTCAACAAACCCATACCGCAGCAAATAAATCCAGGCATTTCCAGTGGCCAGTCAGCACAATTTTCTAGTTAAATTTAAATCAGCTGCTTATCACAATAGCAAATACCTACTAATATTTCTTCTAATAAACAATAATACTTCTCAGAAAAATAATGGCTTAGCAAGAAATCCAATCAGAAGCAGCAGAATATTCAATTCTGTACTGAAAGTTCTCCCCAAAGCAAGTACAGCTTTTATAAAGACCAATTATTTACTGTTTTTTTTTTTGTTTGTTTTTTTTTGGTTTTGGTTTTAGGGCCCTTTCAAGATTATTTCACTCATATCGAGCCTATCGTTATTCACAGGTGGGCGAAAACCTTATTTCTCGGAGAAAAACCACCTGACCATCCGTTGCAGAACTTGGCGGGTCACATATGACCCGAGCGAGGCTCGAACCACAGCGGTGAGAGACCTAATGATCAAGAGTCAGCACTCTTAACCACTAGGCCATGGAGGCCCGTCAATTATTTACTGTAGTTCAACCTATACCAAACCGTAATTTCTTTATGATCCATCAAAAGAATTGCTAAACACAAGTTTAGACCATATCTAATAACACAGTCATGCATAATTAATGTTCAGTGAAAAAGAATCTTCAAACTTTGCGAAAAAGTTATCGCTTCCAGATTCTACGATGAAAGCCGAACAAACCATGTTTTGTGAAAAAGCGCAAAGTTTACCTCTTTCCAGAATGGAACCCAGAAACCAGCTTACATCAGTGCTTCTTCTCAGATGCCTTATGAATACTTTAATCCTAAAATGCACTAAATCATGTCCTATTAGCACCCATGCTAGAAATTTTGGCTGTTCTCACACCTATACCCCCTAATTTCAGTAAAAATTGGCATTTTGAGGATATTTTGGAGACAGAACTTTGAAGAAAATGATTATAAATGCCTTAATGCCATGAGAAATGGCTGAATATATCTGTTCTAACCTTGTAACATGAACCAAACCAATAATTACTTACAATGGCTGAGAAAACTCATTGCCATATTGCAGCGGGCTGTTCGGAGAGACAGTTTTGAAATTTTGCATTGGCTTGAGATCCTTGCCTGATGCCAAGTAACCTCAGTGTTATATTCAATTTGGAGTATATTCTTTTTCTTGTGTTCCTGTTTATACATTTACTGCAAGTCTGCTTTCCAGACAGACCAATGACAACTTATTGACATGGCTTTGAAGTACCCCCTCCCCCTCCAGTTACATGGAACAGAAGCAAAAACTGATAAAATACACCCAGTTAGTCCTAAATTAGCACTAAACTTACAATTTGTACAGTTTCTGTGACAAAATATATGCCAGGAAGATCCATTTTAAGACACAGAATTGGAGGGAACCTATTATGTGTGAAAATATTATGTAATGAATGAAAAAAGGACAGTGAAGCTGAATTTCTACTGTTGGTTAAGGTGTAAATTGGGGCATATTCCATAATCTACCACATTTCAGCAAGTCTAATGCTTCCAGTATGAGGCATATAATTTGACAGGCTGACCATTTACCTTCAAGAAGGAGCTAAAAATATGGGTGCTGTGCAGCATATTTTGGCCTTTTTGGCAGCCAGTGTCAACAAACCCATACCGCAGCAAATAAATCCAGGCATTTCCAGTGGCCAGTCAGCACAATTTTCTAGTTAAACTTAAATCAGCTGCTTTTCACAATAGCAAATACCTACTAATATTTCTTCTAATAAACAATAATACTTCTCAGAAAAATAATGGCTTAGCAACAAATCGAATCAGAAGTAGCAGAATATTCAATTCTGTACTGAAAGCTCTCCCCAAAGCAAGTACAGCTTTTATAAAGACCAATTATTTACTGTTTTTTTTTGTATTTTTTTGGGGGGGGGGGGGGGTTTGGTTTTACGGCCCTTTCAAGATTATTTCACTCATATGGAGCCGATCATTAATCAGAGGTGGGCGAAAACCGTATTTCCCGGAGAAAAACCACCTGACCATCCGTTGCAGAACTTGGCGTCTCACATATGACCCGAGCGAGGCTTGAACCACAGCGGTGAGAGACCTAATGATCAAGAGTCAGCGCTCTTAACCACTAGGTCATGGAGGCCCGTCAATTATTTACTGTAGTTCAACCTATACCAAACCGTAATTTCTTTATGATCCATCAAAAGAATTGCCAAACACAAGTTTAGACCATATCTAATAACACAGTCATGCATATTTAATGTTCAGTGACAAAGAATCTTCAAACTTTGCGAAAAAGTTATCGCTTCCAGATTCTACGATGAAAGCCGAACAAACCATGTTTTGTGAAAAAGCGCAAAGTTTACCTCTTTCCAGAATGGAACCCAGAAACTAGCTTACATCAGTGCTTCTTCTCAGATGTCTTTGGAATACTTTAATCCTGAAATGCACTAAATCATGTCCTATTAGCACCCATGCTAGAAATTTTGGCTGTTCTCACACCTATACCCCCTAATTTCAGTAAAAATTGGCATTTTGAGGATATTTTGGAGACAAAACTTTGAAGAAAATGATTATAAATGCCTTGATGCCATGAGAAATGGCTGAATATATCTGTTCTTACCTTGTAACATAAACCAAACCAATAATTACTTACAATGGCTGAGAAAACTCATTGCCATATTGCAGCGGGCTGTTCGGAGAGACAGTTTTGAAATTTTGCATTGGCTTGAGATCCTTGCCTGATGCCAAGTAACCTCAGTGTTATATTCAATTTGGAGTATATTCTTTTTCTTGTGTTCCTGTTTATACATTTACTGCAAGTCTGCTTTCCAGACAGACCATGACAACTTATTTACATGGCTTTGAAGTACCCCCTCCCCCTCCAGTTACATGGAACAGAAGCAAAAACTGATAAAATACACCCAGTTAGTCCTAAATTAGCACTAAACTTACAATTTGTACAGTTTCTGTGACAAAATATATGCCAGGAAGATCCATTTTAAGACACAGAATTGGAGGGAACCTATTATGTGTGAAAATATTATGTAATGAATGAAAAAAGGACAGTGAAGCTGAATTTCTACTTTCAGTTAAGATGTCACTACAGTAAAAACAAAAATTCCCTTACTCACAATGTAAATTGGGGCATATTCCATAATCTACCACATTTCAGCAAGTCTAATGCTTCCATTATGAGGCATATAATTTGACAGGCTGACCATTTACCTTCCAGAAGCAGCTAAAAATATGGGTGCTGTGCGGCATATTTTGGCCTTTTCAGCAGCTAGTGTCAACAAACCCATACCTTAGCGAATAAATCCAGACATTTCCAGTGGCCAGTCAGAACAATTTTCTGGTTAAATTTAAATCAGCTGCTTATCACAATAGCAAATACCTACTAATATTTCTTCTAATAAACAATAATACTTCTCAGAAAAATAATGGCTTAGCAACAAATCAATCAGAAGAAGCAGAATATTGAATTCTGTACTGAAAGCTCTCCCCAAAGCAAGTACAGCTTTTATAAACACCAATTATTTACTGGTTTTTTTTTGGGGGGGGGGGTTGGTTTTACGGCCCTTTCAAGATTATTTCACTCATATCGAGCCGATCGTTAATCAGAGGTGGGCGAAAACCATAGTACCCGGAGAAAAACCACCTGAACTTCCATTGCAGAACTTGGCCTCTCACATATGACCCGAGCGAGGCTTGAACAACAGCAGTGAGAGACCTAATGATCAAGAGTCAGCACTCTTAACCACTTGGCCACGGAGGCCTGTCAATTATTTACTGTAGTGCAACCTATACCAAACCCTATTTCTTTATGATCCATAAAAGAATTGCCAAACACAAGTATAGACC